>CM053587.1:301862410-301885204 GCA_028646515.1 Pseudochirops corinnae
TGCTCCACTCTAATTCTGAAGGAATTATTCTCTTCAGTGAGCTTTTGAGATTCTTTTTCCATCTGGCAAATTCTGCCTTTTAAGGCATTCTTCTCCTCATTGGATTTTTGGGCCTCTTTTGCCATTTGAGTTAATCTATTTTTTAAGGTGTTATTTTCTTCAGTCAAGTTGTTGACTCTCTTTTCATGATTTTCTCGCATCATTCTCATTTCTCTTCCCAATTTTTCCTCCACTTCTCTTATTTGGTTTTCAAAATCCTTCTTAAGCTCCTCTGTGGCCTGTAACAAGTTTACATTTTTCTTGGAAGCTTTTGGTGCAGGGGTTCCGACTGTGTTGTCTTCCTCTTGTTCCATGCTTTGATCCTTTTTGTCCCCAAAAGAGGCATCTGAAGTTGGACTGCTGAGCTTGGTTTGCTTCCTTTGCCTGCTCATGTCACCAGTCAATTAATTTGATTTTTGAGGCACAGTAGATCTCTGCTTCCAGGGGGCAGAGCTTTGTCCCAAATCGCTGGGGTTTTCATAGCTGCCAGAGCTATTAGGAGGCCACCATCTCTGCAGCCCCCACCGGCTTTGGCTCACTGGTCACACACCTCAGGATCACCACCCAAGACCACAATCTTGATCCAGGCAGGTTAAGGCAAGAGCACTTAGCCTCTGAATGGTCACTTGGCCCCCCTGCAATCTGCAGGCCAGGAGCTCTAAAGCAGCCATGTGGAGGCGGCTGCAGGGCTGCTGCTTCTTGCCAGCATCCAGATGGGTGGATCTGCTCCTCTCCCCCAAATTTAGCCACTGACCTTTCACTTTGTCCTTGGCTCTTATGGGTGGATAATTCTGGAAACTGCCACAGCTTCCAGTGATCCACTCTCCTGACTGCTCCAGCTGTGGCTGATCCTGGCCACCCTGGGGCTAAAACCACACCTGGTCTCGGCTCCAAGTGTGCTGCAACAAACTCTTCTGGTCCGTCTACCAGGCTGCCTTCAGCAGGGACTTTGTTTCTCTGTACTTTTGTGGGTTCTGGAGCTCTAAAATTTGTTTAGAGTCATATTTTATAGGTGTTTGAGGTGGTTATGGGGGGAGTTGCAGAGTTCTCCTGTTTCTATGCCACCATCTTGACTCCACCCTCCAAAAAAGATGTATTTTTCCCACTCAGTTTCATGGACCCCCTGAAGTCCATAGATCTCTGGGAGACTGGGGGGAGGAGACACAGTATTTGCATATATCAGGTTAAGAACCCCTGCTCAAAGTCTTCTAACATTTCTTGGAATAGTAACTCATTGATCACTTCCTTCTTGGTGGTGGTATTTTTTTCTACTGAAAAAAAGGAAAAAACTACATCTCTATAAAGCTTTAAGGTTTACAAAGTTCTTTTCTCACAACAATTCTATTATGTGTTTAGAATAAATATCATTCCCAGTTTATAGATTAGGACACTGAGGGTCAAAGAGAAGTGACTACTGAAGACTAGGCAGCTGACAAACACTGGAGCTGGGATGCAAACGCAAGGTCATCTGACTCCAAATTTCGTTCTCTTTCTACTACAACACAATGCTTCTCATGATGGAAAAGATGCTGTACCAGCTTTGGAGAAGCACAATTAACAAAACATAATGAACCATGAAGGCTTTGAAAATAGAGATGATTATATTTAGGAACACCACCTTGTATTTATCTAGCTCCTTCTTTCTGGGAACTCAATGCATGTCACAGATACTGTCATTAATTCTTGTCATCTCAAGATAGAAGTTAAGCGTTTTTAGCTCCACGTTCATGGGGGGAAAAAAGGCCCATAGAAGGTTAAGTAATTTGTCTGATATCACACAATAAGTAAAACACAGTGTCCTGTGTGCCAAGTCATTAGGACGCAGAAAGCACAGAACAGTAGAGAATGCTAGAGTGGGGATCAAGACACAGTCCATAGACCTGCTTGGGACTAACTGTTATGTGACTCCACTTTTCCTTCTGTAAAAGGAAGAGGCTGAACTAGATAATCTTTAGAAGTCTTACAAACTGAGATCTCATGACAGTCTGTGATTCCAAGTCATTCCATGTGGTTCACAAGTTGCCCCATGCTTGGCATTTAATTCTTGGCAACGGTAGAAGAGAACCAGAAAAGCAGAAAGTTGGAAAGGATAGTGCACCCCCCCATCCCATTCACCCTTTCCCAGTACCAAGAGAATAAAATGTAAGCAGTTTCTGTGGCTCATTACAGATGAGAGAGGTTAAGTGATTTGCCCAGGGTCTCACAATAACTAAGAATATCTGAAACAAGATTTTAGCTCAAGCTTTCCTAACTTTCCTAACTAGCTATCTGGTGTCCCATGCACTGTACTAACCAGTCAGTACGTGGCAGAACCAAGACATGAACCCAGGTCTTTCTTCTCCATTCTAGTGCTTTATTCACTGTATTTTTCTATATATCTTCCCAAATTCCAGCTATATCTAGAGGTAATAATGGAGTCAGAGTACACAAAACCAATGTTCCTTTCTTTTTAGACTTATCTCACATTACTCCCTTTGATGTATATTCTGTGTTTCACTGAAATGTGGTCTACTCTTTATCCTCTCCTCTTGTTCTGCCTTCTTGTACCTTTGTTCCTTGTCATTCTTCATGCTGAGAATAAGCTCCTACCCCATAAACCCCCAGCACTTTCCTTCAAGGCACAACTCAGACATCATCTCCTGCATGAAGAGCTCCTTAACTTGCTCCTGGCTGAAACTCACCTTTACTTCTTCAGACTTCTCATGGTACTTGGCCTGGGTCTCTATTGTCCCTATTACATTTGACTTTGTATCTTTTAATGTGGCCAGTAATTTCACAATAGAAAACAACTGGAGAGAAACCTCTCTTCAATACCTATCTCTCTAGAGAGTTGCCTGGGGCACTAAAGGATTAAGTGACTTGCCCAGGGTCACACAGCCAATATATGACAGGGGTAGAACTTGAACCTAGGTCTTCTTGACTTTATCCATTGCCTCACATTACCTCACTTTGTATCTCATCCTTCACACCCCCCTCCCAATTAGATTATAAGATACTTGAGGGCAGGAACTTTTTAATTTTTGTATCCCTACAATCTAATACACTGCCTTCCCTTATAAATGTTTGTTGACATGAACAGAGCAAATATGTAGAAAAAAAGAATCTCAGGGTTGCAGAGAGTCAGTCCTGTGACCTGCCGTATGCTCTTCTACTCCATGACCCCCACAGGCTTGGTGAATTTTCATAACTCTGTTCTTCTCTCAAAGAGCTTTTGGACTGAACTCAGATTTGTAGTTCTGGATTTTATTTGCTCTTTCTAGGTAGCAAAGTGTGGAAAGGCAGTTTGATAAGGTGAAGAGAACCCTGGATTTAGATTAAGAGTACTTAGGTTAAAAGTCTGCTCCTGTAGCTCTTTTTGTGGTGGCAAAAAACTGGAAACTGAAAGGATGTCCATCAATTGGAGAATAGCTGAATAAGTTGTGGCATATGATTGCGCTACAAGAAATGATGAGGAGGATGTTTTCAGAAAAACCTGGAAAGACTTACATGAACTGATACAAAGTGAAATAAGCAGAACCAGAACACTGTACACAGTAAGAGCAATGGTCTATGATGATCAACTATGATGACTCAGCTCTTCTCAGCAACACAACTGTCCAAGATAATTCTGAAGTACTTATGATAAAAAAAATGCTATGCACTTCCAGAGAAAGAACTGATTTAGTCGGAATGCAGATTGCAGCCTACTTTTAAAATTATTATTCTTGGGGGTTTTTTTTTGGTCCTTGTTTGCTTCTGCAACATGGCTAATGTGGAAATGTTTTGTGTGACTGCACATGTATAATCTGTATCAAATTGCTTGCCTTCTCAAGGAGGGGAAAGGGAGAAAGAATGGGGGAAATTTTGAAACTGAAATAAAAAATGTTAACATTATGACACTTATGAAATTCATAGAACAAAGGGCATTTTGGGGAGGCAAAACAAAAACAAAGCCTGGCTCTGCCAATTGGTATCTATTAGAACCTGGACAAGTTACTGAACCTCTTGGGACCTCAGTTTCCTCACCTATAAAATGAAGGAATTGGAATAAATTACCTCTAAGGTGCTTTCTATTTCTAAATCTGACAACCAGAGATGGCCTTAACTTCATCTCTTCAGAGAGACAATAGCATAAAACTTTGACGATGCTGTATATGCCTACATTCAAATGTCTCAACAATACCAATTATTTACTGAGAGCTTACAGTGTGTTCAGGTCCCCATACTAGAGGACCTGATACAACGAGTTATTAGAATCAAAACTCAACAAAAATTCAAGAAACACCTACAGAGCATTCTGGAAGCACAGACTTCTATGTTTCACAGAAGACAGTGGCACAGAGAAGGCACAAGTACCAAGCAGGTACTGTCTCAGAGAATCTTAAGAGTTTGGGGGCTAAACTATCACTTTATTTTTATGTTAGGTTTTAACTTTTACAAAACACTTTACATATTATCTCATTTACCTTCATAAAACCCTATAATTTAGGAGCTATTATAATCCTGATTTTATAGGTGAGGAAACTTGAAGCTTAGGAAAGGTTAAGTGATTTGCTCAAGGTCACAGGGTTAAGAAGCATAAGAAGTAGGATTCAAACTAACTGATGTTAGATTCTGCTTTTTTTTTTTCTTTTTGGAGGGCAATTGGGGTTAAGTGACTTGCCCAAAGTCATACAGCTAGTAAGTGTGTCAAGTGTCTCAGGCCGCATTTGAACTCAGGTCCTCCTACTCCAGGGCTGGAGCTCTATTTACTGTGCCACATAGCCACCCCAATGGGTATACAATTTATTTTTTTTTGGCTTTATTTTTTTGGAGGGGGGAGGGCAGGGCAATTGGTGTTAACTGACCTGCCCAAGGTCACACGTCTAGTAAGTGTTAAGTGTCTGAGGCCAGATTTGAATTTAGGTCCTCCTGACTCCAGGGCCTATGCTCTATTCACTGCTCCACCTAGCCGCTCCCTGATGTAAGATTCTGCATGCTATCCACTACAAGACACAGACTCTCAAAAGAGATCACAGAGGTCACCTAGTCCACTATCTAAAGTATAAATCCCCTCTATAATATCTCCATCATTCAGTCATTCAGCTTTTGCTTAAAAACCTTCAGTTATAGGGCTCTTACTACCTGAAATTCAGTTCAGCACAGGGGATTGAGGGCTTGATGTATATTTCCAGTAGGAGCTATACTTGAATCTGACTTCTGATACTCACTAGCCATGGACTATGGATAAGTCATTCAACTTTCTGAGCCCTGTCAGTTTTCTCATTTGTAATACGGGAATAATAATAATAACAATACGTTAGGAACCAACTTCACAAGCTTTTTTACAAAGGTAAAGCACTCTACAAACTTTATGTAGTGTTACTGCCACCTCCATACTCTATCTGTTCCATTGCTAGAGAGGACTGATTGTTAGGAAGTTCTTCCTCATGCTGAACCAAAATCTGTCTCTCTTTCCTTTTTTTTAAAAATTGATTTATTTATTTACTTTTAGTTTACAAGATTCAGTTCCACAATCCCTTGAGTTTCAAATTTTCTCCCCTCCCCCTTCCCTCCCACCCACCCCATGGCGGCAAACAATCATGTATAGGATCTGCAAATACTTTCACATCAGACATTAGTCTAGTTGTATAGAAGGGTTATAACCAATGAGTGATCACTGGGAAAAAAGAAACAAAACCAAACATGGAAAAGAAAGAGAGCATGTAGTTTGCTTCAGTCTCCATTTAAACTCTGTTCTTTCTAGATCTTTCTCTGAATGTAGATATCTCCTTCTATCTTGAGACTTGTAGAGTTGTCTTACAGCTGTGCGTTGCTGAGAAGAGTCCAGTTTTTTAAAGTTGGTTGTCACACATACGATGTGTCTATGACTGTGTACAAATTTTTCCTGGTTCTGCTCTTCTCACTTAGCATCAGTTTGTATAAACCTCTCCAAGTGAATGTGAAGACCATCTCCTCCCCATTTCTTATAGTGTAATAGAATTCCATTATATTACCACAACTTGTTTAGCCATTCCCCAATTGATGGGCATCCCCTTAATTTCCAGTTTTTTGCCACCACAGAGAGAGCTGCAATAAATATTTTTGTACATATGAGTCTTCCTCCCAATTCTATGATCTCTTTGGGATGCAACCCCAGAAGTGGTATTACTGGGTATGCAATTATTTATAGCCCCTTGGGCATAGTTTCAGATTGCTCTCCAGAATGGTTGTATCAGTTCACAACTCCACCAACAATGCATTAGTGTTCCAATTTTTCCACATCCTCTCCAGCATGTGTCATTTTCCTGTTTTGTCATCTTAGCCAATCTGGCTGGAGAGATGTGGTACCTCAAAGTTGTTTTGATTTGCATTTCTCGAATCAGTAGTGCAAATTCTGCCTTTCTATAACTTGAAAGGAAGCATCATGTAGTGGAGAAGGCATAGGACTGGGAGGGAGGAGGACCCTGGGTTCAAATAGCATTTCAGACACTTATTAATTCTGTGATGATCTAGCGAAGTTACTTAACTCCATTGTACCTCAATATACTCATCTGCACAACTGGGGGGAGATACTAATTTTGAGGACCTTTAAAGTTCTTTCCAGATCTAAATTTATGATCTCAGGAATTTCCACCCATTACTCCTGGCTCTTTTGTCTTTTCAGATTGAACAGAATAAATTTATAATTCTATTCTCCTGACAGTCATTCATACATATGCTTAAAGACACTGATTATATAGTTCTTCAGGCTAAAATACTCCTGATCCCTTCAGCTGATCTTTGTAGGGTCAAGATCTGTCATTTGTTACCTGTGTGATCTTGGGCAAGTCACAAACTTTTTGGGCCTCAGTTTTTCATTTATAAAATGAAGGAGCTGGCCTAGATGACTTAAAAGGTCCTTCCAGCTCTAAATCTATGATCCTATGATAAAGTCCCTCACCATCCTCACCCTCAGAACTTAGATAGATGCGATGACCAATCTTGACTTTAAACAACTGATAAAATATATTTCCCTTCTCAAGATAGAAAAGTGGTAGAATTAAGGCATGGAAGTGGGTATATGTTGTCAGACATGACTCAGTGATGCTTAACTGTATGGAACATTTAACAAAAAGAAAGGCCACTGACTTGGGAGTCAGGAGATTTGGATTCAAGTCCCAATTCTGATACTTTTTAGCTGAATTATTAGCTCATTCTGACACATCTTTCTAAAGTAGTACCAATTAATTATCTTCCTGAATGAGCCATACAACTTTTAGGAAATCAAGTTTTAAAAATAGCCAGCAAAAGGATCTTGTGGAATAGAAGCTTCCAGCAACAACTAAAATTTAGTTTTTCTTCTGCTGGCAGAGACATAAGAAGGATCAGTCAAGTCAGCCAGTAGACCAAAAGCTCATAACACCTGGCCAACAAGCACCTCACACATCAAGTTTAAATTTAGGCAGGTGGTGTCACTGGTTGGCAGAAATAGGTGACTAGTGCCCTGAACACAAACAACTCCTTTTTGTCACTAAAAAGAAGGCGTGATGTCTCAGAAAAAAATCAACAGCTTTAAGCTCATTCATTTT
This sequence comes from Pseudochirops corinnae, assembly GCA_028646515.1. NCBI lineage: Eukaryota > Metazoa > Chordata > Mammalia > Diprotodontia > Pseudocheiridae > Pseudochirops > Pseudochirops corinnae. The sequence continues at coordinate 301,869,979 of CM053587.1, forward strand.
CTGCCCCCTCTGTACATCTGTCAAAGTTTAGATTATGAAAAATCTACTCTGTGAGAAATGGCATATCTTCTCCTTTCCTCCTTTCTGATGATTCAAATACTACCCAGCCTCCAAAGTCCAGTTATAAAGTCCTCCCTTCTTCTGGCAGCCTTTCTGGATTCCTGCCACCCTGAGGGCTCTCTCTCCCTTCTGGGAACTTCTTAGGACTTGTCAGTACCATACCACCTAATATTTAAACACACTCTTCTCTAATTTTTTTTGGGGGAAGGGGTGGTTAAGTCTTGTCTCACCATCTCCTAAGCACAATGCTCTTCAAAGAGAAGACATTAATAGGGGCATGTTAAATTAAAGTGAACTGATGATGGCAAGGCCTGAATTTTACAGTTCTTTTTATCTCACAAGACCATAAGCATAAGTAAGACTCTATCCCACCAAAGCTTTGACTTACTGATGGGATCAATATAAAGCAATTATATATGCCACTATCCAAAGGTATAGGTTCAACTGCTGTGTGGAGCAGTAGATGCTTTTCATGTGACTTGTCAGTTTATTTGATGTGTCAAGATCAGGGATGCTGGAGCCCTGGGCAGAGTGTTGGAATGAAGGGTGCAGGCTTGAGGAATATGCAGAAGAAGAGATGAAAGGAGGAGGGCATTCTAAGTGTGGAAGACAGGAGAAGCAAAGATCAGAGACCAATTAGGTACAGTCCCTGATTGTACAATGTGCTTCTCATACCAGCCTGTCATCTTGAAAAGGCAACCTCCAATGGATCTGGTCTGGGATCCTGGGTTCACATCCTAATTCCAATACTTATTGCATGGATGACTCTGGTCAATTTCACTTCTCTACGTCTCAGTTTCCCTATCTATAAAAAGGGAATAATATTTAGAACGGCTAGTAGTGAAGTGTTTTATAAATATTAAAGGAAAGGGAATATGCATTTAAATAGTGCCTACTATGTGCCAGGCATTGTGCTAAGCGTATTTACAAACAACATTTCATTTGAACCTATCAACAACCCTGTGAGATAGGTGCTATTGTTATATCCATGAAAAAACTGAGGCAAACAGAGGGGTGAGTGAGTTGCCCAGGGTCAAATAACTAGTAAACATTAGATCAAATCTGAACTGGAGTCCTGGCCCAGTATTTGGTCCATTGTATCACTCAGCTGCCTCCAAAGTGCTACATGTGACAAGGATAATAAATGAGCAAACTGAAAACTGCACTGGCATTTATGAGACATTGAGGGAACCAGAAGAAGGCCTCTAGTGCATGGAGTGGGGCCTCTAGAGCAGAGTTATTATAAAGACCTAGGCAAAAATCACATGGCATGGGAAGGCATGTAATGGTTCTGATCTGAAAGTATGGTGGGAATTTCACAGAAATGAACTAATGAAATGATTACTCCTGATGATGAAAAGTAACAGTGCCAGCTCTGCTGATTGATGGTTACAGTGCAAAGCATATCTCTGAGAAGGGAAAGCACCAAAGTCTATGCTCTACTGATGATGGAGTGGGAGATGGGGGGGTGGGGAGGAAGGGCAGCCGGGAAGTGCTTTGTAGCCAACATCTCCACAGAGCTAAAACTCTTCAAAGAAGCCTCCTATTCCAGGTTACATTTATGGAACCAGAGGGATTACGGAAGACAGCATCTAGAGGCCATATCCTCTCACATTTGAATCATGCACTTGTCATGAGGTTCAGCTTGGAGGGAGAGAGAGTGGGGGGCATAGAGAAGAGAGGGAGGATTTTCCTCCCAGGGACAAAGCTGCTGAGGGATTTGGAAATGGGGCCAGGGAGAACAGATCACAGGCTATAAAGCCTACTCACTCTGCAGCTCTTACTGAGCTGACTAAACCCGGTTCAATCTCACAGTGGCTCAGGGGCTCAGCTGCCAACTGACAGACATGCCAAGTGTGAACTTAATAGCTGGGTGCCCAGGGCTAGGGTTGCCTGGGTTAGGTGATGGGAAGAAAGAGGAAAGGTGACATACAGTGATTTCTGGCTTGTAAGATGTTAAGTTTAAAAGAGCCTACAAACAGCCACAATTGATGATGCAAGGGAAAGTGGAAAAGAAGAGAAAAGAAAAGAAGAGAAAAGAAAAGGCCTAAGGCTTCTCACCAACAAAATCTTCTTTGCAAAACAAGAGATCTGAGTTCTACACCTAGCTCTACTACTGATTCATTGTATGATTTTGGGCAAGTTGATTCCCCTCCAAGATTTCTTTTGTGCAATGAGGGAATTCAAGATTTCTTCCACCTCTAAAGATTCTGTGATATCAGCAGAAAAAAAGCTAGTTAGTGACAAAGGACAAGAATACAGGTTCCTAATATCCAGCCTAGTGGGCTCTGTATTACACCGTATCACCTCTAGAATCTAGCACAGTGCTCTGTACACAGTAAATGCTTAATAAATGATGTTTCACCTGGAAAGATTTGAATGAACTGATGCTGAGTGAAATTAGCAGAACCAGAAGAACAATGTACACAGTAACAGTCACAATGTGCAATGAATGACTTAACTTTGATAGATTCTTCTTAGCAATGCAAGGATCCAAGACACCTCCAAAGGACTCATGATGGAAAATGCTATCCACAACTAGAAAAAGAACTATGGATTCTGAATACAGATCGAAGCATATTATTTGTCCTCTCTTTTTTTCTTAGTTTCTTCTTTCTCATGGTTTGTCCCATTAGTTCTAATTCTTCTTTACAAAATGAGTAATGTGAAAATAGGTTCAACATGAATGTATATGTAGAGTCTATATCAAATTGCATGCCATCTTGGGGTGGAGGGAGGAGAGATGGTGAGAAAATTTAGAACTCAAAATCTTATGGAAGTGGATGTTAAAAACTAAAAATAAATAAAAATTTTAAAATACAGTAATACTGTAAAAAATTAAAAAAATAAATGTTTCATTCATTCATTCTAGAATCCAAAAGGAAAAATTTTTGTCATCTATAAATTCCTAATAATACATATTTCTATGAAGTCATCAATCTGCTTTAATTTATTAAGTACTGACTCTGTGCCAGACACTATGCAAAGTGACAGGAATACAAATAAAAATTTTAAAAAAAATTCCTGTTTTTGAGTACCTTACATTCTAATAAAGGAACATATCAATATCTCTGTGTGTATGCGTATGGATAAGATTAGTAAATACAAGATAACCTCAGAGAGGAAGGCAGAGGGGCACAGGGGTAGAGAATAAAGAAATATCTACTTCAGAAAGTTGAGATGAATCTTCAAACAAACCAGAAATTCCAAGAGGCAAGGGTAAGAAGGGCACAGCCAGTACAAAGACACCAGGATGGTTAATAAAGTCATGTGTGAAATAGGCCAGTATGGGGGGGGGGGGGCCCTACAGAGTTGGTGGAGAAGAGGAACATGTAAAAGAGAAGTAGAAAGGAGATAGGTTGTGAAGACCTTTAAGTGTCAAAAGAGATGCTGATCCTAAAGAAAATAAAAACTAGGGCCACTGGAGTTTGTCTGGAGAAGGTATTACATGATTAGACCTGTGCTCTGGGAATATAAATTACCTTAGTTGCTATGCGGCAGGCAGACAGACTAGAGGGGGAGACTTACACAAGGAAACCAACTAGGAAGTTACTGGAAGTAGTCCAGATGAAAAATGATGAGGGCTAGTGAACTAGGGTGGTGACTAGGTAGGTAGAAAGAAGGGTATGACATAAACTTAAGTTGTTGTGAAAACAGAAATAATAAAATTTGGTAAAAGTTTGGATATATGGGGTTGAATGAGAGTGAAGAATAAAAGGGTGGTGCTAAAATTGCAAACCTGAGTAAATGGAAGTAGTGTCTTTTACTGTAAAAGGGAAATTCAAAACAAGGGAAGAATTTTTAGGGAAAAGATAATTAGTTCTGTTTGGACATGTCAAGTTTGTGATACCTATGGGACAACTGATGACCATGTGTGACTAGAGATTAGGAGAGACACTGGGCTCAATATACGTGTGTGTGTGTGTGTGTGTGTGTATGTGTATACATATATGTACCTACACATAGATATCTGGGAGTCATTTGCATAAAGGATGATAACTGAACCCATATGAGTCGATGAGATCACCAAGTAATAAAGTACAGAATGAGAAGAAAATGGAGAACAGGACAGTTTTGGGGCACACACATAGTTAGTGAGCATGACATACATTAAGATCTCACAAAGGGGACTAAGTAGGAATGGTCATATGTTAGGACCACCAGGAAAGAGCTGTGTCACCAAAATCCAGAGAGGATAATGAACCAAGAGGAAGAGGTGATCAACAAATCCTGCAGAGGTCAAAAAGGAGGAGGGCTGAGAAAAAGTCATTAGATATAGAATGAAGAGATAAATGGCAAGTCTGGAGAGTTTTAATTAAGTGATGAGATCAGAAGCCAAAACGCTAAGGGATTAAAAGACAGTAAGAGGAGGGAATGTTGAGACATTAAGTGTAAATGGCTTTTTCAAGTTTAGCCAAGAAAAGGGCACATAGGTTAAGAGTTGCAAGAATGTTTTTGTTCCAAGGACTGGGAGCCTTAGATATGTCTACAGGCAGCAGGGGAGCAACCAGTGGATAGGGAGAGATTGAAGATTAAAAAGAAAGAAGGGAGATGATGGTGGGGGCAATCTGCTAGCAAAGATGGAAAGGTACAAGTTAAAGGGGGTTTGGTGGTCTTGGCGAGAGGGGCCTTCTCTTCACCAGAGATTAGATGAGGAAATAGCAGGGAATGATGTCAGAGAAATGTAGAATGAGAATGGGAGAAGAGGGAGTTCAAGGCCTCACTTTTTTTTTTTTAATACATAGTGAGATCGTCAGATGAGAAGTGAAAAGATTGCCACGAGAAGCACTTGAGGAAGGAAAAGAATGTTTGGATCAGCCCTCCCATTCCCAACCTCAGGTGAGTGAGATAGAGAATCAATTAGGTAGGAGTAGGATTGTCTTGCTGCTGTGATGGACCAGTTGGAAATAGGTAACATAAACATGTAATGGACCCAGAAAACATGGTTACTTGACTTCTTCCAGCTCTGTTCAACAACACATGAGTAGGAACAGCGAAGTATTCTGTAGTGCTTTGGGTTTCCAAAAAACCTTCACATAGGTGACAGAAGAAATGGATAGAAGCAATGTAGTACAATGAAAAGAAGGCTCAATTTGGAGTTAGATCTGGGTTTGAATCTTAGCTGTGCTGCTGACTCATTTTCTTCATTTGTAAAAAAAAAAGGGGTTGTGAGAAAAGTGCTGCAAAACAAAACATTCTAGTGTGTGACCTTGGGTAAGTAATTTATCTTTTCTAGGTTCCAGTATCTTTTGTAAAATGAGGGAGTTAGGGTCATAGATCTAGGGTTGGAAGAGACCTCAGATCCCATTTCATCCAGCTCCCTGATTTTGTGGATGAGGCAGCTGAGACCAAGAGCAACTAAGGGACTTGTGCAAGGTCACAGATACAGTAAGCATCAGAGGCAGATCTGAACTGAGGTCCTTTTACTATACACCAGGTGTGAAACTTTCCTCTTTGTGCTAATTGGACTAGAGGGGTGGTCTCGAAAGTTTTTTTCCCTTAGTTCTTTGTTTACCTTTGTGAGAGAGAAATGTGAATTATTATTTAACCAGCTAAAAAGTCAATTTAACATCTATTAAGCAGTTACTATGTGTGAGGCACTGTGCTCAGCCCTGAGTAATGGCTTAAATGATGGCTTATAAATCACTAGTTTTAGCATACTAAGTGCTAATCCTCACATCAACCCTGAGAGGTGAAGCAGGTATTATTCTTAATTTATAGATGAGGAAACTGAAGTTTAAAAGGGTAAAGTCACTTGTCCACATAGCTAATACATGACAGAGTCAGAATTTGGACCCAAGTATTGGGAAAAGAGTTCTATATTTGGAGTCAGAAGACTTGGGTTCAAATTCCAATTCTATTCTCTCTGTGTAGTAACCTTGGGGAAGTTCTTGAGACTCTTTAGGCTTTACTTTGCTCATCTGTGAAATGAGACTATTTCACTAGATGACCTCTAAGACCCCTCCTGGCTCTGAAGCTCTGGTCCTCTGAAGCCTACAGGCCAGTTTCCTCAGCTATCAAATAAGATGGTTTCATTCAGAAGAGCTCTAAAATACCCGGCAGTTTTGAAGGTTCAAAGGCCAGTGTTCTTTGGATTATACCATGCTGTTCCTGAGCACAATGTCAAGATAAAGCAGGGATCTTTTCCCTGTTCAGCTCAAGGGCAAACAATTCACTCAAAACTCTAGGCCTTTATGGCCTCATATGGAAAATGGAAATAATCACCTCAATAAGCCCTCCCATTCCCAACCTCAGCCACTTAAGATACAGTACAAAGTGACAGCATGACATTAAGTGCTCTGAGTTCTTATGAGGAACAGGTGTCAAAACAGCAAGCCCATCTTCATGATATGAGGGGTACTCTGCTCACGTTCATACAGTGTTTCAAGGTTTACAAGCTACTTTTCTCATAGTAACCAGTGAGACAGGTAGTAAAAGCATTACCTTAGTTGGACAGATGAAGAAACTGAGATTCAAAGAAGTAAAGTGACTCAGGGTCAGATATCTAAGACATATAAGTGCCAGGACTCACACTTCAGACTTCAGCTCAAAATGCAGCTCTCTTTCAGGACACAAATTCAAAACAAAGTGAAGGCAGCTAGATTGCTCAGTGGACAGAATGCGGGACTGGAGTCAAGAAGACCTCAGTTCAAATTCAGCCTCAGACACTGGCTACTAGCTGTGTGACCCTGGGCAAGTCACTTGACCCTGTTTGCCTCAGTTTCCTCATCTGTAAAATAAACTAAAGAAGGAAATGGCAAACTACTTCAGTATCTTTATCAAGAAAATCCCACGGACAGTATCAGTATGCTACAATCCACAGGGCCATGAAGAGTCAGACACAACTAAACAACAAAAACGAAATACTAAACAAAACCCCAAGCATACCATAAGTGGCTAGGCTTTACAAAAACAAAAACAAAAACAAAAACAAAAACAAAAACAAAAAAAAAAAACTTGGAAAGTAGAGGAATGTGATGCAGAGGAGGTCTCTATTCAAAAGGGCTAAGCTCTCTCACCACAAATAATGAGTGGGCAAGGAAGAGGTGGGGGGGGAACATGGAGTCTGGTCAGGAGGTAGGTTAAAACCTCAAAATTTCCATGTAAAATGGGGACAATACTTGCTCTACTTAATTTAAAGAGTTGTTTTGAAAAAAGGAAAATTCTTTGTAAACCTTAAAGTACATGCCAATATGAACTGTCAGAAGCCATAGGCAGGCAAAACATACCAGTTTGCAACTACATGTGGATGAATGTGGAAGGGTAGAGATCCCACCCCACTTAGCTCTGCCCTCTGGGGCCAAATAGAACAATCCCTTCTATCCGACATGACAGGCGTTCAAATATCTGAAGGCAGTTACCATAATGCTCTTAAAATTCTTCTCTTCTCCTATTCTCTCAACTGATGTCTGCATGCATCATGAGGCAGCATGGCGTGGTGAGTAGAGCACTGAACATGGAGTCAGGAAGAACCAGGTTTGTATCTCACCTCAGATATGAACTGATGGGAGACTCTGGGCAAATCACTGAAACTCTGGGTTTCATTTGTAAAATGAAGAGACTGGCCCCTATCACCACTAAGGTCTCTTCCAGTTCAAAGTCTGTTATCCTTTGATGTATGGATCCTCTGTTCTCTATCTTTTTACCTTCCTTTGGGTATGCTCTGTCTTTGCTAAAATGTGATATTCAAGGTTCTGATGTGGCTGGCTCAGGGCAGAGTATATTGGCATGCTTACCTCCCTCATTCTGGATGCTTTGCCTCTCTTAATTAAGTAGGCTAAAAAAGCTTTAAGTTTTTTGGCTGACATATCACATTGCTGACTCATACTGAATCTGCAAACCATGAAAGCCCAGATCTTTCTTCACAGAAACTATCTAGGCATTTCTTCTCTATCTTGTATTTGTGAAGCTGATTTTTAGAACCCATGAAGGGAACTTTACATTTACTCATATTAGGTTTCATCTTATTTGATTTGGCTTATCATTCTAGCCTGTCAAAAGCTTTTAGATCCTAAGTCTATTTCCCATTGGTATGAGCTATCCATTCAAATCTCATATCATCTGCAAATTTGAAAAGTATGTCTTCTGGATTTTGATTAAAGTGCTATTTAATCAAGTTGTTGATTAAAAGTGCTGATCACAGGGTATCTAAAAGATCCCTGGGGAATTCCATTAATGACTTATTTGGGTCTGTTCATTCAGCCAGTTCTGAAACTGACTGTACTATCATCTAGATCATATTGATCCATCTTATACAAAAGTATAGCATGAAATTTTTGTCAATGCTTTGCTAAAATTAATGTCTACAATAAAATGTCTACAACATTTGCCTCCTGATCTACCAGTCTAGTAATCCTGTCAAAAAAAACAAACCGGGTTAGTTTGCTAGGACTTGTGTTTGATGAAACCATGCTGGATTTTAATAGTTACTGCTTTGCTAAGTGTTCACAAAATATCCCTTTAATAATATGCTCCAGAATTGTACTTGGAATAGACTCTATCTGCTTCCTTTAAAAAAAAAAAATTAGGTTGGTATTTGTATTTCTCTAGTCATGGCAGGTACTTTCCCTTTTATTTCAAGAATTTTCAAGTTTCACCCTCTAGCTTAGTAATCATATTTTTAAGTCTTTTCATACCATAGGATATAGTTACTTCAGGCCTGGTGACAAAATTCGTTGAGGACAGGTTAAATAAATGTTGCCTGATCATCTCCTCATTTAGTCCTTAATAAACATTTTTGTTCTATCCTTCCGAATACAATCACCATTTTTCTAGGAAGGGAAAATGAAGAAGCAAAATACAAGTTGGTTAATTCAGCCTTCTCACTGCAAAGCATCATAACTTAAGAAACAAAATTATTTTGGTTATCCTTAGCATCTATCAAAAGTCTCAGGTCAAAGTTCATATGTTCTTGAGACTTCCATTTCCTAGTTGAAATGATCTTTCTTTCTTCTGACTTCACATAATATCACCTGACATTTATATGTAACTTTAAGGTATGTGAAGTAATTTATATACATTATCTCACTTAGGCCCTCTCTCTTTTCTGTTTATATCAGTTCTTAGCATTTTTAGTATTTTGGACCCTTTTGGTAGTTTGGTGAAGTTTACAAATTTCTCAGAATGGGTGAGAGAAAATAAAGATGCAATTTAAAAAAAATTAAGTTCATGGACTCTCTGAAATCTTCCCACAGATCCCTCTTAAGGGGAGAGGAGTCCTTAGACCCCATGAAGAGAACCTGTTATGCTCACCACTTTTAATCAATGACTTGGATAAAAATATAGATGACATACTAATGACTGAAGGGGGTAGAATCAATGGAAAATAGGCTTAGGATTGAGAAAGGTTTTGATACTCTGTAACTGTATTAGCTCATATGGCTGCAATTGTCAATTCTATGTAGATGAATCCCAGATTTATGTATAAAGATCTATTTATAGCTTCACTAGACTATAGTAGACTATACATACACAGAGAGACATACAGAGAAAGAAAAAGAGAGTGTGCACCCCATCACACATCCATATAGTTTGACGTCCCTCGTTATTACTGCTATCTTAGGTTTATGATTTCTCCCAAACTTCTCACCCAACTTGTCCTTTTGTCCAGGTGGCATATCTCTATAACATGGCTTCTCTTTATAAATATAGACCTCTGAAACCATGGGCTTTATTGCTGGCCTATTCTTGGATACTATCTCCTATGAATTACTCTTTTTTAAAGCTCTTTCTGCTAACCTTCCTTTACCTCTCTGTGATGCTAAACTTGTCATCTGTGTAAAGATGATACTGTTGATGAGATCTCAAAGAGACAAGGGTGTAGAAAGGAGAGAAGACAGAGTTCTGGGTAACATCCACACTAAGAGGGCAGGAGATAAATGATGATTCTGCAAAGAAGACTAATAAGCAGTCAGAGATGGGAAAACTAGGAGAGAGCAGTTTCATGGAGAGAAGGTAGGAGACAATATACAGGAGGCGTTGCTAGACAATGTTAAAAACTTCAGAGAAATCAAAGAGGACGAGCAACAGAGAAAAGACCACTTGACGTGGTAGCTAAGTTTCTACCTCTTCCACTTTCATTTTAAACCCTTCTGGATTAGACTGACAAGATACCAGGCAAATACATTTTTTCCAGCCTTTTTCATATCTATTCAATACTTTATCAAAGGCCCATTGTTCCTATATTTTAATTCTTTGTCCAAAAAAATCCAAATCCCATTCTTAGACAATCATCTTGTTAGCCAATTCTTCCCTTCCCATGTCTTCTTTTATTTTTACAAATTTCCTACCTTCAGTCACAATTAATAGAGAAAACACCACTAGTAGCCCCAAAGTTTTTAGTTTTTTGATCACTTCTTCAAAATCCTTAGCAATGCTTTCTGGTTCCTTCTGGTAGCATTATTTATCTCCCACATGAATCATCACAAGTGAGTAATGGTTGTCAGATCTGACAGTTCTTGAGAGATTCTGTCACATTCCAGAAACATACTTTGGCAGACAGACCACTGCCATTTGTATCTGTTAAAAAAACCCAGCCATTCTTGGTACCCCTCAGCAACAAGTATCCAATCACCATATCTTATCCCTTCTCTGCATCCTCTATGACCTGATGCTCTCTCACCTGATGGCACTTATGGGCACACCATCATTCTTTGGAGAATAAGATGGTCCAAACTGCCGATTTGCAAGATGTGAGATTTAAGATGGAAAACCAATTAAAATACACCCTTCTTGTCTCACCTTGTGTTAAGTTCTTTTTTACCTTCCTGGATTTGGGGCTCCCTGGCCTCTTACTTGTGGGTAGAAGCACTATTTATTTTGCAAAGAGAGGCAAATATGCAAAGTCCCTAAGACACAAGAAGACAAGAAAAGTACAATTATCTAGCTACATCTACACATTCTAATTCACCTTGTAAATGATCGCTAATATTTCCCTCTCTATTTCCCTATATGGAAGATCTCCTCAGCCAGTGGCTTTGATCTCTCTTCACAAATTATCTTTCAAAGTAAATATAAAAGAGCAAGATGGTAATACATGCTTACCTACTTTTTCCACATTCAATCAAAAATAGCCATTTGGCCAAACCTTGGCTATGTCCAGAATACACAATATGCTGTTCTTGGCTTATGTCTCAGTGAGGTGCATTTTAGTATCTCCCCTACATGACGGAAGTTTGGAAGCTCAAGGACATTAGGGTCCTGTGACCACTGCCTACTAGGATTCCATGTTCCCTGTCCCAGGTATTGCAAAGAGGATAACAGTATTTTCAGAAGGTGTTCTCAAGGAGGAAGCCCCACTTAGGACCAATCGGTTGGTATCCTAAAATCTCAATCAGTAAAGACCAACATACAAAACTCTAAGGAAAAACAAAACACAAGAGAATACAGACATACACAGGGAAAGTGCCCATGTAATAAAAACTTTTTAGAATCTTCCTCGTCAAAGAAAAGAGCTCTGAATTTGGAGTAGGAAACTGGATTTGAAATCCAGCTCATCTTTGTATGGCTTCTCTTAATATGGCACTGTTCCATCTGGTCATCAGCTTCCATATGTGTAAAATGAAAGGATGAACTATATACAGTACAATGCCTTGATGTTAGAACATCAATCTTCAGACCTCCTTCCAGATTCAACATCCTATGATCCTATGAAGAACTGTCATTTTACTGTCTTGCTCTACCTCCTATTAACACCTTCAATTTAAAGGGCCAAAAGTACACAATCCTGGTTTAGTGTTAGGCAGCTTCCTCTTCTCATAATGTGGAAGTGACCCTGAAGAATTTTTTTAAACGACTCAGTAACTTCCAGATATACTCCCTCTTCCTTAACCCAAGTGAGGCTTCTCATGTAACTGAGAAAAAACAGTTAAGCGAAACCAAATGATCCAGTAATTATATATGCAAAACTGCATACCCACACTCCTCCCCCAGGACCTCTTCAATGTAAGAAGGGTAGTATATTTCCTCATCTCTTCTTTGGGACCAATATTTGACTCTTTGATTCCTAAATGCTGTTTTAGTGGAGTGCCTGCCCCAACAGGTCAAGCTGAGAAAGCTTCAAGTATAGACTTTGTGTCTGTTGTGCAAGTATCAGACTAACAGAAAGGCTCATCAAAATGGAAGATTAGCCACCAGGTGATGACTTTTTTTATTCATATCAGCTCTTACACTGATGATGCTCAAATCTACTTATCTAGCCCTGACCTCTCTGCTAATCTCCAGTCTAGTATCTCCAACTGTCTTTCAGGCATCTTTGACTAGGCATCTTAAAGTCAACATGTTTAAAAGAGAACTCATTCTCTTTCCCCTTTAAACCTCCCCCTGCCACCTTCCCTATTACTGTTGAAGTGACCACCAAACTCCCACTCTCACAACATAATTGTCATCCTCAACCACACACTATCTCTCACCCTCCATATACAATATGGTGCCAAGGCCTGTCAATTTCACCTTTGGAACTTATCTTCAACACACCCCCTTCTTTTCCTTTGACACTGCCACCACTCTAGTGTAGGCTCTAATCACCTCACACCTATATTACTTCAACAATTTGCTGGTGGGTCTGTGGCTTCCTGTTACCTCCAGGATTAAATATAAACTCCTCTGGCATTGAAAGCCATTCTATAACCAGACTCCCTCCCAGTAACCTTTTTAGTCTTCTTACACTTTACTCCCTACCACGTACTTTTCGATCCAGTGATACTGGCCTTCTTGCTTCTCTGAACTTGGCTCTAGGCATTTTTTTCTGACTGTCTCCCATGCCTGGAATGCTCTTCCTCCTCATCTCCATCCCTTGGCTTTCTTCCAGTCCCAGCTAAAATTCTATCTCCTACATGAACCTTTTCCCAGTCCCTATTGATTTTAGTGTTTTCTCTACTTCCTATTTATCTGTATATAACTTGTCTGTACATATATGTTTGCTTATTGTCTCCTCAGTTAAACTGTGAGCTTCTTGGGCACAAGGACTGTCTTTTGCTTTTCTTTGTATACCCAGCACTTAGTATGATACTTTCTGATTGAATGACTCTCCAGGCATAAAAGGGCTACAATCTGTACTGATGGAGAAGTGCCTACACAAATGGGAAAAAAGAGGATCTTTTTACTATCTGGGCATCTTCTCATAGATATACTCAAAGACCTACTGTCCTCCTTTTAGTAGCCAACCCTAACTCTTTCCTGTTTTAGAAGAGGGAAGACTGGCTATGTGATACTCCCTAATGGCTAAGTAAGCTGGTTTAATTTACAAGGCTATTCATAATCTTGATAAAATGTCACTTTAAATGAAATTACATTGCTCACCTAACAATAGGTAACACATTGCTCTAGCTTTAGAGAGATATGAGTTACATAACTAAGAGTTCAATGGAGGAAAAGACTGACTCAGAGAACCAATAAAAAAAAGTATGAACTACAAAGAGGATGGAATATAAAAGCTATCACAATCAGGAAGTGATACTGAAACCCAAACCCCATCATGACTTCCCTATTTTGCTTCAACAGCATGACCAATAACATTCAAGGGCCTCTTATCATACTCTGGAAAGTAGATGGTGAAAGTTTATTATCTAGCTGTCCAGCCTATTGACTTTTGGGTGTCTATTCCTAGGAGAAAAAAAATGAAGCAAACCTATGATCCAAAACCATAGGAGTTGAAACAGACAGACAGAAAAAACAGACAGAAGCTTTTATTAAGAGCTGACTATGCACCAGATGCTGAGCTAAACAACAGGAATACAAATACAAACAGAAAGACTATCCCTGCCTCAAGGAGCTTACATTCAAATGGAGAAAAAATATACAAAAACAAGTTGAAGGGGCAGGGGGGAAAAACATTCGAAGGGATGCAAAAGGTACCTGTATCAGGGCAATGTCCAGAAAGAGTCATGTGCTGAACAAGGTTGGGAATGAGTATAGTTATCGTGGGTGCTTCTCAAATGGAAGTTTAGGAGTGAACTCACCAATTGGAGAAGGTTGTAGAGGTGGAGGCATTCTTTGCCAGTGTGAAGGACACTGTGGGAGGAATCCAGGGAGTTATGGATTAAACCAGGTTTGGAGAAGGTGCTGCCTAATATACAGGGCTTTGGGTATCCAAATACAATTCAATTAAACATTTAATAAGCACCTACTACAAGCAAAATTAAAAATAAGCCTACATGAACCAGACAATCCTTTACAGGGACTTTCTTTTATTTCCTCTATGCTGTTAGTTGCAAACTGTCTTTCAAATGTTATCTGCCTTTAAAAAAGGCCTTTAGCAGGAAACCCCTGAGGCTCCAAACTTGGAGGATGCTGTCTGAACTTTTTCTTCTGGGCCATATAAAAAGAGGAGATTCACCTAGATGATTTTTAAGGTTTCTGTTCACTCTAACATTTTGTTTCTGTGTTCTGAGGTGCCCCTCAACTCTAACATCTGATTTGCATAGCTTAAAGAAAACAATAAAATGAAATGTGCCATTTTCCAGAGCAGTTTTTTTTCCAAGCAGGAAATCAGCAGTTTTCTCCTTCGAAAAATATTTATCAGGAGTGGATATTCACCCAAACACTTGTACATCCACCTGTAAGAATTAAAATGCTTTTTTAAAAAAATTAATTTATTTATTTTCTGGTTTACATCACTCATTTCCACGAGATTTTGAGTTACAAACTTTTTCCCCATCTTTCCCTACCCACCACCTCAAAACAGTGATTCCACTGTATAGTCCCTCCCCCAATCTGCTCTCTCTCCTATGTTCTCCCCCTCGCCCCTCTGACTTTCTGGTAGGGCAGGATGGATCTCCCTACCCTAGTGCCTGTATATCTTAATTCCCAGTTGCATGTAGTTAATAATAATAATAATAATAATAATAATAATATATCTCTATATATACATATATATTTTTAACATTTGATTATAGAACTTTAAATTCTAGAGTCTTTCCCTTTCTTCCTTGTCACCCACCCCTACTGGAAGGACAAGTAATTCAATACAGGCTGTACATGTATAATTAAGCAGAACATCTCCACAGTGGACATATTGTGAGAGACTGATTATATGTCCCTCCTTCCAATCCTGCCCCCCCCTTTGTTCTATTCTCTATCCTGTCCCTTTACAGAAGTGTATGCTTCCAGCAACCCTCCCCCCCCACCTTTCCCTCCCCTCCATTATCCCACCTCTCATCCCCATACC
>CM053587.1:301885704-301911419 GCA_028646515.1 Pseudochirops corinnae
TTCCCCAAAGAAGGAATCTAGGGTTTGGGAGCTGTTCTTACTTGGCTTCTTATGCTTATCCTTACTCATGGTTGTTCAGACCGTGATTTTATTTTATTTTTTTTAATCTCTATGGGGCTCTGCTTCCAGAAGGGAAAGCTCTGTCCCAAATCGCTGGGGTCCTCCTGGGTGCCATAGACTTCTGGCTGACTGGATAATGAAGACTCCAAGACCGAGGCCCAAGACGACGATCCGGATCCATGCCGCTCAACGCGAGAGCCCTGGCCTGAAAACAATCGCTCGGTCCCCCTGCTGTCTGCAGGCCACGGGAAGCTACAACGCGGAGGCGGGTGCAAAACCTCTGCCTTTCACTTTTGCGCTCTGCAGACCTTTCAGCTGGACTGCTTATCTCCCCCTTTCGCAATCCCCACGCGCAGCTGTCGCTAATCCGCTCACCTGAGAGCTTTCTCTGCTTCTCCTGCCCAGCCGCCCCTGGGGCACAGCCATGGCTTCAGGCCAGGCTGGCTTCGGTTCTCATTGCTGATATGGTTCCTCCTAGCCGAGCTGACTTTAGTGGGAAGTATCCTTGTGTGCGTTTTGGAGTTCTAGGATTGGTTTAGAGTCCTATTTTATGGGTATTTTGGGGTGGCTATGTGAGAGCTGCGATATGTTGCTGCTGCTATGCTGCCATCTTGGCTCCGCCCCCCCCAGATAACATTGTACATAGGAATAGCAATACTATAACAAATGTGAAAGACTTAGCTACTCTGATCAATACAATAATCTAAGACAATTCCAAAGGACTCATGATGAAAAATATTGCTCACCTCCAGAAATGGATCTGATGAACTCTGAGTGCAGATTGAAGAATATTTTTTTATTCTTTTTCTGGCTTTTTATTTATTTGCAATATGGCTAATATGGTTTTGCATGATTTCACATGTATAACTGATATCATTGTTTTCTTTCTCAATGGGTAGTGGAAGAGAGGGAGAAAATTTGGAATTTGGAATATTTTTTTTAAAAAAATGAATGTTAAAAATAAAGACAATCAGTTTGACAGCTGAGCAGATGATGAATTGGAGTGGGGAGAGACTTGAGGCAGAGAGATCAACCAAAAGGTTATTTCAATAGTCTAGGTATGAGATTATGAGTTCCTGTACAAGGTTAGTGGTAGTATCAGAGAGAAGCAGGCAGTAGGGTATAAGAGATGTTACACTGCACAGTGTTACTCCCATAAGTCACTCCATGTTTCTTAGAACTTGACATTGCACTGGCTGTAAAACCTGGCCTGGACTCAAACTTTTAGAGTCTGGTGGCTTTCTCTTCAGACCTTTTGAAAGTCCCAATCTTGGAGATTCTCTACTTCACCAGACTCAATGGGTAAAGCCACTCCACCAAGAGGAGAGCAGTCAAAAAGACTGAAGCAGAGAGATGACGAAAGCCATTATCAAAAAGCCTCCCATGCACCGAGTGGTTAGTAGCCCAGAACTAGTTATAGAACCATACATGAGCCATAGTCCCTCCAGGGTGCTTCCCTTACAAGTCATCAGGCTTCTCCCCAGCATTATCCACATGGATAGCTGAGCAAACTGCTGAGGTCTGTGAATGTGCCAGACCCTTGTTACACACACACACACTCAAAACATCTAGGCTGGAAGGATCTTCAATGATCTCACAGTCCAAACTAATTTCATAGTACCAAAGATCACAGAGCTAACAAGTAGCAGGCTGAGCCCTGGGTTGTCTGACATTTTTATCCATGACTTGAACAAAGACACTGATGGCATGTTTCTCAAATTTACAGGAGACACAAAACTGAGATAACATACCAAATAACGTCAGGATCAAAAGAGATCTTGCTGGGCCAGAATGCTTAGCTGAATCTAATTGCTTCACATCTATTTGGGTCTTAGTCTTTCTATGTCCTATTAGAGCCTTTTTCTAGAGGTCTTTTATGTGCATCCTGCTCAAGACCTGTGATGGAACACCTCCATATGTGATCAAAGACCTCTGCCAGAGATCTCTTGCTTCCTTGTCAGACGTTCATTCTCTTTAGTGGTTCTCCACTGGTCTGGTGTGAGATTCCTTGCTTTACCTTCCAGCCAAGATCTTTCCTCTTTTTACCTCACATTTGAGGTAAATTGTTTATTTTATTCAGAACATGATATAATAATCCTAGATTACTCTTTTAAAAAAATATCTAGCACCTAGAATTTTTATTACTTTAAATTTCAGAAACTTCTTTCTTCCTTCTGCTTATTTTTTAGAATCTAGTCCAAATGATTAGTTGCTTTCCCCCCCTTTACCCTTGATTTTTTCATAAGTATCCCTCCTTTACAGTGCTCACAAATAAAGCTGTGCCTAGTTCTAGATTTTCTCATTTTTTCCCTTAACTTCCCTCTCTTTAAAAAAAATTCAGTTTCATTTATTTATAGTTTCACCTATTACTAGATCTGTACACATATATATGTATGTGTATGTATACTTATATTCACACTGTATGTTCAGTGTAGAGATAAGGTTAAGATAAGTAATACAGTTTTTTTGTGGGACAAAGGTAGAGCTGAACTGGAATATGGATTCAGGTTTAGAAATAGGGCTACTGATAGGAAGGGTATGTCTTTTTTAGGATCACAACAAGAGGTCGGTGTTAAAGAGTTTTAGGGAAAGTAATAGGGTTCAGAAATTTATATGATTTAGGGTTAAGCATGTAAGTTTAAGTAAACATTGATAGAGGGATATTATTAATATTAGAGAGTGATAATTTTAATATCCTAGAATTAAGTTTTCGGAATAATTTGAGAAATTTTGAGAATATAATCACTTCAATTGAAAAGACAATTTCCTAAATGTCAATGTAAAGTCATATGCTTGCATTTTTAAAAATAATCTTCCCAGGGAGGCATAGTTAGACAGAAATGCATCTGAAAAAAGATGGGGAGGAGGGGTTCAGATAATTGAGTTCCATATGTGAGTCGAATGGCAGCCAAAAAAAAAAATCTGACTTTAGATTGCAACAAAAAAGGCCTACCATTCAGGACTAGGAAGTGACAATGTCTTTAGGTTATACCAAGGTCAGATCACATCAGGAGTATTGTGTATAACCTGACCACATCCTTTTAGAAAGGACATCGGTAATCTGAAGGGCATCGTGAGAAAAGCAAATAGGATGATGACCTTGGTGCCATCATGATTAACCGAAGGAACTAGGGTCCTTTAACCTAGAGAAGCCTTCGGAGTGGAACAAGTATTAACCAAGCCATCTTCAAGAGCTAGCTGTCACATGGATGAAATGTTGGGCTTGCTCTCTCTGGCTGTGAGGGCAGAACTAGGAGCCTGGATGGAAGCTGGAAAGAGAAAGATGTATGCTCCGTGTCCAGAACGTCCTACCACTAAATAAAAGGAATAAGCTGCACCTGGATGTCGTGGGTTCCCTTTCCTTGGAAGTCTTCAAACCAGTGCTGGACCTGGAGTTAGGAAGATGGAAGTTCCAATCTGGCTTCAGACAATCTCTAGCTGTGTGACCCTGGGCGAGTCATATAACTTCTGTCTGCCTCAGCTTCCTCTTCTGTAAATGGAGACAACTTCCCAAGATTGTTGTGTTGATAAAGATGAGATATGATTTGTAGAAAGCTCTGAAAACTCTAAAGAACTAGCAAGGAATAAGTAGTCATTAGTAAGCACTACTTAATAAGCTTTGGTGGTTGAAGACCGCACCAAGGCTTTGGGGTCACCCTGCACAAATGCCAGCTATCTTCATCACCACCATCGTTCATATCATGATGGGGAGAGCTGGATGGCATTTGCTGGGAATGTGATGGAGTCAGGCTCCTTCCAATTCTGCTCGTTTCCCCTCCCCACGCCTGCCTCCTGGACGGCCAGGGTCACAAGGCACGACCCTGTGACTGCCCTTCCACCAGCTCGCCCCAGGGAGGCGCTCTCCCGCCCTCGGCGTGAAGACGTCAACCCGCCCCCTCCTCACTCCCAATCTCTTTCCCGGTTGGCAGGGAGAGAGGGCGCGTGACGAAGCACGGCTGTGGCCCCGCCCCCTCCCTCCCCAGTCTCTCTTTCCCCCCTCCCCGTCCTCTCCCTCCCTCCCCCCCCAGCTCCCTCCCTCTCCCCTTGTCAGCCTGGACTCTCCCTCCCGGCGGTTGTTGTTCTGCGGTGGCGGCAGTGGCAGCAGCGACAGCAGCTCCCTTCTCTCCGCCGAGGAGCCGGCTGGGCCTGGCGGGGCTTCTCCCCCGCCGGCCCCCGCCTCGCCTCGGGCCCGTCAGCGGCGATGGAGCTGGAGGTGCCGGACGAGGCAGAGAGAGCCGAGGCGGGGGCCGTCCCTCCGGAGGCGGGATGGGCTGTGGAGAGCGGGGCGGCGGCGCCCTCGGCGACAGGTAACGGTCTCCGGTTCCTCGACCCCCACAGCCTGCCCTGATGGTGCCGGCCTTCCCCTCGCGCCCCCGCCCCGATGGTGCCGGCTGCCCCCTCGCGCCCCCCTCCAGCTCACCCCGATGGTGCCGGCCGCCCCCTCGCCCCCTCCCTCCCCCGCCCTGATGGTGCGGGCCGCCCCTTCGCTCCCCGCCCAGCTCGCCCCGATGGTGCCGGCCGCCCCCTCGCGCCCCCCCCCCCGTCCTAGCTGCTTTAGTGGAACCGCCCTTGGGTCCAGAAAGCCGGGAGCTCTTGGTGACCCGAGCCTTTGCTTCCTCTTTGCCGCGGGGGGCCGAAGGGAATGCCCCGACTCCCAGCGTTGCTGGTGGGGGTGGGCAGGAAAAAAGGGGGATTCCGGCCTCTTTTCCCCCACCCGCGGCTCGATGTGATGGAACTGACCGAGGCATCACCCCGTGACTTCCCCTCCCTTCAGGTCCCACCGCGGAACCGCCCCTCCCCAGAGTGGACTCCTCGGGTGGGTGTTCTTCTCTGTCCTCAGCCTTCTCCTCTCTTCCCGACCTGACCCCTTGGGGTTCTGACATCTCAGTGATCCTAGTGCAGAGGAGGAGGAGGAAGAGAAGGAGCAGGAGCGGGTGGGGACCAGAGGAACCAGAGTTCGCGGAACCTTCCAGGTCATTTAGTCCATCCTCCTGTCCCTGTCGCCTTTTTGGCCAACACAGAGGGATGGAAAGCAGGAGGCTTGTGTTCCAGATCCTTGCCTGCTTCTTGGCCCACAGTTTGAACAAGGGCAGTCAAATCACTATCTCTGAACCGATTTTCTCCATCCAAAAAATACGGTGAATGATACTTGCTTTGCCTATCACAGACAGAGCTGATGTGACCAAAGAACTTTGTAAATCTGAAAAGCAGGGTGAGTTGTTAGCCGTTGTGGGCCTTAGTTTCCCCATCTGTAAAATGAGGGTGATGGGGAGGAGCATCTAGATTAGATTATCCCAAAATCCCTTCTAGGGCTAAGGTTCTAGAATTGGTTGTGGGATAAATAGGGAATTCTTATCTCCTGGTATTGCTTAAACTCCAGTGGACTCTTTATCTCCTCAAGCTTAATGTGAGGGATGCAGCTGGCATGATGCTGTAGGAGAGAGAGAGAGGAGAAAGACACCTATTTATCCATTCCCTGACTGTTGATCTTCCTATGTCGAATGGGGTGGTGGGTGAAGGTAGGATCCTGCCTTCTTCCTCAAGGAAAGATATGCAGGGGTTTTGCATAGAGGGAGTCTTACTTCATGATGAAGTGGCTCAGATCAGAAGCTTTGGAATAGGAAAATTCTGGATTTGTGGTGGAAGCCCCTCCCAAAGAAACCTCTTTTAGTCATCTTTGCAGGTTTAGTGACTCTTAAAATAGAGACAGCATATCTTATTTTCTCAGACAGTAATTGACCAATAGGGTTGATGTGTTATGCTTGGAAGTTAAGAAAATGTACAGGACTCAAAAGATATGGGCAGTCTCATTGCTTCCACAGTGTTCACCCTATTGAAATGTTTGTTTACTTAGAAAATGAACTGGTTTAATAATTATGTGTCTCTTATTCCATTATGATGAAGTGGAAAGAATACTGGAATTGGACTTGAGACCTGGGTTTCAATCAGTATTCTCTTTCCTTGCTAAGCCTTAGTTGTACTGTCAATGATGTAGGGTTGATGCTTACCCAAAGTCGTTTTGCTTTGTAAATCTTGGAGTGATATAAAAATGTAAATTGTTATTGTTAATCTGTTTTTAAAAAATCTGTGTAGCAGCAGGTAAGGGCCCCACTTGATGTTCCTTCCTTGCTGGTTTCACTGTGGGCACCAGTCAAGTTGCAAAGCAGTAAGTAAGGTCCTTTCCTTTCCAGCCTTCATCTTCCACCTGTAATTCCCTGTTTGGCTAATCTTCACAAAGCCAGAAAAGCACGAGGCTTGCCAGGACACGAGAAACTCAGTGTTGTTAAACATTTTATCTTAGAAGTTCACAGGGCCTCTGATTGGAAGACTGATAAGATTAAGTACAAGCCCTGACTATTGGGAAACCTGAAATTAGATAGGCCTGGACCCAAAGATTATGTGAACTTGCTAAAATTGAGTTGAATAGGCTGAGTCACTCAGTTCAGGAGCCTTTTACTATTCCCTGAGTCTGACCTGGGAAGGCACTTTCTCTAAGGAGATGTTTCTCAGTTATGGTGCCAGTGTGATTGGAGAATTATTCAAGCTGATGGATTTGGGGAGGGAGGGGGAATGATGCTCAGAATTGTTGGTGGATTTAAAGGCTTTCGTGATGAAAATTTCTAACGCCAAGGAGTTTATTGTGGTTTCCAGGACCACTTAAAGGCCAGCACTGTGGTCAGTGGAGTTTTTCCTTTCTTCTCTCTCCACCCCCAACCACCCAACACACTTTGGTGCCCCTTTAACATGCATACTGATGACTTCAAAATGTTTTGATCCCTTAGAAAAAGCCACTAGCTGGGTTAGATCACCTTTACTGACATTCCCCCCATACCAACTCTCTTGCAAAATCCTTTGTCCAAAAAGCCAGAGGGGATGTTGGAAATTATTCAGTCCCCACCTCCCTCCGTTTCACAGATGAACAATCCCAGGCCCAAGTAAGGGGGAGTGATTTATTTGCTTAAGGTCACACAGCAAATCAGTAGCACTGATGAGACTAGAATTCAGGTTTTCTGGGGCCAGTGACCTTTCTGTTACTCCAGAATGTCTTCAGAATGCCATACATTCAGAAAGAATTTCTTGCCCAAGTCCCATGCCAGGGCACTGTGATGTGGTAGAACATTCAATTTAAAGTCAAGAAAGCAGGATTTGAATCCCTAGTTTTTCATTTAAGCTTTCTGAGCTTCAGTTTCCTCATTTGTAAAATGGGCATAATAGTACTTAAATATCTGGCCTTAACTGGGCTTACCCATCTTGGAAGTTGTAATGTTATGCGTATTGTAACTATAAGTCAGAAAACTTAAGTTTTGTTTTGTTTTTTTCTTTTGGAATGACATCTTTTGAAATTCACTGTAGGACTTTTTTGTCCTACGTCTCCATTGGGTTGAGAGGGTATCTAGGTCCAATACAAGATCTCCAGTTCTCCTGAGAGGAGCCTGACCTGAGCTTTAGACCACCAGCAACTGTTTCTCGGGCCCCTGCCTCACTAACCCATTCTTACCAGGTGCTGACAATTGCCTGTTCTAAACTGCAGAGCCTATTCAGTCTGCTGGGACGGGTCCCTACCTCCCATAGAAAACCAAGGGGAAAAAAAAAAACAGAAACTGGCCATGTGAACTAGTCTCCTGGATCCTGGTGCATGCTCTTGAAGCTTGTTGTCCCAGCCCTTCAATGATTGCAAACTCTGTGACCCCTGACCACTTGTCTTGGACTTCAGACCACACTTATGTCTGCTCAGGTCTTGTAATGTCTTTCTAGTCTAGCTGCTTGTCTACCCTTGATCTCCTCTGCCTCCCTTATTTGTAAAGTGGATAGGTAAATGATACCTAAGCCCTTTATAGCCCCTAACATTTAGTGATTCTGTGAAATTTGTGCTTTGTCAGGGTAGTGACTTCTAGTCTTTACCATATTGTGCTGGTAAATGGATGAATTGAACTTCTTTGTATCTTACCCTGATTTGACCTCATACCTAGTACTGACAGTTTCTCTTTAATCAGGCTGTTGAAAAAATGACTGCCCCCCCATCTTGTCCACTTAGTTTCTGATCATTTTTTGGCTCAGAGACTCATTGAATGGGAAGGGTGTATACATGTGTTGGCCAGCTTTTTTGTCAAAATAAATGCCAGAAAAGATAGATTTCCTACTATTGAATCATAGACTATCTGAGCAAGAAGGGTACTTAGAGGTCATCTAGCCAGACTCCTTCATTTTATTAATATGGGATCTTAAACCCAAAGAGGGGGCTCTTTCTTTTGCTCTCAAGATCATACTTTATGGCAGAGTCAAAACTACAACTCAGGTTTCCTGACTCCTAGACTTAGGCTTATTCCTTTACATTCCACTGCTTGATTTATTGCTTATACATTAGCTAACCCTTGGTTTTATTTTTAATAGCTTTTGAAAGTAAGGAGTCTGTATAAAATTTTCTGTACTATAAACTGACCTAGGAGACTTTTTCTTCATATTTAACTTAAGGATGAGAATTATTGATCCTTTTTTATGCGGACCTATTTGGGGACAAATGGAAGAAGTTGACTTTAGTCTTGGGGGCTGCAAAATAGCAACACATGGAGTGCTCAAACCCATTTTCCACTTTGGCATCTTTGTGTAGGGTATTCCCCGTGTCAGGAATGCCCTCCTCATTGTTTCTGTTCATTTTTATCCACCCTTAGTGCGTACTGTCTTCTTAGATGTGTTTTCCCAGATTCTGCCAAGCTAGAATTGACTATACTTCATCTGATCTTATAATACTTTATACATGTCATCATTAGAGGCAGCTAGATGGTGAAATAGATGGAAGCCTGGGCCTAGAGTGAGGAAGGCCTGAGTCAGTATCTGTTCTCTGATATTTAACAGCTGCGTGACCTTGGGCAAATAACTTATCTGTTTACCTCAATTTTCCTCAGCTGTAAAATGGGGGTAATAATAGCACCTACCTCATTTGTGAGGACCAAATGAAATAATATTATAAAGCACTTAGTGCCTGGTACATATTAGGTGTTAATAAGTGCTTGTTCCTGTCTTCCAATCAACAATAATAGCTAACATTAATATAGCACTTAAGGTTTTCAGAGTGTTACACCTGGTAGGTATTTAATAAATATTTGATGAATTGTGGTATTTTAATTTGATATTTAATTATGATATTTTAATTTGTGCCATTTATTTGCGTGAGGCCATTTATCTATGTGATTCCTAATAAATTATGAAATTCATGAAGACAGGCACTGTACACTAAGTAATCTTTGTATTTCTAAGGTACATTGTACATAGTAGATACAGCTTTAGTAAATCTTTGTTGAGTATGAATGGATTTGTGTGTGTGAGCATGTCTAACCCCTTTGTAGGTCCAAGTAGAAATAATTTTGATTATGCTGGTTTTGATATCTATATTTCTCTACATTGTGATGAATAGTCAAGGGCTCACTTGTATTTAGCATTGAATTTCAGGTTTATTTCTCATGCCAGTATTAGGATTGACTGTACCATTCAGCTCCGTTTCAGAGCAAAGCACCGTGCTGGGGAAACAAAGATGGGCACAATTTTTGCTTTCAAGAATCTTATATTCTAGAGCAAGACCCTTTACATATTTTATCTTGTTTAATCTTCACAACAGTCCTATGAGGTAGATGGAATTTTATCCCTATTTTATAGATGAGGAAACAGGATGACAAGGGTTAAGTGACTTGCCCAGGGTCACAAAGCTAGTAAGGCAGATTTCGAACTCGGGTCTTCCTAACTCCAGGTCAGAATTATAATTGTGTGTGTGTGTGTGTGTGTGTGTGTGTGTGTGTGTGTGTGTGCATGTAATATAATTTACACCTGGAAGAAAATTTCAAATTATTTAGTTCACCCTTCTCATGTTACAGAAGGGAAAATGAAGACAAAAGGAGGTAAAGTGACTTGTCCAAGATCACCAAGTTCTGAGTATGTAGCAGGGCCAAATCTATTACTCTTTCCACAGCACCATAGGCATACATGCACAATGTGTGTTTAATGCTATACAAATAACTGTATTATAGTGCAAAATGTCATAAAAGTGCAAAAGAAGGTTCTAGGAAAAGAAAGTTCACCTTTAGGAATCAGGAAAGGTAGATGGTGAAGTGGATAAGTGATAACACCTGGATTCAGTTTAATTCAAACATTCATTAAACTCTTAAGAGCAAGGCCAGTAGGGTAATAGATAAGAGAGCTCACTTTAGAAGCAGGAAGAGTTGGGTTCAAGTTCTGCCTCTTGACACCTAGTGGATATTAGGCTTCTGGGGTGGTCACTTAATCTCTCTCTGCCCCAGGCAGCTCGTTATGACTAAAAACTGATAAGCAAGTGCCTTTCTACTTGAGTTGGAGAAAGTTTCCTCATCATCTGAAGTTCCCTATTCTAATGAAATTTGATCCAGTCTCTCCCACTTTCACCCTCCAGTGCAAAGCACTGTGGTAGGCTCTGGGAATACAAAAAGAAAAGCAAACATAAAGTAATATTACAGTTAACCCTTCCACGTTACAGGGGTTAGGGGCTCAGTGCCCCCGATGATCCGAAAAATCTGTATAAAATCTTTTGGTCTTTCCTTTCTACCAGAGAAGTCATAATGTTTTCTTTTTCTTTTATAATTTATTTGTAGTACCTTATTGTAAAATTTGGGTTGATATTATACAATACTATACACATAGTTTATGCATTTCTGAGTTTCTAAACTTTTTCTGTGTTCTGGCCTTTTGTATATCTTCTGTGGCTTCCACAAAACTCCCCAAGATTTCCCATTTAATTTTTTTATTCCAATCCTTAATATATCAAAACTGCGATGGAGAAAAGTTGCAGTGTGGAAGGGATAATTGTAAAGTCGTTTCAGGGGAGTTAGAATGCTAATAATTACAAGTAGGAGAATCAGAAAAGTCTGCATGTGAGAAATTGCACTGAGTTGTTCCTTGAAGGAAATTAGGGGATAGAATAGGGATGAGGAGTGAGTGAATTTCAGTCATGGGAAACCACTTATGAAAAGGCTTTAAGGTGGAAGTGGAATAACTGAGCTCAGGAATGTCGAGAGCAGGCCAGCTGGAAGGTAAAATATGTGATCAGGGGAAGTAGCATAGCTGGCAAAGGTAGATTGAAGCCTGATTGTGGAATGCCAATCAGTGCATCAGTAACCATTAATTGCTAGAATAAGAAATTTGCATTTCATTCACTAAGCAGTGGAGAACCATTGCAAGTTTTAAAGAAGTGAAACAACTAGAGACTGCAGTGGCCTTTGCAGAGTGACTTTGGAGATATGAGAGTCAGAAGATGGGGAGACAAATTTAGGGTGCTATTTAAATAACCCAGGCAGGAAGCAACCCAAGAAGGCCCAGTGTCAAAAAATACATTCATACATATATCTGTATATGTATGTATGTAAGAAATCAACACAAATAGAAAACCATTTTAATTGCATTTTTAAGAATCAACACTTTGAAGTTTTGAGTTTGAATTTAAGTCAATTTAAGTAAAAGATCCATTTAAAGTAAATGGATCCTGAAGTGCGGCCCTTTGACTGAATCCAAACTTTATGTTCTATGAAGTCCTGGTCTGATCATTTTGGAAAGTAGTTTGGAAGTATGCTTATAAAAGGACCAAAATGTTTATCCTCTTTGATCCAGAGATCCCACAGTAAGGAGGTTAGATCCCATATATACTGTAAATTCATAGCTACTTTTTGTAATAAGTAAAGAACTGGGGGGGAGAAGAGTAGAAGCCTGTCAGTTGAAGAATGGCTAAACAAATTGTGATGTTAATATTAATTATACTGAATAAACAAATGTGAAGAATACAGAGAAGCATGTAAGGTCTTCTATGAACTGAGACAGAGTGAAATAAGCAGAACCACAATAGTGGCCACAGTAGTGCAAATGGAGAGGGGAACCCCCCCCCCCCCCAAAGCAGAGCATTGTGCAGTTATAATAGGCCTGCACAACAAAATATTTATGGGCCACCCAAAATCCTTTGGCAGGCGGCAGGTTGTGTAGGCCTGAATTACAATGACCAAGCTTGGCCCTGAAGAAGAGGGGAGAAAATACGTTACCCTCCCTTTGCAGAGGTTGGGGATCAAGAGTATGCCATACATTGCACATACTATCACATTGAGTGGTTATAAGGGTTAGTTTTGCAGAGAAGTAAAGTACTTCCCCATCCTCCCGTCCTTTCTTGGCTCAGCCAAAGTCTTGAACCCCAATCTGTTGACTCCAAACCTAGTGCTTTTCCCATAGCAACTTTGCTGGATACTGTTTAGTGTTCCAAATGAAATGAAAACATCCGCTCTTCTCACACCTCATTCAAAAGGTGGAGAGTTTGGTTTCATTCATTTAACATTTATTAAAAATCTGCTATATACAGAGAGTGTTGTGTTAGTGACTGGAGGAACTACAAAATTTAAATAATAAATGGTCCCTTTTTCATATGAACTTGAGAGTCTAACAGGGGAATAAGACCCAGACACAAATAATTATGATGTGATAAGTTCATTAGAGAATTGTGAAACAAGTGCTGCAAGGTTTGGAGGGAACTTGTGTCAGAGTCTTGTCATTTGGTGTCTTAAGGAAGCAGTTGTTTATATAGTTTAAAAATAGTATATATAGTTTAAGAATCCAGGGTTCTTCCAGGAAAAGCTTGTATACAATCACAGACACATCGTATGTGTGATGACCAACCTTGATAAACTGGACTCTTCTCAGCAATGCACAGGTATAAGACAACTCTACAAGTCTCAGGATGGAAGGAGATACCTACATTCAGAGAAAGATCTAGAAAGACTAGAGTTTAAATGGAGACTGAAGCAATCTACATGCTATCATTCTTTTTCATGTTTGGTTTTGCTTCTTTTTTCCCAGTGATCACTCATTGGTTATAACCCTTCTATACAACTAGACTATTGTACAATGTGAAAGTATTTGCAGATCCTATACATGATTGCATGCCACCATGGGGTTGGGAGGGGAAGGGAGGGGAGAAAATCCGAAACTCAAGTGATTGTGGAACTGAATCTTGCAAACTAAAAGCAAATAAATAAATAAATAAAAAGAATCCAGGGTTCTTGTCCCAGCTGTGCCAAAAACTGTGGCCAGATCATTTCATCCTTCTATCTCTATTTCTCCCAGAGGTAGTGTGATGTTGTAGAATGAATACTGTACTACAAGTCAGCAAACCTGGGTTTATGTCCCAGTTCTACTCATTAAGCTTGATAACCTGGCTCCTCCTACCTGTCCCATCTTCTTACACCCTCCTCCCCTCTATAAGCTCTGGTCAGTGATAGTGACACTAGTCACTGTGATCCATTGACACTGGTCTCCTTAATGTTCCTGGCACAAGGCACTTCATCTCCCAACTCTGAGTTTTTCTTGGCTGTCTTCCATTCTTGGAACTCTCCCCTTCCTCATGCCCACCTCCTGGCTTCCCTACCTTTAAGTCCCACCTTCCTCAGGAAACCTTCCTTAATCTTAGAGTCTTCCCTCTAAGATTGCCCCTAATGTGTCCTGGTTATAGTTAACAAACATGTATGTATTTTGTATATTGTTTGTGTATTTGCCTCTCATATTAGACTGTGAGCTCCTTGAGAATAGGACCTTTTTACTTTCTCTGTATCCCCAACATTAAGCACCATGCCTGGCACTTAGCTAGCATTGATAAATGCTAGTTGATTAACAGATGATTAACCTTGGAAACTAGATGGCATAAAGTCTTGGACTTGAAGTCAGGAAGACTTGAGTTTGGATTTTGCCTCAGACACTTACGAACTGTAATAGCTCTGAGCAAGTCACTTAACCTTTCTGTGCCCAAGTTTCCTTTTTTGTTAAAAGGGGATAATAGTCACTACCTCCCAGGGTTTTTTGAGAATTAAATGAGTTAACATACGTAAAATACTTTGCAAACATTAAAGCTATATAAATGCTAGCTATTGTGTAAGTGAACTTGGCCAAGTTATTCCTCATTGTTCCCCCCTTAACTCCCTCATCCGGGAAAAGGGGATAATGATTCTGGTGTTGCTTATCTCCTGTTGTGCTAAAGTGGTTTGTGATCTCTCTGGCAAAGCAGTTCTAGCACCAGCCATGGAGGCAGTGAAGTGAAAGACTGCTAGAATGTCTAAAGCAGTCCATCCTCTAAAGGGTTATTCTGATGTGTACGGAGATAGGATAGAGCGAGGATATAAATAGGGGCTGGGAGAAGGAAAAAACCTTTCAGATTTAGGTCATCAGAGCTACTCAGGGTCATCATAGCCAGAAGCTGGTACGGTCTGCTCCAGATGATAACATAACATGAATAGACATGGCAGGTATAAACTGAATCTGATGGGTATGTGGCCTAACAGATTTACCCACCTTTAGGGAAGCCATAGGAGAGATGCTTCAAATAAGATGTACCCCTCACTTCAAAACTGTTCTCTTCCACAACTGTTTGTGAAATGTCTAAATATGGGACTCTTCAGAGTCTGTACATAGACTCAGGCCCTGCCTTCTAGGAACCCATAACTGTCATTAGATCATAATTGTTTTCAGTTGGAAGAATGTCAGAACAAGAAGGGAGCTTGGAACACAGAATATCAGGGATGGAAGAGACTTTAGAATCATAGAATAATAAAGTGCTGAAAGATCAGATGAGGGAGAAAACACTCTAAGCTTGCAGTAAGGGGTGGGGAAATGGCAGATCAGGGAAGGTTTTATGGTAACTTTGGGCCTAGACCTTGAAGGAATAGGTAGAAATCAATGGATGACGATGATAAGGAGGCCTAGGGAATAGAGCAAAGACAGAGGGGGCAAATATGCTGACTAGTGTTAGTGAAGTAATGGAAAAAAAATGGCTTTACTGAGGTTAATGATGTTACTGATGCCACAGAAGCTAGAACCCAGATCTCAGTTCTTTCCAAGCCTGGGGTGCTTTCTGTTGTGTGATTGAGTCTCAGGAAATGGGTTACTCTTGATTGTGGTGCTCACTGTAATTAGCAAGGCTTACATGGCTACCTCTTTAAGCACTTTCATAACCATTCTCTCATTTGATCTTTATATCAGCTTGCTAAGATGGCAGTAGTCTTGTGGAAGGGCCCTGGGCTTGGAGTCAGGAGGCAGTCTCCAGCCCTTGCTTGGAGAAAAGCTAGCGATGTAACATTAGGCAAATTACTATGCCTCATGGAACCTTTGTTTGCTCCTCCGTAAATGGAGATAATTGTACTTGTACTACGTTTTTCAAGGCTGATAGGAAGAAAGCACTTGTAAACCTTAAGGTGCTATGGGTATAGGTAGGTGTGCCCATTTGATAGATGTGGAAATAGCTTGCCTAATGTTACCCAGCTACTCAGTGCCAGAATCAAAACTAGATCCTAGCTTTCCTGCACCTGTACTTTGGGATTGATGATAACTATAGGAGCAACAACAATAATAATAGCTTAAATTCATATAGCACTTTGGGTTTGCAAAGTGCTGTTACATAAATTCTCATTTAACCTTCACAACCCTATGCAATTAATGCTATTCTCACCGTTTTATAGATAAAGAAACTGAGACTTAGAGAGTTTAGTGACTTGGCCAAGCTCACCCAACTTGTAAGTGCCAGAGGCAGAATTAAATTCCAAGTCTCAAGGACTCATTCTCTCTCAGTGGTAACATCATACTGCATCCTCCAAGGCATAGCTAGGCCAGATTATTGTGAGGATCAAATGATTTTAGGTTAGTCCTTCCGATTTCCTCCCCTTGTGCAGTATTCAGTATCACAAGATTTAGAACTAGAAGGGCCCTGAGAATTTGGTTTGCATGACTGTACTTGTTTGTAATAGGTTTTGTTACGTTCTTAATGGATGGGGAAAAAGGAGAGAAAATTTGGAACTAGAAGTAAAATTGAATTTCCAAAAAACGAACCAGAAGGGCCCTTAAAGTTCATTTAGTCAAACTCCCTTAGGTAAATGATAAGTGAGAAATGAAGGAACTTGTCCAAAGTTACACTCAAAGGGAGATAGAAGAAAAGCCAGTGTTTAGACCCAGGTCTTCTGCTTATAAGTGTTCTTTCCACTATAACATACTGTTCTAATTCTTGTCTTAATTTTCTCTTTTCTAATCCCCAGGAGAGGTTTAGTGCTTGGAAATGTTGTCATCTTAGCTGCTCAGTCATCTTCCTCTCCACAAAGAAGGTAATCTTGTTTAAGGCCAGAGATGGTTATATTTCTGAGAGATAGCAAAGCAAATGCTTTCTACTAAGCCTTAAGCCTGGCAGTGGTTTTTAGGCATAGAGCTGGCCACTGGTTTAAGCACTGAGTATGACTAGTAGTAGCTCTTTCCAAAGGAGAGTACTTTTGAACTTTTCCCTTTTGGTTTCTCCAAGCCAGAAGGAAAATAGAGGCAAGCAGTTGTGAGTAGTTACCTCTTGAAGAGAGAGCTTTAAAAATTACTTTTTTCCCCAAAAAGTGACAACTTGAGCACCTTCCCATTTCTTATCCTCAGGGGGCTGTTTGGATGGCAAACATCCTCTGGTACCATCATCACCAAGTCATGAATGAGATTCCTCCCCAGGTATTTGCCTGTAGAACATGCCTAGATCAGCACACTGTATCATCCTACCTTCTTTTAACCACAGTTGTGTTATCCTGAGTCAGTCAGTCATCCATTTTAATAACTTAAGAATTCTTTATCACTTTAAGGAAGTGAAGCTTTCTTTACAAAATACTTTGTGAAGTAAGAGGTGCAACTATTTTCTCCCTCCTCAGTAGCTCTCAGAATGCATTGTCTGGCTCTCTCCTCAGCACTTCCCAAACTCTGTCTTGTGCCACCTTTATTTCTATTAGGTCTATAACCCAACTTCCCATTAGATTATGAACTACTTGAGGAGCTTCTTCTTTGGGTCCCTAGGGCTGAACGCAGGAGGGCCTTCCATTTAGTAGGTACTTTTGGGGGAAACTGTACAACTGGAATTATGACTTCTGTGATGTAGGAAACTCCCTCCACCAACGTAGATTGTTGGTTGCTTTCCCTGCAACTTATAGACTTTGTTGCCTGGGGCACTAAGAATTGCTTGCCCAAAGTCAAATAGCCTATACCTGTTTATTGATAGGACTTGAATCCAAATCTTCCTTATTTGGAGGCTGGCTCTCTCCACTGCCTTGAAGTAGGTGCTTCAGAAAAGTTAAAGAGGCAAAGTGTCATTTTACCAGAGTCATTCATTCAGTAAATGATAGATCAGGGCTCAGCCCCAGGCCTTTTGACACTAAATCCAGAGCACATTCTGTTCTTCCTACTATAAATCCAGTATTTCTTGTGTTTCCCTCTACTACTTCACCTGATTGGTACTTATCACATGTACCTACTACATTTACAATGTTTGACATTATGCATGTTGTATTTGATGCTGGGGGAAATAGAAGGATAAATAAGATATGTTCCCTGCCCTTGAAAAACTCAGTAAGGCATGGCCCCAGAGAAATACGTGCTTTTATGTTTTAAAGATAGTACAGTTATCTTAAGATTATGTTAGAGAACACTGTGGGCCTTGATGAACATATACAGTATCTACAGGAGAAAAATCCTTCTAGTTTTAAGGAATGATTTGAGCAGAGCTTTGGAGGTAGATGTTCTGGGGAGCAACAGTTAGTCTTAGCTTGACTAGAGTGTGTTATAAGTATGGGAAAATGGGATGAGATTATACTGAAAAAAGGAGGTATAAGGCTGTGGAGGCCCTTGAATGCTAGGCTAAGGAGTTAATGCTTTATTTGATAAGCAAGAATGATATGGGTTTTGAGAAAAGGAATATGACACACATGAACAAGTCTGTGCACAGTTGTTTCTTCCTGAAGTTTAGAAGAAGCATATCTGTTTTCAACAAATATAATTTACTAGGACACAGCTATCATAGTTAAAAGTAAAACATCATTCTTTTCTCCCTCACCTTTAATAACATAAATCAGTATCTCTGCTTGAGACAGAATATCTAGACACTTGACTTGAGAGGAGGGTTAAAGGACCCTGATTACAATTAACTTCACCACTGTGATTACTGTGATTGTAAGTGCAGAGTGAGAACCAATGAGAAAAACTTAATGAAGGTTTCTGAGAATACTCCCAGGGCTACCATTCTCTACAGTTCATGTGATCTCTTTCCATTTTAGAATAAAAACATATTTTCATGGCCACTTTAACCAAAATAGCACAACTGCCAACTTTCTCTATAGGATCAGCATAAGATATTGGAAAAGCTGAGAAGGGAGATAATTTTATTCATTCTAGAGAAGAAATCCTAGTTCAGAAAGGTGCATTTGCCAAAGCTGTCAGGAAATGCCAAGTGCTCTGCCAGGGCTGGCTCACCTAGTGGCCTCTTAAATACTCTGCGGAGGATTGCTTCTGAATTCAGCTTAGCCACGCTGCCACTACAGACCTCTTTACAGATGCTGGAGAATTGGGAGGGGGTGGGGAGGAGGTGATTGTGGAAAAAAATCATTAAGACAAGGGCCTGCCTGCTGTCTATAGTCTGACGAAGGGCAGCTTAGAAGGAGAACCAGGTAAAAAGTGGTAGGTTTTTTTTTTCTTTCCCTTCTGCTAGACAGACATTTCAGCTAGGATAAATGACTGCTGCAGTCTTTTGCAGGGGTGCATGGTCTGGTAGATAGTTTGAGAGACATCAAAACCATTGAAGAACACACAGAACCTAACTGGAATTTCATGAATTACAAAGCAGCCTCACTTTATCTATAGAAGATGCTCATGGTCCTATGTAACTAGATGCTTATAGAAATGACCATTCAGCAAACATTTGTGAAGGACCTACTGTAGGCTGGGCATCAGTGCCACAAAGCCAATTCTTTCTCTCAGGGAACACATGTTCTACTAGTTGGTGAAACTTTCTGATGAGGCCAGTACCACAGATTGGAACCCCCTTTCCCCCTACCCCATTCCAGAGCTAATTAACTTTTGACAGCATTCTGTTGTACATTTTCAGACTGCAGCCTTTTACTCCAGACAGTTACCTCATAAATTTGTGTTACTAAATACAACTCTGCATTGTTATTGTAGAAAAAAAGAAAAATGTCTGTCTAGTTGGTGTTGTTGGTAAAAAAAAATGTTTATATTGTTTTCATTTGTGGGAAAGATCCAGGTCTCTTTAGGAGGCCATTTTGGTGCGCTATTAGTTCCTACCTTCAAGGAGCTCATGATCTGATTTCATTTTTCCATCCCTAATGCCTGGTATAGTACTGTGTATATTGTGGGTACTTTGTACATTTTTGCATTAACTTGATAGAGCAAACTGAATGTAGCTGCTAAATCTCTGCCAAATTGAGATTATTATGTCTCTTCTCCAAAAAAGGAGAATTGGGTGGAAAATATGCATCTGCCCCCATAAAGTGAGAGGCAGAGTTTGACGCAATAGAAGGGAAAAAAACCATTCTGGTAAGTAGAGCTATTGAAAGGTGGAATGGGCTCTGCCTTAAAAGGGTAATGAATTTACTCTCCCTGAGTGACTGCTTCACAGGGATACTGTGTAAAAGGGATTCTTGCATAGGTATGGATTGAAGTAGAAGACCTCTATGATCCCTTTGCACTCTGATTCTTTGCCCCTAGTCCTTGCCAAGAGACTTAAGTCATTAACAATTGTCTTCTTGGCCTGTTGCCCAGCAGGTGCCCATCTCCCAGTGGATACCCAGAAGGGTCAGTTGAAGATGCTGATGAAGACATATCTGAAAAAATGCAGACCAATTAAATGATGCTTGTCATTTCAAAATCTAGTTCCAGGACTGTCAGAAATTAAAAATACATCTGGGAGGAAAATTGGGCCAAGAAACTTAGCACATTGGTCTTAAAACAGCTTGTGATCTTCAGAGAGGGACTTGTAGTGCTGAATGTTCCTGCAGATACCATAAGAGCCTCTAGCTCAGTGTGCCTGGAAGACTTCTAGCTCAAGAGCTGCATTGTCACTATAGAAGTACCAG
Source organism: Pseudochirops corinnae (assembly GCA_028646515.1). NCBI lineage: Eukaryota > Metazoa > Chordata > Mammalia > Diprotodontia > Pseudocheiridae > Pseudochirops > Pseudochirops corinnae. Next base: position 301,905,687 of record CM053587.1, read on the forward strand.
CTGGGTGGGGTTGGCTGGTGGTTGGATTGGAATGACTTCCAAGTCCTAGAGTGATAGTTCTTGCCCACAAGTGACTCATAGTCTGGGCAGAGGAGATAAGATATACATACCATTTGTTAAGCACCACCTTATGCTAGGAATTGAAGATAATATAAAGATAAAGAGAGAAGACATAGAATTATAGAATCTTAGCATTGAAAGACCTCACAGATCATCAGTACAACCAAATTAGATGGTTAGAAAATCTGGGTTCAAGTATGAGCTCTGAGACTTAATTAATAGCTCAGTTGTACAAAACAACTTACACATAGTGCTGTGCAACTTATAAAACTGCTTCCTCACACCAACCTTGTGAGGTAGATAGTTCAAGTATGATCCCAGTTTTATAAATGGAGAACTGCAGCTTCGAGAGAGGTAAAGTGACTTTTGCATGGTTGGCAGTATCAGAGCCAGGGCTCTGTACTCTCCGGACTCTAAGCCAGTACCTTTTTTGTTTACACCATACTGTTTCCTAACCTCCAAGCCTTGGTTTCCTCATCTGTCAAATATAGTTGAAATACTTTCTGCCTCACAAGACATTTGTAAATTTAAAAAGGCTATAGAAAATAATAATAATAATGGGAGTGAACATTGATATAGCACTTACTATGTGGCGGGCATCGTGCTAAGCATTTATTATCTCATTTAATCCTCACAACAAGCTTAGGAGGTAGGTGCTATTGTTATCCTCAGTCCACAGTTGAGGTAACTGAGGCAGACAGAGGTTAAGTGATTTGCCCAGGATCACATGAAAAAATGTTCTAACCCACTGCTGATTAGAGAAATGCAAATTAAAACAACTCTTATCTTATCCATTGAGCCAACTAGCTGCCCAGATATGAGGCAGTGGTGATTTATTACCGTCACTTTCATTATCATCCCTTATCTACTTGAAGAATTCCAGTGACAGGGAAATAAGTATTTCCTAAGGTTATCTGTTCCACTGCTGGACAGATTATTGGAACTGATAAATTATCAGGGATATAATAAATTAATGAACAAGTAATAGAGCTATCTGTACATATAAACAATGCAGACTGATACCATAATGTGCATGTGTATGAGACAATAGGAGTCCAGAGGAGGTAGGGATCTTTTTTAATGTCTTAGGTCTTCCATTTTCTGTCTGTTTCCACTTCTCTTGTCCTAGTCTGAGTCTGTATTACCTCTTATATGGATTATTTTTAAGCGTTATTAATGACTTTTCTCATCAGTCATTTCTGGAAATAACCTTCCCCGTCCCTCTACACCAGTGGTTCTCAACCTTCCTAATGCCGCGACCCTTTAATACTCATATGTGGGCAGACCCTCCTGGAGACTGATAGAGGAGTGGTGTCTCGGTTCCTAAGACCATCGGAAATATTTGTTTTCCAGTGGTCTTAGGCATCGACCCCCAAAGTGGTTGTGACCCGCAGATGAAGAACCGCTGCTCTACACAGACACACTCTCTCTCTCTCTCTCTCTCTCTCTCTCTTCCCTCCCTCCTCCCCATCCACATGAGCCTTCTCTTGAAACAAAAATAGTTAGAGAAAACAAGCTCGTACAACAACTGCGTGTAACTGTGCATTCAGTAGTTTGTACGTGGAGTCTCATCTCTTCAGGGAGTGGAGGAAGGTCCATTTTTCATCTCGTGGGGACTAGGAGTGATTGTTACAATTTTATGACGTTTGCCTTCACTGTAGTGTTCTTTTTCTTTACAGCTTTGAAGTAGTCTGTATTTTCCTGGTACTGTTTCACTGTGCCTCAGTTCAAATAAGGAGCACAAGACTTCTCGGGTTTCTCTGAGTTTCTTACATTTGTTATGGTATCATCCAAATACCACAGTTTGTTCAGCATTCCCATATCTGTGGGTACTTATTTGGTTTCTGTTTTTTTGCTACCACAAACAATGCTTCTGTGAATATTTTGATGTATGTATGTGGGACCTTTCCTTTTTTTTGACCTCTTTGGGCCCAACATTGATATCTCTGTACTAAAGACTATGGATAGTTCACTGATTCTCCTTGTGTTCTGCTCATTTTCCAGAATGGTTGGACCAATTCATATCTCCAGCAAGAATGATATTAGCATGCTTATCTACCCATGATCCCTCCAACATGGAAGTAATTCTATTTCTGAAAGCACCACTTTTCATCATCTCTTAGTCCCCTGCTCATGTATCTTCAGTAGTTTCCATTATCTTTATTTCATGGGAAGGAGAGTTTTCTGTGAAGTGAGGTAGTGAAGGAAGACTTTCTGGAAAGAATATGAAACTGGGACTCAGAGGATGTCTGGCATATTAATAGGTGGAGAGGAGGGAGGAGAACAGGGAAACATAAGGAGGAACAGCTCAGAACCAGGAGAAATGCTTACCCTGGAATGATGGTCTATATTTGTGGATAGTCTGCTTCCCCTTTCTACTGTTGCTACTCTTCCTTATAACTACCTCTCTACCACCTCATCTTCGTTCCTTCCCATTCTTCATACTCTTCCTTATTCTTCCCACCTCATTATTGACTGATGTCTGCTCAGCACCAGGAAGACCAAAAAGTAGAAAGTAGTTCCTGCACACACAGGATTTACAGGCTATAGGGGATATAAGATATAGACCAAAAAAAACCAACATTGTAGGGAGTAGTAGGACTGTGAGTTGTGCAGAAAATGGATGACAAGAGTTAAGGGATTACTGCAGGTTAGTGGTGAACATACAAGACCAAGGTGTCATAAGCCTGCAAGCTCTCCAGTACAAATGTTACTACTCTGCTGCTGGCAGCAGTGTTCACTGTTAAACCTCCAAAGGAAGCATTTCCAGAAATGTTTTTGGGAGGCGGGGGGGTGGGGGAGGGAAGTATTTGGTCATCAATAGCTTTCCTGATCACAGTGTCTCATGCTTTTCCAAATCTTTGGGAAAAGGCCCTCACCATGGATTCCTGCTATTAGACAGTTATGGTTTCCCAGTTTATGTAGGCCTGCTCATCAGGATTTGAGTCAGCATGTGGGCAGATGAGTACAGGGCAGAGCCAGAAGATTCAAAATGTTCCTTTTACACATTATGGCTTTGATCCAACTTGGATGAGCTTGTGGGATTTTGCCACTAGAGTTAATTTTTTGTTTTCTGAAATGTAGCCAAGTCTCAGAATTTCATTGATATTTTAGAATTTAAATTGTAAGGAACCTTGGAGGTCATCTAGCCCAGTCCCTACTAGAAACCTGAACTCTCTTGACAGCATTGTTAACATGTGGTCATCCAAACTATGCCTTGAATGCCTCCATCAATAACAAAACTATTCTTTTCAGAGGCAGACCATTCCAGTGTTGCACAACTGGTAGGTAGTTAGAAAGTTCTTATTCTGTTGAGTGTGTCTTTTGGCTCCCTCAGTTTCCCTGGCACTGCTTTGTCCTGGTTCTACTTCTGCCCAAGTGAGACCTAACCTCACCTCCTCAGTTACCTTTGCTGGATAGTCTCCTAATCCACTCGTCTGACTTTGAGCGATTTGTCTCTCTGGACCTCAGTTTTTTGCTCTTTAAGATGAGGGAGGAGTCAATATCTTCTAAGTTCTTTTCCAGTTATACTATTCTTTGGTCTAATGATCCTTCCAGAAGCACTAGAACATTCAATTTAATTCAATAAAGATATACAAAGACTTTGCTATCTAGTGAGTACTACGTAATGTGGTAGGAACCTATGGAAGAAAAATGATGTGATTTCTGCTCTCCAAAAGATTAGAGACTAACAGGGGATGTGACCTGTACACAAATAAGCATGATACAAGGTATAATAGAGAAAAAGAGATTCAATTAGGATTTATAAGAGTTTGAGGAGAATAGATCACCTTCACCTGGAAGGATGTTGAAGGATTCTTTGAAAAGATTAACCCCTGAGTGAGCTCTTGGGAAAAGAGAAATTTTACCAGGTGGTGGGCAATGGGGCTGACCTAAGTAATGAAGGAGAACTACAGAGGGCAGAACAATATTGGGAAAGAGCTAGTAAGTACTCCAGTTTGTCTGAAAACACAGAGTGCTTTAAGGGGAATCAGATTAAACTGATATGATAAATTGGGGCCAAATCAGAGGGCACTGAATGTCAACCTAAGGAATTTGTGTTGTAAAAGCAAGGTCCGGACAGTTTAACAAGATTAAACAATAAATCCTTTGTTTGGTACTTTGCTTAGCCTTCCTTTGGAAGATATAAATATGTCCATGATTTATGGCATCTCTTTGATAGGTCATGGGAAATTCTTTTGTCCTGGTTACTTAGCCCATTAATACCTCAAGATAAGTGATTATCTCAGCTTCTGAGAATAATATGATTGGTACAGACTGTTTTAGATCTGATCTTTGGACCAGGCCTATAAAAGAGAGCTGATGTAGGTGCAGGAGAAGAGGACCAGAGAGAGCTGGGCACTGAACGAACCAGACCTAAGAGAGCTGAGAGCAGAGGCCTTTGGTCTTTGGGGATGTAAAGCTTGTGCATCTCAGTAGCCCCTTCTTCCAGTCCCATACTGATATCAAATAATGGCAACTGTAGAGAAGCAGTATAAGAATCTTTTAACCTCTTAGTTTCAGGAGAGGAGGAAAGTGATGGTGGTAGCTGAACAGAGAAGGTAGGGAGTTTCCAGAAAGAGAACCAGGTGACCCCAGTAAGGAATAGTTGGGCAGTAATTATGGTTATAGATAAAAAAAATTTTAAATTCTAAGGTTCTCACAGAAAACTATGGGTAGAAGCATGTTTTGTTTTGTTTTTTTTACAAAACTTCACCCCCATGTTTGAACTTCTGTGTATGTTTGTGTAATAAGCCTAGAAATTTGAGGTTCTGGGGGCGGAGCCAAGATGGCGGCGTAGCAGCAGCAACATATCACAGCTCTCACATAGCCACCCCAAAATACCCATAAAATAGGACTCTAAACCAATCCTAGAACTCCAAAACGCACACAAAGATACTTCCCACTAAAGTCAGCTCGGCTACGAGGAACCATATCAGCACTGCAAAACGAAGCCAGCCTGGCCTAAAGCCTTGGCTGTGCCCTGGGGGCGGCTGGACGGGAGGAGCAGAGGAGCAGATTAGCGGCAGCTGCCAGCAGCGTTCAGAACTAGGTCAGTGGGAACTGTGGGGAGAAAATCGTCTGGCCGAAAGGCCTCCAGAGCAGAAAAGCGAAAGGCAGAGGTTTTGCACCCGCCTCCGCGTTGCAGCTTCCCGCTCTTGGCCTGCAGACAGCAGGGAGAATAAGCAATTGTTCTGAGGCTAAGAGCTTTCGTGTTGAGCGGCCTGGATCTGGATCGCAGTCTTGGGCCTCGGTCCTGGAGTCTTCATTATCCAGTCAGCCGGAAGTAAATAGGAAGAGTCCTAACATCTTCCTGAGAGCTACGGCACAGCCGGGAGGACCCCAGCGATTTGGGACAGAGCTTTCCCTTCCGGAAGCAGAGCCCCACAGAGATTTAAAAAAAATAATAAAAAAAATCACGGACTGAACAACCATGAGTAAGAATAAGCATAAGAAGCAAAGTAAGAACAGCTCCCAAACCCTAGATTCCTTCTTTAGGGAAAAGAAAGATCATGGGAGAGAGAGGGAGGAGGAGAGCGCAGCCAGAGCACCCCCACCAGGGGCCTCCAGTAAACATAAAGAATGCCTTAAAGCTAGAGATGAGCTGAAGAAGGATTTTCAAAACCAAATAAGGGAAGTGGAAGAAAAATTGGGAAGAGAAATACGAATGTT
>CM053587.1:301911919-301950159 GCA_028646515.1 Pseudochirops corinnae
TCTTATGTTTATTCTTACTCATGTTTGTTCAGACCGTGATTTTATTTTATTTTTTTTTAATCTCTGTGGGGCTCTGCTTCCAGAAGGGAAAGCTCTGTCCCAAATCGCTGGGGTCCTCCTGGCTGCCGTAGACTTCCGGCTGACTGGATAATGAAGACTCCAAAACCGAGGCCCAAGACGACCCGGATCCAGGCCGCTCAACGGAGAGCCCTGGCCTGAAAACAATTGCTCAGTCCTCCTGCTGTCTGCAGGCCGCAGGCAGGAAGCTACAAAGCGGAGGCGGGTGCAAAACCTCTGCCTTTCGCTTTTCCGCTCGGGAGACTCCCCCTTTCACACTCCCCATGCGCAGCTGTCCCTAATCCGCCCTACCTGAGAGGGTTCTCTGCACCTCCTGCCCAGCCGCCCCCGGGGCACAGCCACGGCTTGCGGCTTCAGGCCAGGCTGGTTTCGGTTTGCAATGCTGATATGGTTCCTCCTAGCGGAGCTGACTTTAGTGGGAAGTATCCTTGTGTGCGTTTTGGAGTTGTAGGATTGGTTTAGAGTCCTATTTTATAGGTATTTTGGGGTGGCTATGTGAGAGCTGCGATATGTTGCTGCTGCTACGCCGCCATCTTGGCTCTGCCCCTATGGTACACATTCAATAAAATTTTATTGTGATATGGACCCCTTTCTCAGAATAATTTTTCTAAGTAGTTGAAAAAAATGTTAAATTTCAGTTAGAATTTAGGGAAAATGAAGATGTGATTTTTTTTTTCCTAACCAAATTCATAATTTCCCTGAAATCTATCTATGGACCTCAGGTTAAGAACCCCTGATCTAGATTGTTTTTAGTTTTTGTGACCTTGGGTCCTTTTCAGCTTTCATATTATGTGTTCTATGGGCCTTTCCAACTGTGATGTCACCTCTTACCTTTCCTATTAGCTCCCCTTTTTATTGTTCCTGATGCTACTCCTTTCCTCAGTTACCTGTCTTCCCCCATCTCTGACCAAGATATTAGTTGATTATAACTTAAAGTGGATCCTTTCTCAAGTATATTTGCATTTCAACTGAGCAGGTGCTCCTGGTCAGCCTATGCTAGGTTGAAATAATAAAAAAATTAAGACTCGCCATATCACTTGAAAAGATTGCCAATTCCTCCCTGCTTGTGTCTCCATAGCCTTCATTCCCTCTTTCCCCTTGCCAGGTTTTAACCAATAAGATATGAAGGTCGGTAGCAGTAACCATGGTAAAGAAAAGAAGGCTATGTGGCTTGTTTGTGTGTGTGTGTGTGATAGATATACATATATGTATATTTTATACACACACATATACATATTTTGTACACACACACACACACACACACATTGTTGTGAGTAGAGAATGTGGATGCGCTGATGGCTTGACTGATAGCTGGCTACCTGGATGGGGGGCCCGTCTCCTCATTAAGTGTCCTAATTCCATTTTCTTTGCAGAAAGGTTAGGACCTATATTATCAAACAGTCATGATTTCAGGGATTTGTTTGGATTTGGGTTTTTGGTTTGGTGTTGTTTTGTTTTGTTACTAAGGAGGTTTCAACTTGATGGCAGTGGGGAGAGATGGGGAAAAAATATACAGAAATTCCTGAGATAGAAAAACAACATATATCAAGAAATCTTTTTTTAAAGTGCATTATTAGTAGATTATAGCTTCAGAAAGTTTGGGAGACATTACAGTAGCTGATGAAAGATGGTGGTACAGTAAGAGTTGCTTGCAAGGTTGATTCACCAGATGAGGGGCACAACTCCCTCCTTTAATGCTGTGTGGTAAGGAGGGAAGAACTGCATTATAACTCTTGAGATGGAAAGGCTCCTTCAGCCATGAAGTCAGGATCATCAATGCTAAACAAAAGACTGCTGTTTAACATGCTTCTTCAATTTGCATCTGGTTCCTTTTGGATACCACTGTCCAAGTGCTGGGGCCTTCTGCTCCATTCACCCAATGGGATGCCAAAAATCTTGCCCAGACTCAGAGAAAGTCTTTGGGGCAAGAGGTTAAGATGGAGCTTCTTGTCCTTACTCTAGAGAAGGATAAAAACCTTAACTTGTCACCATGAAAATACTGTTCCTTTTAACAGATGTGGGTGTGCATAAAAACCAGACTTGATCAGCACTGAGACTCTGAAGAACAAAGCCAAGTCTCACATAATAGCTGAGTTAGAAGAGAAAGAGAGTATGTGTCTCATCTGTGTAGGATGAAAGGCTAGTTGCCATTTTGATGATAGTGGTTACACATTTGGGGGGAAGACACACGCCTTCCTTCCTCAGAAAGGTCACCACTCTGATTTACAGCCCTTCTCTTGTCGACTCCTGCCCCTCCTGCCCGCCCAAGCACTAGCAATCTCTTTAATGATGCATGAGATAATTAAGCAGATAAAATCCTAGCTTGTTAATCCATGTAGTACTGTGAGCTGTTTTCAGTACAAACTAAGGAGTATTTAATGAATTGTGTGGACAGAGTCCTTGGCATTTATTCTTTTACTTCCCTTTAGGCAGTCCCCCAAATCTAGTTTCTGTTCCTCTGGCCGTCCTGGTCTCTTTTCAGTTTGGTTGACATGTGGATGGATTGTTTATTCCTAAACTCTTTCTTCTACTCCTTATGCTCTCATTTATACTTTGAGAGTTTGCTGTGTATGGGATTATAGGAGAATTTTTGGAATGAAGCCTAAGACATATAGAGAGGCAACTGTCCAACTCTTCGGCCCAAGAAGTACAGGCTACTGCCTTTGGGGTGACATTTATTGCATAGAGCCAGTTAAGTTTCACAGAAATGATGGGAAATACTGTGTGCGTTTAGTACAACTCCTAATGTAGTGTTGTGAATTTAGGGCAAGACTCTGGTATTCTGTAGTTGGGGCTGTGAAAGAAATTGGAAATCTCAGAAATAACCTTGCCTCTGTCCTTTGAGGATGCTAACAACTAACCTAAGCATATTGCTGTAAGGATTCCGAAGGGAAAGGATTAAAAAGGACTTTTAGGCATCTCTACTAAGAGTATTATCCTGGTAGCCTTTCTGGATAGTAATTAGAGATGGTTCCTCCTCTTTAAATGAGTTGGATTAGATCCCCTTCTGGCTCTGTTTTGTGTTATAGAGGCTCTTTCAGCTCTGACATTGTATGACTCCGTAAGCTCAAAAGATCACCTTAGCTGTTAGAGCCTATGTATACAGGGTATTTCAGAAGCTTAAGGCTTAAAATAGAGCAGTTGGGGTTTCTTTTTTAACCCATTTAGGAAAAGCTCTGCCCAAATAAAGACAGACTTTTAGGGGCCATCTACACCTTTAGTGCTGTTGGCACTGCCTTCCGAAGACAAGAAAAAAAAAAACCTTGTCCAAGGGAAAAATAATTTTACCATTTTTCTCAGTAGTTCCACTACTATTCATACTTTTGTTATGCTTATCATAAATTTAGAGAACTTCACAATTGTTTCCTTTCCATTGCTTTTGATATTTGTTTTGAATTGTTCATTCGTTTATTCTTTCAACAACCGTTTTTTAAGCATCTATTCTGCACAAAGCTCAGGTCTGAGCAAGAAGATAGGCAATTGATGGATGATAGTTCTAGCATTCTAGCAAGAAGGATAAGATGGGTGTCTAGGTGGCACAGTGAATAGAGCACCAGCCCTGGAGTCAGGAGGACCTGAGTTCAAATCCGACCTCAGACACTTGACACATTTACTAGCCGTGTGACTTTGGGCAAGTTACTTAACCCCAATTGCCCTCCAAAAAGCAAAAAAAAAAAAAAAGAAGGATAAGATACATACACCTGTACTGCTGTACAATAAATATATATTCACTGTATAATTACTGTGTTGCAGCATAATCATCATTATAGAGTCATTAGGATCTGAGGTCTGTGGTCAGAAGACCTGAGTTAAAATCCAGCTGTAACCCTGATACTGTGTGACCGTGGGCAAGTTACTTAGCCACTATGATCTGTAGCATCCTTATCTATAAGATGCAGATGATAGTAGTACTTAGCTTATAATGTCATTATAAGAATCACATCAGTCAAGAAGTACTTATTAAGCAGACGCTTTGTGCCAGGCACTGTGCTAGGTTTGAGGGATACAAATACACAAAGATGTGTAGGTCCTATAATGACAACAAGAGATAACCAATAAACAACAGATATACTCCATGAATATCTATGCACTATCAAAAAGAACGTGAGGAAAACTCCCAGCATGTTGGGTAAACCCTCAGTGGAGTGTTTATGGGAGTATTTAACAAAAATAGAGGCAGTTAGGTGGCACAGGAAGACTCACCTTCCTGAGTTCAGTTCCAGCCTCACACACTTACTAGCTGTGTGATTCTGGGCAAGTCACTTAACCCTGTTTGCCTCAGTTGCTAATCTGTAAAAATAAGCTGGAGAGGGAAATGGAAAACCTCCACAATATCTTTGCCAAGAAAACCCCAGATGGGGTCACAAAGAGTCAGACATGACTGAAATGAACGAACAACAGCAAATAACACAGATGGCACTGAATGGTTTGTGGTCATTGTACCCATGTCCAGGAGATCACAGGTCTCATGGAATAGTGACATTTATGCAGATTATATAAAATACATTATAGGCATACTTTTTTTTTAAAATTACATGTTTTCAGCAATACAGGTATTCCCTCCATCGAATTACATCATGACAGTCTCACAACTGTTTTGTGAACTGTTCAGTGAATTGCTGTATCCAAAAATTAGCTTGTGTTAATGAACGTGCGTAAACTTAAGCTGGTACTTGAGCAATAGGCTCTTATATGAAGCCTTCAGGAATCCAGGATCAGCTGGGTGCTGTGGTAAGGCATCAGAGTGGGACTTTATTGAAAGACTGACTTTAAATGGTCTCTAAGGGCTCTTCTAACTCTGATAACCATTCATTTTATGTGTATGTGCATGTATCTGTAACATTTAATGGTTAATAGTAAATGTTTATAACAATAGTATTTACTATCACTGTTTTAGCACCTTAAAACTCAATTAAAAGATTTGCCTTTTAGAACTTTAGCAATTTTTTTTTCAGGGTCAATCACACTAAACATGTTTTCAGATGGAGTATACCTGCTTGTCTCACTTGCATTCCTGTCATCTGCCAGGGTTTCCTTCCTATCCTGCCACCTGTGACTTTTACATTTCTTCTCTTTGTTTCCTAGTATTCCTTGTGCAATGAACCACTGATTGAACTTTCCAACCCAGGTGCCAGTGGCTCCCTCTTCTATGTCACTAGTGACGATGAGTTCATCATTAAGACTGTGATGCACAAGGAGGCAGAGTTCCTGCAGAAGCTGCTTCCTGGCTATTACATGGTATGTACAGCTTCTTTTTTTTTCTTTTCTCAGCCAGCGGCAATAACAACAGTACATGATTACAGAGTGCTTAAGGTTTGAGTTTGAAGAATATTGGGGGCAAGAGAGAAGCTAGGAAGCTATTCACAGAAAGATGTTCTCAATCACTAATAATCAAACAAATGCATATTAAGACAGTTCTGAGGTACTACCTTACATCCATCGGATTGGCAAAGTTGAAAAAAAAAAAGAATGACAAATACTAAAGGAGCTGTGGGAAAACAAGTGTGTTAATGTGCTCTTGGTGGAACTATGAATACTGCTCCAGCCACTTGGAACTGTACCCCCAAAAACTATTGAACTGTGAATATTCCTTTTTGACACAGCAATACTGCTACATGACTATATCCCACACATATCAAAGAAGAGGGAGAAAACTCACTTGTACAATAATATTTATAACTGCTCTTTATTGTGGTAGAAAACAATAGGAAACCAAGAGGGAAAGAGAGTACCCATCAGTGAGGAATGAACAAGTGATAGTGTCTGTATGTGATGGAATACTATTGTGCTGTAGAAATTGTGCAGGGGTGAATAGAGGACTGGCCCTGGAGTCAGGAGGACCTAAGTTCGAATCTAGCCTCAGACTCTTAACACTTACTAGCTGTGTGACCTTGGGCAAGTCACTTAACCCCAGTTGCCCTGCCTTCCCCCTCCAAAAAGCCAAAAAAAAAAAAAAGGAAGGAAGAAATTGTGCAGGGATGAATAAAGTACTGGCCCTGGAGGCAGGAGAACCTGAGTTTAAATCAGGTCTCAGACACTTGACACACTTACTAGTTGTGTGACATTGGGCAAGTCACTTAACACCAATTGCTTTGCCTTCCCTCCTCAAAAAAAAAAATTATTCAGGGGATGGTTTCATTGAAACCTGGGAAGATTTGTATGAACTGATTCAGAGCGAAGTGATACTAGGAGAGCATTTTATACAATAACAATATTTAAAGACAAACAACTTTGAAATAGTTAGGTGTTGTGATCAGCATAATGACCAACCACACAATTCTAGAAGACTCCAGATGAAATCTCTATCTAGATAGAGGTGATGGACTCAGAGGGCAAACTGAGGCCATTTGTTGGGGGGAGAGTGAATGTGGCCAGTGCAAGCATTTATTTTTGTTTGATTATACATATTTGTAACAGGTTCTCAATGGGAACGAGAAAATGTGGACCTAAAAATAAAATTTTACATGTTTTAAAATTTAAAAAGAGAGAAAAACTGGAAGGTAGCATGCTGTAGTGAAAAAAAGCAAAGTGCTAGGAATGAGGATCTCTGAGCTCTGAACCAGTATCTGCTACAAAGTCATCATGACTGTGTGTCACTTCCCATCTCAATTACTTTATCTGTACAGGTGGAGGAAGAGAAACTATAGATGTTCCTCAATGGCTCTTCTAACACTAACCAACCAGAGGCTATCTTCCTCCAACCAGAGGAAGAAAACATCTCCATTTGTCCCAGAACTCTCTTTAATATAATGACTTCAGCCAGAGGACTGTACCAAGTTCAGAGTCTCATTCAGAAACTGAAACTGGCTTTCTTAGGCATCCTAACAATAAGAGGGGCTGCCTCACAAATTAGAGGCTCCCTGGGCAGTGGGATTATTCAAGCAGAGAACGGGACACTGCTGATGGCATTCCTGTACTATGTGGAAAGGTCAACCAGATGACCTCTACTTCTTAGGGTGTACATAGCTTGTAATACAGCAAGACTTCTTACTGTGTTGGGCAGCGGAGATAAAATAGGTGAGGTGGCAACCACAATGATACTGATTACAGAGGGAGTTTGGGGATCTGGGGGTCTGCAGTAGTCAATTTTGAAATTATCGCCTTAGGACCAAATGTGTGTTTCCCAAATCTGATTTTACATGTAACCAAACGTTTTCCAGTTCTTGGCAAGGCCAAACCAATCTTGTAGATAAGAACCAAGAGGCTACAGATGTGCAAAAATGCTCACTAGCCTACGTACTTTCCTTTCTTCTGAGGAAATGTGTGAAGAAATTGACTTGTCACTTGATAAGTCATGCTTTCTATTTTTGTTTAAAATTTGTACTCTCAGATCTATTTCTGACTTGACTTAATTTGCATGACGAAGTTAATTGGATCAGTGAGTTAAGTATCATTAGGTTTGGAAGGGACCTCAGAGGGCATCTAGTCCAGCCACTGCCAGAAGCTGAAGTCACTTCTACTGCATTTTCTGACATGTGGTTATCCATCCTCCATATAGGACACTCCAATCTCATGACCTTCCCAGATCACCCATTCCATCATCAGACATGTCTTATTGATAGAAGATTTATCCACTATTGAACCAAAATCTGTGTCCTTTTGCTCCCTTTCCTCTCTCTTCCCAGTAGGGGCCAAGCAGAAGAAGTTTATTCTTTCCTGCCAGCGATTTAAATATTTGAAAAAAAAACACTATAATTTCTTAGGTTTTCTCTTCCCTATTCTAAACATACCCATTTCTTTCTTTATAATGACTTCTGATCCTTTCTTCATCATGTTAGTGCTCCTCCAAAGGCACACCAGCTTATCCATGTTCTTCTTAAAGTGTGGCTTCCCTTGGGGCAGCTAGGTGGCACAGTGAATAGAGCACTAGCCCTGGACTCAGGTGGACCTGAGTTCAAATCCAACCTCAGACACTTAACACTTACTAGTCATGTGACCTTGGCCAAGTCACTTAATCCCAATTGCTCTGGCCTCCCCCCTCCAAAAAGCAAAAAAATAATATAAAATAAAATGTGGCTTCCCAAAGTGAACCTCATTCTCATCCACTTGGATAAGAAACCTTTGCCACTCTTCTCAGAGACCCATATCTTTTTTTTTGGAGAGGGGAAGGCAGGGCAGTGGGGGTTAAGTGACTTGCCCAAGGTCTCACAGCTAGTGTTAAGGATCTGAGGCTGGATTTGAACTCAGGTCCTCCTGACTCCAGGGTCAGTGCTCTATTCGCTGCGCTACCTGGCTGCCCCAGAGACCCACATCTTTAAATGGAAACCAGAGCATAGGCCTCTACTGTCTATAGGTGTATGTGTGGATTTATACTATTGACAGAAAACAGAAAAAGATGTTTGCTTTATGATAATTGTTGTATTGAGCATTTGTTTGAAATTCTGCTCAGGTGTCAGGTAATAGCCACCAGACCAGAGGCCAAGGAAGTTGACTAAACAGACCAAAGCTTCCAGCAATGGCTACTGTGCTGTAAGGATCCAATCTGTCTATAAAGAGAGTACCGCAGCAGCTTGGGGTTTTCTAAAAGAAGAACAAAGATTATAAAATTTGATTGGGGCCTCCTTTTCCCTCTGATTCTTTGCAGTTGACATATTCTTTTGCTCCCAGATCCACTGTAAGAAGCTTTTTGGTTTCCTGAAACCTGGTCTAATAAACAGACTTTTAGTGTGAAATCCAGCCCAGTGCGAGAGTATTTTGAGTCACCTTAGGGAAATGCCAGGTACATGGCCTGATTCTTTCCCATGGAGGATAAACTCTTAATTTGGTTTTTGGCCTTGCCCAGAAATGTCAACTGAAGTCTTTGAGTCTAGAGAGCTTTTTGGGTGAGAGAAGAAAAGTTGGGAATCATTATCCTCCAAGCAGCCTAAGGAAACATCTTCCTGTAGTGGAAAGAGCTCTATACTTAGAATCCCAACTCTGTTGTGTACCATGTAATCTTAGGCAAATCACTTACTTAACCTCTAAGGTTCAGTTTTACTAAGGAGATAACAATACAGTATCTGCTTCACACAATTTTTGTGAGGTTCAAATAAGATATAAAAGGTATTTGCAAACCATAAAATACTGCATAAATTTAATCTGCTTCTACTGTCATTATGACAACCTCAGCTGGAGAACCTCACACTAAAACAAAAGTCTTGTGCTTCACTACTAGCAGTAACTCCTGTTTCTATCAGGCTTTAAAGTTTATTAAAAATTCTTCATGACAGCCCTCTATTGTAGGTAGGTGTAATACAAGAATGATCTCCATTTTGTAGATGAAGAACCAAAGACTCAGAGAAATTAAGTAATTTGCTTAAGGTCCATCACCTAGGAAGTCTCCACCAGGACTCCATTCCAAGTCTCCTAACTCCAAGTCTCATCTTCTTTCTGATACATCAGGCTGCCTCAAGTTTAAAAACTCCTGAACCATCTTTACTGGGGAGTTCAACAGTGGCAAAACAGACCGTCTTGAAATGTTGTGAGCTTGGGATATTCAGGTTGATGCTGATTGGCCATCTGTTAGGGATACTGTGAAAGGGCTTCCTCTTTTCCCTAGAAAAATGGGCTAAATCAGTGGTGTCAAGTTCAAATAGAAAGGGGGGCCACTAAACCACAAGTAAGTTTACCTGTGTTTAACACTTCTGGGTTAGATGGCTTCTGATGTCCATTTCAGTTCCTGTGATTCCCCAGAACAGGACCAACAAACTAAATGTACCAACCTAGGACACAGCACAGGGCATCTTGGATCAGATTTATTGCAGTCAGAAGAATGGAAGTTTGTCTGCATTTAGAGTCATATGGCTGGAGAGGACTACTGACAAAATCTGTATTCTCTGGTGGATTCCAGTTTGGTATAGAGAATAATAACAATACTTATCATTTATGTAGTGCTTTAAGTGGTTTACAAAGAAGTTTACATAAGTTATCTCATTTGATCCTCACAAAGACCCTGTGAGGATTTTAAAGATGAGGAAACTGAAGCTGAGGAAGTTTAACAGACTTGCCCAGGATCACACAGCCAGCCAGTAAGTGACCGAGGACAGTTTTGAACTCAGATCTTCATGGCTCTAAGTTCAGTTGTTTTTCATTTCCTTTTAACAATCTGATTTTCTTCCTCCCAGAATTTAAACCAGAATCCCCGGACCCTGCTGCCTAAGTTTTATGGGCTATACTGTGTTCAGTCTGGAGGGAAGAACATTCGGGTGGTGGTAATGAACAACATCCTTCCCCGATTAGTAAAGATGCACCTTAAGTTTGACTTAAAGGGCTCAACATACAAGCGACGGGCAAGCAAGAAGGAAAAGGAGAAGTCCATTCCCACCTATAAGGACCTGGACTTTATTCAGGACATGCCTGAGGGGCTGATGCTGGATGCTGACACCTTTACTGCCCTGGTGAAAACTCTGCAGAGAGACTGTTTGGTAAGGGGAAGGGCCCCTAAGAGGGTAAGTTTATATGAATAGGAGTGAGTCACACTGATCCTAGGGGGGAAAGATAGCACTGACTGTTCCAGAGAGGGTAATATCATGCCAGGCCTTGAAAGAGAGGACAATATCCTGTGAGCCCTCATTCCATGAAAGAAAGTGGTATAGACCGTAAGCAGGAAAATGAGATTACACAGGCCCTACCTTCAGAAGAATGAATTGTACAAATCTAATGCCAAGAATTTCAGAATACCAGGGCTTCTCAGATGCCTTACCAGCAGCAGGTTCATAGATGTGCTAGATTTTTTTTTAAAAAATCAGAATTTAGAACTGGGGACTTCCTTGCATAGAAGGACTGGATTACCTCTTGCAAGAATACTTTACAGTATTACCAATACCCCTTAGAAATAATCTTGTGAAAAGAGGTACAGTATGTCATCTGAGACTGAAGAACGGAGTCAAATGGAGTCAACAGTGACTCAATGGAGTCACTATTGATTAGTGATTACTACAAAGAATTTGTGATTACTACTAAGAATTTGTGATAACTAAGAGTTCACAATGACAAGAGGCCAAGAAGACATAGCCAAAGTCTGGCTAGGTTTGACCTGATTCCAGGTGTTGGGAGGGGCTGGTGTGGTGTGTGTCTATTTTTTTCTTTTGTCTTCCATTTTGGCATGTAGGTATTGGAGAGTTTTAAGATCATGGACTACAGCCTATTGCTGGGGGTACATAACATTGACCAGCAGGAACGGGAAAGGCAGGCAGAGGGAGCCCAGAGCACATCAGATGAGAAGCGTCCAGTTGGCCAGAAGGCACTCTACTCTACTGCTATGGAGTCTATCCAGGGTGGGGCTGCCCGGGGGGAATCTATAGACACTGATGACACGTAAGTGATGAGTTTGGTCAGGGTCCACTGATAGCCTTGAGGAAGGTTTTCTCTGTGGTTAACTCATAGGACAGTTGCTGGGTCACCTCTCCTTCTTTCAGGGACCTCTTTCTTTCTATCCCCTATCTGCCACTGTCTCCTACTCATTTCCACCCCAGGCTTGATATCATCATCTTGGGGTGAGAGTAGAACCTCAATGCCTTACCCTGCCCATGCTGTCCTTGACATTCCAAAAGCAGTAGAAGAGTGGCATCGAAGGAGAAGAACTGCTCTCCATCTAGCAGTCCAGTAGTTTAGTCCAAATTAGAACCATAACTATATCCCTTCGTTAAATAAATTGTTGATCTGTGTGTAGCCTAGATATGGTGCTAAGGAGGATATAGAGAAGAATAAAACTTATTCCCTAGACTCATTCATTTTTAGACAGTTACTGTGGACAGAATATTGTGATAGGCTCCTAAGGAAATAATAGCGTTTGGATAAAACAGTGTCTGCTCTTTGGAGTTTAGTCTAGCATCAGGAATAAGATACAGAAATAATTATAGTATACAGTAATAAATGCCAAGCAATTTAAGGAAGTGCAAAACAAATTGTTATGTGAAGTTTGAGAGAGACATCTTCACAGAAGAGAAGGATTAGGGAAGGCTTCACAGAGGATGTGGTAGTATCTGAATTGGGCTTTAAAATATGTATAGAAATTCAACAGTCAGCAAAGAAGGAAGGAGATTATTCCAGACATAAGGAATTGCAGGAGTACAAAGATGGTAAAAATCAGCATATGTGGAAGACAGAGAGTAGTCCACTTTGGCTGGAGTATAGAGAATATAGAGTATAGTACAGCCTGCTAACTTCAATTTTTTGATGGATCTATGATCTCATTAATTCTTGAGTATTCCCATTCTCTAAATTTACTCTGTAGGGTTTAGACTCCAGAAGAACTGCTACTCCCACACGTGCTTATGGATAGTCCTGTGCATCTTTGCCCTGGACACCGTAGAATATAATCATCCACCAGCATGCTTCCCATTAATAGCCACTAGCTTCAATTAGGTCTTAGCAAAGTCATTTACTCAGCTGGCAGAGCAAGAATACTAAGTTCCAAAACATTCTCTTTCTATAAAATGTTGGGGCACTCTCTCCCACAAATGCACAATTGGGAAGAGAAGGGCTTAACCTTTGAGTACAGTTGTTGTGAGGCAGAATATAGAATACACACATGATAAAGAAAGCTCATAGCACTGAAAGGCCTAGTAATCCATTCTTCCTTCTTAGAGCCTTCACAAAGCTCCCCTGGAGTTCAGCATCTCTGCTCAGCAAGTTGCTCAGCTGGGTTCCCAGTGTCTGCTCCTTTCTACAGTCTAACCCTTCTCTGCTGCAAGGGGATGCGATCCTTGAAACTACCTCCTCAGTGATTGATTGTTGCTTTGTATTGTTCTAGAATATATTTCACTGTGCTCCATTAGAGGTGATGCCTACTACTGGTCCATTAGCTTCCTTTTAGAATTATATAGTCAATAAAATCCCTTCTTGCCCTGCTGTGTGAGTCTTCTCTACAGGCAGTTACAACTTGAAATCTCCCTCTCTCAAACCCCAACTCTGATGTTCATCCAGAGCCTAGCTATTTAAAGCCCCCAAATCATGGCCAATTTGTTTATTTAGCCAATCACATCATTTCCTTCTTTACAGTTAATTTAACACCTCATTAACACCTTGTGGTTCCATTCTAGACCTTCTGTGATTATGTCAGCTTGGGGATGGGGGGTGGGCTCACATCCCCTCTCCTTACATATATTTTCTCATCTCACATGATTCTTGTCCATACATCGAAATACCCCCTCTATGTATCACCTGTCAAATAGGTCTTATTTTCTATCTTTAATATTGCGTGGACACCAGTGCAGTATTTGGGGAATTGTTTCTGAGAAGTTAAGGGAGAGTCATCACAAGGTAATAAATTTTCCAATCACAACAACTCCCAGAGACCCACCTAAGTTACAGAAATATCATGAGTTACAAAGGAGTTGGGATCTTTTTATCAACAGTAAGATTAACCAAACAAATGAAATTTTTGACCCTGGAGTCACAGCTTTGTAATCAGTAAATTATAAACACAGAAGTATCTTACGTTTTCTATACTTCTCCATTGATTATGACTGTGAAGATGTGGCTAACTATAGAAAATATTCTACAAAAGCCACCTTGTTCTCTTCTCATTTTCATCAAGGACCCGCTGTTTCAGGCAGGCACCCTTGTGGATGTAGTGCTTTATCTGGAGTCAGGAAAACCTGATTTCAAAACCTACCTCAGACATTTTACTAACTGCGTGACCCTGGGGAAGTCATTTGGCCCCTCTGTGCCTGAATTTCCTTATCTGTAAAATGGGAGTAAAATAGCACCTACATCCCAAGGTTGCTATGAGGGTAAAATGAGATAATATTTGTAAAGCACCTTGCAAATCCTAATACACTGTATAAATGTTAGCTATTATTTTTATATTCATAGACCCTTCCCATAAGGATTCTATAGCAATAAGAAAGTAGACATATAGGTTAGTACTAAACTAGTTTATTTGGTCAGTTTTTTGGTGGGGTGGGGAAGAATAACATCAATCATGATCTTGTTGATTCTTTTGAAATGTTTCCTGCTTTGAGATGTCTTGTAAATCAGCCTCTGAATCACTTTAAATTGTGTTGCCTCCAACACAGGTTTCTTCTTTGTATTGGTCAGATAGAGCCATTCTTCTTCTCTTCACTTTCATTGATGCCATCTCTTCAACCTCATATTAGCACTTTGGATACTGAGATATTAGTGTTCAAAAGTGATGGTCCCAAAGTTATCGATGATAATCCCAGAATCACTGAATTTTAGAGCTAGAAAGGACCTTACCAGCTATCTAGTATATCCCTTATCCAAAAAAAAAAAACTCCATAACCATCGAGCCTCTGCTTGATGACCTCCAATGAAGGGTGGGGTAACTGGCTATCTTCCGTGGTAGTCCATTCCACTTTTGAATAGCTTTAATTTAATAATAAGTAGAGCTGATCTCACACTTAATTTTTTGTAGGCCTATTTTCCCCTTCACTGTTTGTATTAATTTTTAAATAGCACAGTTTAACTGGGTAGTCTGGCTGCCCTGGCTCTCCACTTCTAAAGGGGATCCAAGTGTTTGTTGGCTTAAGAGTTTCTTGCTTCCTTTGAACTTGTTACAGTGGTTATTTTCATTCAATAAAACTCCTTTTAGAAATAGCAATATTTGACTCATTTTCTTTACTTTTATGCAGCTTCTATTTTTTCGGAGTACCAGTCAACCAAATGAGTTGGCCTATTTCAGTTGCACACAATATCTTCCCATCTTCCTTTAAAATTCTACTGATTTGGTATTCATTTTGACTTCTGCTCTAACCAGTCAGTGATTTGACTATCTAGCCTAACTGATTCTAAAATATTTCCATGGCAGTGAGCCGTTCTTTCTTCTCAGAAAAAGTCACATTTCATTTTATGTGATCCTCATTATTCCATATGTCTAATACCTTCCAACTCCCTTCATTCAGCAAACATTTATTAAACATCTATATGCAAGGCCTACAAAGACAAAATTTAAAACTGTCCTTGCCTCAAGGATAGGACATTATGCTGCTTAAAGAAAATATTTATGATACACAGACATAACAGTTCCAAATAATCCCAAAGCCATTGACCTCTTTGAATTCTTAATCCTCAGCCATGTGTTCCACCATATTTCTACTGTCCTCTCTTTGCGTTGAAGTCTCCAGGTATCAAGATGAAAATTAACTTGCATTTTGTCCTGTTTTCCACAGGAAGTCTCTCCTGTTTCAGCCTCTGCAGCAAGTGCTGGCATGTGTGCTGTAACTGTCTTTATAGAAGTCATAAGTTCATCATGTTCACCGTGTGTATTTCTAGTCAGGATGACCAAATGTCCTTCAGGCAAATGATGAAACCAACATTCTCCAATTCTCCTATGATCCACTCTCAGGAAAAGCAGTGTTTCCTCCTTCTGTTTTGTCTTCTGGTGTCATTTACAAAGGATACTGTCACTATGAATGTGTTTCAGGTCCTCTGGCCAGTGCAGCAACTTACTAGACAAGGATCTCACATTTATCATATCTATATGCACAATAGCAATGATTTGGTGGGAAGCTTAAAAACTTATTCTTAGCATCCTTTACCCTTTTTCTGCCATTCTGCTACTGCTACTGAGGAATCAGAAGGGGACTGCTCAGCCCTGAGCTCTTTGGTGTTTATGTCTATTTCCTGAGTTACCAGGGACCAAACAATCACCTCATGGCGATTAGCTGCTGGTGATCAGCTAGTCTGTTGCCAAGACCATCTTTGAAGCCTTTCTTTTTAACTTAATATGAAACCTGTCACTGATAGAGCTTTCAAGAATTTTTGTCCACTTTTGTATCACATGTGAAGTATCAGAGTAGGGCTTGTTATATAAGGCTGGAGAAAGTGGGTAGTGTCAAATCATGAAGGGCGAGGAGTTTAAATTTCTCAGAGGCTCTGGGAGCCTCTTGGCATTTTTGATCAGATTGTAACATGACCAGATCTGTATGTGAGAAGGATTATTCCAACAGCATGTGAAAGAAAGGTGGATTGGAGGAATGGAGAAAGGAAGATCTGTTAGGAAGCTGTTATAGTAGGCCCAAGTAGGACAAAGTGAGGACTTGCACTAGAGTAGTAATAATTGGAATAGAGATTCTGCTGAGGACAGGATTATATAACAGATTGGATATGAAGACAGAGCCTTAACAACTCCAGTGCTTTCTATCCTCAGGGAGCTTACAGTCTAGTAGGAGATATAGGTCATACGCTCATGAAATTAAGTGAAAAATACAGTAGTTAAAAACAAGACTAAACACAAGGACAGAATGCAGTTGATCATCAGATGAATAGTATAGAAAGTCATAAGCTCTGAGGTAGACTCATTGGTGTGTGTTCCCATGGAATTAGTTGCTTTTCATTTCCTTCGCAGTGTTATGATCTCACATAGCTATTTGATTTTGCTGTAGAAGTTGAGAAGAGAAAGAAATCAATACGGGCTAGGATGGTTAGGGAAAGTTTCCTGCTAGATCATGGGACTTGAGCTCAGCTATGAAGGATTTAGATTGTCAGAAAAGAGAAAGGAAGACATTACAGACAGGAGGAGTCGTGTTAAAAGAAGTATAGAGGTGAGAATAGCTTATTAGGGTAACAGTGGGGAGACCAGTTTGACTAGAGTGAAAATTCTTACAAAGAACAATGGGAAATGAGGTTAGAAAGTCAGGTTGGGATCAGATTGTGGAGGGACTTTGAATGCCAGGCAAAGAAGCTTGGACCTTATCCTTCTTGATTCTTGAGTAGTAAAGGAATATGTGAAATGAGATTCCTTCTTTGTAGAGGCAGAGAGTAAAAGTCTGTTCTCTAAGCCAGCTCACATCAAAGCCAGACTTTCCCTCATACATCTAAAGGGTATCAAGGCACATTAACCTACCTCCCTAATATATATTAGAAATCTAGATCTGTTCAATAGAACATTAATTAAAATCCCACTAGGACCAGAACTTGCCATGTTGGGAGGGATCCCCCACCAGTAACATATCTGGTCTTTAGACCGTGTTGGCATTTGTAGGATTTGGCCCAGGTGCAGACCTCCAGCAAGAGAATAGTAAAGAGTAACAGGTGAGGACTACAGTGCATGAGGTCACTTGTGTGCAAGGCAAGCTTGGCTGGTCCCAGCTCCTGAATGGTATTGATCCACTGAGTCTGGACACCAACTAACATTGCAGTGTGCTGTGTTTATACTGGCAATGGATGTGGCAAGATCTTAGCCAAGGGCAGCCAACTTAACTAGGATCTGGCACATTTGGGGAGCTGGGAAATTTACTAATGATCATGTTCTCTGGAGAAAAAACAAGTATTATACAGCTTTCCCTACCATCTTTAGTTATGCTTGCTAATTAAGTTAAAATTCTCATAGTAGGAAAGGGCTTTAAGTAGGACCCTCAGTTTTTAGAATGAACTTAGTCACCCCTTCATTGGTCAGAAAGCTGCAGTGTAACTATAAAGATAAGGCTGACTCTGCAAAGTATGTTGAAATCAGACTCAGTGTTTTATAGCATTTGTGTGTGTAAGAGAAAATGATACATACACACAGTTGTTGAATAAGTCCGTCACCATTATCACTATTATCCTCTGAGCCTCAATTTCATTACTTTATTAACCTGAGAATATTAGACTGGATGATTCCCTCTCAGCTCTCAAGAATCTGTGCTCCATCACTTATTAACTGTGACCTTAGGCTTTATGCTGAGCCTCTCCAAGTATCAATTTCCTCATATGTCAGACAGGGATAGTGGTCATCAAACAGGATAATAGATCTCAATTGCAAAGAGTCTGCCATCCTCACTTTAGAAGTGCTTGGCAGGAGATGATAGAACAATGTAGAAAAATCCATTTGTGGTAAATTATGAGGAATCTGGAATATAGCAGATATACTCAGATCTCCTGAGGCTTAGACCCAAAACACCTTAGGTAAATTTATACTTTGTCCTCTCCTTTCCTGCTGGGTAGGATCCTTGCTTTCCCAGAGGCTTATGATATGACAGATGGCTCTGGTAAGGGGGAATGAAGTAGTTTCTGGATCTGACTTCAGTTATCAGCTCCTGAACCTGCTGTCCTCTTTGGCATTACCTCCCAACAGGGAGGTCGATTTCCATAATTGCAGCTCCCTGACTTGTAGCTTTTCTCAGAAGTTTGGTTTTTTTCCCCCCGGGGCACTAGGACCACATGTTTCCTGCACTAGCTGGGGTGGCCACTGATACATGCCTCTTTCTCCAGGATGGGTGGTATCCCAGCAGTGAATGGCCGTGGGGAGCGTCTACTGCTACATATAGGAATAATTGATATCCTGCAGTCTTACAGGTAAGTGCTGAGGCTCAGTTTTCTTTGAATTCCTATATCAGGGACCAAATCAAACCCAAATGCCTGGGATGAAGTTTTCTGATTAGAATTTAAATCAGATCCATGCTTAGCCTTTATCTTTAAGATCAGTTTCTTTTTAGTTATTGGCATTTTTAAAAACCGGATTATTTTCCACATTCTGAGCCCTTCTCTGTGCTATAGTGATCTTCTTGTGGGACTCTAAAGCAAGAGTAGTCAACCTTTCAAAAGAAGCAGATCAAGAGAGGTGGGGAAAGCAACTTCATTTGTGTTGAGAGGGAACAAATGGGACAGTGACAACCTTGCACCAGATCTCACAAAGAAGTCAGGAGTAAGTGGGTGAAGAGGAGTGATAAGTACCATGCCAGCTGTTAGAATTACCAACTGATGGCAGCCCAAGAAATGCGTTGGTGTCTATGGAAACTTTCTTAGGTGTCATTCATGCATCAGAAACTCGGCCTCCATTCAGTTTCAGACACCTCTCTAAAGCAAAGCCAGCTTTGGTTCTTGACAAAAGAGAAAAAACATTCTGTGACCACAGTTGCCTGTTTACTGAATGACTTTTTTCCTTTCTTCTCCAAGAAAAGATTAACTTTGACCTGAGCTAGGGAAGTTATGTAAATAATAAGAAATGATAGAGATGCTTTATTTCTAGAAGATAACTGGTATAAAAATCTGGATATCTCTAGTGTGTTTCTCTGATATCATTGATGATTTTTCTTTAGATTCATCAAGAAGCTGGAGCACACATGGAAGGCTCTTGTCCATGATGGGGTGAGTTTACAGGAAACTCATCTTGGTAACACAGGTGACGGTATACTCTGGACCTCTGGGTTTAGGATCTCTGCTCCATCTCAACTTGTTCTTCAGCTTAGAACAGTCAGGACAACCTCTCAGTACAGGTAGATCTTAGCTTCTCCTTCCATTTTTCAGTTTCCTCTTCCTAATTTGTGATAGCTCCCTTCTTTCAGTGGCCCCACAAGTCCACTTGTTCATGCTGCCTCTGTCTGACAAAACTCCATCCTTCATACCTGCTTATCCTAAGCAAGGACACT
Organism: Pseudochirops corinnae; assembly: GCA_028646515.1. NCBI lineage: Eukaryota > Metazoa > Chordata > Mammalia > Diprotodontia > Pseudocheiridae > Pseudochirops > Pseudochirops corinnae. The sequence continues at coordinate 301,931,290 of CM053587.1, forward strand.
GTGTTTAGTGTCTGAACCTTTCCTCCAGTCAAAACTTGCTTTCAGCCACCTATGTTTAAAAGAGCTAGATAAAGAAAGGAAAAAAGCTTTATTTCAGTAGAGCATGCATAGAGTAGGGGAACCCGGGATAGTGAGCAATCTAGAAACCATGTCATGTGAGGGTTGTGTGGAAAAGGGGCAGACTTTTTCTATATTTCTCTGGAGGACAGAACTAGAACCAGTAAGGGAGATGCAGGGAAACAGATGTTGGCTTAATAGAAGGATGAACTTCCTAACAATTATAGCTGCCCAGCAATTGAATGGACTGCTTTATGAGGTGACAAACCCTGTCAGTAAAGAATTCAAGAAAAGTCTGGAATTTTGTTGAGGGGATTCCTGCATGGGATGGGAGGTTCAACTGGATGCCCTCTAAATTCCCATGTAATTCTTACACTCTTAAGAGTCTATGTTTAGATCCTAAGATAATTGAAAATAAGGTGTTGATGACTAACATTATAACTTAATGGGTTATCCCTTTCAATGATATTTATATTTTCACAGATTGTTAGAACTGGAAGGGACCTTTGAGGTGATAAAGTCACAGAATCTCAGAGTTGGAAGGGCCATCTGAGGTCATCTAGTCAAACCTATACTTGAGCAAGAATCCTCTCTACAACATCCCCAATAAAGTGATCAACTTTCACATGAAGACCTCTAGTAAGGGAACACCGTACCTCCTGAGGCATCCCATTTTACTTTTGGATAACTGTGGTTATTTATAGAAGCACAGATTGATAGCTATAAGAGACCCTAGAAGCCACCAAACCAATTTTCTCATTTTGTGGATGAGGAAACTGAGATCCAGAGAGGGGGAATGAAGGCCCCAAGGTCCCACAGCCAGTAAGTATTGGAGGCAGGATCCAAACTCAAGTCTTCCTGACTCTATCCATTCCAGCACTCTGTCCATTGCATCATCTGGCCAGAAGTGAAGATGGCAGGAAGTCTTCCCTAAATCAGCCTCTCTTCGTTGCCCATCCACCATTTCTAATTCTGATAACTCTTCTACATGACAACCTTCAGATAGTTGAAGACAAGTTATCTTGTTCCACACTAAGGCTCTTTATTTTTTTAAAGAAAATATTCTCAGTTCCTTTAACTGATTTCCCATGTCAGTCTTAGCACCTCTCATCATCTTTGTTGCCCTCCTTTCAGACACTCCAGCTTTCAGTATCCTTCCTCAGATAGGGTGCCCAAAACCCCACAGATGCTGCAAATGTTATCTGACCAGGGCACAGTAGAGTGAAACTGCTGTGGACACTCTGCTTCCCTTAGTGTATCCTAAGATCAACTTGGCATTTTTGGTTAATGTTTACAGCACACTAACATTTAACAGTACTTCTCCCATTTTGTACTTATAAAGTTGCATATATAAAAACTCAATGGTAGGATGCTAGCAGTGTAAAATCCAACCTCCTCATTTTACATTCAGAAAATTCAAGTCTGAGAGAGGGGAGTGGCTTTTTTTTGAGATCATGCAATGACCAAGTGGCAGAGGTAAGACTAGGACACTGGCCTCTTGAGTTCTAATCTAGTGCTCTTGAATAATGAATTTAAGAAACTATTAAGCACTTATTTTGTGCAAGGTCCTGTGTTCGTTGCTGGGAATATACAAGAAAGCAGGACAGTCTCTGTCCTCAAGGAGTTTCCGTTCTACTGGGGGAAGACAGCACATCAAGGGGAGCAATAAAGGGGATGCACAGTTTAGTACAGCTGAAGTACAGGTGGCATGGTTTGAAGATGACTAGAAAGTGAAGGGCAGAATTGATTCCAGGCACAATAAGTTCAAAGCTCACATTGCACAGTCCTGGGTGGATCAAAGGCCTGAGGCCAAGATTCTATGAGGAGGGTGAGGGGTTGAGGGCAGTGGCTGGAATACAGGTGCCGTAGTTTAGAAATGGAAGGGAAGTAACTTCCCTTTATCTTGGACCAAAGGAGTGAATTTCGGATGGCAGATTTCAGACATTAGTAATAGGCTGGTAAGTGCGGTATTTCTCAGTACCTGGGACCCTGCACATCACAACATGGAGGCAGCTCATATGGAAGGCATCCCTCCCTGCCCTTTGTGACCTGTACTGGTATGCTAAGTATTTACAGGAATACAGAAGTACAGTATCCAGGCTCCTTGCCCATAGAAGATTCACTAAGACAGGATACACATGTTCAGCTATGTTGTTCCCTTGTTCAAAAGCTTTCTTTGGTACCTTTTTACCTCTAGAACAAAATACAGACTCCTCACCCTAAAATTAAAGGTTTTCCATGGTCACCTACTTTTCTTTATCATTACTGTCCTCCATGAACTCTTTGTTCTATCCAGACTAGACTAGTAGCTATTTCTTAAACTTAGTCTTCCATCTTCCAACTCTATGTAATTCTGACAGCCACCCTGAGGCTTGGAATGTACCTCCTCACCCCCTCTTAAAATTCTTGTCTTCCTTCAAGGCTCAGCTCTTTTGTCCTTCTATGACCTCTTCTCTCCCCCCCACACCCCCCCACTCAAGTTAGTGCATTTCTTAGCTCTGTGTTTGTATGAAATAGAAGCTTCTCAAAAGTAGAAACTTTGGTTTTGTCCTTGTAGCGTAGCACAAGACCTCAGAACATGGCAGGTGCTTCAGAACTATTCAGTTGAATTGAACATGAAAAGAGAACTAGCAACTTAAGTCACTTTGAGGTGGTGAAAAGCCTGCTAGATTTGACCTTGACCAAAGGACTTGAGTTCTAATTCTGACTGTGCTGCTGGATAATGCTATGGCCTTGGGCAAGACACTTCATCTTCCTCCACTTCAGTTGCCTCATTGGTAAAAATGGGATACTTGATCCAAATGATTTCTGAGGTCCCTTCCAGTGTCAAATCTAGAAGTTCTGTGAGCCCTGGCTCTAACACTCACTCACTCTAATAATCACTAACTCTATGATTGCCAATAATTTACTTAACCTCTGAGTCTGTTTCCTCATCAGAAAATGGAGATAATAAATGACCCTTGCACTGCCTACCACATAGGATTGTGGTAAAGAAAGCACTTTATTAATAAGTGTGTTATAGAAATGAGAAAAATAAGGCAGACCTTCAAGGCCTTGGTCTAAGGTGAGAAATGGAGTGAGGATCCAGCAAAGGAGCTCCGCTTCCCAGGCCCTGTGGAGTGCATTGGGGCTTTGCCGGTTTGTCCAGGAGACAGCATATCCCCCAGGTTCACCCCAGAGCTTGCGGTCTGAGAGGCATTGTGGTGTGGTGGGAAAAAGACTCAGTTCCACAGTTCACATATGGGATTTACCAGAGACAAGTGAAGTCATCTTACTGACCTACAGGTGCCTCAGGGAAAATGAAGGAGCTGGAATCAGTGATCCCTAAGTGCCTTCCTGATCTTAATCCTGTGTATTTTCTGTTGGAGGGCCACATGAATTTTATCAATATAGAGATTATGGACATTTTTCTTCCTGATAGCAATGAATGACTCCTGTTGCAGCTGAAAAATCCTATTTTTGAATAGCTACTGCAGTTGTTTTCTATAAACATTTAATCAGATTTATTTCTACCAAAGTATCAATTATGGAACTTGATGCTAGTCATTAAAGAATTTAGATCAAGCCCATAAGAATTTAATAGAATGCAGTATTCCCAAGAAGTTATCAGTTTCAAGTTATTCCGCAAAAGAGAATGTGCTGCCATGGAGCCAGGTGGAAGAAAACATTGTCTAGAATTTGACCACATGGCTCTAAACTTTAGGTCATTAAATCTTTGTGATCTGCTCGTTCACAGGTAACTATAGTTACTTAGGGAAAAACAGATTCAGGAAAGTCTCACTGGAACCATGTAGGCCATCCAAGCCATAGAGCAGTTCCCCAAGAGTCCTTACTCTGGAAACCTGCCCTGTAATCTCATATAACCTCTCACCACCTCATTTTTTCTCCTCAATAAAATTGTTGTCATTAGACCCCACCATCTACCACATGAGAGTATTTTGCAATTCAGTTGACGTAATATACAAGAAACTTTAATTGATGAGCAAATGCTTTGGCAAATTCAAAAGACTATATATCTTAGACTAATCAGGGGACCTTTGATACAATACCAGACAAGAATCCCTAGCTCTGTAGTTACTTACCTCTGCTTGAATACCCTTACTTTCAAGGAGCTTAAAGCTTTTAGGGGCAGTAATTGTTGTCACACAAAAAACAAAGCAGTAATACCATTACACACTTTAGAATCTGCTCATGGAATCAGAAGAACTATGTTCACATCTTAGTTCAGCAACATAGAACCTCAGAGTTGGAATGGATTTCTGAGACCATACCCGAGTAAGAATCTTTAGTTCTACTTCATACCTGATACACTGTCATTGAGTTTTTACTTGAAGGTTTCCAGTGTAGGGAAATCCTCTACCTCCTGAGACATCCTATTCCTTTTGTGGCTACCTCAGGTTGTTAGGAAGTTTCCCTTTCAGTCAACCTAAAATTAGCTCTTTGGAACTTCCAGCCATTATTTTTGGTTCTGCTTCTTGAGTCAGAGAGAAGAAACCTAACCCTTCTTTTACATGACAGCCCCTCAAATGCATGAAGACATATGTTCCCCTAAAATTTTTTCTTGTCTATATGTAACAACCCCAGTTTCTTCAACCCATACTAACATAACATTATTTCAAGGCCTTTCATCAATCCTGGTCATTCTTTTGGGATACTCTGTCCTTTTTTAAATGAGGGAGCCAACAAAACTCCATATGTCTGACCAGGGAAGACTGGTAGAACTGTCACCTTTCTGTTCCTGAACAGTTTTTCTCAAAGAAACGAAAGAGTGAATTAGCTTTTGTGTTGGCCACATCATGTTGGTTCAGACCAAGGATTTTTTAGTCTTTTTTAGATTAACTGCTTTCTAATCATACTTCCTCCAGACCATACTTCCTATGGTCTCAGAAATCCATTCCAACTCTGAGGTTCTATGATGCTGAGCTAAGATGTGAACATAGTTCTTCTGATTCCATGAGCAGTTTCTAAAGTGTGTAATGGTATTACTGCTTTGTTTTTTGTATGACAACAATTACTGCCCCTAAAAGCATTAAGCTCCTTGAAAGTAAAGGTATTCAAGCAGAGGTAAGTAACTACAGAGCTCGGGATTCTTGTCTTCCTCCAACTTGTGAAGTTGCTTTTTAGAATACAAGTTTAAGACTAAATGATCTCCATTAAATTTTCTCTTGATTCATCCTGGTTCCCTAACCTGTCAAGATCTTTTTTAATCCTAACTATTAATCCAGTATGTTATCTATCCCCTCTTTCCCCCAGCCTTATGATAGCTCTAGATTTGATAAACATGTCACCTGTATCTTTCTCCATATCATTATTGTAAAAAATGTTAAATTCCCCAGTGCCAAACCTGAAACTCTCTATTAGAGATCAATATTATATTGAACTATTAATGATTATCAAGTATAGCCATTCAGTTGGTTCCAAATCTGCCTCCTGTCTACAGCATTTTCTTGACCAACCAGTCTAACAACCCCATCAGAAAGGAAATAAAGTTTGTCCACCATGAACTGCTCTTGATGAAGCCAGAGTGGTTCTTTTGGATAATGTTATCTTTTTCTGGATGTTTGCTGACCAGTACTCTAATAAGATTTACAGCTTTTCCAGAAACCTGAGTCCAGCTTACCAGCCTATGGTTTATAGACCTCATTCCCTTTCCTTTCTTTTTTAAATAAAACTAATGCTTACCCATTTCCAATCCTGATCCAATCCAATCTGTGGTCTCTGTAACCTGTCAGAAATTGCCGGTAGCGTCTCAGCAATCACATCTACCAGTTCTTATAGTTTGTCTGTTTTGGGTTACTTGAACTCCTGATGGATAGCTAGCCTTGTGCTTTCTGCCTCTTTATTTATATTAGGTATCAGTTTGCTTTTAGCCAGTTTTTCTTTTCTCCCCTTCTAATCCAAAGATCATTGTCTTTGGCAGAGAAGACAGAAGCAAATGAAAAGTTTAGTAACTCTTTCTTATTTATATCTATCATCCATTATCCTGTCTACCTTAAACAGTGGTCCCATCCTTTCTTTGCTCCTCCTCCTTTCCTTAACAGCCTTCACTCATTCTGAGTTCTAGCACTCCTAACACTAGTCTCATAAGATTCAGCCATACTTTATTATTTATTACTTCTTCTCTTATCCTTGTTTCAATCTTATGTATTTCTTATCTGAGCTAACTGGTGAGTTCATTATATATCTTTATTTGTTAATTTTAGACATCTCCTTGTTGGAATTATTTCTCCGTGTCTTAAATATTTCATTCTTGAGAGTTTCTGATCCTTCCCCTGATGACTTCACTATCAAATTTTAGTCCAGGAGATCTGCTAAACCCTTTCCAATCTGCTCTCCCCAAATCTGGCATGAATGTCAGATTATTACCAGCTTTTCTCTCTTCTAGCAAAAATTCTAAGATAAGTGGTCACTTCCTTCCCAAGATTCCTATAATTTCTGTTCCAGCGAGCAATTTTTGTTGGTAAGAATAAGAGCCAGTGTAGAAATTTCATTTTCCTTCTTGGTCCTTTGACCTTTTGAAGAATGAAATTATCATTAAAATTTTGTCTTTAACTCATGATGAAAAAAATACCATCTACCTACAGAGAGAGAACTGAAGAATTCTTAAATGCAGATTGAAGCATTATTTTATACTTCTTTGCATGTGTTTTTTTTTGGCAATGTGGCAAATGTGGACATTTGTTTTGCTTGACTTCGGATGGATACGTTACTTGCTTTTTCAATGGGGGAGGACTAGAGGGGGAGATTTTAGAACTAAAAATTTCAAAATGAATGTAAAAGAAAACTTTGCCTTTAACTATCTGTATTATCTTGAAAAAGTTGTTTTCCTTTTCTAGGACTTTCTTTTCTCCTCTGTAAAATTAAGAAGTTGATCTGAATTCCCATCTTACCCTGAAAAATCTTCTGATCTCAATTCCCATATAAACTTCCCAGAAGAAAGAGGGAAGAAATAGAAGGCAATGTATAGCAAGCACATAGCTGGTAGAGATGGCTTTGAAACCTAAAATAGGATTTTGAGACAGAGTAGAACATGACGTTGTCCCTAAACATTGGTTACGAGGGGTCCTTCCCCCCCTCCCTGAATTAAACATCAGGGAACGCTGTTTCATAGGCTGATTATCAACATTCAAGTGGAGGTTTCCCCTGAGCCACTGAAATCATCACTCTCATCAACCCTAAGGTAAAAACCTCATTAGAATTCACTCAAGTGCTTCTAGTCTTTGGATGTTATAAAAACTAGAGCAGTTTCTAAAGAAAATTATTATTAGTGGTTGTATTAGAGACGGATTAATTGGGGCAACTAGGTGGCACAGTGGATAGAGTGCCAGACCTGGAGTCAAGAAGACACATCTTTCTGAGTTCAAATCCAACCTCAAACACTTAGAAGTGTGTGACCCTAGGCAAATCACTTAACCTTATTTGCCTCCGTTTCCTCATCTATCAATTGAATGGAGAAGGAATGGCAAATCACTCCAGTATCTTTGCCAAGGAAACCCCAAATGAGGTCACAGAGAGTCAGACGTGACTGCAACAACTGAACAGCAAAAGAAAGGGACATGGCAAGGATGCGTTCCAATGAACTAGCCAGTTGGAAAAGCTGGAAATTACCATAGGGATTCTCTAGTCTACCCTACCACTCCCATGTTACCACACATTTTACAAATAAGAAAAACGAGACCCAAAGAGTTTAAATGACTTACCCTAGGTCACAGAGACAGTAAATAGCAAAGCAGAGATTTAAATCTAGGTCCTCAGAATCAAGAGCTTATTCTCCTCTGCCACGATGTAAAGAATGTTTTCAACAATCTTATTTTTTTCTTCCTTTCCATTCTGTCTACCCCACTTCCATTTTCCTTTTTAATGTGAACTGTTCTCTGCTTATTTCCATTTCTAGGACACTGTCTCTGTGCACCGCCCCAGCTTCTATGCTGAGAGATTTTTCAAGTTCATGAGCAACACAGTCTTTCGGAAGAACTCCTGTGAGTATGTCTCAGCATGTGGGCAAAGACATCTGGCCCTGATCCTTGCCAGGGGCTGGGAGTTTTGGTAGAAGGAAAAAAAAGGAATTTGAAAGCAAAGATCCTATGTCAGAGGAAAAGGAAAACCTTTTTCCTCTATAAGAATATGTCCCCAGGAAATGGGGATGAAAGAGTAACAGGCATGGAGTTTAGAACTTAATGAGTCCTACAGAACACAGTTTTAAAATGGAAAGTAATGACCCTATTCCTTGCCAAAACTGGTCCTTCTGTTTGTGGTCTCCTCCCATCTCCTAGAATTTGCCCCTTTTACCATCCGTTTTAACTCATCTTTTATCTTCTTATCCACTGTCTCCTTTCCTGTTGTCTGCAAACATCCTCAAGTCTCCTCCATCCTTAACTATCACTTGGTACAGCCATCCCCACAAGCTACCATCTTTTAGCCATTCTACCTTCACAGCCAAATTCCTTTAGAAATTCACCCATACTTGTTACCTTCACCACCTCACCTCCCAGTCTCTTGAAGTTTCCTAATCCCTTGGATTCTGTCTTCCAATCTCACCCATCAGCTATGCTCTCTTTAAGACTCTCAGTGATCTCTCAGTTGCAAAATCCAATGTCCTTTTGATCCCCATCCTTCCTGACATTTCATTTTTCTCATTTTTCTTGCACACACTCTTCTCTTTTGGCTTCATGGGTTCTACTTTATCCTACTTTTCTTCCTACCTACCTGACCATCCCTTCTAAGACTAATCTGTTGGATTATCAAGTTTGTCCTGCTTCCTAATCATAGGCAGTCCCAAAAAACCTTGTCCAGAAGCTTCTGTTCTCTATATACTTGTTCTCTTGGCAATCTCATTAGCTCTCATGAGTTCCGTGATCATCTCTATGCAGATGACTCCCAAATCTATAAACCCTGCCCTAATCTTTCTCACATCACGAAATCACCAACTGACTACTGAATATTTCTACCTGAATATCCCATAGGCATCTCAAAGTCTATTCATCTAAAACTAAATTCTTTTATCTTCCCTCCCCACCAAACCTGCCCTTCCTCCAAGTCTCCAGTTTCTGTTGAGGATACAATGAGGAACCAAGGTTTTCTAACTCAGCGTCATCTTTTACCCCCTTCTGTTCCTTACCACCCTTCCATATTTAATCAGTTGCCAAGTCTTATCAATTATACTGCCACAATATTTCTTTTTTTATTATTCTTATTTATTTATTTTTAGTTTTCAGCATTCACTTCAATAAGATTTTGAGCTCTAAATTTCTCCCCCTCCCCAAGATGGTGTGCAGTCTGATATAGGCTCTATATATATACATTCATATTAAACATATTTTCACATTAGTTATGTTGTAAAGAAGAATTAGAACCAATGGGAAAAATGACAAGAAAGAAGAAACAAAAAAATAAATAAAAGAACAGATAGTATGCTTTGATCTGCATTCATACTCACTCCATAGTTCTTTTTCTGGATGCGGATAACGTTTTCCATCCTTGCAATGCTGAGAAGAGTTATCAAAATTAGTCATTGTACTGTATTGCTGTTACTGCGTACATTGTTCTCTTGGTTCTGCTCACCTTACTCAGCATGAACAAGTCCAGGTTTTTATGAAGTCTGCCTGCTCATCATTTCTTATAGAACAATACATAGAACAATAATATTCCATTATATTCATATACCACAACTTGTTCAGCCATTCCCCAATTGATGGTCATTCCCTCAGTTTCCAATTCTTGACCACCACGAGAAGCTGCTATGCTGTGGGTCCTTTTCCCTTTTTTATAATCTGTTTGGGATACAAACCTAGTAGTGGTATTGCTAGGCCAAAGGATACGTGTACACAGTTTTGTAGCCCTTTGGGCATAATTCCAAATTGCTCTCCAGAATGATTGGGTCAATTCAACACTCCACCAACAATGCATTAGGGTTCCAGTTTTCCTACATCTTCACCAACATTTATCATTTTCCTTTTCTGCCATATTACCCAATCTGGTAGGTGTGATGTGATAGGTGTTTTGATTTGCACCTCTCTAATTAATAGTGATTTAGAGCATTTTTTCATATGGCTATAGATAGCTTTAATTTCTTCACCTGAAAACTACCTGTTCATATCCTTTGCCCACTTATCAGTTACCTCCACAACACTTTTTCCCATCCATTTCTTCTCTGTCTGTTTCCTCAACCATTAAATGGGGATAATAACAGCATCTACCTGGCAGGGTTGTTGTGAGAATCAAATGAGTGACTGGCACAGTGCCTGGCATACAGGAGGTGCTATAGCAATGCTTATTCCTTTCCTTCCTCCCCACGTAGCAGCTACCCTAGTTCTAGTTCACATCTTCATTTCCTCTTGACTGGACTGCTCCTATAGCATCCTAATTAATCTGATTCTCTCCCTTCCCTAATTAGCCTTCCATATAGCTGCCAAAATAATCTTCCTGTTCTAGAATCTTATTGCCTCCCTATTTCTTTTAGGATAAAATATAAACTTCTCCCCTTTAGTGCTCAACTCTCTCTCCTCCCTGTGTCTAGTCTACTTCTGCAGGTTGATTGCCCACCATACATTCCCACCAAGCTGGCCTCCTGTACTTACAGCACTCTCTCTCTTCATGGCTGCCTCTTAGAATCCTTCTCTTCCTTGAAGTCCTCCATTCAGGAGCTCCCTTCTTCAAGAAGCTTTTCCTGATTCTCCTTCATTATCAGTATTCTCTTTCTCCACAAGAAAGTATTCATTGGCATTAGTAATATCTTCCTTTAGTTAGTGTTCGTGTTCTCTTCCTCCACACACACAATTGTTACTATTCTCTCACTCTTCTTGCCTTTTTATGGGTATATATAATATCCCCCTTTGCCCTCCCTCAGTAGAATGTAAACATTTTTTTTTAATTAACTTGTTTATTTTTAGTTTACATCATTCATTTCCACAAGATTTTGAGTTACAAATTTTCTCCCCGTCTTTCCCCTACCCACCACCCCAAAACAGCAATCCCACTGTATGCCCCTCCTTGGATCTGCTGTCTCCTATATCTTCCCCCATCACCCCTCTGACTTTCTGGTAGGGCAAGATGGATCTCCCTACGCCAGTGCCTGTATCTTATTTCCCAGTTGCATGTAAATAATAATAATAATAAATATATGTATATATACACACACACACATATATATTTTAAACATTTTATTTTAGAACTTTAAATTCTAGATTCTTTCCCTTCCTCCCTCATCACCCACCCCCACTGGAAAGACAAGCAATTCAATACAGGCCATACATGTGTATTTACACAGAACGTCTCCACAATGGACATATTGTGAAAGACTGACTACATTTCCCTCCTTCCTATCCCGCCCCCCCACTTGTTCTGTTCTCTACTTTGTCCCTGTCCCTATACAGAAATGTGTGCTTCTAACAACCTGCCCTCCCCTCCATCATCCCCCCTCTCATCCCCATCCCCCATACTCTCCTGTAGGGCAAGATACCCAATTTAAAGTATATGTTATTCCCTCCCTAAGCCAAATTCAATGAGAGTAAGGTTGACCCGTTCCCATTTGCCTTCCTGCTCTTCCCCTTCATTGTAACAGTTATTCCTTGCCACTTCTATATGAGATGATTAACCCCATTCTGTCTCTCCCTGTCTCCTCTCATTCTATTTCTCTCCCACCTCTCAATTTCACCTTTTAAAATATCATCCCTTCCTATTCAACTGATCCTGTGCCTTGTGTCTATGTACACATATATACACACACTCCCATATGTATTCATATGCATATATACCCTTCTATATAGACATATGTGTATGTATACAAGTTTCATAAGTTACAATTATCATTTTTCCATGTTAGTATGTAAATAGCTCAACTTTGATTGATTCAAGTTATGATTTCCTTTCCATGTTTACCTTCTTATGCTTCTTGTGTTTGAATGTCAAATTTTCTTCTATTCAGTTCTGGTTTTTTCCTCAAGAATGCTTGAAAGTCCTCCACCTCATTGAATGACCATATTTTCCCCTGGAACATTATACTCAGTTTTGCTGTGTAGGTGATTCTTGGTTTTAATCCCAGCTCCCTTGATCTCGGGAATATCATATTCTAGGCCCTTCGATCCCTTAATGTAGAAGCTGCTAGATCCTGAGTTATCCTGATTGTGTTTCCACAATATTCAAACTGTTTCTTCTTGGCAGCTTGTCATATTTCCTCCTTGATCTGGAACTCTGGAACCTGGCTGTAACAGAATGTAAACTTCTTGAAGGCTGGAGTTTCATACTTTTTTGTCTTTGTAACCTCAGAACTAGCACATGCAAGCTTCAGGACCTCTCCTGTGTGAATTTCACATAGTGGGTGCTTAATAAATACTTACTGAGGGAATGTCAGAAGAGCACTGTATTAGAAATCAAAATCTGGGAAGAAGTTCCATTTCTGCCACTTAATGTATGACTTTGAACAAGTCACTTTCCATTTCTGGGCCTCAGTTCTAACATTTGTAAAATGAGGAAGGCATCTCTTAGGATTCTAGAGGGGAAAGCTTGTCCTTCAGTCAACATTTATTAAGCACCTACTATGTACTAGGCACAGTGCTAATCCCTGGGGACACTAGGACAAAAATTAAAAGCAATCCGTGACCTCAAGGGGTTTACATTCTACTGAGTGTTACAATATTTACACCGATGGGCATATATTATATAGAGGCAAATTTCAGCTCAATAGAAGTCCACTTCCTAACAATTACAGCTATACAAGAGTAAAGCAGGCTATCTTTTAAAGTTAATGAGTACCCTGTTAATAGAGGTCTTCAGGCAGAAGTTTAAGTGACCACTTATTGTGTGTGTTATACAGGGGATTCATATTTCAGCTATGGGTTGGATTAGATAACTCTTAAGGTCCCTCCCAGCTCTGAGACTTGTGACTAGATGCATCTTTATATGTGTAAATGTGCATACATATAAAAACACAAAAAATGATGGCTAACAATACAAGTCTCTAGATACAAATTGCCAAATAAATGAAGCAGATAAGGGTTACAAGAGTTTAGAGGAAAAAGAAACAGGAACAGATTAAGAATATGGGGTGCTATGAGGCACATACCCTCTTAAAATTACAAGAGGGGATCCCTACAGTATGTTAAAATATCAATATATAAAGTAGCACCAAATACATGTCTCACAATTGAATTGATTTTAAAATATGTGTAGCTTTTTTGTTCTAGTAAAAGAAATCTGTAATTGTAAAAATGGAACTTGAGAGTCTCTCTAACTTGGAGGCCCTGGTGCAGCCTCTCCTCTTGCTACCACGTAAATTGCCCCTGGAGCATTAACATGATTAAGTTGGTCATAGGAGGTTTAATGGAGAAGAAAGGGACACAAACTGGACATTGGTGGATAGGGAAGAATTAAATTATAATCATTCACATTTACATATGAATTAAGACTTACAGAGTGCTTCCCTTCTCATGGCCCTGTGAAGCAGATAGTGAAAGTATTATTCATCTCATTTTACAGATTAGGAAGCTGAGGCTCAGAGAGGTGAAATTACTTTGTTGAGGCTACTCAGTCAAAAGTTGGATTTAAACCTGTCTTTTAATTCCAAGACCAATACTTTGCTGCTTTTCTCAGATAAGGGAATTTGAGAGCAGACAGTCTCAGGTGAGGTAAATGGTATTCAAACACAACCAGCTTGACCATAGCACAGTTCATATTGAAGCAGAAGAGCAAGAGGTGAGATGGGGAAGGCGATTTTGGTTTTGTTTTTAAAAAAGAAGGTGCTCTATGAGGCTTAGTATCCTGACTTTTCTTCCTGCCCTGCCACATCTTTCTCCAATCCAGCTCTGAAATCATCACCGTCAAAGAAGGGTAGAACCACTTTGCTGACAGTCAAACCTTCTGGACCAACAGCTGCCTTCTCTGCCAGCCAGATTCCTAGTGAGAGGGAGGAAACACATTATGACCTACGAGGAGCCCGGAGTTACCCTACATTGGAGGACGAAGGTATTGTCACCTTTCTCTGGCCTTACAGTGATAATCCAACCACAGAAATACTCTCTTCCAGAATCCTCCTCTGGACCAGTCTAGCTGGATCAGGTAAAATTAGGAGCAAGTCAGCAGTGTGCACAATCTTACCCAGATCTGGCCAAAGAATCACAGAGTCTGACAAATGGTAGGGACCTCAGCAGCTTAGTCCAACCCATATAGGAAAATCCCCAGTAGGACATACCTGACAAGTGGTCATTTGACCTCTGCTTGAAGAGCTCCAAGGAGGAGAAATTACCCACCTCCAAAGGCAGCCCAGCCTACTTTGGTACCAAAAATCCCTAGATAAGAACTGGTTCTCCTGGTACTTATTCTTCATTTATTAAGCACTACCCATGTGCAAGGCACATGTGACCATGTGCTGGGAACCCGAAGGTGAAATGAGGCAGCTCTTGCCTACATTTAGACTGCTCCAGGCCAGTTATGGGAAGGAAATTATTATATTGTAAAAAGGAGCAAAGGAAGCATCTGGGTTAAGGTCCAGAAGCCTGTGGACAAGACAAACAATTTGCATTTCTGTAAGGGTCATTATGTGCTTTCTTCACAGGAGCCCTTCCAGATAGGTAATATCTTTTAAAAGCACTTTTTGAAAGTAATGTTTTTTCATTTTACAGTGGTAGGAACTAAGGCTTGGCAGGAGTTTAAGAGACTTGCCCAAGGTCACACAGCTTCGGGAGTGAGGGACAGGTGTCTCTTAACTCCAAGTCCAGTTCTCACCCTACTGTACCATGCTAAAGGGAGACAGCCCTTTCATTTGGAGGACTCCCAGGAAGATTCATGAAGGAGGTAGCACCTCAGTTGGGCCTAAAAAGAAAGAAGAATTTGAACAAGTGGAGATGGAGAGGATAAATAATTCATTCCAGGCACACACAAAGAGATGGGAGAGAGTAGAATGAGAACAGAGGATGATACTTAGTCCAGTTTTTCTAGAACATAGGATGCCTAAAGAGAGAGCATTGTGAGAAAACTGGAAAGAGTTCACAGCCCAATTGTGGAGGGTATTAAGTGCCCTGATCAGAAGTTTTACAGGATAAAGGATGCTTTATTCTATTCTAAATACAGTGCATGAAGTCACAAAAGATTTAAGAATAGAGGAGTGAAATAATAATAGCAGTATATTGGGAAGGTTAGTCGAGCAATCATGTGAACGGTGAATTAGGGGAGAAATTAGAAGCAGGGAGACCAGTTAGGAAGCTATTCCATTATTACAGGTGAGAAGTGATTAGGAGTAGGAATGGCAAAAGGGGGTGACAGAGTAGGGGGCCCATTAAATATAGAGGAAATGGAATTGACAAGACTTTGACAGATCATTGGACATGGTACGTGAAGAAGAAAGAGAAGTCAGAAGTGACTCTAAGGTGTCAAGAGTACATTACTGAAAAAATGATCATGTTATCTAAAGAAATAGAGAAGTTGAGGGAGGAAAGCAAGTTTAGGAGGGAAGACTGAGTTCAGTTTTGGTCCTGTTGAGTTGGAAGTGTTCAACAGACAGACTAGAATGCCATATTCCCTCTCGAGAAAGAAACTGGGGACTCGCAGTACAGGTTTGGGAGTCAGCTGCATTAAAGTTATAATTGCAGCCAAGATGAGGTGACCAATAGAGAGGAGACAAAGAAAAAGGCCAGAGGCACAGACTTGAGGAACACCCTCAGTTGCTGAGCAAGAGGAAAATAAGCAATATGGCATAGTAGAGAGACCACTGGAATTGAGGCCACAAGTCCTGGGTTCAAAACCTAGATTTGGCACTTACTACTTGCATGACCTTGGGAAGAATACTCAACCTCTTTGGGCATTAGATTCTGTATCTACTGAGGGGGCTAGACTGCAATCTAGAATTAGATAGTAGAAGGTATTAGAAGGCATCGTCATCTTTCCATAGCCTCGAGTTATAATCAAACCACCGAAATACTCTCTTCCAGAACCTTCCCTGTGACTGGTCCAGCTGGATCAAGTGAAACTAGGAGAGATTCAGCAATATGTACAACCTTACCCAGATTTGACCAAAGAATTACAGAGTCTGACAGATGGTAGGGACCTCAGCAGCCTAGTCCAACCCATGTAGGAAAAGAGTCCCCAGTAGGGGACATACCTGACAAGTAGTCATCTGACCTCTGCTTGAAGAGCTTCAAGGAGGGGAAACTTATCTCTAAAGGCAGCCCAGTCTACGTTGGGACAGTTCCAAAAGTCCCTAGAGAAGAAATGGTTCCTCTGGTACTTATTCTTCATTTATTAATGAAGATGCCTCCTAACACATAATCTTAGGAGCCAGCCAAAGAAATGGCAGCTGAGTCAAGTCCCAAAAGCAGCAGCTTCGAATTCTGCAGACTGAGAAGAGATTGTGTATTTGGTAATAAGTTCATTAAGCACCATGGAAAAAATAGTTGCAGTATTAGGGTGGAGTCAGGTACCAGATTGCAAAAGGATGGAATAGTTTGGTTAGTGGTAAGGAAATGGAAACAAGTGTAGACAAATCTTTGTAGAAACTTAGCAGCAAGTAAAGAAGAAAGGACAGTATCTGGATAGAGTCAAGAGGGTTTTTTTTTTTCATGGTTTTTGGTGTAACAGCAGTCACTTTATTATAAATAGTGATGAGTACAAACTATTGAGGTAAGTAATCACAGACCTCAATCAGGTAGCTATAGTATTCAGCTTTGTCCTAGTCAGACATAGTTATCTTCCTGAAATTAAGACTTCCTTCAGGATGTTTCCATCTATTGTCTTGAATCAGTTTTCCTTTAGTCCATGGAAATGTTGCCTTGGCTCTTTAGAAAGCCTGTAATTAAATGTGGGAATTGGTATTGCTTGACTCTGAATACCTCTGACAACAGTTTTGGTTTTCTTTTTATTTTTTCTTTGGGGAGGTGGGGGAGCAAAGTGAGAGGAAAATAAAACAGATTTTAATTGAAAATAAAATTTAATTTTAAAAAAGGGAATCTAAGGGAAATTTCTTTATTTTAATAAATGAGAGACTTAGGTAGGGTTTCAGACTGACCAAAAGGAGGCAGCAGAAGAGAAAAGATTGAGGATCCATGAGGGATCAGATAATTAATAGAACAAGGTTCTGTGAGAGAGACTGGATCAGTAGCACCAAGGAAGAGAGGCAGAGGGCCCCACCTCCTCCTCTCAGACTGGGAAGGAGGATATCTGGGGACATATCTCAGGATGGCTAACCTAGGATGGCCTCAGTATTCTTGGGAAAGCAGATTGAAAGTGAGAAGAGAGTGAATTGAAGACCTTGAAAAAGGGTATGTGGAGTACAGCCTTTGTGGAGAATGTGATATAATCAATGAGAGATGAATTTTCAAATTGCCATCCAGCAATAGGAGCCCAATTAAGATGTAATAGGAATGAGAGAGGAAGTCAGTAAGGATAAAAGATTACTAAACTACCATGAGAGCTCCATTGAGATTATGTACCACAAATTTATTGTAAGTAAAAATGTTGTGACGTGGTCCAGTGATGCTTAGCAGAATGAGAGCAGTAGAGAAATAAAATGATGGAGGTTTACCTTTAAGGGAAGGAGCTTCTAGACTGAGAGAGAGAGAATCCTTCATGTTGCAAATCATGGGGTCAGGGCTTTGTAAGGATTATATAAGCCAGTGTCATCTAAGTGTCAAATGAGTAGTGCAAAAAGTAGTCTAGGAGAGGAAGAGGCAGAGGTTGAGGGGAGGGATCAGGGAAGATTTCGTGGAAGAGACTGTAATTGAGCTGGACCTTGAAAGATAGATAACATACTGATAGCCACAGTAAAGGCATGGATGAATTACATGGGCAAAACAACGTGAACAAAGTCAGGAAATCATAGATATAGCCAGAGGATGTGAGTAAAGTAATTTGCCTAGAGTGGAGAGTACATATAGAAGAGCAGTAGGAGATGAGACTAATGGAGGCCATACTGTAAAAAGCCTTGACTGGCTGAGAGGATTTTTTTTTTCCCCCTCCGGTAGGCAATCAAGGGAGGGGGTTGTGGGTGTTTGGGGGAGGGAGAATTGTTGAAAAATTTTGAAAATACATTCTTGGCCAAGATGGCAGCGTAGAAGCAGCAAGGTTTCGCAGCTCACACATAGCTACCTCAAATACCCATAAAATATGACTCTAAACAAATATTAGGCTCCAAAACTCACACAAAAATACAGAAAAACACATCTCCCACTGAAGGAAGCTTGGCAAAAAGGGCTTATCACAGCATGCTGGGAGCCAAAACTAGCCCAGCCTGAAACCACAGCTTGACCCCAGGGTGGCCAGGACCAGCCACAGCTGGAGCCTTCAGGAGAGTGGATCAGCGGCAGCTGTGGAAGTTTCCAGAATTATCAAGGTATAAGAAACAAGGACTAAGTGAAAGGTCAGTGGATCTCAGCTAAATTTGGGGGAGAAAAGTGGTCCAGCCAAACTGCCTCAAGGGTAAAGAAGCGGCAGAAGTGGGGGCCCTGCAGCCACCTCCACGTGGCTGCTTCAGAGCTCCTGGCCTGCAGACTGCAGGGGGGCCAAGCAATCGTTCAGAGGCTAAGTGTCCTTGCATTAAGCGGCCTGGATCCAGATCATGGTCTTGGGTGGTGGTCCTGGGGTATGTTTTCAGTGAGCCAAAGCTGGTGGAAGCTGCAGCAGCCTCCTAATGGCTCCTGCAGCTGCAAAAACCCCAATGATTTGGGACAGAGCTTTCCCCCTTGGAAGCAGAGTTCCACAGAGCTAAAAAATCAAGTAATTCACTGGCAACATGAACAGGCAAAGGAAGCAAAGGAAGAACAGCAACCAAACTCTAGAATCCTTTTTTGGGGACAAAAAGGATCAAAGTATGGAACAGGAGGAAGACAA
>CM053587.1:301950659-301975551 GCA_028646515.1 Pseudochirops corinnae
ATGTATACCTACACATATGTCTATGTAGGAGGGTTTATATATGCATGTGGACACATATCTGAGTATGTGTATATATGTGTACATAGAGGGCACAGGATCAATTGAATAGGAAGGGACAATACTTTAAAAGGTGAAATTCGGAGGTGGGAGAGGATTAGAATGAGAGGAGACAGGGAGAGACAGAATGAGGTTAATCATCTCATGTAGAAGAGGCTAGGGATAACTGTTACAATGGAGGGGAAGAACAGAAAGGCAAAAGGGAAAGGGTCAACCTTACTCATTGAATTTGGCTTAGGGAGGGAGTGACAAAAACTCTAAACTGGGTATCTTGCCACACAGGAGAGTAGGGGGGATGGGGATAAGAGGCGGGGTGATGGAGGGGAGGGCAGGTTGGGGGGGAGGGTTGCTGGAAGTACACACTTCAGTAAAGGGACAGGGACAGGGTAGAGAATAGAACAAGGAGGGGGAGCAGGATAGGAAGGAGGGATATATAATCAGTCTCTCACACTGTGTCCACTGTGGAGATGTTCTGTGTAATTACACATGTACAGCCTGTATTTAATTGCTTGTGCTTCCAGTGGGGGTGGGTGATGAGGGAGGAAGGGAAAGAATCTAGAATTTAAAGTTCTGTAATCAAATGTTAAAAATATATACATATATATTATTATTATTATTATTATTATTAACTACATGCAACTGGGAATTAAGATATACAGGCACTGAGGTAGGGAGACCCATCCTGCCCTACCTGAAAGTAAAGGGGCAAGGGGGAGAACATAGGAGAGAGCAGATTGGGCGAGGGGCTATACAGTGGGATCGCCGTTTTCAGGTGATGGGTAGGGGAAAGATGGGGAGAAAATTTGTAACTCAAAATCTCATGGAAATGAGAGATGTAAACCAGAAAATAAATAAATTAATTTTAAAAAAGAAAAAAAAATGCATTCTTGACAACCTTAATGGTACCTTAGGAGAAAAGACAGAGTTAGGTAAAGCTGCTTTGTTGGATAATAATTTCCTTTCCTTCTTCTGACTGGATATGGTTCCTGTAGGCAGACCTGATCTACTGCCATGTACTCCCCCATCATTTGAAGAAGCAACTACAGCCTCCATAGCTACAACCTTGTCATCTACATCCCTCTCCATTCCTGAGCGATCCCCTTCTGAGACCTCTGAGCATCCCCGATACAGGTAAGAACAGCTTACTTAAATAGCCCATAAGAAGGCTGGCTACCTTAAGAGCTCTGGCCAAAGACAGAGCATAGAGAATCCATTCTATTCCTCCATGTAGTCAAACCCAGAGCACACAAATCATTTATTGAGCTCTTTTCTGGGGGCAAACAAGCAATTATCCACTCTGAGAGCTAGGGTGGGGAACTAGAAAACCTGTGGGCCGGATGAATGGATTTGTGGATCTCTCTTCACAGGCGCCGCACACACTCCTCTGGACATGATACCCGGTAAGATCCCTGGTTACCCTTGGAACAGATTCCTTAGATGTTGGGGCTTGAATGTTGACTTCTCCATAAGGGTGGGGAAGGATGGTTCCAAGCAGTCTTAGTTTATCTGCCCAGGTTTACCTGACACCCACTTGTCATGTGACCTTTCTCTGGGGTGGGAAAATTTTCATTCTAGGACCTCAGACTCACATAATTTCAAAGCTAGCAGGGACCACAGTGGCCATTTAATCCTATACCTAAATAAGAATACCCTCTTCAACAGTTCTAGCAAGTGTCCTCCCACCCTTGCTTGAAGATCTCCAGTGATGAGAAAACCAGTACCTCAGTGAAGGCAATCCATCACACTTCTGGATAGCACTAGTTGTTAAAAAAAAAAAAAAAAGTATTTCCTGTCATCAAGCTTAAATTTGATTCTTTACAACTTGTACTCATTGCTTCTAGTTCTGCCTACTGGGACCACATAGAACAAGACTAATCCTTCTCCCAAGTGATATTCTGTCCAGTACTTGAAGACAGCTCTTGTTTCCCTCTAAGTCTGCTTTTCTTCAACTAATCATTCTCAGTTTCCTCAGTTAATCCTTGTGCAGCATGTACTTGAGGGTATTAGGCATCCTTAATGCCCTTCTTTGGACACTTTCCAGGTTATCAACAGTGTCCTTCCTAAAATATGACATCCAGAATGGAACACAATACTCCTGTAGTGTGACAGGAGCAGAAGCAGTGGGACTGTTACCTCATCATTCCTGGGTGTTCAGCTTCTTGTAACACAGCCCAAGATCATATTAGCTTTTTTGGCTGCCATATTTTGCCATTGACTCATAGTAAACTTGGTAGACCACCAAGACTCCCAGTTATTTTTCAGATGACCTGCTATCTAATCATCCTTCTCTCATCTTGCACTTGGAGAATACATCTTGAATCCAAGCTTATACATTTATCCATACTACAAAATTTCACCTGACTCTTGATTCAGCCCAGTGCTAGATTTTTAGTCTCTTCAAATCCTGACCTTGTTATCTAGTGTGTTAGTTATCCCTGCCAGCTTGTTGTCCTCTGTAAATTTGAAAAGCATGTCATCTATATCTTAATCCACATTACTGATGAAAATGTTCATGAATGCCTGGCCAAGCCCAGATCCCTGGAGCACTCCAGTGGAGACCTTGCAAGTTAACATCAAACCAGGAATGGCTACTTTTTAGGCCCATTTGTTTGACAAGTTCCAAATCTCTCTCACATATAGCTCACATCTCAGTATTTTCTACAAGAATAGTACAAGAAAATTGTATCAAATCCTTTGCTAAAATCTAGACAAACCAAACCAGTCTCAGCAAAAGGAAATTCAGTTGATCAAGCATGACCAATCCTTGATGAAGCTCCTTTTGATCCCTGCTTCATTTTCTGCATGTTCAGGAACTATTGACCTGTAATGTGCAGACTCCATTTTCTTCCCTTTTTTGAAAGTTGAAATATTTGCCTTTCTCCCATCCTACACTGCTTTTCAAAGATCACAGACAAGAGCTCAGCAATCTGCCTCATCTGCTAGTTATTTCAGTGCTTGAGCACGGTTGTCTTGTGTCTGTCCTGAACTCAGCCAGGACAGGTAGGTGCCGTCTTATCATCTCCTTATTCATCTTGGGTATTAATTCCCCATGAAGCCCTATTCATTCCATCATTTCCAGACCAAAGATCATTCTTTGCAGAAAAAGTTGAAGAAAGCTAAGAACTGAGTAGCTTTCCCTTCTGTGTACCCCTAGTTAACCCATCAGCCAGGCCAGGCAACAGGCCTGTCTCTTTCTTGACCATCGTGTCCCCAACAGAGCTTAAAAAACAAAAAATCTAATCCTTTTGCATCCTTAGCTTTCCTTCCCAGCCTCAATTCATCCCAAGCTTTGGCATTACTGATTTGTTCCTTACCAAACTATGCCACATTTTTGTGTTCAGCTACTCTTACTGCCCTCGTTGCCTGTGTCTTTTTAACATTTGAATTGGTTACTGAATTCCCTGTCTGCCCACATCACACTCCTTAGGTAAATCTCCTTACAGTTGTGTAGCAAATGTAGCTATTCCAAGTGTTTTTCCATCTTTGTGGTCTGTGTTCCACCATTTAAATTGCACGGGTCCTAGGAGAAGGGCCACCGTGATGTAAATCTTAAAGATGAGCTACATTCTAGCTTCTCTTAGGAGTCATGCATTGCTTTGTCATTCATTCATCTGCCTCAGCCCTGTTTCAGTCCATTTTTATTCACTGCCTGTACCACCTAGTGGGATAATAAATTGATGTAACAAGTTTGTGACTCACATAGAAAGCAGGAATTCCTATGTCATCCTAAATTTTCTTTGTCCAAGCTTCAGAAGTTTCCTCTCATTTGGAGATTTGCTCACCTTATCACCGTTCATGATTTTATAGATTTCCAGTTATGTCCATTAGCCTTCATCCTTCCAGACTAAAGAACTCTAATCTTTTTTCCTTTTTTCTTATATAACCTCCTGCATCAGCCTTCTTATTTTTCTAGTTCCAGTTTAACCTTTTGGACATACAACGACTTGTGTCCTAAGGCTCTCCCTTCAGGAACTAACTAGATCTTTTCTATGCTGTATTATAAAATTCAGCTGTTAGTCTAGGACAACCTACCTTCTGAGAGAGCCTCTGTGACCCATTCAGGCGCGTGCACTTTCACCTCAAGGCAGACTCCTCCATTCACTGGGAAAAAAGGTTTCTCACTTCTCTTATGGGGTAGACCATAGGTCCAGCTATTGTCCAAGACGGCTCTGAAGTGCTTTGGAACCCTGCAAGGGAGGGGGAGGGGCTCATAGAGAAGGTATAACTAGAGGAAAGAGGGTAAGTGGTCCCCTTCACCAGGTTTTGTTTATGGGCACCTACATGGAAGAAAACCTGTAGATTTGGTCTCCCACTGGCCTTCCAGATCCCATGATGAGGTCCATGTGGAAGAGGATCTCCAGCAGATCACCGTTGAAGTTGAATCCAAACATAGAGTTGATGTCATGGCTCCCAAAGAAGAGGCTACAGGGTAAATATTGGGTTACTAACAGAGAGCTGGCAGAAAGCAAGTAGCTCTACAGTGCTAGGACAGTGGTAGGAAACCTTTATCCATGCCCCTTGAAACATGCATGGTGTTAATCACTAGCAGTTACTGTGGATATCAGAGACCTCCCCAATCCTATTATCCTCAATAACTTCATCCCAGACAGGATTCTCCCTCAAGGGAGAGAGGTATAGGACCCAAAGGATTCAGCAACCAAAGCAGAGTTCTTTTTAAAGATGGGGCAAACTATAATTCCCCACTTCAGTGTTGTTGGCTTTTTGACTAACAACTGAAGTTTTCCTTCAGGACAACTTGGGTTAGATTAGGTTATAGACTGACTCTGTTCACTTGTTGTTTAGTCATTTTTGGTAGGGTCTGACTCTTCATGACCTCTTTTGGGGTTTTCTTGGCAAACATACTGGAGTGGTTTGCAATTTCCTTCTCCAGTTTTATAGATGAGGAAACTGAGGCAAACAGGGTTAAGGGACTTGCCCAGAGTCACACAGCTAGTAAGTGTCTGGGGCCAGATTTGAACTCTGGTTTTCCTGACTCCAGCCCTAGCACTCTTATCTACAGTGCCACCTAACTGCCCTAACTCTGTTCACATTGAGGCATTATATCAGGAAAAGCCTGCATAGTATAATGGAAAGAGGCAGACTTTAAATCAGAAGACCCACAAGTCCAAGCTTGATTACCAACCATATATGTGATCATAGGTGTGTCAGTTCATCTCTCTGGGCACCTATTTTCAGATCTGTAAAATAGTCACGCTACCTATCTCATAGATATTTTGTGAGAAAAGTACTTTGTGAACCATAAGGCACTACATGAATGAGGGTTATTATTACTATTCATTGGCAGCCTTTACTAGAGTCATTCTGAAAGTAGGGTTTGTAGACCCCTGGGGATCTGTGACATTCAGGGAGTCCACAAGGTCAAAAATATTTTCATAATTACACTAAAACATTATTTGCCTCTTACCTATTTATATGAAGCCAACCTTTCTTCATATGCTTCAGTCAGAGCTATAGATCACAGCAGATTGAATGCAGGAGATACGAGAATCAATCTGTCTGTCTACTGTTAAGCCAGACATTAAAGAGATTTGTAAAAAAAAGAAAAAACTATGTAAAACCATATTTTTTGGTTTGTTTTAGAAAATAAAGCTATTTCATAAAAATGTTATTTATGTAAAAAAATAATGGGCTAATTATTTTTGTTTTAGGTGAGTGAATAAATATTTTTTAAAATTTATCCATTTTAATTTCCACTGGTAAATAACAATAAATACAACTCACTTAAATGAAAACTCTGTGAGGTGCTTAATAATTTTTAAGATCATAAAGGAGTCCTAAGAACAAAAGTTTTGAGAACCTCTGCTTTAACCTAATGCCCTCTTTTGTCCATTCATAGGATGCTTTTTTTTCTTAAAAGTTTTTTTTTAGCAAAATTTTATGCCACTAACTGTATGACGAAAAAGATAAAACATATTTTAGCTTAAGAACCAATTGATCAACAGTGATATGTTGGTAGCAATAACTCAGATACACCTTACACATTACCATTTGTCCCTCACAATAAGCCTTAGGAGATATGTGAATATTATTATCCCCATTTTACAGAGGAGAAAACTGAGGCCCAAAGGGGCAGTAACATATTCAGAGGCACACAGTTTAGTAAAAGACAGAACTAGGACTTGAAACCCAAGTGTTCTGATTCCCACTCCCTCCTACTCTCCTCCACTGTACTTCCTGCGCCCCTGGTGTATGCTTAGCATGGCCTTAGGCACTGGGTTACCAAAGAAGCAGAGTTTGATGAGAAGTTTGTGCACAAAGTGGGACTATGATAAAGGATGGGGGAGCACAGAGATGGGGAACAATAGGAGCAAATTTTGAAGGTGCAGGGAGATGGCCTCCCATGCTCTTTTTCAGGCCAATATCCTGGGGCAGCTTATTCTCCCCCACCTAGGCAGTGCATCCCTTCCCTGCCCATCCCCTACCCTCCCAGTCATATTTCCCACCCCCATATGCAGGGAAGAGGCTTCTTCTGCCAGCATTATGGTCACACCCCCGGCCACCGTGGAAGTGGAAACCACCAGCCAGGCCTCAGAGCCAGCCAGCCAGGCCTCAGATGAAGACGAGGCACCTGTCACAGACATCTATTTTGTAAGTCTTTACTGTGTCCCCCTCAAGGGGCCAGGCTTGTTTACTCCTCTGCCCTCCTCTCATAGTCAGGAAGGGTGGTTCAAGAAGGCAGTTTTAAAACCCCTGGGTATCTGTCTCCTCCCATAAATACCACCAGTTGTTTAAAATCCCACAGCAAAGGGAAGTATCTCTTGAATGGGAACTGCCCCAGAAGAGTCCTCTCCAGGGGGAAAAGCTTAGCCCTTTCCCCACCGCATATTGATTCTCACATAGTATTTCTGAAGACATGTGCATATGAAGAGAGCTTGGTGCTGTATTAAAAGTTCAAACAGTGCAACCTGGTACCTTGTCAATGAAAAAGGGCTCACTTGCCCCAGACGCTAAAAGTATTTGTCCAGGTTCTCACTGAGGCACAACTCTCTGATGGATTGGGGCATGGGGATTCAGGACAGAGCTGAGCCCAGATCCGTGCTGCCATGTCCTTCTGGAAAGAAGGCATATAGCACTGAACGGCCTGCTCATTCTTCTTGAGCCAATAAATGAGAGAAGCAAGAGTGGCAAACATGAAACATTGGGTACTCTGAGCCACTCAGCTCTAGTGGTTTGGGGACCTATGTACATTTCTATGAGCCTGCAGATATCATAAAGCAGTTTCTGAGACTGCTAACTGACCTGTTCCTTGGGAAAAAGTGAATGCGCCTGAACCTAGTTGGGTAAAATTAGGTGGGATGTGGGGTGGGAATTGGGTTGGGGGTGGGGGAAGGTCCAGAAGGAAGCAGGGGAGGGATTATGGGAGGGAGTAATGTGCTTCAACTAAAAGATCTTGAGCTGTCAGTCATAATATGTTGAAAATCAGCCCCAGTTCATTACCTTCAGGACGTCTTAGGCTGTGGCATGGTGAGCTGATTCCCAGCAAGGTCCTTGACCAATTCTGTTCCCTTTCCCTGCAGGCAGATGCATTAGACGATACCGAGGAAGCCTAGTTCTGAGACCAAGGGAGTAGGTGAGGTGGTCTCTGGGTGGCAGGAGAGGACTGGGGTACCACAAGGCTAGGTTCCCTGGGGTAATTCCTCACAGCTGCCAAACACCTTGCTGAGAATTTGGGGGGGGTGGGGGGGGGGGTGTCCAAGGGAATGGGACCTGCCGTTGAGAATCCAGCCCTGGGCTGCAACAGGATTTAAAAAAAAAAAAAGGCCATCTGCCCGAAGCTGCCCCGCTGTCATCCCAGCCGGTCTGGAGTTTTCCATACTCATCTCCACATTCCTATGTGGGCCTAGCATACTGAGCCTATGCCTCCATGGCCAAGATCAGAGTCTCCTTCACCACCAGGAGAGCCCTTGGTCTCTGTGAGCCAGAGGCCTCCCCATATCCTGCTTGTCCTTCTGGGCACACCTCTTCCTCTCGTCCACGTGTGGCTCGTCTGTTGCTGAGGAATGCCTGTCCACTGGAGAGGAAAGCAGCCTAGTCTCTGAAGCTTTGCTTCTGTGTAGTTTTTTTCCAAGCATGCCGTTTTATACCCCTCTTGCTGCTTCTTCCTAATGCTCCCCCATGTTCTTTCTTTCTCTGGGAGCTAGGGAGGGGCAGGGGCAGCTGACCACACTTTTTAAGTTGCCTGGCTCTCCTCCCCTGGCTAGAATGGGCCTCCTAGTAGCTCCCACATGACTTTCTCTGAAGAGCTGCTCCTCCACTCCCACCCTGAGAAGCAAAGAATGAAGCTCTTAACTTTGTCTTCATTCCACTCTACTAGGCTCTCATCCTCATCCTCTGTGATTCTTTTTCTTCTTGAGCAATAGTCTTGTGTTTGGTGTTACACCATCCTGTGTTTGATTCTGCGTGTGTGTGTGTGTGTGTGTGTGTGTGTGTGTGTGTGTGTGTGTGTATATACAGCCGGACTGGGGCAGCAGGGGTGACTTGGGAAACAAGAAATTCATAGCAAAGTAATAATAAAAACAGTTGGGATTTGTTTCTTTGCATTTTTCAGTTTATAAAGCACTTTTCTCAAAATACCCTTTTTCTCAAAATACCCTTTAAAAGGTAGGTAGGTAAGGTAGCAAAAGGTGCTTGTTTGCCAAGCAGAGAATCTCATTAACAGTCCCACAGAGAAGACCTGGGAAAAAACAAAGCCTCCACAGGATTTTCCCTAGAAGTCAGTGTGTCCAAGGATGTGCAGGGCACAGGTGGTAAAAGGCTGAGCTCAGGGCTATGCTGTTTCCATCGTTGGTTCTGTCAACCAGCTAGTCCCCTTGGGACCTCCAACCTCCTAGCCTGCCTTTTCAGCTGCTTTTCACCTCCTTGAGTAATTAATTTATTTTCACTCCATCCTTTCTCCTCTGTTTCCTTCCTCCCCTCCTTTGCCCTGCCGCCATCCAGTTCACGGATGGGAGGTACTGGATTTACTCTCCCCGCCATCGCCGACTCCGGGCCATCGTGCTGTCCCCCTCCAGGACTGTAAGTGAACCCAGCCTTAGCTTGGACACATCAGATTGAGCTGACCCCACCTCAGTCAGTTTCCATTTTAAGATACTCTTGCCACCTCCCGACACCAATGCCCCCTCTTCTCCAAGCAGTACTAAATGGATTTAAGACTGATTACCCCCTCCTCACCCCCACCCCTAGAGGGGAAATGGGTTACCTAGAAAATAGCACCTTTCCTGTTTTGAAAGGCAGAATACATACAGTTAAGAGATTAATTTTCTCATTTCTGAATGATAAAATGAGCTTTAAAATGAACTTTCCATTGCCAAAAGAATCACTAAAAAGTAACACTTTTTAGTAGTATTTTTTTTCTCAAAAGTACTTCACATCTTTCCCCAAAACACATGTGTAAACTAGGCGGGAGCAGATTTCAGTAGCCTCATTTTTTCATATAAACTGAAGCCTAGGCTCCTCCAAGTTACATAAGTCTGTGATGGAGCCTGGGCTAATCAGAACATGTTTCAAAATTCCCAGGTAACTACTTTTTCCACTTAGACCATCCGTCTTCCTTTAGAGTACTAATTTAGACTCCAGTGAGGATAAGCAGCTTGATCCAAGTCAGTAAATTTGCAACAGGACATGAGAAAAGGAGCTGCTGGTCCAACAGTTTACTGCTTATTTAATCATCTCATAGTTCTGTGTGTCTTTTTAATCAAGTCAGCAACTATTTACTGATATCTACTGTGTACAAGGCCCCCTGAAAGGGTCAGAGCTGCTCCTTGTCCCCATATTCTTTACAGTCTAGTAAAAGAAAAAATAAGTGCAAGCAAAAACCAAAATAGCAGTACCCAAAAAAGTAGCTCATCCAGCAGCCCAAGAAATAGTACATTGGAGTAACTGCCAAGTAAATGGAAAAGGCAGAAACAAAGGAGAGACTGGTGTGAGCTGGAGTTGGTCAGAGAAGGCGTCCTGGAGGAGGTCCCTGGGGGCTGGTTCTTGAAGGAGGAGCAGGATTTGGATAGGTTCCCAGACTGTCAGAGCTGGGAAAACAACTAGAGATCACCTAGTCCAACCCCCTTATCTTACAGGTGACGGAACTGAGACCCAGCAGGTTTCAGTGACTTACCCAAAGTCACACAATGGGTAAGTGGCAGAGCCAGAGCTTGTAGCCACATTTTCTAAGTTGAGTATTTTTCCATAATGCTGTATACCATGGTAGTGGGCATAGGAGCAGAAGCAAAAATACAGAACTGGGAAGGCAGCAACGAAGATCAAGATAAGTTAGGTCAGTCTGGCTGAAGTAGCGGATTCAAAGGTCAAATGTTAAGCGTGGAAAGGATGCGCGTCTAAACTAGACTGGAGAAGTAGGTGGGTTTTTAACTTGATTCTGCTTATAATGAAATGAGTATGTGACCAGATCTTCCTCAGCTGGCTTACTAAAGACCTGAAGAATGGAGAGCTGGCTGCTTTCACCTTTAGGTCAGAGGAGTTATTAACACTTAGCTAATCTTTTAGTATCTGAGAAAGGATGCCTTTTGCGCCCGGATCTGGCTCCCAAATGAAGTACCAGGAGGGATGCTAGTCTTGGATCTAGAGGGGGTTGTGTAGGTTTTAAAAAGTAGTATCATCAGTCTAGCCCATGATGTTGGAGAAATACAGGGACCTGAACCACTTTCAGAATAATAGCCACCATTTATATAGCACTTTAAAGCTTGAAAAGAACTTTATTTTGTTCTCTCATTTGAAGCTCACCACAATCCTGTGAGGTACGTACCTCAGTTAATATTGTCCCCATTTACAGATGAGGAAACATGCTTAGAGAGATCAGCTGGCTTGTTCATGCTCCAACAACTAATGTTGAAGGTAGGATTCAACCCCAGGTGTCTCTTGACTCTGTTTTTAGTGCCCACCATTTCCACTTCTTTGAAGCTGAAACCCCAGCACCAAGGTTTTAAAACACTGCTTCTCTTGACTGAGTAACCACCTAGGCAAGAACAGGCTCGGCTCTCATGACCACAAAGTTGGCCCATTCCTACCTGGGACTTTTCTTTACTAAGCCTGTTCCCAAGCTGTGGGGTGGCAGCCACCTCTCTCATCCTATCTCTGTTACCATATGTAAGGAAACTCTAAATGTTGCCACAGGCTAGGGTATGGCTGGAGAACAAGGGGAGGAAGAGGACTTGGTATTTACATGGGGTAGAGAAGTCATCTGAAACTTGACCTTTCCTCATTCCATCTAGGTGAGGAGAGGGGGACTACAGCATCCCCACTGGAAACCCAGTTTCCCTGTTTTCAAGGCAGGTTTGGTGGGCAAGACTGAGATCGACTGACAGGGATTCCCCCGCTTACTATGTTTTGTTCATGTCAGGTTTAACCTGTGTTATTAGCTATCCTGAGGGATCTCTCTGGCTCAGTATTACTAGCCAGGCCAGAAAAGCCAAAGTCCATTCTTCTTTATCTCATGCTGGATACTCTTAAGTGTCTAAGCCAGTACCAGAACACTAGCTTTCCTTTTGACTTCAGGCTTCAATTAACAGGACCTCCCTCCCCATTCCCCAGGAAAGCAGTTGCAGCAGAATCAATAGCTTGTTGGGCCTAATGTCACCTCTTAATTAAACACAAGTTATTACTTCTTGATAAAGAAGTAGAAGAGAAATCCCAGGTCTGTAGCCTGGTCTCACTACAGGTACAGTTGGGCACTCTGAGGAGGGCTCTTTAAAATTAAAAACAAGTTCTCTCGTTACCTTCCTTTTTTGTCTCTAGT
The DNA here is from genome assembly GCA_028646515.1 of Pseudochirops corinnae. Classification (NCBI taxonomy): domain Eukaryota; kingdom Metazoa; phylum Chordata; class Mammalia; order Diprotodontia; family Pseudocheiridae; genus Pseudochirops; species Pseudochirops corinnae. The sequence goes on from CM053587.1 coordinate 301,962,484, forward strand.
CTCTCTGTCTGCCTGCTGTCCAGTGCATTGAGTTAACTAACTGCTTCCTTTGCAAACTCCCCAAATTAACCTAATCTACCTTGCTAATCTGTGCCTCCCTCTCCTGCTCTAGATAATTCCCACCCTCTTTCCCACTCCCACCCCACCCCGTTAGCCCGGCATTATCAGTGGATTCACTTGATATCCTAGCACATCAATTTCCACAGCATTAAAGGTAATGAGTCATTTAAATAAGCAGTAACTTCTCAAGCAGTCAGCACTGCCCTTCCTTGGCCCATTCTGTTCAAGGCTAAACTTATTCTAGAATTGTTCCAGATGTAGGGAATCAGGTATGTATCAGCGCCGTCCTTTGGAAAGGGGCCATACCTATTAACATGGTGAGAAAGGTCCCAAGAACGCAAACTCTTCAGAGAAAGCTGTTCTTTGCCTTCCGGTGTATTTGTTCTTACTCTCTGAGTTTCCTACTCTTTTATTTTTTCTCCTTTTTTTTCTTTTCTCCTTTTTTCTCTTCCTTGCTCCCTGCTCTGCTGCTGCTCCTCTTGCATCTCCCCCGCCGTCTCTGGCAGCCCACCGATGAGAGGAGCTGGGTTTACTCCCCACTCCACTATAGCACGAAAGTCCACTCAGTCTCTGATGATGAGAGCGATACAGTAAGTGTACCATCAAAGTGCCCTGGTGGGTTAGCAGGGAATTTGGGGCTGTCTGGCCTGCATCCTGGTTCCTGGCCTCTTGCAGCCACTGACCATGTGCTCTTTGCGGGTGGAGACCTCTGGCCATCTCTCAGTCCAGCTGAACCCAAGCATTTCCTGGCTCTAAACAGCAAGTGCTGGGCAGTTCGAAGCCTGGATTAGACCAACATATTTCCCACATTTCTTGGGGAGAGGGAAGTCCCATGAAACTATGGATTTGTTCCATTCATAGCCCACCCAGTGGGTTAGGAACATGTGGGAAGGAGCCTTTGTTTCCTTCTTCAGTTCTTTAACACTTTTTCCATTTTGCCTCTTTGCAGTAATTTCTATGCAGACATGAAGCCTGAAGCCAAGCTTAGTCCCCTCTCCAGGTTGCCATGTTACTACCCTTGTGTTGATATCCTGCCCATCTGGGCTGGCCATGAGGGAGTTTGCCGACTCGCTACAGCACAGGACCTCCTCCGCCAACGCGCATCCTACTGGAACCCTGCCTGAGCCTCCTGTCCTTGTCCTTTCTTCCCACTGACCAACTCAACCGTGATCATCCTGGGACCAATGGCAACTGACTGAAAAGACTCAACTCCCTAGCCCAGAATGCCCAGAAGAAAAGAAATCAGTGGGGTGAAATCGAAGGGAAGGCAGTTTTTCCCCTGGGCACTCCTGTAAACTACCTATGAGTGTGTGATACTGTGAACCTTTTTAATTTTTAAATCATGTATTTATTTTGGGTCTTTAATCTTTGCACAGACACAGCAGCACAGATGTGCTTTTTTTATCTGATTAATTGCACTTTCAGTTCCTCTCTGTACTACATGTATATCATGAGATCACATGAAACCTCACTGGAGTTTTTGAAAGGGTAAATTCACCTTGGCTTTGTGGGTGGGCTGGGGCTGGGTTTCGGTATGGGTTCAGTCAGGGGAGAGACAGGGTCCCCTATATGGCACCTCCGTCTGAAATCTGCTCCAAGCCTCGGGACTATCGAATTGCCAGTGACCTATAAAGTGAGTTGGGTCATTGACATAGGAAAGAGGGAAGGAATTGCTACTGTCTTTTCCTCATCTATACAGCATCACACCCCCTTCCTCATCTTCCTCAGCATTCTGAGAATGCTCTGTGTGTCAAGACATTGCTGTCCCTATCCTTGTATGGATTGCTTAGCCTCCTGTTGGAGCTCAATGAGTCACCCTCTGCATGGCATGGGCCTTCTAACAGGCATCCTGAAAAAGGAATCCCCCTCATTTCTCTGATGTACCCTGGGGCAGGTGTGCAAATAATTGCTGCCCAGTCTCTGGGAATCAAATCTGGATGTCACACCAAGTCCCCCTTCCTCCCCAGCTCCACATGGAGAGAAGACTCATCCTCTCTAAACATGTGCGCAAAACAATCAGGTGACCACCTGTCAGCAAGTCAACCAACAGCTTCCATTCACATCCTTTGGACAGATTCTCACTTACTTCTTAAAGGCCCTGCTGGCTCCTGCTCTTGTCTAGAAGTAGCAATGAGGAAGATGGAGAAAGCAGTATTTATATTGTTGCAAAGGAGCCTTTGGCATCATGTCCTCATCCAGAATGACAGTGTGTTTCCCTGCTTTATACAAGTAGGAGCCCAACACGAGCTATATGCCTTGATCTGAAGGTAAGGACTGGGCTTTGGTAGAAGCTCTTGGTAGCCATGGGGTGTGGCAAGTTTAAGAGCTCTGCCTTTGGATTTGGAAATGGATTTATACCCCCTTTTTCTTCCTGCAGATTTGGTTCCACTGGCCAGAAGGGAAACATTTTGACATCACCTACTGGCTCAAAGATCACGATTTTTGAAAGTGCTGCTCTTGAAATATTGATGTGTTCTACCTGGTGCTCCTGAGGTGTGGCATTCCCTAGGGGACTGACCAAGGGCTCAAAGAGTCCTTATGTCTCCCGCACCTCTTTATGGCCCAAAGTGGCTACCCCTCTGAGAGGTATGGAGCCTATTCCTTTTACTCAGAGCTAAGAATTATGGACATATTAATACCAATATGACAAATTATTAATTCCAGAAGAGACAAAGGCAATGATGGGAAATTTTTCCACTAGATGTTAAAGTACTGGCTTCATCAAAACTTAAGCCACTCTGGGAGGGAAAGGGGTGGGCAGTAGCAAGAAAATCAGGAAATTGTGCACAAGAGACTTGATAGGACAGTTTATAATTAAAGCAAGGTATAATTGTTGAAATGGCAGTATAGGTCAGCAACAAGCAGGGTTTTAATCCACTTTTCAGGAACTTTCAGAGACAGTTTTCACCCTTAACACAACCCTAAGAACCCTTCGTCTTCCACCACCTTTCCATCCAACTGCATGTATGTCTCTGGCAAGCAAATTGATTGACATTATTTGTTAAGGGCAGACCTCAAAACCTTTACCCAGAGCATATGTAAGGTGCCATGACTAACCTATGTGATTACCTACCACATCCCCACTAGGCCTGGCAGGGATGGAAGCAAAGGGTCTATTATTGGTCTAGAAGATTAGGCTCTTCCCTTCTTTGAGATTATCTAGAGAAACAATGCTTAAACTAAGGGTTAATGAGTGGTTTGGTTATTTTTTATGGTAGGGATAAAAAAAAACTTTATAGATTAAAAAAAGCAAAGACCATTCTTTGGGAAAAAGAGAGTGAAGGAAGAGGGGGCACTGTCAGCCACAAATAAGGAAACAAATCTAATAGTGCAGCAACATTAATTAGAACATTTTTTTCCCCAGATCCTACATTAGAGTTAAGTCAGAAGCATGGCATTCCATACTAGAATCTTTCCAAGGTGAAAAGAAGCTGATTGGATAAATCCTCCTTACCAGCCCCTAACTCCCTTCTCCACCTATTGAATAGTATTTTTTGTACATATTTATGAGGTTTTTAATCTTCCATTAGCTTCTTGTCACCTGTACTGCACTATCTGATTGCACTAATCAGCAGTATTTTATAGAAAGACAAGAAAGTTTGGGCGGTGAACTTTATCAGGCTGGAGATAAGGTCCCTCTGGAGGATGGAAGCCAGAGGAATCCATGTGGTTACCCTTTTCCTGGTCTCTTTTGAGGTTTTTGTCGTTCTTTTCTTAGCCCTGTGATAATTTGCAAAGTCAGATGTAAGGGCTAATAAAACTACATCTTTACCCAACAGAAGGCCTCAAATCTAAATCCTTGCCCCTGCCCCTTTTGGAGGTGGATTTAAATGTAAATCCCCACTCTCCTTCCACCAACTCCCAACTTCCAGATTATCCTAAGAAATTGTGATCTTAAGTCATGTTCAAGGAAGCCCTATGGGACGTGTCAATAGCATTTAGGCCTTGCTGTGAGTTACAAGGTAAGGAAAAGGACCCATGCTTTGAAGTCAGGACCTCCCAGGGTACATTCATTAAACCATCATGGAATGTTCAAGTTGTAGTTAGTGGAAATGCAAGAAATCAGAACTGGGAGGGGGTAGATAGGAGCTTACATTGAAGTACAGTGGGAACATACACTCAATTTAGGCCTTTGAAAATTTCTGCTGAAAGATTGAGGAAGGTGAACTATGGGGGTAGTCTCTTAAGTTGTAGGATATTCAACAGCCTTGCAACTCTGGGTTTCAGTTCAGCTGAAAGTCCTGCTCTTGGGTTACCTCTGCTGGACCCTCCATACTATTTGCACAGTTACCTCTGTTACAAGAAAAACCAACTGACCTCATTTTGTGGCTGGAAGCCTACTTTGAGTTCTGTTAAGTACTGCATATACATAAGCTTATTTTCCATCTCTCTCCACCAAAGGAGACCTTGGTGATGTGAGGTGGGGTGGAAAAGCTAGCTGATTTGCATCTGCTACTCTTTAATCTGCATTCAGGAAGGAAAAGGTCTCCCATCTGGCTTTCTGGCAAAAAGAAGAGTGGGCCTCGGCCCACTTAGAGATAATGGGGTTGTTGGGCATCTTGTACTTCAAATGGTGCATACTGGGCTCAAACCCTCTGAGGCTCTGAGGAGCTGTGCACTTGGACCAACATAAATATGAATGTTGCACCCCAGTTTAACATATCCTACAAGGCTCTTTTTTGTGCACCCCAGAAAGAACACTGTATCTGCCAGGGACTGAACAGAAATATTGATTGATTACATTATGGAGTCCTCACCAAGGGCCTTTATCACCATGATCTAATGTAATGGTTCCTTCTGACCAGTGCCCCATCCAGCAAACACAAGGAGGTGTCAGAAGGTCCAAGATGCCACCTGGGCCAGACCTCCTATTGATAGGCTACCATTTGAGGCCAATGAACTATTAAAGCAGTATTCCCCAAAGAGCAGCCCCAAGTGGAGCCTCTAAACATCTCAGGAGTTGAACACACACACGTACCCCAGTCAATTATTTTTCCCATAGAATGGAGTCATCCACAAGGAGGTGATGAATCCTGATTGTGTCAAGTGTCACAACTCAAAGTGGCTCTGGTTTTCCCTAGACTTCCCCATCTCCCCCCCCCCCACACACACACACACACAATGAAATGATTTGTTGCATATCGCTTCCACTTTGCATTGTTGGGCTAGCCAAGAGGAAGAATACAAGAGTTCTTGGGGCAGGGGAGGAGAGGGAATGATAATGGACCAAGGGATGACTTATCATCCTGGGACCCTCTCCAAGAACGCAGAATAGCCAGTTTGCCCCCACCCTCACTTGTCTTTAGATTCCCTGAGGTCTTGTCCTCCTTCCCGGGAAAGGCAAAACCCTTAACTCAGGCCTACCAAGGTTGCTTCTGATTCTGGAAGTCTCCAGGTGACACAAGAATAAAAACTCCTGCAGTCCCTGTCATTTCTTGAGTCTTACTCTCTAAGAGTATCATGTTACAAATGTATGTAAGTAGGTATGTAGTTTATCATATATGGGGGGAGGGGGGAGGGGAGAGAAAAACCCCAAACTTCTGTTGATAGTCATGTTTCTATTTTTGCTTTAAGACATAAAGGCCCTCTTTTAAAACCCTCCCCCTCCCCCCCCCCCCAGAGCTGTAAATTGATGCTAATTATTCTTTTCTCAGTTGGCAGCATTAACTTTAGTCTCATTGAGGAGAGGGAGAAAAGGCAAGACAAGACCTATTTATAATGTATAGTGAATGAATTGCCTTACCCGATGAGGATGACTCCTGAAACCCTGATTGTTCTCCCTTGAGTGTAAAATCTGTACATACTCTACCGAATGACATGCATCCTCTCCTCACCTGTCTTGTCTCCAGTGGCTGCTATTGCTAAGAAAGTGGATGGTGTTTGAATTCTTGTACTGTATAAAAGGCATTTCTCTGATATCATTTAGGCTGCAATCCTCCTCCTCAGAACCATCCTGAACCTAGACAACCCGACTTTAGCTAATGCAATACACGTGGTCACTGATGGAGCCTTTTCCACTCTACTGTTTGTCACTGCAGACTTGCAGCTTGTGTCCTGCTCACCCTTGGGTTACTCCTGTTTGTTCTCTCTACAGTAGCTCCTTGTTGGCCGGCTTCTGGTGGCAAAATTGCATTGATGTCTGACTGATCCAGTCTCAACAGCGTAACTGATTTAAACAAACAAAAACCTTGTGTGTCTTAATCCTCAAAGAGGGTTCCCATGTACTCAATCCCCCTTTTGTCTGGTATTTGACAATCGAGGCGTGGCCTCCTCTTTCACGCTGTCTCTCAAACCCAGAACCGTGAATTCTGTAGACCCTTGCCACCACTGCTGACACAGAATAACACTTGTATGCAAATCCCCAGTCCTGACCTTCCTTTCCCCACCTCTTTTTACTTTGAAAAGGTGATCTCTAATAAATAAGGTGACAAAGCACTGGTCTCTGCCGTGTGTGTGTGTGTGTGTGTGTGTGTGTGTGTGTGTGTTTCTGTTTGTCTCTCTCACACACACACACACAAATTCCTAGGATGAGCTCTCCTGCTCTGCTGTGCAGTTGGGAACATCATACCTCCTTTTGTTTGTTTGACCCTGTTTGAAATCATTTTCATAGTCAAAGAATATCTGGGACAAAAGAGACTTTAGAGCCTAGAATGGGAGAGCTGAAAGGGGCCTTAGAACCAAGCCCATAAAACTAGGGGGAGCCTTAGAAGCTTAGGGATGACTGATTTTACTAATGGAGAAGGGGGGGGGGGGTGGAATTTGAGAGCCTTCCTGACTTTGTGAGACATTAGGAAGGAACTAGTACTGAATGCAGCAGGCCTGAGTTCAAGACCTACCTCTGCTTTGTATTTGCCTTATAATCTTGGCAATTCACCCAACTTCCAGGACTCAGGTTCCTCTTCTTTAAAATGGGAGTGATAGAAGATGTCCTATCTACCTTACATGAAAGAATATACAAAACATTCTTTGAAAGCATATTAGCTAACTCAGAATTTAAGCAATTGCTACCTCATTTGACCCTCACAACACCAATCCCCCCCAACTTCAAATGCAATTATTATACCCAGTTTACTAATGAGGATGAGAGGAGAAAGGGAGGGAATGAGCACCTACTGTGTGCCAGGCACTGTGCTGAGTGCTTTAGAAATGTCTCATCTGATCCTCATCATAACCCAGGGAGGTAGGTGCTATTATCCCCACTCCATGGGTGAGGTAACTGAGGCAGAGGTTAAGAGACTTGCCCAGAATCATATGGCATCTGAGGTTAGATTTGAACTCAGATCTTTCCAACTCTAGACCAAACACTATTCACTGCCTCTAACTTGACTTCTAGCATAGGACCCTTAACCACTGCACTACACAATAATCTATAATTAGGTTTTTTTTTTTAAGGCCTGTGCCTGTAGCAATAGGGGCTATGAAGCTGAATGAGACATCCCTGATCTGGGGGACTCCTGGGTCTAGCTTAGGGGACAGAATATATACACATGAAAAGAGAAATAACCACAATCCATGGCAACATATGAATGGCACAGAAAGGAGAAGCTATAGAATCTTTGGAATTGTGGGGCTTAGAGGAAGAAAGAGCTTCAGCAGAGGCAAAAAATATATCTGGTGTATTTAGAATGTGAGAATTAAGTCCTACTGCTGAGGAAACTTGCAGGGAAACAGGAAAGTAAAGGTAAGAAAGGGGAGTGGGGGGAGCAGAGAACAGGCTTTTACTATGAGGCCATGGGAAAAGAAACTTGTAGTAATGAGAACCGCTGATTCGTCTGTGGGGAGAGACGAGCTGAGTGGGCTTCCCATTTGAGAGAGACTGAAAGGGAAGGAATTTGGGGCAAGGTGATGGGTTAGGATATATTTTTATTAGCAATGTTCAAATTCAGCAAAAGCTTGTTCTCTAAAGTACCTACTATGTGCAGAGCATAGTACAAAATGCTAGAAAAGACAGGCCCTTGCCCTCCTCTTGGAGATTAGTCTAATAAGGGGATGAAAACACTGTAAACCAATCCCGCAGACAGTAACTGCCTTATTCAAAACACGTTCACAAATTATATTTTAAAAGCATCTCATCAACATGCCCGTGTTCCCTGCCTCTAACACCCTCCACCAATTTTGTTTCCCTTCTGCGCCCTATACCCAGGGTACCCTTCTTAATGAACTCAGTGATCTTGTAGCTACATCAAAACTTGAAAAGTCTATCTAACCCCCTACTACTGCTTTCTAGGACAGTGTCCCCAGAAGGTGCTGGAGACAGACAGCAGCCACAGAATTAAGTCTGAACTAAAGCTGGTAGTTTGGGGGGGGAAGGCATAAGGGCGCCCCAAGCCATAACTACAGTTGGGGGGATGGGGCCCTGGCAACAGCACCTTGCTAACAAAGCTATCAGGGACCACATCTGTATGGCCAGGTCACAAAACCTCTCTGGGTCTCAATCTGCTCAGTCCCGTCAAAGTGGTTTGGACTAAATGGCCTCTAAGGTCACTACCAGATCCAAATCTATGATCTTACAAGTATAGAATATTGCATACTCTGTTCACTGTGTTGCTTAATGTGAGTTACCACATTTTCTTTGTTACACAGGAAGGCTGACTAGGTTTGGGAATAGGAAGGACAGAGGTATATTGGGCAATGACTATGATGATTTAAGAACAGCAGGCATCAACACAACTTTGACAAATTAAATAGTAAAATGAAGAAGCCACCAGATAGCAGCTTCATCCTTCAGTGACCTCACCCTGTAAAACCTTCCCTGGCCTAGCTCCACACTGTTCCCCTCCAGGACCAGCCCTCACCCCTCAAGAGGCTGGTATTCAGGTATCTCCCCCATCACTCACCCCAACTGAATAGGCCTCATCAGAAGGCACTGGTAGTGCTGCTTGCTCTGTGGGTCAAAATTTCTCACTACCCTCAGGAAGAAGCCATCAAATGTCAGGACTAGAAGGGCCCTTGGAACATCCAGCAGACTCAAGGCTGCTAAAAGCTCAAGATTCAAGGCTTAAACGTAGACTGGCAAAGCTCGGAGGGTCCTTATACAGCTCATCACGCTTACGGACGAGGGCAGCAAAAAGAATAAAAGATGCCACTGACTGGGAGCACGGGGGAGGAGAAATCTCATGAGATCTTCAGGAAACTGATCCAGACATAATCAATCAACAGATATTTATTAGGCGTGTGCAATGTGCCACGTACTGGAGATACAGATAGAAAAAAAAACCCTACAGACAAGGCGTTTACATGCTAACGAAGGAGACAAGAAGCACACGTTAAATATGTTTTCAGTCGTTTCTCGGTCCTATCTGGAGTGTTCTTGGCACAGTGCTCTCTCCACTGGGCCCCCTAGCTGCCCATATTACCCCATTACTATAAAGTGAATAAATACAGACATGTGCCAAGTAGTGAAATCCAGGGTAGTCTGAAGGAGGGGACAGGGAAAGCTTCATGCAGAAGACGGCCTCCGAGCCAGAAGTGAGGAGGACGTGCATTCCAGGCATGGGAGGCAAAGGCACGGAGTGGGGAAACGGGGTCACGTGGGAGGAACGGGGAGAAAGCCAGTTTGGCTGGACTGTAGAGGAGGGGGAGGGGGAAGTAATATCTAATGAGACTGGAAAGCCGCAAGAACAAAAGCATTACATTTGTACAGGTAATCTTCAAAGGATGGAGCAGGCAGTTTTCAAAGGAAGAAATATGAAAGAACCACATGAAAAAAATGCTCCAAATAATTACTAACATAGCCACATCATTACTAATAAAAGAAATGCACAATAGAACAACTCCTGGGTTTCACTGCATATGTATCAGACTGGCAGAGATAAAGGAGGATGTTGAAATAATTGGTCTCTAAGGTTCCTTTCAGATCTAAATCTATGAACTTATGGATATGGAACACTGCATACTCTAATGCACCAGTTCTCAACCTGGGGGTCGCGACCCCTTTGGGGGTTGAATGACCCTTTCACAGGGGCCACCTAAGACCATCAGAAAACTTAGGAACCGAGACAGCGCTCCTCTGTCTCCAGGCGGGTCTGCCCACCTGCAGATATGCCCACATACAAGTATTAAAGGGTCGCAGCATTAGGAAGGTTGAGAACCACTGCTCTAATGGTTGTGTGTCTCTTGGTTTCACTTAACAGTATTTCAAAGGAAGGCTCACTGAGGTTGTGGTAAGAATAGTGGAAGGATTACAGGAAAAAAGGCACATTAATATATTGTTGGCAGCTCTGTAAACTGATCCAACACTTCAGGAAAATAATTTGGAATACATTAGAAAGATCACTAATAAATATCAAGAATTCTAGGAGTTGTACAAGATATACAGACTACTAAAAGAAATACATGACAAAAGTCATTCTCCAACTGAGAAGTAGTAAAAAGATATAAACAATCAGTTTTCAAAAAAAATTTGCAAACTATTAAAATATGAAAAGAATGTTCTGAATCATAAGAGAAAGACAAATCAAAAGAAGCTTGAGGTTTCACTTTATACCCAGAAAACTGATAAATGATGACAAATGATTGGGAAGAGTCAATGTTGTAGTGACTGTGAAAAAACAGTGATACTATAGCATTGTTGGTGAAGCTGTGAATTGGTCCAACCATTTTGGAAATCCATCTAGAAAAATAATAACATAACTCGAACTAATGTAGCATTTTAAAACATGAGAAATTTTTTTATCCTCACAACGATCCCCAAGGGTAGGTGCCATTATCCCCATTTGTGCAAAAAGAGTGACAAAAATGTCCGTATCCTTTGACCCAGAGGTTTCACTACTAACTAGGCATGTTATCTCAAGGAGAAAGACTTCATATTAAGCAAAATATCTCTAGCGGCAGTTTTTGTGGTAGCAAAGAGCAGGAAACAAAGTAAATGATTGAGGAACGGCTAAAAAATTATGATAGATAAATGTAACATAATGAACATGCTGAATGCAAGGAAGCATGGAAAGACATATGACTTAATGCAAAGTGAAGCAGGGAGAGCCTAGAAAACAATACAAAGGACAACAACATAATGGGGGGGAAATCAAAAATCAAAATGCCTCCAAATTATGACCAAGTCTGACTCCAGAGGAGATATAAGAGGCCTCCCTCTGATCCCTTGCAGAGGTGAGGGATCATGGGTGTGGATCACTGCACATAACATCAAATTTCTTCAATATGTTGATTACTTTGCCTTAATTTTTTTTCTTTACTTTTTAATCTATTATAAAAGATGGCTCTCTGCGAAGGGGTTGGGAAGAGATGGATACAGTGAAAAATGTGGGTGATGTAAAAACAGAAGAAATAAATAAAAGCTTGTATTTAAAAAGGAATTCTGGAGAATTTGGGAAAAGTGGATGCAAAGTAAAAAGAACCAGGAAAATCATTTTGACAGTAGCTGTAAGGGAAAACATCAGAACTCATCAGTACAAGACCAGTAACTTTAAATAAAGAGCTGGCAGCAGAGAAAGCTTCCTCTTTCTCCAAGTAGGGAAGTGGTAAGCTGTAGGTGTGGAATGAGGCAGTCATACATTCCGCTACAGCCCAAGTGTTGCTCTATGAAAGGCAGGCCATGAACACAAGTCTTTCCTTTCTTAATTTAATCCAAAAAGCATTTACTAAAAACATACTAGATGCAAGGCACTGGGTGAAGCCCTGGGGATAAAAAGACAAAAGAAAGGAAAAATAATTCCTACCCTCCAACTGTTTACATTCTGCTAGAGGGTTACAATATTTACATGCATGTTGTTGGTCAGTTATGTCTGACTCTTTGTGACGCCATTTGGGGTTTTTTTTTGGCAAAGATACTGGATTGATTTGCCATTTCCTTCTCCAGCTTACTATACAGATGAGGAAATAGGAGGCAAACAGGGTTAAGTCACGCAGCTAGTAAGTGTCTGAGGACAGATTTGAACTCGGGAAGAGTTTTCCTGACTCCAGGCCTGGTGCTCACATCACTTTGACACCTGGCTGCACCATTTATATGTACAAAGGTAAAGTAATGTGAGGGAAAAGGAGGGAATACACATTTATATAATGACTACAATGTGCCAAGGACTGTGCTAAGCATTTTACAGTTATTATCACACTGATCTTCACAACAACTCTGGGCACAATTATTTTACAGATGAGGAAACTAAGACAAAGGCTAAGTGACTTGCCCAGGGTCCCACAGCTAGACACAGCTGAGGCCAAATTTAAGCTTCCAGACACCAGGCCCAGCTCGATCCACTGCCCCACCTAGGAGGGAATGCTAACTACAGGAGGATTAGGAAAATGAAATGAACCCTGAGTTGAGCCTCGAAAAATACTGAGTCAGTCCACAAACATCTAACGAGCAACTACTAAGCGCCAAGCACTGTGGTAAGCGCTAGGGATACAAGGACAAGCCAAAGACAGTCCCCGCCCTCAAGGTGCTCAGTTTAATGGGGAAGACAACATGCAAATAACTATACGTATTAGATATGAACTAGAAAAATCACAAGTAATCAAAAGAGGGAAGGCACGAGACGGGAATCAGAAAAGGTTTTCTGCAGAAAGCTAAGAATCCCTAAAAAGCAAAGAGTGAAGATGAGCCTTAAGGGAACAGACTATGCAAAGCTGGGAGAGGCAAAGCTTAGTTTAGGAAACAGTTTGGTGGGAATGTATGCAGGAAGGGGAGAAAGGTGAATAGGTAATAGAGGGATTTAAATACTAAAGTGCAGACATTTGTATTTGATCTTAGAAGGGAGAGCCAGAAAGATTCTTTAACGGGAAATTGATAAGGTTAGACCTGTGCTTTAGTTAGATAATTTTGGCTAAGTGGAAAATGGGTTAGAAAAGGGAGGGACGGAAGCAAGGAGACAATTGCCGTAGTAAAGGTGGGTGGTGAGCATATGGCTGAAAAGAAGGAGATGGATGTCAAGAGTGACTGAGGAAGAATCAATAGCCTTGGCAATCTATTGGGTATGGAGGGGTGGAGGAAAAAGGAAGATTGGGAAACGAGACTCAGGTTTCTGAGTCACTAAATGGAGAATGATGCCCTCTACG
>CM053587.1:301975651-302006437 GCA_028646515.1 Pseudochirops corinnae
ATGTAATGGAATACTATTGTGCTATAATGGGAAGGAGATAGATTTCATAATTACCTGGAGAGGCTTATATAAATTGATGCTGAGTGAGAAGAGCAGAACCAGGAAAAATTTGTACACAATCACAGACACATGGTATGTGTGATGACCAACCTTGATAAACTGGACTCTTCTCAGCAATGCACAGTTATAAGACAACTCTACAAGTCACAGGATGGAAGGAGATGTCTACATTCCGAGAAAGATCCAGAAAGACTAGAGTTTAAATGGAGACTGAAGCAATACATGCTATCCTTCTTTTTCATGTTTGGTTTTGTTTCTTTTTTTCCCCATTGTTCTCTCATTGGTTACAACCAGTCACTATTGTACAATGTGAAAGTATCTGCAGATCCTATACATGATTGCATGCCACCATGGGTGGGGGGGAAGGGAGGGGAGAAAATTTGAAACTCAAGGGATTGTGGAACTGAATCTTGTAAACTAAAAGTAAATAAACAAGTCAATGAAAAAAAAAACAAAACAATGAGGAGACCCAGGTTTTGTTCCTAGCCCTGACTGATATGACTTTAAAAGCAAATCATTTCATTCTCTGGACTTCCTTCAGTTTCTTTTTCTTAAAAAATAAAGGGCCTTAACTATATCAATCTTTTCATCTATCAATAAAACATTCATTAAAAAAAATTTTTTTTAAATAATAAATTGGCCTCCCAGCCAAAAGTCTGCAAACTGCAGACCTGACTATAATACCCTCCCCCCACCAAACTCCAGTGGCTCCCTACTACCCATAGGAACAAATATCAGGTCAAGAATCATAACAGCTAATAATGATAGATCTTACGTCCAAGGCAACGTGTTAAACGGTGGAGATCGAAAAAAAGGAGAGAACAGTCCCTGCCCCCAAAGAACTCACAATTTAAAGAAGAAAAAGCCCCGTTTAACTTTTTAAGTTGTTCACAACAGGGGTCCCCTCCTACGGTTCCAGCCTTCACGCCCTCTATGGAGGGGATGAACCGGCCTTCATGCGGTTCCACAGGCTCAAAACTGCATCTCCCCACTCCGAGCTTTTGCACCCTCTCGCCGTCAAAGAATGCGCTCCCCACCCCACCCCCACCCCTTGAAATCCCTGGTTTTCTTCCAAGGCTCAGCACAAACGCAGCCTTCTGCATGATACCCTTCCCATCTCCACGCACCCCGCCTGCGCCCTCCCACCTAGGCCACTCGTTCTCTGATAAGACGTTACGAACAAACCTTTATACGCGCACGTAGTCTCTCGTGTGAGAATTAAAGCAGACACTGGACCGTTTTTGTCTTTATAACCCCAGCCCATAGCACAGAACATGGCACACAGTAGGCGCTTAATGAATGCTCGTTGATTGACTGGGAAGCGTTGGAGAAATGGCTTTAGAGAAAAAAAATAAGTTTTGTTTCAAAGAGAAATAGTAACAACCCACAGAACCTGCTAAGATCTACACAGAGACACTTTCCCACCCAGGCCTGCGTGGAATTGGAACCCAAGCAGTTTTCCAGGACCCCGCCTCCTAGGACGTCACTTCCGGATTGTCATCATCCAATGGAACTCTCCGCCGGGCCTCTGGCATAAAGGAGGCAAGGAGCTGGGGCTGTTATAAAGATTGCCTAAGGAAAATAAATCACGAAGAGAAGGCTGCCTGGGCCGCACCTGACCTTACTGGGATAAAACGAAGTATAATTGGAAGTGGAGAAAAAATGGAAGGGGATACTTCTAGTTCTGGTTTTTTTGGATAACAGTTTTTGGGATCGTTTTATTTTTATTTTTCAGCAAATTGGCTCTGTCTAGGGCAGCCCTACTCTGCGCCGGGCAGAGAAGAAGGCCTTCCCCAGCTGGGGGCTTCCGCCTCTGAGGCGCGCGGGACTAGCGGTTGTATCCGGGTTGGCTGATGGGTCGGAGTAGGGAGTCTCGCTCGCTGTCTCGTTCCTGCTCTCGCTCGCGCTCCTCGGGTTCCAGAAGCCGGAGGCGACGACGGAGCCGGAGCCGGAGTCGCAGTCGCAGTCGCGATGGACGGCGGCGACGCGAGAACATCGAGGGGCGAAAGAGGCGGCGGCGACGGAGTCGGGAGCGAAGCCGGGAGCGGAAAGCGGGGTGAGTAGACCCTTGGGGGCTGGGTCATTGTGGGTGCGTCTGGTGTGGTCTGCCCTACGCGTGAGGAGGTTGCTATCTGACCTTAGTTGGTGTGGGTTTGCGGGTGGGTGCGTCTGCTTTGCAAGACCCTCGTCCCTGATTCTGTTTAGGCAATTCGTGTCGCCATGATTTGATTGCTAAACCTTCCCCAGACACTTGCTAGCTGTGTAACCCTAGACAGGTCACTTTGCCGAAGTCTCTCTGCCTCAGTTTCCTCAAATGTAAACCGGGAGCGATAACAACACGCACTGATTTTCGTGAAGAACAAATGAGATGGCGTTTTTAAGTCGCCCTGCCAACCTTAAAGTCTGTATAAATGCTAGCTGCTGTTGATAGCAATAGGTAGCACACATAAGCTTTTGCGTATTTCAGAACGTTTTGCTTTGCAACTACTATCTAATTTTATGCCTTTTTGTGGGTGCCCTCCAAGTCTCCATCCCGATCTCTTTTCTCACAGTGACCTCATCAGCTGTCAGGGTTTCACACAATCTCAGAGTTGGAAGAGACCTCAGAGGCCGCCTAATGTAACCTGGACCTGAACATGGATTCCCTTCTCCAACAAACAAGACAGTGAGAATCAAGCCTTTACTTGAAGGCCTCTGAAGGGACACTTACTACCTCCAGAGGTGGCCTAGAACTTTTTTTGGACAGCTTTGATAGTCAGAAAGTTGATGGAAAACCTCAGTTTGACTCTTTGCACTTTCTACCCATTGTTTCTGCCCCCCACCCCTACCCCCTACTAGTTAGGACAAGTCTGAACGATCAGTCCTCCAGATGACAGTCTCACATACCTGAAGGTTACTATTCCTCCTTCGTCATCACCAAGTGGGTGTCGCTTCCCTTGGGTTTGAATGGGACCTCAAAGAACCCAGTATGAACAAATATTTTTGGATGCCACATGGTACAATAGAGCACTGGCTCAGACTCAAGGACATGACTTCAAATTGACCCTTAGCATTGTCAACCCGTGTGACTGTAGACCAGCCACTTGACTTCCTTGAGCCTCGGTTTTCTCATCTGTAAAATTAAAGAATTTGATTAAATGACCTCCGAGGTCCCTTCCAGCAGATCTATGATCCTGTTACTCCCAGATCTCTACAACCAGCCCTGCTCTCTACTTTGAATTTCATTCTTGTATTATCATTTGTCAGCTAGACACTCACCTGCATAATCCATAGGTGTCTCGAACTTATCCTATCCAAATGTTGCCCCAAACCTACAACTTTCCCTAACTAACCCGTTCCTGGTTTCTTTGGGTCAATTCCAACATCCTTCTTTTCACCCTAGTTCACAATCTTGGAGTTCTACTTGAATATTCCCTCCTCCCTCTCACCCCATGTCCAGTTATTGCTAAATCTTACTAGTTCCATCTCCCTAGCATTGTCTCATCTGTCCTGCTTTCTCCAGTTACACAAGTGGCACCATAATTCAGGCTCTCATCACTGTAACAGCCTCCTAATTAATCCTTGAATTTCTCTCTTCTCTCTAATCCATCTTTCACATAGCTGTCAAATTAGTTTTGTTTTTTGCTTTTTAATTTCAAAAAACACTTTACTGAGCAACCTAGGAGATCTTTCAGGAAAGAAGATTAAAATATTTTGTTACTAATCTCTGAAAATAAGTTATACAACTGTAATCATTTGCATACCCAAGGCCGCTTAAGGACTAGCTTTTTTTAAAATGTCTTTCCTTGTGCTATAAGAAATGAGGAGCAGATGGACTTCATAATAACCTGGAGAGACTTATATAAACTTATGCTGAGTGAGAAGAGCAGAACCAGGAGAAATTTGTACACAATCACAGACACAACATATGTGTGATGACTAACTTCAATAGACTGGGCTCCTCTCAGCAATACAAGGTTATAGGACAACTCCAAAAGAATCATGATTGAAGGAGATAGCCACATCCAGAGAAGGAGACGTGGAGTCTGATTGCAGATTGAAACAAACTACTTGCTCTGTTTCTTTTTCTTGCTTTGTGTCCTCTTTCCCACGGATCATTCCATCAGTTACAATCCTTCTTTACAACCTGACTAATGATTAATGGGAAGATGTTTGTAGATCCAGTATCTGAGGGCATGCCGCCACTGTGAGGGTGGGGAGGGAGAGAAAATCTGAAACTCAAGAGACTGTGAAACTGAATGTTTTAAACTAAAAGTAAATAAACCAATTTAAAATCTTGAAAAATAAAAGTCTTTCCTTATTGATCCCTTTTGTTGTTACATCACTTTCATTTCTGATTGTAACTTATCCCCCTAAAAAATTAATATTTCTATTTTTTGGCTGTTTTTTGTATTTTATTGTAAAAAATGTTTTTTTTTCAATTTTTTTAAAACATACAGGCAGAAATATTTAATACTCCCCATTAACACTGTTAAATCTAATAAACTGAAGCAAAAATTCAAAAAAATTAACAGCCACAATAATTTATTTACAATTGAATTTTTATAAGATATTTAACAAGACAACAAATTTTACTCATCAGAAATGTTATCAAAAGTATGAATTACAACACAGACAACAATGTGTGAAATCAATGTAAAACAGAAAAAGCTTAGGTGGACGGATAAGTTGCTTTTCTTTTAATTTATCAACCCTAGCTTCAACTTGGCTAACGCAAGATGTTAAGAACAAAGAGATATGTTATAGGAAAGAATTGCAGGGCCTTCAGTTGAAGATTGAATTTCACAGTGTTGTATCCCATATAGGACTATTTCCCCCCCCCCCCCCCCCCACACACACACACACTCTCTAATAACACCCACTGTCAATTTAACTTTTGGTACTTTGCTAGCCTCCTCTCTGATGCTTTTCTCAGGAAACCTGGATATGTGAGAATGAAAATAATTGCAGAAGCCTGCCAGTGGGGTACAACACAACAGGGGCTCTGCAAGGCAGGAAGAACCATGGGAGCAGGAGCACCTTCTGCCTGGTCAGATAGCACCTCAGGGATTTTTCTTACATTAGCTAGAATTCAGAATCCTTACAAATCCCCTGGGTAGGACACAAAAAATTAATATTTCTAAGGTTCAGGTATGATCATGATTCCTCTGAGTTTAGGACTTTGACTCCTCTCTCAGATTAGGAGTTCCTTGAGGACAGGAACTATATCTTTCCCTCAGAATTGGAACTTCCAGAAGGAAGCAGCTCCATTAGTTCTCTCTCCTTCAGACTGGCAGCTTCCTGAGAACAGGACTCTGGCTCTTCAAATCAGGGCTCCCCTAGATCAAGACATTGTCTCAGCCTTAATATTCTGATATCTGTATTGAGTATAACACACAGGGCAGGAAGATAAGCGGTTAACATGGAACCCGAGTCAAAATTCATTATGGTCCAGGCACTCTTCTGACTTATTATCTTATCTTGACTCATACTGATTTGGAAGAAAATGGGAATTGTCATCTAATATAGGCAGAATAGTATAGTGGATAGAGAGCCAGCCTTGAAGCTAGGGATACCTGGGTTCAAGTCTCACCTCTAACAAATACTGGCTGTGTGACCCTGGATAAGTGACTTAAACTGCTCTAGGCAGTTCTCTAAGACTTCAGAGAAGGTGCCTGCATTGGTAGACAGAAAGAATCACTTCACCTGGGAAGTCCCCTGGACTAATGAAATCACAGGTCCAGTCTTTATTCCTATCCCAGTCTAATAAATATTTGGAGGAGAATAATCTCTTTGAACCTATTCAAATATGCACAACCATACCTGAAGGTATAGAAATTTGACTTCTGTTGCTGACTTTGGCACTGACTTACTTTGTGACATGCAAGTGACTTTCCCTCTCTGGATGTTGGAAAGGACTGCTGAGTTCAACTCGTATCTCTGCAAGAACTCAACATACCAGATAAACAGTCATCCTCCAGTCTTTCATTGAAGGTCTATAGTAGAGGATAGCCCTGATCGGTAGAATGTTTTCCCTAACTTCAAGTCAACATTTGTCTCCTGTGATTTCTACCCATTTTTCCAAGTTCTGCCCTCTGGAGCCAAGTAGAACAAATCTAATCTCCCTTAAACCCGTCAGGTTTTTCAGGATTTGGAAGATAGCTGTGATGATGCTTCCAGGTCCTCTCCTTCAAGCTAAACATCTCCACTTCCTTCACCTGATTCTTATGTGGCATGATTTAGAGCCCTTCACCATCCTGGTTGCCCTCCTCTATTCTCTGGCTACTAGTGTTCTTCCTAAGGTGTCGTACCCATGCCTGAATGCAGTACTCTAGATGTGGTCTGACCAAGGCTGAGGACAAAAGGAATAGCTCCTCCCTAGTCCTGGACACTGCTTCTCAGGGTAGCCATATCACACTATTGACATACTGAATTTGTAGCCCCCTAAGACCCTCAGATAAGCAATTATCTAGTATGCCTCCTCCATCTTGTACTTGGGAAGATGATTTCTTTAACCCAAATATAAATTTATATTTATTCTTACTAAATTTCAACTTAATAGAATCAACCCAACATTCTATACTGTCAGAATCTTTGAATTCTGATTTATCATCCAGTGTGTTAACCTCCCCTCCTAACACATTTTCAGGTTTGATAAGTACATCACCTATAACTTTATCCAAGTCATTAATAAACTACACAGGACAGAGCCCAGGTCCCTGAATAATTCAGTTAAACAGCTCCCAAGTTGACATCACGTTGTTAATGACTGCTCTTCCAAATCTACCTACCTAATCATACCTCCATCTAGACCACTTCTCTCCATCTTGGCCACAAGAATAGTATGAGATATTTTATCAAATATTTTTCTAAAATATATGCAAACCAGCATTCTCCTGATCTACCAGAACACTCAAGTGTTCACCAGCTTTAATAGTACATTTTAGAATTTTGCCAAGAATCAAAGACAAGCTCACTGACCAATAGCGTACAGACTATTCTCTTCCCTTTTGTGAAAATTAGGAATGCGTCTGCCCTTCTGCATTCCTTCGGTACATTTTCCTCTCTTCGTGATCTTCTCTCAGTCACTTAGCAGTCATGTCTGCCAGTCTTTCATTATTCCATGATAGTGTTTTTACCTGGGCCTGGCAACCCAATGAAGAGTAAATGGTAGAGACTCTTTTACTCTCTTCTTGTTGTCTGGAGTTTGAAATTCCTGTTAGCCATTTTAGTCTTCTGAGTGTAGAAAAGAAACAAAATAAGAGTTGAGCCAGTAACTGCTAACTCTCTGTTATTGATTAGAATCATCTTATTCTTTCTTTGATTATCCTCTTTTCCCCAATACCACTTTAAAAAAAACTATTCATTGTTGTGATATCTTTGATCTTTACATCTGTCATTTCACATTACCTCCTTTGAACCTTTCTTGTGTCGCAGAAAATTAAGCAAAAAACAACCAGTACAGAAACAGTGTATATGATGTTTTGTTCTTGTAGTGTCCTGCTTGTCTGCAGTGAGGGAGGCCATGAGGGACTGGCCCATTGTCTTACAAGTAGCCTCAGAGGCAGAATTTGAACCCAATTCCTTGTACTCCAAAGCCAGTGCTCTTGCCTCTGTACCACATTGCCTCTCTTTTTTTTCAGGGTGAAGTTATCATTTTAAGACAAGTCAAGAAATTGTTAACCACCCTGCTTTGAGCAGAGAACTCTAATACATCCAGATAATTGAATTCCCCTGACTTTCTGTCTCATGATTTTATGCCAATCTTGTGATCTTTTTACCCAAATGTTTATTTCCTTTTTATTCACGTGGTCTATAACGTATGCAGTGACAGTATCTCTTTGGCTTTTGCTTATCTAACTCTGTGTCCAAATACACTTTGCTGTGCATGCTCTTGTTCCTATTTCTTTCTTTTTAAAAATTAATTTATTTTTAGTTTTCAACATTCACTTATGTAAGATTTTGAGTTTCAGATTTTTCCCCCTCCCTCTCCTTTTTTCCTCCCCAAAATGGTGTGCAGTCTTATATATTGCATATTAAACGTACGTATTAAATATATTTTCACATTAGTCATGATATAAAGAAAAATTAGAACTAATGGGAGGACGAATGAGAACAAAGAAACAAAACAAAACAAAAGGAGAATAAATAGCTTGCTTCCATCTGCACTCGGACTCCAGAGCTCTTTCTCTGGATATGGGTGGCATTTTCCATCCTGAGCCCTTTGGAGTTGTCTTAGGTCCTCGCATTGCTGAGAAGAGCCGCATCCATCAAGGTCAATCACTGCACGGATGTTACCGTGTACAGTGCTCTGATTCTGCTCATTTCGCTCCGCATCAGTTCGTATCAGTCTTCCCAGGTTTTCTGAAGCCTGCTTGCTTGTCATCCTGTTGCTCATAAGAGTTTGTCTTCTTAATGTCTGGTGTTGCTCTGTCCCTACTTTTGCCAGTCTTTTCCTTTTGAATAAGATACATCCGTCAATACCCTACTCTAGTAACAGGTCTCATTCCACCCAATCTCAGGCACACCTCATGGTCCAAATTTTACCCCTTGCATCGCGGTCTCTAATTTGCTGCTATTTTGTGCATCGGCGTACAGACGCCCAAGCCCAAGGCTGTGGATTTTGTCTCCCACAAAATTCCTGGGTGTTTTTGATTGTTACTCATCCTCCTGCGTTGTAGCTGTGGGTGGTGTCTGACTTACGAGAGTAGTAACGACAATAGCCGGCTTCTATGCGTATTTTAGGGTTTGCCGAGCCCCTCCCCGCTGTAATGTCATTTGATGCTCGCAGCAGTCCTTCGAGGGCGGTGCTGTTGTTATCCTCATTTTACAGATGAGGAGCCTGTAGCTCTGTTCAAATGAATGGCCCGGAGTCCCCTGGCTAGAAGAAGCCTGAGTTGGAGTTAGGTCTTCCCAATGCCAAGTTGGGAGTTGTCTCCACCAGGCCCCACGGCTGGCACACGTTGTCATTTTTTTCTCCCTCTCCATACCTTTTCAGTGTAAAGCCCTTTTGATCATATTTTCATAATTGCAGGTACATTTGTTATTTTTAAAAATAATAGTAATAAATTA
Source organism: Pseudochirops corinnae (assembly GCA_028646515.1). NCBI lineage: Eukaryota > Metazoa > Chordata > Mammalia > Diprotodontia > Pseudocheiridae > Pseudochirops > Pseudochirops corinnae. The sequence goes on from CM053587.1 coordinate 301,984,763, forward strand.
TTTATTTTTAGCATTTTTTTTTTAAAGTTCTAAGTTCCAAATTCTTTCCAGTCGCTTCCCCACCCGTGGAGAGGGCAAGAAATACATACATAGACTGTTGTTAGGCTCCTCTGTCCAGGAGTCTGCCATTCCTGTACTTTAAATTGTAAAGTAATAGAGTTTGACTAGGTAATCTTTAATTATTCTAATATTCTCTTTGACATTCTTTGATCTGTGATCCATATGGGAAGTCTCTCCCTGCTATCTTCATGTCACAGGATCTACAAGCTGAACTTGTAGAGTTAGTAAAACTTTTGGTATCTCTCATAGTGAAAGATATTTTGATTTATTCCATAGATCAGATTCGGAGGAAGAGCGACATAGGAGGAAATCAAAGAAGTATCAGACCTCTGAAAGGAATTGTAGAAGCCCAAGAAAGTCACGGCCCCAGTCTCGGGAGCCTTCCCACTCAGATTCTGGAAGCGAGCCAAGGAAGGGTCACAGGAGCAGACACAGGAGGAGACATGATTCCAGATCATCTACCTCCTCAGTATCTTCTCCCTCACCTTCACCGCCCTGCTCTCAGAGCCCTCAAGAGGCCCTGGACAAGAAATTGAACCTCCAAGAGCGACGAAGGTTAAAGGAAGAGAAAAAGCAGCAAGAAGAATTGATGAAGGCCTTTGAGACACCTGAGGAGAAACGGGCCCGGAGACTGGCAAAGAAGGAGGCCAAAGAGCGGAAGAAGAGAGAAAAGATGGGCTGGGGGGAAGAGTATATGGGCTACACCAATACTGACAACCCCTTCGGAGACAATAATCTGCTAGGCACGTTCATATGGAACAAGGTGAGGGGTTGGCTACAGCCTTCCGGCGTCGTGTAACAGTGTGACTAGGTAGGGGTAGCAAATCATAGCCTCTTAACCGTGAGCAGAGATCCAGAGATCATCATATTTAGTAACCTGTTTTAATAAACTGGGTAACTGTGGCTCAGAATGGGGAACCAATCAATAAGCAGTTATTGGGCACATCCTCTGGGCCAGGTACTAGAGTAGGCCCAGGGGACACAGGTAAAATAATTAAGCAGTCCTTGCCTTCCAGGAGTTTACATTTAATGAGAATTGTCTTTCTCGAGGCTATGCTACCAGTCATTGACAAAGTCATTGACTGTAGCCCAGACATCCTGACTCCCAGTCCATGATTCTTCCCACTATGCTTTGCTGCTTCACTCCTGGCCTTTTGACTCCTCCTTGTGCCCTGGCCCCTTTGGTCAGCCACTCAACTTTTTATGTTTCCTTTTCATAGGATCCCATAGTCAGAGAGGATCTCAGATCATCTGGTTTAACTCTCCCTGAAGTATAAATTGTCTGTATGATGCCCACTAACAAATAGAAATCCATCCCCTACTTAACAGCTTCCAGTAATCTATTTTTAAGTAGCTGTGATTGTTTATCTTCATATCAAGCTAAAGGCTCCCCATAATGTCCAGTTAGTCCTAGTTCTATCAAGCAAAATAATTCTCATAATCTCCACGACCCAACCTTAAAATACTTCAGTGAATGAACATTTATTAAGCACTTATTATTTGTTTAACCTGAGAGCCCCCTGCTGACCTACCAATGCTAAGTACTTTGAATACAAATATTAAGAGGGCTGCCCTTGCCCTCAAGGCACTTATATCCTAGTAGGAGAAAACACATACAGGAGAATGGAGGCCTAGAATGGAAGCACTGGTCTGAGGACGATTGCCCAACCCAGGGGCAATGAGCTGGTGTATAGGACACGCCCTCTCACTGCTGATTTGGTTACGAGCCTAAAGCAAGAAGGGAATGGAGGTGGGAGCAGAAGTGAGAGAAAGAAGAGCCCCAGCGACCCTTGTCTAGGGGTCAGAGAGTGTTCAGTTTTTTGGCCAACTTAGGAAGGCTTTGTGAAGGAGTCTTAGAAAATCTGGGCAATGTGGCATTGACATTCTTAACCTTGTGTTCCCAGACCCCGAGGATTCTGTGGGTAGATGTCAAAGGATCTTTGAACTTGGAAGGGAAAAAATTAATATCATTATAGCCTTATTTCCATATGATTGGTTTCCTTTGTGTTTTATGCGTTAGAAACATTATTTTGGGTTCATGGGTCCATGACCCAAGAAAAGTTAAGAACCCCTGATGTAATGAAAGGAACATTGGATTTAGAGTCAGGATTCCCAAAACTTGCTTGGGCGTGTATTATCCTGAAACCTTGAAATTTCCTTCAAATAAACAAAAACCCTCAATTTTCCTCCTCTATAAAATGTAGGGGTTGCTTTAATTGCTCTGCGACGGTCACTTCCAAATACTAAGGGCTATGATCCTGTGACCAGCAGAATGTAGTAGAAACCTAAGCGGATGGTAAGATCCCTCGCTCCTTATTGCTATACTCTCTTCTTGGGGAATTTGCCAAAGGTGGTCACGTAGGCCCTTTGCAGATGCTGAACTGGGATTCAGCTGGCCATGTGCTTGTCTTTTCCAGGCACTAGAGAAGAAGGGGATCAGCCACCTGGAGGAGAAGGAACTGAAGGAGAGAAACAAGAGAATCCAGGAAGATAACCGACTAGAATTGCAGAAGGTAGGAATTCCACCAGGCCCTCCTGCCAGGTGGTCTGGCATGGTCTCCTGGCCCTCAGGCCTCCCTGCTTTTTGGATTTCCTTGCTCACAATAGCTTGCTTCCTTCCCTCAGTTCTGCCACCCCACCCTCATGACAGCTTCTCCTCCATTCCCCAGGTGAAGCAGCTGCGCTTAGAGCGAGAGAGGGAGAAAGCCATGCGGGAACAGGAACTGGAGATGCTGCAGAGGGAGAAGGAGGCAGAGCACTTCAAAACCTGGGAGGAACAGGAAGACAACTTCCACCTTCAGCAAGCCAAACTCCGGTGGGTCTGTGTCTGCTTGTGACATCAGAGCTGTCTCGAGGGGAGGGAGAAATGTCTGAAGTGTTCTGTGTTGGGGTTGGGACACAGCCACTCTGACCAGGCTGGCCTATGGCTTTGAGTGATCTTCATCTTCCAGGAGTTGCCACATCAAAAATAAAATGTTATTGAGTAATTGGAGGAAAGAGGAGGGGTTTTCTCGTCACCAAGATGAGAAGAACCAAGAACATCCAAGTATTCCAAGGCCCATTTGGGCATACTGGTAGTGAAGACAAGAGGGCCACCCTCAGACTCATCAAGAATACGAGCCTAAGGGGCAGCTGGGTGGTGCAGTGAATAGAGCACCGGCCCTGGAGTCAGGAGGACCTGAGTTCAAATCCGACCACAGACACTTGACACACTTACTAGCTGTGTGACCTTGGGCAAGTCACTTAACCCCCAGTTGCCCTCCAAAAAAGAAAAAAAAAGGAATACAAGCCTAATAGGGATTAAAGGAAAACTCAAGCAGAGTGCTTTGAGGGTTCAGCTGGGTATGTGTCTCCTTGTCCAGAATTACAGAGCTGAAGGACACTTTCTTGCCAGTTTGGGAAAAGGCTCAAGAACCCAAAGACAGCTGAATCTTTGGGCCCTTCTCTTCCCTACCCTTCCCCACACTATTTTTGCATTGGGGAAAAGTACTTCCTCCACAGTTGAATATTGTTAAGCTCTCATTAATTTGTAAATTCCTGAGATCAGGGAAGGAAGAGCACGTAGCTTAATACTTATCCACCCCCATGAACTTGGGCCCCAAGCACTGACCAGCCTATGTAGCCTCTGACCACAGATTACCACCAGTCTATGAACCCTGTGAAAATTATGACTGTAACCTCTCACCAAGCTCAGCAGGCCATACAAATAACTCGGCATTGCTACAGTGCTTTAAGGTTAACAAATTGCTTTGCTCACAGTACCCACTGAGTTAGCTGGTACAGTCATTATGACATTTGTTAGATCAGAGAGCTGCAGCACAGCAAGGCTGACCACCCAACTAGAAAGGATTGGCCTGGGCTTTGGTCAGTGGGCAAGTCCATCTCACAAGCTCTCTTACTGTGGCCACACTTGGACTCTGGGAGCTCAGGCCATAACCAGACACCACACTCTCTAGCTCCTAGGCTATAACCACTGAAAAGCCAACTTCACTCCATTGCTCTTTGCAGTTCAAAAATCCGCATAAGGGACGGACGGGCCAAGCCCATTGACCTCCTAGCCAAGTACATCAGTGCAGAGGATGATGATCTGGCTGTGGAGATGCACGAGCCCTACACCTTCCTCAATGGCCTCACAGTGTCAGACATGGAAGACCTTCTGGAGGACATACAGGTATCCACCTTCACTGCCAAGCAGGCCCCTCCTTCTGTAGCAGCTTTTCTCTCTAGCCCAAGGACCAGTCTTTGCCCAACACAAAGCATCAGATGGGGGAGAAAGTCCCTAGTTCCCCCTGCTTGTAATCTGATCCCATCCTCTCTGCCAGTGTCTCTGCCCCTTGTCCATATGTGGTGCTCTCCTGCCTCTCCTGTTCTCCTCACACTGTTCCCTAGGTTCAGAATGTCTCATCTTCCCTCTCCTTCCTTGGGTTTCTGCCTCACTTTACCCTTCAGATGCTGCCTCCCCAGATCAATCTCCTCATTGAGAAGTGACATTTTTAAGCTAAAAAATAACATTGAAGCAGCTTTGATCTTCCATCTCTTCTATTCTGTTTTGTATTATAGTTACCACTTAATACATATTTGGGTCATACCTTATTTGCTGGATTATAAGCTTCATCACAACAAGGACAAAGACATACTAACCTAGCACTACACCATGTGCATATATGAACCTTTAATAAATGGCTGACTTGTGCATGGATGGATGGATGGACAGATGGACGGATGGAAGGATGGATGGATGCATGGATGCATGGATGAATGGATGGATGGACAGACGGACAGATGGTCAGGTGGATGGTCTCTTTGCACCTTTGCTCCTACTGTTTAGAGACATAAGACATGAGGCCCAAGTCCTGATTGTGCTTATCATCTGAAAGACTGGCAAGTCACTCAGTGTCTCTAGGCCTCAGTTTCCTTATCTGTAGCAGGATCAAGCTAGATCATCCTTGAAGTTCATTCCAGTTCTCAGTCCTATGAACCTAGGAAACTGTTTCTCTTATCATCTTTTCAAAACTTACCCAGCTTTCAAAACCCAACTGAATATCTACTTCCAGGAAGGTTTTTCCTGCCTGACCTGCTTCCTTTTACTCTTCCAAGATTAGATCAAAAGCCTCCTCCTGGGTGATATGTGGCAGTTCCTCAGAGTCGGGATCACAAGATTTCTCTGCTCGTCCAATTTTAGGTATACATGGAATTGGAACAGGGCAAGAATGTAGATTTCTGGAGAGATATGACCATTATTACAGAGGATGAGATCTCCAAACTCCGAAAGCTCGAGGCGTCTGGAAAGGGGCCAGGTAACTTTTGGACCCACATAACTAAAGGCACTGATCCAGCCGTTGGGTCTTGGTCATTGGGGTGGTGGTAGGAAGAGGGGTTTTTTTTTTGACAGGGTACATTAGAAAGAGCTTGGGGCAGGAAGGCAGGCTTCAATCCCAGGAGTGCCAGGTTTATGATGTGATTTGGGGAAAGTTGCCCCCCTCCCAAATATGGAAACAGAGGGGTCACACCATATTATCTTTAAGGTTCTTTCTAGCTCTTGACATTTTTAAGCTTAAAAACAGTATTGAAGTGGCATTGGTCCCCTATTTGTGCAATTTCTTTTATGGCCACTGAGGGGAGCCACGAGGACAGGTCTTATCCTGACTTCACTCCCTAGAAAGTCATTCCGTTCATTCAGTAAACATTAAGGCACCTACTGTATGCCAGGCACTGTGCTAAGTGCCAGGGATACAAAAAGAGGCCCTCAAGGAGCCCACAGTCTGCACTGATGGCCCTGTGGGAACTGGAAGCATTCTTACAGAGCTAGTCCAGTCCTCTCTTTCTGCAGATGAGGACACTGAGTCCCAGAAAGGTCAGATAGCTTGATCAGGACATTACTCATTAATGGAAGAGCTTCTTTAGAACTTGAGTCTCTTCCCTTCAGGGTCAGTGAGCGATGAGTTTGTAGCCTGGGGACCTGTGTTCTCATTCTGCTCCTGCCACATATTGCCTGTGGGGCTTTGGGGAAATTGCTTAACCCCGCTGACCCTCAGTTTCCACATCTGTGAGAAGAGGGGGCTGGACGAGTCGATCTCTAAGGTTTCTTCCAGCTCTAAACCTGCAGTCCCACAGAATGTCTGCTCTGGGTGCAATAGATGTATCTTGACTAATCTGCTAAATATAAATAATAATGTGTCCAAATGAATGGTACAGATGGTAGTAAGCACTGTATGAGCCCATAAAAGGGTGAGCTCGAGTGCTGTGCACAGGGGAGGGGTCCTGGAAGTGGTCACTAGTCCCTAAGCAATAATGGAGCATCCACTGTGCCAGGCACTGTATGAGCCTCTGGGGATTCAAAGCCAAGACTGAAACAGGTCCTTAAGGTACATATATTCTATCAGGGGAAACAACTTTTACACAGTTAAATTCAAAACACATACAGAGTCAGGTAGCCAGTCAGTAAACACTTATTAAGCACCTGCAGTGTAGGGAGCTGGGCATCTCCTAAGTGTAGGGGATACAGACACAAGCAAAAGGAAAAGGCCCTGCTCTCGAGAAGCTCATGGAGGGCGTGCAGCTGCTGTGCACAGACAAGCTGTGTCTAGGCGGAAGTGCCGGTGATCAGCAGAGGGAAGACATTGGGATTAAGGGGAATTGGGAAGCTTCTGTAGAAGGTGGGATGGTAGCTGGGACTTGAAGGAAGCCAAGAGACCAACAGGAGGAGGGAGAGCCTTCCAGGCATGGGGGACAGCCAGTGAAAATGCTGGGAGTTGAGATGCAGGGAGCAGCAAGGAAGCCAGTGTCGCACACCGCATAGGTGGGGAGGAAGGTAGAAGAATGCTGGAAATGTAGAAGGGAGCCCGATTTTGGAGGGTTTTGAATGCCAAAGAGAAAATTTTGTATTTGATCCAGAAGGTGATGGGGAGCCCCTAGAGTTTGTTGATTAAGGGGGTGGTGGTCAGACCTGTGCTTTAGGAAGAATCACTTTGGCAGCTCCATGGAGATTGAACTGGAAGGGAGAGAGATTTGTGTCTGGGAGACCAACTAGTAAGCTATTACAGTAGTCCAGACTTGAGGTGATGAGACCTTGCACTGTGGAGATGTCAGTGTCAGAGGAGAGAAGGGAACAGCTACAAGAGATAGTACAGAGGTAAAAATCATCAGATCTTGGCAATAGATTGGATGTGGGAGGTGAGGGAGGAGTTGAGGATACCTAAGTTGGGGACCTGGGCGACTGGGAGGATAGTGATACCCTCAGCAGTGGGATATCCACGGTAAGCAGGCATGACCTGAATGAAGATCCTAAAAAGGAACAGTCACCTAGGTAGAAGGGAAACCAGGATAGAGTAGTATCAACCTAGAAAGAAGGGGATATCAAGGAGAAGAGGATGATTGAAAGAATATGCAGGAAGATCAGGAAGGATGAAGATTAAGAAAAGGCCAATAGATTTGGCAGTTCAGAGATTGTCAGTAAATTTGGAGAGAGCATTTATGGTTGAATGATGAGGCTGAGATGAGAAAAGATAAGGGTGTAGCCAGTGCAGATAATGGCCTAGGAAAGAATTGAGGGGATAAGGGGATTGGAAATCATAGTAAGGGCAAAAACAGGTTTGGGGTTGCAGAAGGGAGGAGAATGTAGGTCTGTGCAAGGGTGATGGCCTGAGAAAGAATGAAGGGGTCAGTTATAAGGATGGGGAACCTTCAGGCTTGAGGCCACATGTGGCCCTCTAAGTCCTTGGGATGAAGCCTTTTGACTGAGTCCAAGTTTTACAGAAGAAATTCTTTTATTAAGGATATTTGCTCTGTGAAGTTTGGATTCAGCCAGAGGACCACACTTGAGGACCTTGAGAGCCTCAAGGCTGCAGGTTCCCTATCCCTAGCAGGAGATTAGAGGTCACAGTGAGTTTGGAGAGCAGAGGGGTTACAAGACAAAGGGGGCGGTGGAATCATGACAAGTAGTGATTAGGGAAGGGAATTTGAGAGTTCATAAACATGGAAGCAGAACATTTTGAGGCAGTGACACGATCAGAAGTGTGTCCATCTCTTTCTGTAGTTGAAATATGGTCGAGAAGGAGTTAATGCTAGATAGCTTTGGCAGGAGGAGACACTAGCAGCTGGTAAACCTGAAGAGGCCCTTCTGGAGGAGGTGAGGCTGGAACCCAGCTTTTAAGATGGGGATTCTTAAAGTGAGAGGTGAGGAGAGACACTAGGGGGTGGCCTGTGCAAAGAGGAACTGCACAGACTCTGTGAAGGGCAGTAATCTTTTGTAATAGATTGGGAAATGTTTACTGCAACCTGGTTGTGTAGAAGAGGTTGTACATTATCTTGAAGACAGTAAGAAACTAAGGGAGTTTTTTTTTTTTTAATCTGGATAGTGACATGGTCAGGCCTATGCTTTAGGAATAGTTATCATCTGTGAAGAGGATAGAGTAGGGAGAAGAACCTGATTGGGGCATATGCAGCAACCCAGGTTATGAGTGATGTGGGCCTGTATGTGAGGGAGATAGACTCAGTAAAACGTGGAAACTGATTGCATCTAGGCTTGAAGGAGAATAAGGAAACAAGGATGATTCCTAGGTTGCTGGGAAATGGTGGTATCCTTGGCAGAAATAGGAAGGGGGGGGAGGGGAGTAAAGGAAGCAAGAGAACACTGAGTCATGTCAGGCGTTTGAATTCTAGGTGTCTACATGATACTGAGTTAAAAATGTCCAATAGGCCACTGAAACTCAGAACAGACACTGGAGCTGATATATAGAACTATTTGAATAGAAATGATATTTTAACTCATGGGAGCTCATGAAATCATGAAGAATCATAGTATAGAGAGAAGAGGCCCCAAGACAACAAAGAAGACTGAAAAGGAACAGCCTTGTCACAAGGGAAAAAGAGTGCAGGGTCACAAGAGCCCAGAAAAGAATCTCCCTTAGGAAAGGGTGTTTGCCAGTTTAGAGATGGGTAGAATGTGCATTCCAGTCACATGACTCATAGAGGTTGTGAAGGACAGATTTTAGGTCATGATAAAGAATGAACAAAGATAAGCAAGAGCTTTCTATGTTTGAAGGACTGAGGAAACTGGAATTGATAGAGGCCGGGTGGGGTACCTGTCAGGGGAGCAAAGGAAAAATTATGTATTTGGAGAGAAGAATCCCCTGGTGCCACTAGTTGGGTAGGTAAGCAACTAAGCTCATTTACTGATAGGTTTCTCTCCTCATCTTCCAACAGGAGAGCGTCGAGAAGGGGTAAATGCCTCTGTTAGTTCTGATGTACAATCGGTTTTCAAAGGGAAGACATACAATCAGCTGCAGGTGATCTTCCAGGGCATTGAGGGCAAGATCCGGGCAGGGGGGCCCAACCTGGATATTGGCTACTGGGAGAGCCTGTTGCAGCAACTCAAGGCACACATGGCCAGAGCCAGGTGAGGGGGTGGGGTGGAATGGGGGGGGAGGGGGGGCCAGAATACGGGGCAGGGCTCTGAGGACAGCATGGTAAATTCTTCTATGACTTTGGGCAAAACACTGAAAAATCTCTCCAGACCATGCTTCCCCCTACATCAGTCAAGTAGAGGTAGCACCTCTTAGTTTCCCCTAAGAAATACCAAGACTATTAAAGGCAGCCCTGCCTGAAAGTGCTTAGAAATCCTTTGAAAAGCATGTTCAAACTACAAGGATGGGACATGATGTCTCCATTGGCTTAACTCAAACCACTGGTCAGTAGGATCATAGATTTAGAGCTCAGAGGAGCCTGAGAGGTAATCTAGTCTAACCTTCTCATTCTACATATGGGGAAACTGAGTCCAGAAAGGAGAAGCAACTTGCCCAAGGCTAGAGAGGTAGAAGGTAGCTGAAACAGGATTCACATATGAGACAGTAGCACCTTTGCCTTTCCCACTCTGCACCATGCTGCCTGAAGCCCTCCACCAGTTGGTGCCAACATGCCAGGTTTCCATTCCTTATCTCACACTATTCCCCCCAAGATACTTGATGTTCCGGTCAGATTGGGCTCTAGACAGAGCCTTTGCTGCCCCACTCCTGCTCCCCACCAACCTCCCAGTGCTTCCTGCTGCACACCTGGAGTGTCCTCTTCTCTTACTGATCTCCTGCCTGCCCTGCAAAACGCAGCTCCCAGCACCTGTCTGGCCATCTAGCGCCTGAATGAGAACGGCAGCCAGGCTTTGCTTGAAGACCTCCAGGGAGCAGAAACTCCCTGCCTCCTGAAGCAATCTGGCCTCCCTTGTTTGGACTCTGCTAGGAATATTTTCCTTACATCGTGCTGAAATCTCTCTGCAATTTCCACCCATTGTTTCTAATTCTGGCCTCTCAAGCCAGCCAGAATGAGTCCAGTTCTTTTTCCATGAGATGGCCTTTAAATACTTGAAGAGGGCAATCATGCCTGGCCCCCATCCTGTCACCTGACAAGAATGATGAAGATGTTGCCTGTCTTCCCAGGACACAGTGAAGGTGCCTCCCAAGCTTGTCTGGTCCATATCTTCAGACCTCCGAAAGCACTTTTCTCTGTACCTCTCTGATGCACAGAACTGGACCACATGATAACTACACATATCTACATTTGTGTCTCATCCCCCACTAGGGACTATTGAAATGTTATTGTCCCCCAGTATTCAGCACAGGTCTCTTGCACACTAGATGCTGAATTAGCATTGGAATTCACTTTGCTTCACATAGTAGGAACCTTGAGTAAGGGCTTCCTGTTCCATCCTGAGCTGATTATGCTTTCAGTGGCCTTCTTGACCTACTGCCTTGAGTTTTCTTTTTACCTGCACATAAGTCCTGGACTGTTTTCAGTCGTAGCTGAGGATGTAAAGTTCCTCAGGACAGCATTTGAATGGAAGAAAAGTCCATCATAGCTTATGCAGAGGAATAACCCTCTGTCCTACTCCTATGTTTCAGGCTTCGTGAACGTCATCAGGATGTGCTCCGGCAGAAATTATACAAGCTGAAACAGGAGCAAGGCGTTGAGAGTGAACCCCTGTTCCCCATCCTCAAGAAAGAGCCGTCATCTCCTAGTGAAAGGTATATATTCCCCAAGACACCAGGGTTTGTCTTCTATGGGAGAAGGTGGGGTACATAAAGGCCTTATTCCTCCTTTCCCCCTGCTTATCCAACCGACCCCCTAGGCTGCAAGGAAAGGGTCACAAGATGGTTAGAATCTGTTTATTCTTTGTTTCTTCTCTGTCCCATGCCTGACTTCTGCTGTCATGGTCTTGAGCCATCTCTGTCTAAGACTCTCCTTGACTTTAGAATCCTGAAAAGGATAGAGACCCCATTTGGTGGTCACCCTATTTGTCACCTAGGAGAAGAGTCTGAGCCTTAATCCCAGGCCCCACAGTTCATCACACAGGAAGTGACCATATAGGATTTGTTCCCTGAGAGGAGGACCAGTCCAAGAAGAGAACTAGATTCCAGAGGTCAGAGAAACCCCCAAGTGACAGACCAGTGGGTCATTCAGGAAAGATGGGGGATAGTTTGGAGCTTTCACCTGGACCAAAGAGAGTGACCGCAGTCTTTCCCAAACTACTGTGTTGCAGTCACCAGGCTGTCTATGAGAGAGAGCTTGGTTCCTTAAAGTTCCCTGCAGATCAAAGGGTGATGAACCATAAATGCTCACCTACCTCCTCCTGTCTGCAGGTCAGAGCCTGAAGAACGAGGTCAGGCCCAAATGGGGCCTTCCACCTCAGGTGCCTCTGAGGAGCCGGAAGCTGAAGGAGAGGCCAGAGCTGAGGGCGAAGGGGAAGGTGAGGGCGAGGGCGAAGGGGAAGCTGTGCTGATGGAGGAAGACTTGATCCAGCAGAGCCTAGACGATTATGATGCTGGCAAGTACAGCCCCAAGTTGCTCAGCACCCATGAGCTGCCCTTTGATGCGCACGTGGTAGAATCAGAAGAGGATCTTCAGCGCCTGTTGCTTTCTCGGCAACAGTTGCAGGTCACAGGTATGTGAAGCATGTGCTAACCCAGCCAGCTGCTTATACCTCATTTTCCAGAAGAAATGGCCAAACAGCTATTGAATGGTAGAATTCAGAACCCAAGCTTTTCTCCTAGTCATGTCCTCCTTCCCCTGGAGTTGCCCACAAGGTTGGTGACTGCTAAATCCAGTGGGAGCTTCTAGCAGCACGTCCCAGATTTTTCATTCCCTGATACCCCTCTGAACTTGGTGGGATCGTCTCTCCTTTGTCCTTTGCTCTCAGCTGTGTTAGGCACTTTCTTATTAAGAATTACTCTAGTGCTTTATGGGCTGCTAGGGGCCACAGTGGATAGAGAGAGCCCAGTGCTGGAATTGGGAAGACTCATCTTACTGAGTTCAAATCTCACTAACTATATGAACCTGGGCAGGTCATTTCACCTTGTTTGCTTCAGTTTCCTTATCTGTAAAAATGAGCTGGAGAAGGAAATGGTAAACAGCACCAGTATCTTTGCCAAGAAAACTCTAAATAGGATCACGAAGAGTCAGACAGGACTGAAACAACTCAACAATGACTGGAGTTCTGTGCCAGCTGACAGTATATTATAGTGAGATTGGAACTTGTAGCATTAGCATGTGCATTCCTTGGATGGTGGCACTAGTCAGGACCCTTCAGACCACACAGAGGGTCAGGAATAAATTAGGATTTTAGGAGAAATTTAGTAGAGGCTTGGAAGGTTTGTTGATTAGTCAAAGATACATATATTGCCAACAGAAAGGAGTGTAAATAGGGGTGTCCTGGTAATTAGGTAAGAGGTGTGGGGACAGAGAGACAAAGCCAAGCTTTCCATTTCCTAGTTTTAAAGCATATGTGCAGGCTTTGAGCAAGCCTCATAATCCCTTGCCTTCCTTCTGTTTACTGCAGGAGATGCCAGTGAGAGCGCAGAAGACATCTTCTTCCGTCGGGCCAAAGAGGGCATGGGGGCAGACGAGGCCCAGTTCAGTGTGGAAATGCCCCTGACAGGAAAGGCATATCTGTGGGCAGACAAATACCGACCCCGCAAGCCTCGCTTCTTCAACCGTGTCCACACAGGCTTTGAGTGGAACAAGTACAACCAGACCCACTATGACTTTGATAACCCCCCACCAAAGATTGTGCAAGGCTACAAGTTTAACATCTTTTACCCAGACCTGATAGATAAGCGTTCCACACCTGAGTACTTCTTGGAGGCATGCCAGGACAACAAGGACTTTGCTATTCTGCGCTTCCACGCAGGACCTCCCTATGAGGACATCGCCTTCAAGATTGTCAATCGCGAGTGGGAGTATTCGCATCGGCACGGCTTCCGCTGTCAGTTTGCCAATGGCATCTTCCAGCTCTGGTTCCATTTTAAGCGCTACCGCTACCGGCGGTAGGGTGCTCCTGCCCCCAAACTGTGGTCTCTGAGAGAGGCCAGAGACAACCAGGCAGATGGACGTGTCCTCTTGGGAGTCTCCCCTGACAAGTCACCCCCTCAGTTGCTGTTCTCCAGACTCTTTTGTTCCAAGGGTGGGGCATAAGGATATATGTTCTTTGCCCTGTGCTTCTTCCTTTTTGAAATCCTCCTTTGTACCTAAGCCTAATAGCAAAGTTTCTTCAGAGCTACTTTCAGCTAAATAAAATCAATTTTGGAGTAAAGATTCCATGTGTTCCCTATTCCTAGCATGTGTCAGAGTTTTGGTCAGCTGCAGACAGCCTACCAGTCACTCCCCTCCCCCTAGGTGGCCATATCTGCCCCATCACCACCATTTGGCTGAAGACTTTTCATTCTCAGTCCTTTGCTAACCTGAACTGTGGGACCACATGAAAAGGCAGAGCACGGAGAACTGTTAAGACACTGTGTCAGTGTCTTAATTTCAGACTAAGGAATTCCAGTGCTGGAAGGGACCTTGGAGAGGGCTTAAGCTGGATCCACAGAACCCCAGGGAGTCCATGGATAGATTTCTGGAGTTCTACATTTATTACATCTTTGTTCTCATTGGCCTCTAACTGAAATTTAATATTTCCTTCATTTGTTTAAAAACTCTGTTCTAAGAGGGATCCACGGGCTTCCCCAGATGCCCAAGGAGTTTGACAGAAAAAGGTTGAGAACCCCTGCCTAGATATTTAGTCCCACCTCCTTAGTTTACAGATGGGGGAACTGAGAGGCCCAATTAGTGTTGGAACAAGGACTAGAACCAAGGTTCCCCAGGCCTCGTTCTTTCCACTGTGCCATACTTCCTCTCTCATTTGGTAGATCGCATGATCTAGTCAGGGAACATAGGTGAAACTGAATAATAAAAGATGTTTTATTATTTATTTATTTTATTTATTTACTTTTAGTTTACAACATTCCGTTCTACAATCCCTTGAGTTCCAAATTTTCTGCCCCTCTTCCTCCCCATGCTCCCCCTCCCCCCAGCATGGTGGCGTTTTGTCATTAATTTTATAGGGTTCGGAATTCGAGTACTCTAGGTGACCAGAGCAAAAGAAAAAGTTAGAGCAGTCGACAGAGACTTTGAATTAGGCCTTGAAGGATGAGTAGAATAGTGTAAGAAATGCCATTTGAAGGCAGTTCTACATTTCCATCAGCACAAGATTCTGTATGTAATGGAGGCGCTTCCGGATGCATTGTGGGGCAAGACCTGATAGGAAAGGTAACAAAACATGGTGGAAGGAACATTGGAGTCCCAGGAGACCTAACCTCTAGACCTGTTTCTGTCGTTCGTTTGCCGTGAGACCTTGGATAAGTTACTTTCTGTCTCTGGACTGCATCTTCACCTGGGTGGTCACCAAAATTCCTTCCAATCAACAAATATTTATTAAGCTCCAAGTTTGTACCAGGTACTGTGCTAAGCACTGAGGATACAAAAAAAGGCAAAAGATAGTCCCTGCCCCCAAGGAGTTTGCAATCATAGGGGATGACAACATTCAAATACATACAGGATATGTATACAGGATATGCAGGAAATGGTTAGCAGAGGAGGGCACTGGAAATTAAGAGAGGTTGAGGAAACCTTCCTATAGTGGGTAGGATTTTAGTTGGGACTTGAAGCCAGGAAGGCCAGTAGTCAGAGGAAGGGGTGTTCCCAAGCATAGGGGACAGCCAGAGACAATGACAGGAGCCAAGAAATGGAGTGTCTTGTTCTTGGAACAGCCAGGAAGTCATTGTCACTGGATCAGAGAGTACCTGGTCCAGAGTAATGGAGAAGAAAACTGGCAAGGCAGGAGGGGACTAGGCTGTGAAGGGCTTTGAATGTCAAATAGAGCATATGTATAACTCGCCAAGGTTATGGATATGCCAGAGATGGGAAGCCAGGATGACTTCCCAAATAGTATTGGTCATCTGTAAGTTTTGTTGCAACTTGTACCACTTCTTGGGGAAATAAGTGCCTTCAGTTTACTCGGTACTATGGTATAGGAGGTTGTTTAATTCCTTCCAAGCTTTTAAGGAGCCCCTTAACTTTGGTGTATCAGGATTTCTAGACTGAAGGTCTGTCCATCTTATGTAGAATACTCATTGTTATCAGTATATTTCTTTATAAACTGAATCTCCCTATCTAACCCAGGCTGGAAGTGTGGCAGGCACTCACAGACCCAACCTCACTATTGCTTGTCACAGGAGATTTGACCACTGGTTCTATTTCTGACCTGGGCCAATTCAGGCCTCCTTTGGGAGCCCCTGTGAATGCCCTATCAGCTTAACTTATGCAGCTCAGAATGTCCAAAGTCAGCTCCCAGACACAGCCTTCCCAGTAGCAAGAATTACAAGCACACACCATCACACCCAACAACTTCAACCTTTGCTCGAAGCTGAATTCTTATAAGTGGGCCCAAGGGAGCCCCTTGATAAGTTGAATAAGTGAGCATCAGCTGACCTTGAGTCATCAGCTGAACTGACCAGGGACAACTGCTCTGATTCTCTAGGGGAGGCAGGGTCTAGGTCACTCTAACCCTGGACTTTCATCAGGCTGATTTCCAGAGGGAGGCTTTTCTAAGAAAAAGTCAACCAGGGTCCAGTTTTCAGCTTTGTTATCCCATTCTACTATTTATACCCATTATTGACAGAAAGTTCTATCTTTAATTTTTGAGAATCCAAGCTTGGTGGAAAGAACTGTCTTTAACTGAAACATTCCTTATACTTTAGTTTTATTTTTCAATTTATTTTTATTTTTTCTCACTTAATAGTATTTTATTTTTTCCAATTCCATGTAAGATAGTTTTCAACATTCACTTTTATAAGGTTTTGAGTTCCAAATTTTTTTCTCCCTCCCTCCCTTTTTCCCTCCCCCAAACAGCATGCAATCTGATATAGGCTATACATGTACAATCATATTAAATATATTTCCACATTAGTCATGTTGTGAAAGAAGAATCAGAACAAAAAGGAAAACCACAAGAAAGAAAAAACAAAAAAGAGAAAATAGTCTGCTTTGATCTGCATTCAGATCTCCATATTTCTTTCTCTGAATGTGAACAGCATTTTCCATCATGAGTCTAGAGTTGTCTTAAATCATTTTTTGCTGATAAGAGCTAAGTCTATCAAAGTTGGTAGTCGCACCATGTGACTGTTACTGTGTACAATGTTCTCCTGGTTCTGCTCACTTCACTCAGCATCAGTTCGTGTAAATCTTTCCAGGTTTTTCTGAAGTCTGCCTGCTCATCATTTCTTATAGAAAAATAGTATTCCAATACATTCATATATCACAACTTGTTCAGCCATCCCCCAATGGATGGGCATCCCCTCAATTTCCAATTCTTTGCCACCACAAAAAAGAGCTGCTATAAACATTTTTGTGCATGTGAATCCTTTTCCCTCTTTCATGATCTCTTTGAGATACAGACCTTGTAGTGGTATTGCAGTTTTTATAGCCCTTTGACCATATTTCCAAATTGCTCTCCAGAATGGTTGGATCAGTTCACAACTCCACAAACAACACATTAATGTTCTAATTTTCCCACATCTCCAACATTTATCATTTTCCTTTTTTGTCATATTAGCCAATCTGATAGGTGTGAATTGGTACCTCAGAGTTGGTTTAATTTGCATTTCTCCAATCAATATATACTTTAGTTTTAGAACCTGTGATTTTATCAGTCTGGGTGTTACTACCATACCTTAGCAGGTATTTGCTAAGGCCAAATTTCTAGTAATGAGTATCCCTACACTTAACTAGCTACATACATATTCTTGTCCAGACTTTGGACTCCACCAACAGCCTTTGTCTATCTAGAGCCATCTCAGTGCCCCTGAGGAACATTTGGAGGAGGACTTGCTTGAGATGAGAAAACCTTTCCTACTTGAATATTTAAACCAGTACTAATCCCAGGAGCACCTCCCAGGGGAAATCATAGTCAGGCTGAGCCAAGGTTAACTTGTGACTCAGATTAAAAATTATGTTTTTGACAGGCACTGGGGTAAGGAGATCCATCTTGCCCTACCAGAAAGTCAGAGGGGTGATGGTGGGAGATATAGGAGATAGCAGATTGGGGGAGGGGGTATACAGTGGGATTGCTGTTTTGGGGTGGTAGGTAGGGGAAAGATGGCGAGAAATTTTGTAACTCAAAATCTCATGGAAATGAATTATATAAACTAAAAATAAAAGTTAAAAAAATTATGTATATGTATATGGTCGGCCATGCATAGAATTAACCCATGAGTCAGCCCTCCAGAAAATCAGTTAAATTTGGCCTTGGTCTGATCCTTGTATGTCCCAGGCAGCCAGAAGTCTATTATAAAGAGAGAATGAACACTTAGCCAGTGAAATGAAGGCAGCTATTCACGAAGGCTGGGGAGCAGAGCCCTCTGAGGAACAGCAAAGCAAGTATTTTTAGCCTGCCCCCCAGAGGTCTCTCCGTTCCTGAAGCCCCCTCCTCAAATGTGTGAGTTCCTTCAAGAACTTCTATTTTGGAGTAAGTGCCCAAGCTTGCTGTGCTCCTCTCTTGACTCTGCTTCTGACTCTCCAGACCTTTCCACCATGCTCCTGCTGTGGCATTTTCTCCTCCCCTGCTTTTCTGCTCCCTTTTTTGTGTTGTTGGAACATAAGCTCCTTGAGGGCAGGGACTGTCTTTTTGCTTGTATCTGTATTCCCATAGTATAGCACAGTGCCTGGCACAAACTGCCTGGCTTAACTGGTTAGTAAATCAGGTATTTCTGTGTGTGTAGCCTAGCGCAGGGATGCATGGTCCCTGCCATTCTGGAGAAAGGGGCTTGGTGCATAGGAATCTCTTTACAAATGTTTGTCGACTGACTAACTGACCTTGGCTGAGCCTTAAAGGACTGATAGGATTTAGTTAAGCGGAGAGGATGGCAAAGGAAGCCAGGTAGCCATCGGCCATATTCCTGGATGGACTCAAGGCAATCTGGGAAAGGTTTGAAGATTGTGTCTTATTGGCCTTTTATGGCAATGTGCATTTCCCAAAAATACATTTTCTGTAGCACTTTTAAGTTTATAAAATACTTTTCTCACATGATCCCTGAGAGTTAGATAATTAATAACTCTTAATTCCCATTTTTATAGAGGATATAGAATCTAATCTATCAATGAGCATCTTAAAAGAACCTACTATGTGTCAGGTACCATGGATACAAAATAAAAATTCAAACTATCCCAGCCCTCTCAAGGAACTTATATTCTTTCAAGGGAAATGACATAAACCGAGAAGTATAAAAACAGAAGGAATATGAAGTGATGCAGTGGGGACTGAGGATGGTGCTAGCCGCTGGGGAATGAGGAAAAGGTTTAGTGAAGAAGGGAGCCCTGGAGCTGAGGTTTGAAAGAAATAAGGGTTTCTAAGAGGAAGAGATAAGAAGAGAGGCCATTCCAGGCACAGAGGCTACCAGTGAAAAGGCACAGAGAGGAGATAAAGGGCTATGTGTGCAGCACAGTGAAAAGGCCAGTTTGGCTGAACCAGAGAGTGCACGAAGGGGAGGGAAGCGTAATGAGATTAGAAAGATAGGTTCTGGCCCGGTTGGGGCGGGGGACAGGGGAAACACATCAGTTCTGGCAGATCATTTTGGTCAGTATCAAGTCTAGAACAGCAATACCACTTGTCATTTCCTCCACCTTTTAAAGGGTTAAATTGTCATTAAAGAAAATCTCGAATTTATGGGTTGGCTAGATGGTGCAGTGAATGGAGCACCGGTCCTGGAGTCAGGAGGACCTGAGTTCAAATTTGGCCTCAGACACTTAACACTTACTAGCCGCATAGCCTTGGGCAAGTCACTTAACCCCAATTGCCCTGCTTTCTCCTCTCCCCCAAAAAAGCAAGAAAATCTCAAATTTATCAGTTATTCTGCTTTGGTTAAAAAAAATAAAGCAGAAGAAGATGTCTCAGTTGTTTCAGTATCCCTTTGCTACTACAGTATGTTTGCATATCAGATTTGTGATCTCTTTTCCAAATTCCTCACCAAATAATAATAAGCAACATGTATGTAGGGTTTACTACATGATAAGCACTCTTTTATCTCATATCACACAATCATCTCAGCACAATTACCTCATCTGATCCCCACAACAACTCTGGTATGTAGGTAGGTACTATTACTATCTCCATTTTACAGATGAAGAAACTAAGGTGAACAGAGGTTAAATGACTTGCCCAGGGTCACATAGCTAGTAAATGTATAAGGCTGGATCTGAACTCAGCCAAAAAACAGCTGAAAGATATCTTAGAGGTCATTTGATCCACCCTCACATGCATGATTCCTAAATACTAGCAATAAAGGCGAAGCCACTACTTCCCATTCCCCTTTGGGATGGTTCTAATCTATGGCCCTGGCACATAGTAGGTATTTAATAGAGCTGGTTGACTGACTGACTAATTGTGACCAATTCTGTCTTACATTAAGCTTCTTTACAACTTCCTCCCATTGCTCCTATTTCTCTGCCTTTGAGACCAAGCAGAACAAAGGAGACCCTTTTTCCTCTTGACAATCCTTTGAAGTACTAGAAGCTAGAAAACTTCTCTGGGCTAAACATCCCTAGTGCTTTCAACTGATTGATTTTAGCATGGTATCTTCTCTTACCATCATGGCAGCCCTCTTTTGGATGTTCTCCAAACTGTCTCCATCTTTCCTAAAAGGCTCTTAGGCCTGCTACAGTACCCCAGGATGTGACCTTGTGATGAGAGCGAAGAAGAAAATTATTATCTCCTTCGTTCTAGGTACTAGGCATTTTCTTATGCAACCTAGCCTTTTCTAGGTTGCCATGTCACACTATTAACTTAGATTGAGCTGGAAGTCCACTAAAAAACTCCATGTTTTTATTAAAGAAATCATTGCATAGCCACTCCTTCCCCAACTTTATTCATGGACTTTACATCTTTTTTTTTGTTTGTTTAAATTAAATTTTATGTTTATTTTTAGTTTACACAAGATTTTGAGTTACAAATTTTCTCCCCATCTTTCCCCTACCCACCACCCCAAAACAGAGATCCCACTGAAGACCCCCTCCCCCAATCTGCTCTCTCCTATATCCTCCCCCAGTCCCCCTCCGACCTTCTAGTAGGGCAAGATGGATCTCCAAACCCCATTGCCTGTATATCTTATTTCCAAGTTGCATGTAGTAGTAATAATGATAATAATAATAATTTTTTAAAAACATTGGATTTTAAAGCTTTGAATTCCAGATTCTTTCCCTTCTTCCCTTGTCACCCACCCTTACTGGGAAGATAAGCAATTCAGTATAGGTTGTACATATGTAGTTACACAAAACATTTCCATAGTGGATATATTGTGAAACACTGACTAGATTTCCCTCCATCCTATCCCGCCCCCAACTTGTTCTATTTTCTACTTTGACCCAGTCCCTTTTCAAAAGTGTGTGCTTCTAACTACCCTACCCCTCAATCTGCCCTCCCTTCTGTCATCCCCTCTTTTATCTCCTTCCCCTCTACTTTCCTGTAGGGTAAGATACCCAATTCAGAGTGTATGTTATTCCCTCCCTAAGCCAAATTCAATGAGGGTAAGGTTGACCCATTCTCTTTTGCCTTCCTGTTATTCCCCCTCCATTGTAACAGCTATTGCTTGCCTCTTTTATATGAGATAATTTACCCTATTTTGTCTCTCCCTGTCTCCTCTCGTTAGATTCCTCTCTCACCTCTTAATTTTACTTTTTAAATATCATCCCTTCCTATTCAATTGATCCTGTGCCCTCTATGTATACTTGTACTCATATATATGTATATATATATATATATACACATACACACTCACTTGTGTATTTATATGCACATATACCCTCCTATATAGACATATACATATACATTTATATTCCCTTCAACTAGCCTCATACTAAGAAAAGTTTCATAAGTTACAATTATTATTTTTTCTATGCAGGCATGCAAATAGTTCAACTTTGATAAGTTCCTTATGATTTCTTTTCCCTGTTTACTTTCTAATGCTTCTCTTGTTTCTTGTATTTGAATGTCAAATTTTCTATTCAGTTCTGGTTTTTTCATCAAGAATGCTTGAAAGTCCTCTATTTCATTGAATGACCATATTTTCCCCTGAAACATTATACTCAGTTTTGCTGGGTAGGTGATTCTTGGTTTTAATCCTAGCTCCTTTGACCTCTGGAATATCATATTCCAAGCCCTTCAGTCCCTTAATGTAGAAGCTGCTAGATCCTGTGTTATCCTGATTGTATTTCCACAATATTCAAATTGTTTCTTCTAGGCAGCCTGTAATATTTTCT
>CM053587.1:302006537-302095728 GCA_028646515.1 Pseudochirops corinnae
TTCTAGGTTCTTTTTTTGATCGTGGCTTTCAGGTAGCCCAATAATTTTTAAATTATCTCTCCTGGATCTATTTTCTAGATCAGTGGTTTTTCCAATGAGATATTTCACATTGCCTTCTATTTTTCATTTGTTTGGATCTGTTTTATAATATCTTGATTTCTCATAAAGTCATTTGTTTCCATTTGCTCCAATCTAATTCTGAAGGAATTATTCTCTTCAGTGAGCTTTTGAAATTCTTTTTACATCTGGCAAATTTGTTTTTTTAAGGCATTCTTCTCCTTGTTGGCTTTTTGGGCCTCTTTAGCCATTTGAGTTAATCTATTTTTTAAGGTGTTATTTTCTTCAGTCAGGTTGTTGACTCTCTTTTCATGATTTTCTTGCATCATTCTCATTTCTCTTCCCAGTTTTTCTTCCACTTCTCTTACTTGATTTTCAAAATCCTTCATGAGCTCCTCCATGCCCTCTAACTAATTCATATTTTTCTTGGAAACTTTTGGTGCAGGAGTTCTGATTTTGTTATCTTCCTCCCGTTCCATGCTTTGATCCTTTTTGTCCCCAAAAAAGGAATCTAAAGTTAGATGGCTGTGCTTGCTTTGCTTCCTTTGCTTGCTCGTGTTGCCAGTCAATTAACTTGACTTTTGAGCTGTTTGCCACAGTAGAACTCTGCTTCCAGAGAGGAGAACTTTGTCTCAAATCGCTGGAGTTTTCACAGCTGCCAGAGCTATTAGTTAGATGTCTCTCTGCCGCCCCCATAAACTCTGGCTCACTGGTCACACACCTCAGGACCACGATCCAGATCCAGGCAGGTTAAGCCAAGAGTGATTACCCTCTGAATGTTCACTTGGTCCCCCTGTGATCTGCAGGCCAGGAGCTCTGAAGCAGCCACATGGAGGTGGCTACAGGGCCACAGCTCCTCCACCCCTTCTCACTCTGTGGGCAGAGGCTGGACCATACTCTGTCTCCCCCTCCTCTCCCCAGTTCCAACAGAGTTCTTCACTGACCTTTTACTTTGTCTTTGACATTTATGGGTTGATATTTCTGGAAACCGCCACAGCTGCTGGTGATCCACTCTCCTGAAGTCTGTTCCAGCCACTGCTGATTGGTGCCACTCTGGGGCTAAAACCATGGGCTCATGTGGGGCTGAGCTTGGCTCCCAGCACACTGTGATCCTGTCAGCTGGCTGGGCTGCTTTCAGTAGATTTGTTTCTCTCTGTCACTTTATGGCTTCTGTAGCTCTAAAATTTGTGTGGAGTCATATGGTGGTTATGGGAGGGAGCTCACAGAGTTTTCCTGCTTCTCTATATCTTTCTTTATTACATTTCATCTTCTCCTCTACCGTTCATTCTGGCAAGTTGAGATTCATTTGGAACTAGACTCTACCATACAACGTGTTAACTATGCTACAAAATTCAGGGCTAATTGGACAAATTCATAGATAAGAAAGGTAAATAGTGCAGAGGCAAAGAAATCTCTAGTCAACTTCCCTGGAGATTGTGACTCTTCCCCATTCTATTGACCCATTAATGACTACTCTGGCTATAGCCATCCAACCAGTGCCAAGTCCTCCTAATATACTATCATCTGTCCACTTTCTCACCATTTCATTCATTAATATTCCATGAGAGCCTTTGTCCGAAGATCTGCCGAAAGCAAAGTGCACCGTGTCTGTAGCATTCCATTCATCTACCAGGCTACCTTTCCAAGAGAGAATATGAAGTGAGTCTATCATTATCTGTTTCTGATAAAGCCATGTTGGCTTTTAATGGTCACTGCCTCTTTCCAATACTCACAGGGTGTAGAGTTTTGATGACTCAGAGTGAATGCAAATAGCAACTGGCCAGCAACTCCAAGGGTCTTCCCTCCCCGATTAATTCTTTCAGGAAGGCAAACTTGGCCATCTTTTGTTTCAGTTATCACCCAGCCTTTAATCAGTGAAAGGGCATTCATTGCCTCAGACAAACTGAGACCTGGGAAAGCCCTTAGCTTAAAAAGGCCAAGGTCTTTCTTCCAAGGTCTCCCCATGCATACTGGGACATCGGCAGTCATCTTGATCTATTATGTCTGGCCACCAGACTCCAGTGACTCTGAAGGAAAGAGCGAGGCTGATGCCTCACTTAAATCCAACTCACTTGCAAGTCAAGACAAACCCCCTCCTGAGGTCACTGCTCTTCTTTGAAAACAAAGGACCAACAGCAATAATACTCACAAGCCATCTCATTAATGTGTTCTAGCATTTTGCCAGAATTAAAGCAAGCTCACTCATCAGGAATTTCCGAACTGCAGCTTCTTCTCTTTTAAGAAAAGGGAGACAGTTCCCTTTTTAGTCCTGGAGAACCTCTCCCATTCCTAAAGATCTCTCAGAGGTCAGCCACAGCAATTCATCAGTCATACCGGACACTTTCAGTACACAAGGGCATAATCTGTCCAGGCCTGGTGCCTGGAACTCTGCCTGTCTCCTTCCTTACATTACTGATAATTTTTCTTCTATCCTTCCTGTCCAAAGATTATTCCCCTCAGAAAGGAAACACAAGAAAAATAAGGGTTGAATAGTTCAGTCTCTTTACCACTGTCTACCACTACCATGATACCCATCCACCCTGAGCAAAAGTTGTACTCCTTCTTTGATACTTCTCATTCCCCAGCCTAACTTTTATTTTTTTGGTCCTTAGCATTCACCGTCAGCTTCCATATTCCTGACCTTATTCTTGAAGGACCGTGCTACACTTTTGTATTCCTTGGCTATAATTTGACCTTCTTTCCTATGTTATTGTTCAGTGACTCTTCATGACCCCATTTGGGCTTTTCTTGGCAGATACTGAAGTGGTTTGCCATTTCCTTCTCCAGATCATTTTACAGATAGGGAAACTGAGGCAAACAGGGTTAAGTGACTTGCTCAGGGTCACACAGCTAGTAAGTGTCTGAGGTCAGATTTGAACTCAGAAAGATGAGTCTTCCTGACTCCAGGCACTCTATCTGTTGCACAACCTAGCTGCCTTCCCTCTTATAAACAAATCTTTTTTAATATCTTGAGTCGGTTGATGGGTTTCCTGTGAATCACTGCTGGTCTTTTTAGTGAGCTCCTCCTTTTCCTCTCATCAGAATCATTTCTATTTGTATCTCTAGAATTTCATTCCTTTTTCCTTTGAGCTGACTTTCCCCTGCAAGAATGACCTCCCTGTGCTTTCTCTGAACGCTTGGAATCTGTTCTCACAAAATCTAAGATTCCCAGAAGAGTCTATCTGACTTTCCCCTTTCTCAAGAATTCTTTCAAGAAGGGACCGCCCCAGCCCTCCCCCCACAAGGTCTTTGTCATTTCTGCTTATCAGTTCTTCCGTTTTGGTTAGTATCAGGCCCAGCGATGCCACTTGTCACATCTTCCACCTCTTACAAGATTAAATTTTCATTGAAGGAAACCACAATCTTATCAGTTATTCTGCTTTTGGGGGGAAAAAGGGCAGCAGCAGCAGATGTCTGGTATTACTGAAGTCCTCCTTTGCTCCTATGTTATGCTTACATGTCAGATTTGTGATTTTTTTTCTAAATTCCTCATCTAATAATAATAAATAGCTAGCATTTATATAGAGTTTACTGCATGCTAAGCACTTTACAATTATTATTTTGTTTGAGCCCCACAACAACCCTAGGAGGTAGGTGCTATTATTATCTCCATTTTAGAAAACTAAGGCAAAGGTTAAATGACTTACCCAGAGTCACACAGCTAATAAGTGTCCGAGACTGAATTTGAACTCAGGTCTTCCTAACCCTAGCTCCAGTGCCCTGGGCACTGTGGTGCTCCTTAGCTGTCCTTCTATCTAGTTGGTCTCTCGTATGGAACTCTGGGATAGGGGCTGAGCCTATGATTTCATTAGTGTAGGGGATTCCCAGGTGAGCTACCAGTGCAGGTCAGCCCCTCCTCTACAACCCATGGGCTTGGGATGACCCTAGAGCCCCGAGATGTTAAGTGTCTTATCCAAGGTCACACATCAGAAACAAGACTTGAACCCAAGCCCTCTGCTATATCATCCTGCCTCCCTTTTGTTGGAGGTGAAAACTACAAGGATGGTACCATAGTACAACAAATGTACCACCCATGGAGAGTTGGGAAGCCCTCGATACCACAAGCGTGGGCGGGCAATGACAGAAAAAACAGGTTGGCTCCTGGAGCACCAGAAGGTGTTTAGTTCATCCATCGTCCCAGGGTAGGCACTCTTCCAACCGAGCTGAGGATCGTTCTCTCTGGAAATCCCCAACCACGTATTCCTACGTAACCATCCCAATTCCCAGCCGGACTGTCCCTGGAGATGCAGTCAACTTTGAGTCAGTTGGGATTATCACTGTTGTTCCATTAAGAATAAAATTAATAATAAATAAGAACGAAGTGAATTTAAATAATGAAGAATGAAGAATCAATATTAATGGTAACAATGGCGTTTGTGTTGTTCTTTAAGGTTTGCAAACCACCTTATAAATATTCTCATTTTATCCTCACATCAAACCTGAGAGATAGGCACTATTATCATTCCCATTTTATAGATGAGGAAACTGAGGTAAATAGAGGTAAAGTGACTTGTCCAGGGTCACACAGATAGTAAGTGTCTGGGGCTGGATTCAAACTCAAGTCATTCTGCTTCCAAATTTAACATTCTAATCACTGTACCACCTAACTGAGCATTAATGACACAGACCAGTGAACACAAGCTGAATGTCCAGGGCACTGTGGAGTTCAGTCTTTATATTTCTTTCTCTTGGATTCTATGACAACAACTTCTTGTTGTTCAGTCATTTAGTAGAATCTGACTCTTCATTACCACATGGACCATCGCATAGCAATGCTTGTCCATGGGGTTTTCTTGGCAAAGATATTGGAGTGGTTCACCATTTCCTTCTCTAGTGGATTAAGGCAAACAGAGGTTAAGTGACTTGTCCAGGAGCACACACCTCATAAGCATTTGAGGTTGGATTTGAATTCAGATCTTCCTGACTCCAAGCCCAGCACTCTATTCACTGAGTATTGAATAGCTGCCTCATGACAATAACTAAGTCCTTTCAAAAACTGTACTTGCCATTTTGATTAGCACACTTCATCTTTCACTTGTAGAAGATCTTTATTAGGTCTATTAGGTCAACCTACCAGGTCATCTAGCTGAGGGCATGCCCAGTTGTAGACTTTGTCACTCAATGGGCATGGAAGAGACAATGCCTGGGTGGGATTCCCTCACTGGCCAAATGGAACACTGGAACATCACCAGCCCCTCTGCAAGAGAATGTCTCTGATAAACACTGAACATATTGTAAAACCATAGCTTTGGCCAGACACTTCAACTGTTTTCTTCCCACCCCCTTTTTTCATTTGAAGCCCTCTGTATTGGGTTCTCAGGGCTCTAGTGGACTGAGTCAGTACAGCCAGGGGACCTCATTCCAGCAATGTTCAGAATATAGCTACATGCCCACAAGGATCTCTCTGGATAAAGTATCTCTAGAAACAGTCAAGACGGCACAATGAGAAGCTCACTGGTCTGAGTCAGGAGAAGTGGGTTCCAGCCCCAGCTCTATCTCTAGACTCCCTGCGGGACTTTGACCAAATCTCTTCTACTCTCCAGACTTCGTCTGTTAAATTCACTAGTTGGATTAGATGATCCCTCCAGTCTCTTCCATTAGAACGTCACCTCCTCAGAAGAAGAAAATGCCTTGCTTTCCTAATTGTCTCTCCAGTGTTTAGCACAGTGCTTTGCACGTAGCCCTGAATAAAACTTTATCCATTCATTCTTCCATTTCAAGATTCTAGTTCCATTAATGTTATAAGCACCCAAGTAATGTAGTGGGTAATGGAATCTGGGATAACTACTTAGGAATACCCCACTGGGATTGCCAGAATATTAGTCTGGGCCATGGGAGTGCCTACTCTACACTATTGGTGAGCTAAGTATCCTTCCAGTGCTCTAGGAATGACTTGGAGAAAGACCTGAGTTCAAATCCTACCTCAGACACTATGTGACCCTAGGCAAGTCACTTAGCCCTCTGTGCCTCAGTTTCCTCATCTGTAAATTAGGGGGTTAAACTCAATGGTTTAGGGGTGCCTTCCAAAAGGCCCCTTCTAGCACTAAAAATATGGTCCTATGTTGCGGTTTCCAGACACCTCACCATTAGATATGCTCCTAAAATTTGGCACCAGGTCCAAATTGCAAGACAAAATTATAGATTTCAGGAGGTTCAGGAGCTTATTTAAAAAAAAAAAAAAGAGCAGAGAGGGGGTGATGAAGGTGGTCAAGGAAGCCCCCTGACTTCAGCAGAGGAAGGTGGAACATAGCATGTAAGGTGAGCCCTGAAGGACACAGTCCCCTGAAGCCTAATATGGGGGCTCCCAGACCTCAGCTAAGAGCACTTTCAGTTGAGTGGCTAGAATGGAAACCAGGCAGAAGTCACTGCCAGGGGAAGTTATTGAGGAGAGGAGCTGTCTTCAGATATTTCAAGGAACTTATGTGAGAAAGAGAAACTTGTTTTGCTTGGCCAGGAGAGCAGAGCTAAAAAAAACAACGGATGGAAATTAAAGTCAAATTTCCTGCTCAATCTAAGGAAGAATGTCCTTCCTTGCTTCAACAAACATTTATTAATGGGCCTACTATGTGCAAAACATTGTGCTAGTGCAGGGGTGGGGAACCTGCGGCCTTGAGGCCACATATGGCCTTCTAGATTCTTAAGTGCAGCCTTTTGATTGAATCCAAATCAAAAGGCCACACTCAAGGCTTCAGGTTCCCACACCTGGCCTAGTCACTGGGAATACAAGTATAATGGGAACCAGAGCATGCACAAAGTACATTAGCAGGCTCAGCTTATGCCAATTCCCCATGTTGGAGAGGCTGAAGCACTTGCTTTTGGGAAAGCATGATGACTATACTAGAAATGCGTCAGAGAGACCTTGGAGCAGACAAAGATGTTCTATAACTGGCTGCAGTCAGCTAACCGTGTAGTTAGAAGCCTTTTCACTTGACTTGTAGCAGAAACTAAGGAACCCTTCCAAAGACACCAATGACCAGGTCATTCTTCTTGGCTGCTCACTCTTGGTTTGGCTCCTTTGCTCATGGCATCCAGAGAAAGAAGATGCTGTAACAAGAGAGGCCTTGGGCCTTCTATCCCACTGAGGCAGATATGGGGCCCTTGTTTTTCTGTTTTCTGTTCTCCATTGAGATTAATCTGGAGGCTCTGACCTTGTGAGTTTTGAAAGGTCAAGAGAGTGTGCTTCTGAGAGTCTGGGAGCACAGGAGCCCAAATCCACACCAGCTTCAGTAGTCAACCGCACTGAGGACTGAGGAATGAATGACCTTCCAGAATGACCTTCAGGACCCAGCCCAGCAATGAGATGAGGATTCGTCCCATTCCGCCACATCTGAACGTGAACTCGGTGAGGCCAATGCTATATAGAAACTGTGGCTCTATATCTATCAATCAGGGGATGGCTAAATAAATTGTGCTATGTGATCATGACGGAATATTATTATGCCATAAGAAATGATGAGCAGGATGCTCTCAGAAACACCTGGAAAGACTTACATGGACTGATGCAAAGTGACATGTACTGTGTCCAAAGTAACAGCAATCTTGACTTAGCTCCTCTCAGCAAGACAATGATCCAAGGCAATACTTACGATGAAAAATGCTACCGATCCCCAGAGAAAGAATCGATGGTGTCTGAGTACAGATTGAAATGAACTTTTTAAAACTTTCTTTATTTTTCTTGAGGTTTGTTTTGAAGGGAAGTCTGTGTTTTCTTTCACAATGTGACTATTATGGAAATATTTTGCATGACTGCACATGTATAACCTACATCAAATAGCTTTCCTTCTCAATGAGGTAGGGTGGGAAGGGAAGAAAGGAAAGAATTTGGAACTCAAATTTTTAAAAACAAATGTTAAAAATTGTTTTTACTTGTTACTGGGGGAAAATTAAATATTAAATAAAAATAAAGAAAGAAACACTGCTGGAAAAAAAAAAAAAGAAAGAAAGAAACTGAGATTCCTCCCCAGCGCCTGAAGTGGGATGGGGAAAGTCTGCCCCCAAGTGTTAAGGGAAAATATTTGTACTTTTGTTCTTGCTATGTGTGTGAAGTAAATACCCCTTCATAAAAAGCTAATCGATGTTAAGTGCTTAAATGGTACTGGGATGCTAGTTATTGGCACCTAGCAGTGGAGGAACACAACCAATGGAGGCTTTAGCCAATGGCTTCAGAGAAGAAACACCCCCAAAAATCCCTCAGGCAGCTTCTTAGAGCCCCAGAAGGGTGATGTAGCTGGCCCTGCTCTGGGACAGTGAGAAATAGCGTACTTGCTACACAAAGTTCAAAAAATGGCAGTCCCTGGCCTCACAGAACTTACCATTGACTTTGAGGATAGAACATGTGCACATGGTCAGATATGACAGAGGCAAAAGTGACTGACTAGCAAGATTTGAGGAGGTCTTTTAACTTAGGGGATCAGGGGTGACTTCTCAGGGCAAACAGCACCAAAGCAGAGTCTTTGAGGAAGTGAGGAAATATGAAAGGCAGAAAGGAAGAGTGGATAACTATGAGGAAAAGAAGAAAACCCATTCCAATGCACAGAGGTAGGCGGCTGGGTATGGAATTCAGCAACCAGCTAGCAGTTCAATTTTAGTGAAAGACACAGTAATATATGAAGGAAGGTGATATGAGAGAAGTCTGGAAAGATAGTTAAGAAATACCTTGGATGCCAAGACAAGGTATCCTACAGGCAATAGAAGCCACTGGAGGTTTTTGAGGGAGACAGAAACTTGGTCAGATCTGGGCTTTAGGAAGATTATTTTGGCAAATTGTGAAAAGTGGAATGACTAAATCACAGAATCTCAGAATAGGAAGGGATCTCAGAGGCAAACCAGTCCAACCCATACATGACCAAGAATCCCCTCCCACTATGACACATCCAACAAGTCTTCAGCCTTTCCTTGAAGACCTCCAGAGAGAGGGACCCTGCTACCCCCAGAAGTAGCCCATTCCACTTTCACATAGTAAAGATCATTAGCAAATTTTCCTTAACTTTGAGCCTAAACTTGCTTCTTTACAAATTCCCCCCCCCCCGTTGATCTAGTTGTGACCCCTGAAGACAAACAATTCCTTTTCCACTTGCCAACCCTTCAGATATTTTAAAAGAGCTCTCATGTCCCTTCCCTTGCTCCAATAACTCTCCTCTTCTTCAAGCTCAACAGCCTTTGACCAGCTTTGATATGACATGATCTCAATACCCTATAATATCTGGGTTGTCCTCTTCTCAATGAACTCCAGTTTATCAATGTCCTTGCTAAAACATAGCACCCAAAAGTGAGGCTAATACCCTAGATGTGATGTGTTCAGGGCCGAGTAAAATGGAACTATAACCTCTCTAGTCCTGGCTACTGTGCATCACTTAATGAAGCCCAAAATCACATTAGCTTTTGGGGCTGCCATATCACACTGTTGATTTATATTGAGATGGCAGTCCATGGAAACTTCTAGGTCTTTTTCACATGACCCAATATCTAGCTATATTTCCTCATCTTAGACTTATGATATCGATTTTTTGCAACCAAGTATAATACTTTACATTTATTCTTATTTAATTTCATTTTGTTAGATTTAACCCAACATTGTAAACTGTCAGCATCTTTTTGGATCCTATAACCCTATATATCAGCTATCTCTCTCAATTCTGTGTCATCTGATAAGTATACCATCCATGCCTTCACCAGAGTTAATAACAAAAATATTAAGCAGCATAGGGTCAAGAAAAGATCCCTGGGACTCTTCACTGGAGACTTTCTTCCAAATTGACATCAAACCATTGATGACTAGTCTTTTTGTTGGAAAGAGAAGGACACCAGTTAGAAGATTATTGCAATAGTGAAGAAGAAAAGTGATGAGACCTGACCTGAGATGGTAATTCTATAAGTGGGGGAAAGAAGACATACAAGAAATTTTGAACAGTTAAAATCAACAGGACTTAACCCATTGGAAGAGAATGAAGAGAGTGAAGAATGAATGAGAGAGTGAAGAATCAAAGATCTCTTTGAGTTATCAAGCCTGGGTACCCAGGAGAATCCTAAAATCATATATTTAGAACTAGAAATAACTCTGGGGGGCACCTACTCCAACCCCCTCATTTTACAAATGGTGAAATCAAGGCTCAAAGAGGTTAAGTTGCTTGTCCAAGGTCACGCAGGTAGTGTCAGAGTCAGGGTTTTAACTCAGGTCTCCTGGCTCCAAATTTAGAACCTCTTCCACTACGCCACAATTCTGCCCAATGGTGATGCCATCAGGAGAAATAGGGAAAAGGGGAAATTAGGAGGATCAGGTTTAGAGGAGAAGCCAATGGATTCAGATTTGGAAGTGTTGAGTTTGAGGTGCTGAAGGAACACCTAGACAGAGCTGTCTAGATATCGTTGGCATTGTATGACTAATTGTTGTTGTTCAGTGGCTTTAGTCATACCCAACTCTTTGAGACCCCATTTGGCGTTTTCTTGGCAAAGATACTGAAGCAGTTTGCCATTTCCTTCTCCAGCCCATTTTACAGGTGAGGAAACTGAGGCAAACAGTGTTAAGTAACTTACCCTAGTCACACAGCTGATAAGTGTCTGAGGCCATGTTTGAACTCAGGAAGATGAATCTTCCTGACTCCAGGCCCAAAGGCACTCTATGCATCATGATGCCACCTAGCTGCCCATTGCAGACCTTAAGTGCATTATATTTAGAACAATTCAGCAATGGAAGAGACTTCCTCAAGAGGTGATTTCTCCACCTCTGTAGGCCTTTAAGCTATAGAAACAAAGACTTTTTTGAACTAAGGGAAGGCTAGATGGCCACAGTTGGAAGCCCCGGAATTCATCCAGCCCAACCTTTACCTGAAGAGGAATTGCCTCTACGATGTTTAGGGAGGTTAACTTCCTGGAATAAGAAGGTGATTGGCCTCCTGTCCTCTGCCCAGCTACAGTTCAGCCTGCCTCAGATTAAGAACATTGATAAACTGAAGAGTTCTAGAGGAAAATGACCAGCACGAGGTAACACCTCATCAAATAATATTTTGTTGTCCTTATTGAATCATTTCAGTCATGTCTGATTCTTCCTGATCTCATTTGGGATTTTCTTGACAGAGATAGTGGAGCGTTTTGCCATTTCCTTCTCCAGCTCATTTTACAGATGAGGAAACTGAGGCAAACAGGGTTAAGTGACTTGCCCAGGGTCACACAGCTAGGACCAGATTTATACTCAGGTCCTCCTGATTCCAAGGCTGGTGCTCTATCCACTGTGCCACCAACTTGGAATGTTTAGCCTGGAGAATAGAAGATTTGGGGGAAAGACAATAGATATGTTAAGAATTTAAAGGGCTATCATTTGGAAGAGGGATCCAGGTTGTCTACTGACCGCAGAGGAGAGAATTAAGAAGCTAAAAAAAAGACAGATGTAAGCCTGATTTGGGGAAAATCTAACATTTAGAGTTGCCCTAGAATGGAATGGGCTACCTCAAGAGGGGATGAGCTCACCCTCGCTGGAGGTCTTAGCTAGATGGCCATGGGTTAGGTATGTTATGATGGGTATCCCTTTCAAGTATGGATTGATCTGTACGACCTGTGCATTCTCTTCTAATTTTAAATCCTGGGATTAGATTCCACTCAAATGGATGGCCACTTTTTATAGGTTGGACCAGCAAGGGCCATTCGTGAGCCAAATGTGGTAGAGTGGTGTGTAGGCTCTGAATGCCAGAAAGGAAGAGGAGCTTAGCTGGAGAAGGCCAAGGTCAAGGACTGGCCTCTTCTGCTACTCTAGGAAGCCCTGTTGGTCTTTGTGGGAGGACAGTCACCTTTGGGAGCTGAAGTGTGAGTTAGACCAAGGGTTCCTGCTTCTAATGTATGTGTGTATGTCTGTATGCATGTATGCATGTATGCACATAGGTACGTGTGTGTACAGACTTAAAGTCTGCATGTGGTGAAACTGAGGCCAAAAGAGATGGTGGGTGTACATGTGAGTTCATACATGTCTGTGCACGTTGCGGGGAGCAGGGTGAAGTGTGGATGAGGAAAAGAGGAAATCTTTGGTGGATCCTGATGTGGGAATCAAGTAACAGCAACAGCAAAACCGGAACTTTTCTAATTAGCCTTTTCCTGTTCTGAGTAAGAACCCTGTGTCCTTTCAGCAGGAGGCCAGACTGACCCTTCTCCCCAGGAGGCTGCCTGTTTTTCCTTGTTACGAACATTCTGTTGGCCTAGGAAAAAACAACAGATTACAACACCAGCCTGCTCTCACATCCCAGCACTGACAGCTGTGGGTCCCATCCCAAACCCAGAGGTGTAGAAGGTATCTCTCTGTCCACCTTGGGGAGGGACAGAGCTTGGCTTCCTGGCAGCCATCTTGAATGCCTCCAGCCCCTTCTAATCCAAGCTGTTGGCTAAGAGGACACCCCAGGGAGCCCTCCACTTCAGCTACCTCTTCCTCATCTGTGGCTTCATTGCCACTAATAATAACTCAATTTCCTTTCACAACTCCCGAGATACAGGAAGAATAAAAAACCCACAGCTGTATGGACATCCTGAGTTCTGTTCTAATTTCGGATAATTTGACCTTTAGAAAAGTCTATAAACAGTGTGACTACGTGGGTTACAAGGTACCACCATATCCACCTTTTAATCCCCTGTATCACTATTATCTTTAAGAAATTGAAGTTTTTTGACCCAAGGCTTCTCCCTGAATCAAACAGATGAAGATAATATGGAAAGACTTGACAGACAGAAAGAGATTTAGAACATTCTAAGACAAAGACATGCCTTAGACCAGTCCTCAAAGCCTTCCCTCTTCTTAGCACCAATGTCTTTGATGACAGGTGGCTGTGAGTCAGGGGACCCCATGTTCTATGAAGAACTAAAATCAATAATCACCTAAAGGGCAAAAAAGAAGTGCATCATGGGTAAGCTGAAACACATTATAAGTGAGGAGTTATGTTAGAAGTCCCCAGGACATCTAGAGGGGTGGACCCCTCATGGCAGAGTCACAGGAGTACGGAGATGAGTCGTAGGACATGGGCAGAAAGGGATGGACTGAGACATGCCCTGTTGTAGGGAGTACCCACATCAAAACCATAGCTCCATTGGAGTATATCTCCATTTAGCAAGTGGGGAAACTGAGGCCAACTGAAGTGGCAGGCTTGAAGTTACACAGCATGTCCTTACAGACCCGGGTATCGAGACATAGTGTCCTCACTTCTAGTCTAAATCCCTACCCACAAGGTAATGCTACTCTCCAGAGAGGACACACAACATGGCAGAAATGGAGACTATATTTTCCAGTAAGTTGGGAGGGAAGAAGAAGAAATCCAGGTAGAAGGAAGCTGGGCAGAAACTATTGGGAGGAGACCTGAGTTCCAGACAAAGCCCTTGCCCCTTTGTCCCTCGGAGCTGGTTCTCATACCTGGTGCCAACCCCTCAGGGGTCAGGGTGTCCATAATTAAGTAATCGTGGGGTTTGGTGGCTGGATGAGTAAACATCATGGAGCCACAGATTCTTGGATCCGAAGGGAAGCCCTCAGGCATCTAGACCAATCCAACCCTCAGAAAAACCTCTAAACCAACAAGCAGAACAGTCCTTGTCCAATGGCCTCCAAGGTCAGCTCCTGTTGCAGTGTGATCTCATGATGCAAAAGCAGAATCAACATTAAGAGTTCATTGCAACTTCAACAAATAGTTACTGTCCACTTCTGTATAAGGATTGGGGCTCCTCAGTGGATTTAGAAAGACAAAAACATAGAACAGCCCCAAGCCTCAAGAAGCTTACATTCTACTGGGGTATACAATATGCAAACAGGTAAGTAACCATAAGATCATTTTGAGCTGAGTGAGGATGCTAGCAACGAGGAGGACCAGGAAGGGCTTCCCACAGCAAGACAGAGAAAGATCTGAGCCTTGAAGAAAGCTAAGGATTCTAAGAGCTAGTTGGCGCAGTGGGTAGAATGTCAGGCCTGGCACCAGGAGGACCTGCATTTCAAATCCCCACACTTACTAGCTGTGTGGTTCTGGGCAAGTCACTTGACCCTATTTGCCTCAGTTTCCTCATCTGTAAAATGAGCTGGAGAAGGACATGTCCAGCCACTCCAAGAAAACCCCAAATAAGGTCGTGAAGAGTGGGGTAGGACTGAAAATGACTGAACAACAACAAATGTTTATCGACTGACTCACTGGAAGATGGATTATAAAGTGGAGAGAATGGAAGCTGGAAACCAATTAGAAGCTGTTGAAATGGTCCAAAAGAGAAATAGCCCTAACAAGGGGTGGTGGCCACATGAACAGGGAGAAGGGGACAAACGTAAGAAAGTTGTGGGGGTAGAACTGGCAAGTCTTGGCAACTAATTGGAGAGGAAGATGAAGTCATCAAAGATGAAGTCATGGTTTTGAACTTGGATATCTGTAAAGAGGAGGATACTTTCAACAGAAATAGGGAACTTTGGAGCAGAAGTCGGTTTAGACAGGAAGAGATTGAATCCTGTTTTGCACATGCTGAATGAAGTCCGGGGGGGATGCCTGTGGAGGGGACCTGCAGGCAGTTGGTGATATGGGACTGGCCCTCAAAAGAGAGATGATCTGGAGCTATATATGTGTATGTTTATGTGTATGAATGTGTCTATGCAAGTTATGTATGAGTGTGTGTGTTGGACATGCATGTGAATACACACGTCAGTGTTACTGTATGACTGTGTTCAAATGCCATATTGTAAGATCCTTTTCATTTCTCCTCAGACTTCCCTTGGCTCTCCTCCAGTCCCCCATCCACCCTCTCAGCTGAGAACCTTGCCTCAATGAATCCATTCTCAGAGAGCTCCCTTGTTCCCACACATGGCATCAGTCAGATGCCTCTTACCACCAGTTTCTCCTTTACCCCTGTCTCACCTCTTCAAGGCGGCCTTTCTCCTTGCCAATGCAAACTCAGAATGTGCAAGTGATTCCCCTCCCATCCCACCTTCTCCAGAGGTCGTCCCCTCTATTCTACCTGCTTGGACTGATTTTCAACAGTCTCCTGTCTACTGGATGCTTCCCACACACCTAGAAACATTCCAGCATCTCCCCCATTCTCAAAAAAATCCCCACTTGGCCATCCATTCCCACTGGCTATCATCTCATGTCTCTCCTCCCCTTGAGGCTAAACTACTTGAGAAGAGTTTCTAAAATAGGTGCCTCCTCTTCCTTTCCTCTCCTTAACTCAGGAGAAACCTTTGTGGAGGAGAGTGTTAGGCCTGGAGTTAGGAAGACCCAAGATCAAATTTGACCTCAGAAACTTCCTAGATTTGTAACCATAGGCATATCATGTAACCACTGTCTGCCTCAGTTTCCTGGGAATAATAACAGTACCTACCTCACAAAGTCATTGCAAGGATCAGATGAGGTCTAGCCGTAAAATGCCTATCACTATGCCTGGCATACATTAGGGGTTTAATAAATGCTTATTTCATTCCTTCTGGCTTCCAGGCTCATCATTCAACTGAAACTGTTTTCTCCAAGTTATCTACGATTTCTTAATTGCTAGGGGCGGCTAGGTGGCGCCGTGAATAGAGTACCGGCCCTGGAATCAGGAGGACGTGAGTTCAAATCCAACCTCAGACACTTGACACATTTCCTAGCCGTGTGACTTTGGGCAAGTCCTTTAATCCCAATTGCCCTTCAAAAAGCAAAAAAAAAAGAAAAGATTTCTTAGCTGTCAAACGTAATGTCCCTTTCTTAAGCTCCCTCCTCTTGAGCTGCCTGCAGCCTTTGACGTGATCAATCCCACCCTTCCTCATGCCCTCTCCTTTCTAGGTTTTCATGGCACTGCTCCTTCCGACCCTCCTCCTACCTTTCTGACTATGCTTTCTCAGTTTCCTTCGCTGGGTCTTCATCTAAGTCACACGTTAACCATTGGCATCCCCCGAGGTTCTGTCCTGGGCCCTCTTCTCTTTTCCATTTATTTTATTTCACTAAGGGCTCTCATCAGCTTCCATCGTTTAAATGGTCATTTCTGTGCTGACTCTTAGGTGTGCTTATCCAGCCCTAACCTCTTTCGCAACCTCCAGCCTTGGGTTTCCGATTGCCTGTGGGACACCTTGAACAGGTTTCTTAAACTCCGTATGTCCAGATGATCAACTGGGAATGGCTTAACTCTTCTCAGCAAAACAAAGATCCAAGACAATTCGAAAGGACTCACAATGGAAAATGCCACCCACCCACCTCCGGGAAGAGCTGCTAGAGTCTGAATACAGACTGAAGCCTACTATGTTTCACTTCCTGTATTTTTTTCATGTCTTTTTTTCCTTTAGGTCTGTTTCTTTCTTCATAACATGGCTAATACAGAAATATGTTCTGAATGATTGAACAAGTATAATCTATATCAAATTGCTCGGGAAGGGGTGAGGAGAGGGAGGGAGGGAGAAAATTTGGACCTCAAAAGTTTTTTTTAAAATGAATGTTTAAAATTGTCTTTACATGTAACTAGAAGAAAAATAAGATAACTTTTTTTTAAAAAAAACTCAACACATCCAAAACGGAACTCTTCTTTCCCCTCAGGCTTTCCCCTTTTCCTTATTTCCCAATTATTATTGAGGGTACCACCATGCTTCCAGTCTCCCAGGCTAGCAACCTAGGTTTCATCCTTAGCTCCTAGCCCCCCATATCCAATCAGTTACCAAGTCCTGTCATTTCTACCTTCGTTACATCTGGCTCTCACATACAGTCCCCTCCTCTGACACTGCCACCACCCCCATGCAGGCTTTCATCACCTAATAGCCTGCTGCTTGGTCTTCCTGCCTTAACTGTCTTCCCACACCAATCCATCTTCCACTCAGCCGTCAAAGAGATCTTCTTAAAGGCAGATCTCTCTGTCTCTGTCTCTCACACACACACATACACATGCACACACACACACACACACACACACGCACATGCACACACACACACACACACTCAACCCCAGAGGCTCCCTATTTAGCCTTCAGGATCAAGTAAAAAATCCTGCTAGGCATTCAGACTCCTTCATAACCAGGCCCCTCCCCATACACCCCCCACACACATATACACACACTCCACAATTCAGTGACGATGGGCTCCTTGCTCTTCTGCACACAGGATCTTCCATCTCCCATCTCCAGCATCTTCCCTGGCTGCCCTCCACGCCTGGAACTCTCCCTGTCTTCCTCTCTGCCTTCTGGCTAGTGTCACTAGCGTCACTAATGTCCCACGTTCAGAAAAAAAGCCTTTCGCAGTCCTCCTTAGTCTTAGTGCCTTCCCTCTGAGACAATGCCCAACGTATCCTGTATTTATTTTGTTTCTACATAGTTGTTTGCATGGGAGCTGCTCCAGAGGGGAGACTGACTGTCTTTTACCTTTCTTTGTATCCCTAGTGTGCTTAGCCCAGTGCCCAGCGCATAGTAGGTGTTTAAAAAAATGCTAGTCCGACAGACTGATTGACAGGTCCCATGGTATCCAGAAGGGAAAGCATACCATATAAGGAGCTCTTGAAAAATTGGGAATGTTTAGTCTGGAAGGAGAAGGCTAAAAGGTCACATGATCATTGTCTTTAAATATCCGAAGGACTGTCATGGAAAAGAGGCATTTGAATTTGTCTGATTGGCTCCAGATGGGAGAACTCAGAACAATGGATGGAAGTCACTGAGGAAGGTTTTTGGCTCAATCTAGCAAAAATCTTCCTAACAATTAGAGCTATTTAAAAGGAGAATGTGTTGCTTTACTGAGGAATGAGGGCCCAGTCTCTGGAGGTATTCAAGCAGAGACTGGATAATGAGTTCCCCATATCTAAAAGTATACAAGGAGAGCTTGAATGACAGTCTGTGAAGGATATGACAGGTGGGATTTCTGTTGAGGTCATGAGCTATGCTGGAAGCTCCCTTGCAAACATCCGGCTCTCAAGGTGACAGGCCTCACAAGGATAAAAACTCAATATAGCTCTTGAAATTTTACAAATTTCACCACCACCTTGTGTGATAGGAATTGCATGTTTTCTCATCCCCATTTCAAAGATAAGCAGATCAAGGCTGTAAGCTAAATAACTTGGCTGGGGTTGTGAAGCTGGTAGGTATCTGAAGTGGTATTGGAACTCCCAGGGGTTATGTCTCCTACTCTGAAAGAAAAAGGCAGGGTGGGCTCAGAGACTAAGATAACCCAAAAGCCTTGGGCAGAGGAAAAAGGTCAGGGCAGGCCTCATTGGGAATGTGGGCTTTGAGCTAAGCCTTGTAGGATGGAGAAGATTGAAGAGGGAGAAAGGAAGGAAGGGCAGAGGAAAACGGTGACAGCCAAGGCCAGGAGGAGGGAGTGAGGCCAGAGCGTGAAGAGGGCTGTGAGGAATCAGGACTGGGATTACAAAGCTTCCTTTCCCTCGTTCACAAGTGGTACAGGGACAAATGTGTGGCTCTTTCTCTCTCCTCCCTGCCCCCCTCACCCTCGTGTTTCTGGAAACAGCCCTGGATTATTTGTACGACCACACCTGGCTGCCCGGGAGGGACTGAAAGATCATTTTAGTGGGAGAGTAGACTGAGTTCTCTGAATCCCTAAATCCAGCAGGAATTACCAATACAGGGAAAAGACATGCTATTCAAAACTGATGAGAGAGGGGTCACAAAATGTAATAAGCCTCCAATACGGCATTAAAAATAGAAAGACCCATCTGTAAGATACTGGGGGGCTGTTCCTTCTAGCCCCATGGGGAACCTTTTTCGCCTGAGGCCTGGGGTACACAAAAATGTACGTGTACAGAAGTTGTTTTCAGAAAACAGAGGCACTCTGGTGTAATGATGTGTTCTGAGATATAAACTCACTCGGCTGACCCAAAGACTCTTGAGTCTCTCAGATCCCCAAGGGAGCCCAGTTCAGGTCAGACACATGGTGCCTCCCAAAGTGGCAGACTATAAGGATCTCCCAGGAGGAAGACTGCTCACTTTCTCCTTAAATCTTAGTTCAACTGCTCTTTTTTTTTTAAGCCTTGTGAATCTGTGTGCTTATCTATGGAGCTTATGGCAAATCTGTGACTTGAACCCGGGATTCCTGCCTCCGAGGCTAGAACTCTTCTCACTACAGCACAAAAAAAGGGATGGGGAAATGGGCCCAGAAGAGTGAGGCTACTTATTCAAGGTCACAAAGCAAATCAAGGCCAAAATCAAGACTAGAACCCAACATTACCGACTCCTAACTCAGGGTATTTTGAATAGGCTCAAAGAGCAGGATCCTTGGTAGCATCCAAGGTGTATATGTCCTACCTTCATCTATGCCTGCCCTCCTCACTGGTTGCCAGGGCAGAGGTCAGCAGGGACCGGTTGAGATACCCAGTGGTGTTTGGAGGAACAGAGGTGGAAGGAAGCCAGTACTAGCTATAGCTTTGTGGGAGGCTGACTCTCCAGTGACACTTCCCAAGCCCCACCACTTAAAAATACAGAATGTCAGAAGGCAGAAGTGCATCTCAGAGAGCATCTAGTCCAAATCCTTTATTTGACAGA
This sequence comes from Pseudochirops corinnae, assembly GCA_028646515.1. Classification (NCBI taxonomy): domain Eukaryota; kingdom Metazoa; phylum Chordata; class Mammalia; order Diprotodontia; family Pseudocheiridae; genus Pseudochirops; species Pseudochirops corinnae. The sequence continues at coordinate 302,026,033 of CM053587.1, forward strand.
GAGGGGAAATGGTGCCCATGGAGGCGAGATGATTTTCCCAAAAGTATCCTCAAAAGTTTTACCTCAAAAGTATCAGAGCAGGAGAATGTCCCAAACCACAGCTCTTTCCACAATACCACATTTTACTCCTTTCCCCCAGGATAATAATAATAATATAATATGGCTAGCAGCTATAAAGCACTTTAAGGTTTACAAAACACTTTCTATGTGCCTTGTTTTATTATTATGTAGGCACTAGGTTACAAAATAGATAGACTGTTAGGCCTGCCTCATAGGGTTGTTGTGAGGACCAAATGAGATAATATAATATAATATTCCCCCTTCCTTACATGTGTCATCTGATCCTTACAATCACTTAGAGGCTGGTATTATTATTATTATTACTACTACTACTATTATTATTATTATTCCCATTTCGTAGCAGAGGAAACTGAGTCAGACAGGGTCACACAGCTAGGAAGTGTCTGAAGCAAGATTTGAACTCCAGTCTTCCCGACTCCAAGTCCAGTTCTTTATCCACCATGTTACTTAGCTGCCAAGCATAATAGCTGGAATCCCCAAAAGAAATAGGTGTCTGAAACAAAGAAATGGAGAGACAGGCTCCCCCGTGGAATAAAAAAAGACCTTTGATGACACAGTGGGGCTGGGGGACTGTGGAGTGGGGCTGTGCTCACTGGGACTGCTTCCCGTTGCCTTACTAAAAGCCTAGTTGGATTAATTTGAAGGAATGGGCTTGTGGGAGGAGAAGGAGGAGGAAGAGCAGGAGCAGGAGGAGGAGGAGGAGGAGGCAGGAAAATAATGATTCCTAATAGGCTTAAATTTACTCTCATTCCTCTAGGCTAGATTTCTGTCTCTGCCCTTGCCGACCTCACCCTCTGATTCATCCCCAAAGCACAAAGTTTGTCATTTCTCAGGAACCTACCATCGGGCCCAGTGGAAGCAGGTGGGGGGGCCAGAGCCGGAGGGCCCACAGTCAGAAAGGGTAAATGAGTCCTGCTCAGCAGCCCAGGCCTCCACCAGCAGCCCGTCTTGCCCGGTTAAGACTAAGATTTGGATGTTCTGTCTCCCTCATTGATGGAAACTGGGATGGGGTTTTCTCCCAGGTCACAAATGAAGGCTCGGAGGGTAGATGTTACATAGCCAAGCCACACAGCAAGTCAGTGGCACACGCAGCTGTCCAGAACCCAGGTATTTGATTCCTGGGCCAGGATTCTGTCTGCCATTTCATTCTATTTTCCCTGCCTCTTCTCACCCCTCCCTTCGGTTTTTGAAATGGGATGAGATCTCTGATCTCTTCCCCTTTGGCATCTGTGTGTTCACAAATAGTTGGCAGCTTGCCCTCCTCCATCCGCCCTTCCACTCCCACCCCAACCCTCCTGCCAACAGACCAGTTAGGTTAATCCTTTGTAACCACCCACTCTCACACACTATGTCCCTCATCCCCCTGGGAGAGAGGCTTTGTGGGTTGGAGGGACAGTGAGGAGAGAAAAGGGGGAAACTTTAAGCAAGGCTCTAGAACCATAGGTTCCCAAAGTGGGTGATACCGTCCTGTGGAGGTGGGCTGCTGGAATGATCTAGGGGGGGCAATAGTAGTTTGAAATGACACAGATTTCAAAAAAAAAAAATGTTAAAGGGTTAAAGAAAGATTTCCAGGGGGACACTGAGTAATTTTTTTTAAAGGGGGCAATAGGCCAAATTAGTTTGGGAATCTCTGCTGGATCCTGAACCAGCTATGATCTGAGGAAATTTTGTTTAATTTACAATACCCTGAGCAGGTGGAAGACCAAGCTATAAAGCCAAGCTAAGCCTCCGACTCTGACCTTTGACTTAGCCACAATCCAGAACCCAGACTGAGCCAGAAGACTGAATTAGAGAGTGTGACTGACTCAGTGAAGTGGACCCCCACTGTTAGGGGACAGCTTAGGTCCAGAGTCCTCCAGGGGATAGATCAAGAAGGCTATCTTCATGTACGAAGTTTGAATGGGTAATCCTGACCATGTTGATTCAAGTATACAGGCTGAACCCCTACTATCTGAACCCTTTAAAAAGACGGGCACTGGCTTTAAGTGTCTGAAGGAAGGGCCACCATGAAGAAGAGGGCTGTCCTATTCTGACGAGCCCCAGAAGGCAGAACCAGAAGTAACACAAAGCATTCCCAGGAAACTGATTTCCTCTGGAAGAAGGTGATAGCTTCTTAACCATGAAAGCTTCCCATAAATAAAATGGGCAGCCTTGGGAGGTGATGAGTTCACTACCTCTGGAGATTTTCTTTTCTTTTTTCTTTTAGAGGGGTAAAGCAAGGCAATTGGGGTTAAGTGACTTGCCCAAGGTCACACAGCTAGTAACTGTTAAGTGTCTGAGGACAGATTTTAACTAAGGCCCTTCTGATTCCAGAGCCAGTGCCCTATTCACTGCACCACCTAGCCACCTCTATCTCTGGAGATTTTCAAGCAGAAAGCAAGTTGTCAGACCATCAGGAGAGATGGTCAGAGATGATCCACAAGATTTTGAATCAGAGATCTGAGTTCAAATCTAACTCTTCTTTTTGTTAGCAAAGTGCCCCTGTGGAAGTCATTTCCCCAAGTCACTGAGGCTTCAGCTTCCTCATCTGTAAAATGAGGAGGGGGAATGGGTCTTAGTGGGTCTCTAAGGCCCCTTCTAGCTCTGACACTGAGATTTGGTAACAGGCAGAACATACTATAAATCCAGAATTCTTAGCTTCATAAGAATTTAGAATTCTTGAGTCCTAGACTCAAGAGGTAGAAAGACCAGAGGGATTGACTGATGGACCAATCAATCAACAAGCATTTATAAAATACTTACTATGGGCTCCCCACCCCAGAAGAAAAATAAAACACAGAAAGCAGCTCCTGGCTCAAGGAGATCATATACTAATGGAAGCAGCTAGCCCAACCCCCAGCCCCCAACTCCCTACAATAGGTGGGGGAAGGGATGAAGGGGAGGCAGACGAGGGCATAAAAAACCAGGTTAACTCTCCATGCACCAAACCATTTGTGGAAGCAGCCAAATCTTTTTTTTTTATTCCTTTCCCATCTAGGATAGCAGCCCATCCACCCTCGAAGAAGCCAGACACCACAGAAGGGGCTTTGTTATCCACAGAAGGGTCCCAGGAATCCCTGCCCATAGGATTTTCCCAGGAGGTCTTTGACAGGAGACAGTGACATCAGTCCCAAGACTTGTTTTGCAGCTTCAAGCTGCCTCCCAAGCCTTCCAGCCAGTGGGCTCCCTCTTCCCGCTCTGCCAGAAACTTCAGCCAAGTCTGGCCTGTAGGAACCACCCAGATCATCAATAATGTCAGGAGCCTCCAGGGATGGGGGCCAGGAAGATTTCTGCCTTGTAAGCCAGCCTCCTCCCAGGCTCCCAGCACTGCTTCTGTGGCTTGTGCTGGAATGCAGGAAATCAGGGTTCTTTAGTTCAAGGACATTCAGGTAAATGTTTAACAACCAGCTCTCCAAAAACTGCACGACCTACCTTTAAACTTCAATCTGAAGCACTAACATTTTTTCCATCTCTTTCTTAAATCTGTTCAATCAACAAAATAGTAAATAAAGAGCTGATCTTGTGGTGTTTGCTGATTTCCAAGGTGTGAATGCTCCCACTGAAAATTTAGCAATCTGCTCTCAAAGCCCATACGGGCTGGTTCTTCTTCCTCTCCTGGTTCTTCTGCAGAATTACCTTGACCTTGGGCTAGTCTCCCCTCTTCAGACTGCCGTTTTCCCAGGCTCAGGGGCTTGTCAGGGATATAGGAGAAAGTCCCAGAGCAAAATGACCAGGCAAGGATAGGGCACTATGAAGATTGATGAGGGAACTGGGAATGTTTAACCCACAGAGGAAAAGACAGCAGAGATGGGACATTCTCAGGGATTTGAAAGCCTGTTCTGAGGGAGTGGAATTTCCTTGTTATGCCTGGCCCCAGAGGGCAGAGCAAGGATGAAGTAGTGTCATGCAGGGGAATACTCCAGATTCAGAGTCAGAGGATGCAGATTGGAATCCTAGCTCTGCCACTTCCTTCTTCGAGGTGTAAGACACTTAACCTTTCTGGGACTCAGTTTCCTCATCAGCAAAATGGAGAGGAGGAGAAGAAAGAAGGCTATAGGAGACTTTCAATGTCTCTTCTAGCTCTAAAGTTTAGAGCTTTACATATATATTTATGTATATACATATGTATATATAATATATATACATATATAATATATACACATATAATATATAATATATATAACATATATTATATATATATATATATATATATATATATATATATATATATATATAGGTTTAGAGTCTAAACCTATAATCCTAAGGTGTGGGTTTTTCGTTTTGCTGTAAGAAAAAACTTACAAGAAATTTGGGCTGTCCAAAAGTGAATGGGCAGCCAGTGTAGTTAATGATTCCCCCATCATTAGAGACCTTCAGGCAGAAGCCAGAAGCTGAAGCTGAAATACTCAGGCTAAATAATGAGAAGATAGGACTCATTGGAAAATACCCTGATGTTGGGAAAGACTGAAGGCAAAAGGAGAAGGGGGTGACAGAGGATGAGATGGATGTCGTCATGAACTTGGACAGACATCAAGAGACAGTGGAGGATAGTAGGGCCTGGTGTGCTTTGGTCCATGGGGTCCCAAAGAATCAGACACGACTGGACAACTGAACAGAAAAAAGTAGTCCGGGTGAACTAGGGTGATGGATTGCTAGGAGTGGAGCGTAGGGGACAGCTACAGGAAATGTTCTGATGGTAGAATCAAGCCAACTTGTCAGCTAATTTCCTTGTGAAAGGGGCGATGGGGAGAGTCAGTGATGAAGCCAAGGTTACAAATTTCATTGACTGAATTGACAATGATGCCCTGAACATAACTAGGGATGCTTGGAAAGGGAGTAGGTTCAGGGGAAGGGAAAAAAGTAAGTCTGTTTTTGACATGTTGAGTTTGGGATACTTATGGGATATCCAACTGGAGGTGTCCAACAGGACACTGGCGATTGTAGGACTGGAGCTCAGCTTATTTCCTCTAAGCCTGGATATATGGATCTGAGAGTCATCTACAGAGAGAGGATAATAGAACCTCTAGGAAGGCCAGAAGGAATCTCAGCCAAGCAGGACTGCTTTGAAAGTTCTATGTTGATTTAGTATAGATTTTAAAAGAAAAGCAAGTTGTACATGATGGATTCATAGTTCCATGTCCGGTCCTTTTTCTGTTGTACTACATGTGTAGAAATACTCATTTTATATGGTGTTTGTTTAATTCAGAAGAAATATAAAAAATCGATACTCTGGGAACTGATAAGATCACAAAGAATGTGGCTGTAGAGAAAGAAAACAAAGGAGTTTTGGGGGGTGCCTGAGGTTAGGGAGCAGGACACAGATGAAGATGCAGCAAAGGATTCTGGGAAGTAATGGTGAGAGAGGTCAAAGGAAAGCCAGGAAAGGAATGTAAGAAAACCCAAAAGGAAAGAGTTTCCAGGAGAAAAGGGTGATCAATAGTGTCCAAAGCAGGAAAAAGGTCAGGAAGGATAAGAACTGAGAAAATGTTGTCTAATTTAGAAAATAAGACCTTATAGCCTCATAGATTAAGAGCCAGAAGGAGGCCATTGAGCTTAGAGATGGGGGATGTTTGTAGGAAGGAGTTAGTAATTGGAGAAAGACAAGAGACTAGAAGTACATGAAGGGCAAGCTACCAGAGGAGATAGGAGATGTGAACAAGGGGCACACATTGGCTTGGCAGGAAAGTTCGCTTCTTTGTCAGAGACCGGGCCATAAGGGTGCTTTCCCATAAGACCTACTGCCTCCCCTAATTTGTCCTGAAACTGGGGTTCGGCCCCACCGCAGGCTGCACTCCCCAAGCCTGGGCCTCCCAAAAGAACTTCCTGTTGTTGAGGTTTTTATCTCCCGGATGCACCAGACTCCCCAAAGTACCAGGTTCCTGCCTGGACCCAAGCCTAAGCCTATGCCCCTAGTGAGTAAAGGATCCAAGAGGAAGAGATGGCCATGTACAGTTGGGGCTATGAGAAAGGGATGAGACCAAAAGAGTCTCTCCCCCTTATTCTCCCTCAGAAGCATCCTACATGTCCCTCAAACTGAACTAGAACTCTAAGCCCATGATGGACTGGGGCTGGGGAGAAACCCTAGAGACCTGGCTCTCTTGGAGGAACCCAGGCTATAAACAGATCTAGGCCCCTGGAGGGCCTGAGAAATCTCCTTTGCCCACTGGGGGAACTGGAGAATCTGGGGCCCAGATCCACCTTAGACAGGCATGCCAAGAAAAATGACCATAGTCTACTCCCTCCCATCCCAAACCTGGGTGGAGGCAGAGCTGGTAACAGGCTGACCCTGGGGCACCCATCTCTGACCCTTGGAGGTTTGGGTGCATGGTCAAGGTTGAACAAATCCAGCCCAGGCTGGTAGGCCATGTCTCTCTCTGTTCCCCTCTTCTTCCTTCTTTTCTGCTAGTCTACATCTGATAACCCCATCACCTTCCCTAGAGTGTCTGCTTCTTGAAGAAACTAGCCTGGCCAGTCCATTTCAGGAGATGGAATCTCTACTCTTCCCTCTTCCCCAGCCCTGGCTGCCTCAACTTCTCTTCTTCCACATGCCCACCCCCCACTTTAGTCAGTGACCTCCTGCTTGAGATGGGGTGAGGGATAGGAAGGGGCAGCAATTTGTGGGGCATTCTATCAGAATTTTACCAGTTATGGTTCCACATTCCTGGGTTTTTTACCTGGTTCTCATCTAAGGGAAAATGGATTTCTAAGGAGTGGGTGGGGGCAGGAGAGAAGGAGAAATCCCTTCCCTATTCAAGAACCTGAAAAGTCTCTGAATCAAAGGATCCTCCTGCTGGGCTGAAACAGAAACCAGAGGCAGGAAGTCTGAGGTGAAGATGGACATGGGGAAACTGAGGCAGGGACAGAGAAAATGAGGCAGAAACAGAGAAGCAGGATTACCAAGAGAGTGCCTAACATGGGCCCTCACACATTGTAAGAGTTTAACAAATGTTTATCGAATCAGATAGAGAGAGAGAAACTGAGGCAGAGACATAAAACCAGTGAAAGACAGAGACTTTCAGAGAGACAGAGACAGAGAGAGAGAGAAACTGAGGCAGAGACATAAAACCAGTGAAAGACAGAGACAGAGACAGAGAGAAACAGAAGCAGAAAACTGACTCCCCCTCCCCTCTCAGCACAGCTAGACAGGAAGGAACTATTTATAACTCTCCCTACCAACCCCTAGCCCAGCTGGGAGGCCCGGAAACGACCCCCATTAGCCTATGGGACTTGCCCCTCCCTGCCCAGGCTGGGGGGCCTGAAGTGGGGAACCTCCCTGCTCAGCCCCTTTGAACACCACCTAACCAAGCACCAGTGTCCATGGACAGCCTCAAACCCCTCCTCCTCTACACCTATTGACAGAGCTACCTTGTGGTCTCTTTCTCATAGACCAAGGAGGACAGCTCCCCACCAATACCCCAGCCTCACAGGAAGCACATCAAAGGGAAGGGAAGGGGGGGAGGCTGCTTGACTATATATATATATATATATATAAATGCTTTGGAGCAAACATCCCCAAAGCCACTCCTGCAGTCCCCTCTCATGGACCCCTGCAGCTAGCCCCCAACATCTTGGATCCTGCAGCCCTCAGCCCTCTGTCTTGCTCCCTTCCTTCCCTCCTGTCCACCCAACCAGCAGTAAACTCAGCCTGACACTAGCAATGAGGGACCTATTTTTAGGTTTGTCCTGGCCCCATAAGCCATCTCAGGCAATGGAATCTCTTTTTCTGGCTTCCTGGGCCCAATTCCATCTGTCTGCTTGGTTAGCAGCCCCTCCCCTGGGATTTGCACCTCAGTTTCCCTCTGACCCAGAGTATTCCATCTACAGGAAGAGATACCAAGAAGCTAGCTAGACATGAGTACTATTCAGATCCTCCTCTCCTCTGTCTCCACCCCCTCAAGCTTCGTCAGGCTCCCCCACCCCAAGTCCTGACCCTCTGCATTCCCTGACTGACCCCTGACCCCTGTCCAGAGAGAGCACTCCTGAGCCTGAAGGGGTTAACCCCCACGCTCTTCTCCGTCCCCGGCCCTCCTCCCCTTCTCCCGGCTCCCTCTCTGTCTGTCTCTGTGTCTGTCTCTCCGACACTTTCAGTCACATCCGCCCGCGGGGGCATAGCTCCCCCAGCTCACACGTCCCCAGACTGTGCGGATCTTTCTGATTGCCCCAGGATCTCTCAGTCTGCCCTGGCCAGGCTCTCCAGATCTGCTCCAGGTGAGTGTGCTTCAGGTCCCAGGCTGGAACTGATTTTTCTCTCTCAGGATTTATTTCCCCAAACAACCACCCCCCCCATTTACCATTCTCTTCCCCACTGCACCCTCCTCTACCCACTACTAGCACTGCAGGCAGGAGTAGGGGCTCCTGGCTGGACCGGCATGGGCTGGAAGTGGCTGGAAAGGGAGCACAGCTGTTCCCACCAGAATCCCACCAGTCCCACCTCTAGCACCAACACGCCTGGCCCCTAATCTAGCCTTTTATGGAAGAGATAGGAGAGGTCGTTGGGGAAATAAATCTAGTGACTGGGAAATTGGGAGTAAGGGAGGAGATGGAGATATGCTGGGTCAATGGCCCATGGAGGCCCCCCTCACCTCTGTCCTCCTGGCTGCCCCAGAGACAGGCCTGGGCTGGGCTGATGGGAACCCTCTGGGGAAAGAGAAACACCAGCTGCTCTGGCTGAATACACAGCCTGACTGGAACCATGTGTGGGTTGGGTGTGACTGTGAACAATCGTATGATGCAGAATGGTGCATGTATATGGTTTGTGGGACTGAATGGGGATGTGTAAGGAGGATGTGCATTATGTACAGCTGTGAAATTGTGTGACCATGTGTGATTGTGTGGCTGTAGATCGGGTGATATGGTGGCTATGGTTGCATATCTGTGGTGGTTGTGTATCAGTCAGCACCATTGTGTCCTGTGTCACTTGTTTATTGCCTGTGGCAACTGTGGTTCTTCATTGTCACACACCCATCACTCTCCATGCCTTGCTGAGCGTGTGTTCTGAGATGGAGAGGGGTGAGCAGTTGGACGTGTGGATGTTTGGGATCTTAGGAGGAGCACAGTGACACCAGTAAGGTAAACACAGGAGCTCAGGGAACAAACTTTTAGATGGCTCAGTTATTATTTTTTTGTGTGTTTTATATCACACAGAAAATACGTCGGGGAAGTAGTTGATGAGGCATGTGTGTTTGCACACGCACACATGTGTATAGCTGTGTCCAGGAGGGGGTTGGAATCCACGTGCATACATACATGTACACAGGTACCCACTTCCCAAACCAGAAGTGTATAAAGGAAGCCCACGAGGTGTGAGGTGTGGCTGGCAGCCGATGGGAAATAGGATTGCCATAATCAATCCTGAAGTGAATCAGGAAGGGCCGACAGCTCCACTGCTGAGGGCCGCTGACAGCTCCCCCAGAGCAAAGCTGAAGGGGGCCTCCCAGACCATCTAGCCCAAGGCTCTCTTTTTATAGAAGAGAAGACTCAGAGGACTTTCCCAGACCCACAGATGTAGGGAGTGAAAGAGGCAGGCGCTGGGGTAGAAATAACAAAAACATGTAGCATTTGTATGTCGCTTTAAGGTTTACAAGCTCCATACACCTCATGCAATTTAAATAGTCAATCAGAGATCAGTCCTTCTGATCAGACCCTGGTCCTTTGGTCGAACTCTGAGTGAGAACCTACAGAGAGAGGAGACTCAGAAGACCTGTCTCAGTGTAACTGAGGAGATAAAATTCACACCTGGAGAGTCTGGAACCATAAATGATTAAAAGGGGGCAGGGTCTTAAAATCTAAAATGTCAGGGTTGGGAGAACCTTAGAACACAGTGTCAGAGCTGGGAGGGCCCTTAGAACCCAGGATGTCAGAGAGGGGAGGGCCCTTAGAACACAGAGTGTCAGGGATGGGAGGGCCCTTAGAACACAGAATGTCAGAGAGGGGAGGGCCCTTAGAACACAGAGTGTCAGAGAGGGGAGGGCCCTTAGAACCCAGGGTAACAGAGCTGGGAAGGTTCTTAGAACCCAGGGTAACAGAGCTGGGAGGGCCCTTAGAACACAGGAAGTCAGGGATGGGAGGGGCCTTAGAACAGAGAGTGTCAGAGCTAAGGGCAACCTTAAAACAGAGAATGGCAGATTTGAAAGTGACCTTAGAACATATAATGTCAGAGATAGAAAGGACCTTAAAACACAGAATGTGACAGCTGGACAAAACCTTAGGAAATAATCTAGTTCAACCTCCTCAATTAACAGTGAAACTGAGGCTTAGAGAAAGGGAAGTGAACTGTCTAAAATCACACAGAAAGTTGACCTTGAGACTGATCTAGCTCAATATAGAATCAGCAGGGAGATCTTTAAATTCCAGCTGAAAAGTAAGGCCCACAGGTGCTCAGAGGAGGGGAAAGACAAGCTGAAGCCATAAGGGAAGACTTCTGAGAGAAAAGAAGTTCTGTCTACTTGGTGAATGATAGCTATGATTTAGCTAGGAAAGGGAAGGGCATTCCAGAGAGGGGGCCAGTTAGGAAAAGGCAGAAAATCTGTAGTGGTGGGAGGTAGGCAGGTGGGGGTGGTGGGAGGTAGAAAGGTGGGGGTGGATGGTAAGTTGGAGGAAAGGCCCCAGAGTGCATGGCCAACAAGTTTGGCTGCACTCCCATCTTGGTGGGACTCAGTAGGAAAATCCCCCAGCCTCACATATGGTAAAGCCCAGATGGCATCAGGGCCTCCTGTCCCACCCACTCTCTTCCTCCAACTGCCCCTTTTTTAGCTCCAAAACTATAGGAGTGTCCTTCTCTTCTGGTTCCTGGCATTCGGGTTACAGTCTCCCTATCTCTTCTCAGATGGTGACTCCTTGTTCCAACTCTTTTCCCAGAGAATAGTGCCTTGATGAGTCTATAGTTCTGGAATCACAGAATCCCAGAGCTAGTTGGAAAGTTTAGAAGACTGCTGATCCAAACCCCTACCTGAGCAAGAATCCTCTCCACGGCCTCCTGTCCCCACCGGTGCATTCACAGGACTCGCAATCCATTTAACAAAAATTCATTAAAATACTCCCTAGCAAAAGCAATTCCCAAGGCAGTTAAAAGAATTCAGGAAAATAAAAGCCATCAGCAAAATAGTTAAAGGCAGCTGGAGATGTGGTTAACTCACATCTCCCCCTTTCTGCTCGTGGCTTACAACCTCATACCAAGTGGTCATCTGACCTACACCTGAAGACCCACAGCATCAGATCTTAACTCTTTCCTGCATCCTGGACTGCTTTGACAATCAGTCTGGTGAAGCCTATACACCCATTCTCAAATAATGTTTTTAAAATATAAAATAAAATACATAGAATTAAAGAGGAAACCAACTATATTGAAGTATGGTTGCCAAAAAAATTTTTTTCAGTTCTCAGACCCCCAGCTAAGAGCCCCTAGAGGATGAAAAGAAATTCATTACGTCATGAAGCAGTCCCCCATTACACCTTTTCAGACAATATTAATGGTTGGGAAGTTAGTTCTTCCATATCTAGAACTGAAAAAATATCTCTTTTCAACTCTGCCTTTACTGGGCCTAATTGGTCCCCTAGGGGCCAGGCCAAATATGTCCGTCTTGCGCATGGCAGGCAGCCCTTTAAAAAGACACTTGAAGAGAGCAATCATGTGCCTACTAAGTTTTCTCTTCTCCAAGCTAAATATCCCCAGTTCCTTCAAAGGATCTTCCTAGGATGTGGTTTCTAGTTCTCTTCTCCATTCCAGTCACTATCCTCTGAAACTTGTAGTTTGTCAATGACCCTCCTAAAAGGTGGCACTGGCAACTGGACCCATGCTCCAGATAGGGTCTCGGCAGGACAGAGGACAGGGAAACTTTCCCCTCCCTTTTTCCATTGCCTTAGATATAGACTAAAGTTGAAACTAGACGATGTCCAAGTAAATAAAGAGAAACACAACCCCAGCAGCTGGCTACTTAAGATGATAAATTGCTTGACCATGACACCCATGAAGCAGATCAAAGCCAAAATGGCCTTCTGTCCCTTGTAGTCCCCTTGTACTTCCATGGTGATGGTGGCAGAGTTGGTGGAAAGGGGACAGAGGTTGCTAAAATCCCTGTTTTTAGTTCACCTACTAAGTGTTGGCACAGAAGGGGTGATGTCATTGACTAACAGCCTAGAGGTTGACCTAAACCACATCTTCAACAGCCACGAGTTATAAATGAAATTAGAATACTAATTTGTGTATTGCTACAAGGTTTGCAAAGGGCTTTACACACATCATCTCCTTTGGTCCAAAGAACAACCTGGTGAGACAGGTACTGTTATTATCCCCATTTTACAGATTAGAAAGGTTAAGTGGCTTGAAAAGGGTCACACGACTATTGTGTCTCAGGTAAGAGGTGACCCCAAGTCTTGCCGATGCCAAGGTTAGCTCTCTATCCTCTGTACTGTGTGGTAAATTGGAAGGATGGCTCTCAGGCTCTCTTCCAAAGAGGCAAATAAAGAGCCTGCCAAAATTCATATCAACATGGGCCCAAGGAAAATGAGAAATAGCCTTTTTGTGAAACATCGCAGTGCTTCTGATGAAAAGAGTCCGTCTTTAAGTTCATTCACCAACATCTGTTGTAAAAGACAAAAAGGGAGAGAAATTCCACGAGGAGCTAGACCAGATCCTCCAAACTAAGTCAACATATATTTGGATATGCCACAACTTCAAGGCAAAGGCGGGCACAGGAGTGAAAAGGTAAAAATACATCGGAAAAGGTGGTTAGCTTGAGAAAGCTTATAGATTAGTTGGAAGGCTCATGCGTATGTAGCATGAATTTATTCTTCAAGAAAACATTCAAAAGGTGTAGGATATAGAATTCACTAACACAAAAAGTCAAAGTGATTTTAGCAGACAGCAAAGTTCCATTTATTGACATCAGAGTACTTTCTGATCAATTGTCTATAGGAAGCCAGATCATTATCGGGTTAAAAACAAAAGCCAAAATTCACTGCAAATTAGAAGAAAGAATAAAAAAGAAAATAGTGCATGAAATTCCAACACTTCCAACCCACTATATTTAAACAAGCTAAAAATAGGAACTGGATAAGAGTAAAGACATTGCCAATCTCACTACTCATTAGAGAAGTTTAACCAATGAAAACAGGTTCCATGAGGAAGAGCTCAAATGAGCCCAGAAACTCCTCCAGTCCAAAAACATCTACTGTCTTGGAGACCTGGACACCCAGGACAACACCAGGTTGTAATAAAAAAAAAACTCCTTCACCAAATACTGTGAAGGAGGATAATGGAAAATTAGGAATAATATCACTTTACACAATAGTCTGCAAAAAGTTTGGCATGTGATTTCACTATAAGAGAAAGTAGAAATGGCTTTGAAGAAAACGAAGACATAAAGAGACTATACTTGACTGAATAAACGCAGAAGAAATCCCCACTAGGGACAAAACAGACTTAAACACTCAGGGGTTGTAAAAAAAACCATATAAAATTAGCATTTCCATATACAGCGTGGATCAGAAGTGGATCATACATGAGTCTGCAAATCACTATAATGTACAACTTGCTTTTCCTTTTAAGCAAAGAATAAATTCAACACGTAACTTAATAAAATCCTGCTTCTCTGTTTCCTTTTGGCCCTCCTATTCTCTTCTGTGCATTTTAAAAACTGCTTCCCTCTGTTTTCCCTTCCTTCTTTCCTTCCTTACTTTCTTATTTTCTTCCTCCCTTTCTTTCTCTCTTTCCTTCTCTTTTTCTTTCTTTGTTTCGCACACCTGTCATTAATCTCCCTATGCCTCACATGCCCCTCACCCAAACTGCATGGGGGGAAAACCCTTTTAGACAATTATACAAACTCAAGCAAAACAAATTCCCACATTGGTCTTGATAGAAAATATATGTCTCATTTTGCACCTCAAATCCATCACCTCTCTCTCGGGAAATGGGTGTTAGGCTTCCTAATCAATCCTCTGTAATAGTGTTTGATCATTACACCGATCAGAGTTCTTGAGTTCTTTCAAATTTGTCTTTACAACGTGGTTGCTATTGTATAAATTGTTCTGGTTCTGCTCATTTTTCTCTGAATCAGTTCATACAAATCCTCCCAAATTTCTCAGAAACCATCCTTTTCAGTGATATTCCATTTCACACCATGGTGGGAGGAGGGAGAGAAAATTTGAAACTCAAGAGATTGTGGAACTGAATCTTGTAAACTAAAAGTAAACAAACAAATTAATAAAGATAAAAAAATTTTTTTGAAAAGTAATATTCCATTCCATTCATTTGGTCAGTCATTCTCTAGTTGATGGGCACCTTCTTAGTTTCTAGTTCTTTGATGTAATGCGAAGAGTTGCTACAAATATTTTTTTATAGATAGGTTCCTTTTTGGGGGGGGGGGGGTCTCTTTGAGTTATATGACTAGTAGAAGTGTAGCTGAGGAAAAGGGTACAAACAATTCAGGAGCTAGAGTCTTTAGGTCATAAACTCTTTCCCTAACCACAAGTAAGAAAGACATTTCTTTCCTTGTTTCTCTAATTAGTTTGTGATGCGACCTTTTATATCCAAGTCATGTATCTATTTGGAGTTTATCTTAATATATTATATTTATCTTAGTAGAGTATGTGAGATACACACACACACACACACACACACTACTCCAAACATCTTGGTACATCCTTAATCTACCCTCCTTGCTATTCCTTCTTCTCCTTTTCCAGCTTTCCCTCTCATTTCCCTATTTAAGGAAATATATTCCTATACTGAACTGTGTGTTTTATTTGACTAGTTCAGATGAAAGTGAGATTCAAGTGCTACCCACTCCTCTATTCCTTCCTCCTTGTTTGTACTGACTTCTCCTTGTGAACTCTAATTAAGTGACAGAATTTTTTTCCTAACCTTCTTCCTCCTTCCCTGACTCTACTCCAGGTTATTCCTCTTACCCCCTTTCCAATATTTTTTTTAAAGATGATCAAGACATAACAGAAACACCATCAGGCCTTCTGTCTAATTAGAATCCCTCTGTGACCCCCAATGATGATAGAGTTAAGAGGGGGCTTATATATCAACTCCTTATATTATAATGTAAACAGTTTATCCTTGTTTAATCTCTTATGGATGTTTATTTATGTTTGTTTTTTTATGTTTTTCTTCGCTCCTGTGTTTGCACTTCAAATTTTCTCTGCAACTTTGGTGTTTTCATCAGGAATACTTGGAAATCCTCTGTTTCATTAGAGGTACATTTCCCCCCTGTAGAATCATATTTAATTTTGCTGAATGTTATTCTTGGTTGCAAGTCTATATCCTTTGCTTTCTGGAATATCATATTCAAAGTTCTCTGCTCCTTTATAGTGGTGGCTACTAAAGTATGTGTGATCTTGACTATGGATCATTGGTACTTGAATTCTTTCTTTCTGGTTGCTTACAGTATTTTTTCTTTGACTTAGAAATTGGATTCTAGCTATAATGTTGGGTTTTGTTGTGTGTGAGTTTTTTTCAGGAGGTGACCAGTAGATTATTTCTATTTTCTTTTTTTGTAAATAGTATTTCATTTTTTCCAATTACATGTAAAAATAATTTTCAACATTCATTTTTTGGAAGATTTTTTCACTTGCAAATTTTTCTCTCTCCCTCTCTTCCCTCCCCCCTTCCTACTGCAAGCAATCTGATATAGGTTATACATGTGCAATCATGTTAAACATATTTTCACATTACTCATGTTGTGAAAGAAGAAACAGAAAAGGAAAAATCACAAAAAAAGTAAAAATATTATGCTTTGATCTTCCTTCAGACTCCACAATTTTTTCTCTGGTTGTGGATAGAATTTTCCACCATGAGTTTCATGGAATTGTCTTGGATCATTGTATTGCTGACAAGAGTTAAGTACTTCATAGGTGATCATCTCACGATGTCGCTGTAACTGTGTACAGTGTTCTCATGGTTCTGCTTATTTCATTATGCATCAGTTCATGTAAGTATTTTCACATTTTTCTGAAATCTGCTCACTCATCATTTCTTATAGCACAATAGTATTCCATCACAATCATATCCAACATTCATATACTACAACTTGTTCAGCCATTCTCCAATTGATGGACATTCCCTCAGTTTCCAATTCTTTGTCGCCACAAAAAGAGCTACTATAAATATTTTTTATACACATAGGTCCTTTCCTACACTGCAAAGACTAGTATAGATTTTATCATAAATACTATTGAAAAAGGGGTACCAGAAGGGTCCTTGGTTATTCTATTTTCACTTTGCCCCCAGGTTCTAAGAAACACGGCAAGTTTCTTTTATGATTTTTTGAAATATGATGTCTAGTCTTTTTTTTTTGGTCATACCTTTCAGGTAGTCTAGTTAAATTATTTCTCTTTGATCTATTTTTCAAGTCAATAGTTTTTGCTGTGACATACTTCATATTTTTGTCTATTAAAAACTTTCTTGTTCAACCCTTGACTGGATGGAGGAACTTATAGATACTTCTCTTTCATTTTCTTTATTACTATCCCTTGTGGTGCATTTTTAGAGCCTTACTGGGCTATTCATGTGGATCTGGGGCTCTTCTAGGACTTGACACTCTGCCAGAAGTCACTGCAATTGCTGTTTGAGATGATAAAAATCTTTAAAAGTCATAACTAGTATTACGACCCAAAATGACAAGAATGAGGCATTAGTCACTTCTATGGAAGCATATTAAAAACTTCCTTTTAGTTCAACTGAAAAGCATGAAGAAATAAATATTGCTGTAGTTCAAAGTCTTTTCTAGACTTTTCTTTCTCAGAAAATGTGTAAGAGGTTAAGAATCAAGACTAAGGTAGAAGGAGAAATACTTGAGTCTGTCTAAAGAGCATTTGCCTTCCCATCTGAAATGACTGAGCTATAAGCCTTTTGAGGGCAACAACTTATCCATACAGAAATGATAAATATGTTAAAGAGTAAATCTTTTCATCCTCAAGAGGAGTGGTCAAGGAGGTGATTGAGTAGTACTAAAGATAAATTACTTTTCTAATTCGCTATTGTTCTGGAATGTTAACCCCAAATTTTAACGTGTTGTTACCTTTCCGTGTTCAATATTTCTGAGTCACTTCAGATTGTCATGGGGAAGAGAAATATCCAAGGGCATGATAGAGACTGTGCCAGTCTGGACATTTCTGTCTCCAAATAAGAAATCCTCAGATAGAGGAATACATTAAATTAATAGGAAATTGTTTCTGACAAACGTGCCTGAAACATAGAATACTGTACAGAATTAATATTTTTCTTTGATGCTACCAACCAACTCTCTCATCTATAAAATCTTTATGAGTGGTCTAGGCACACAGGATGGTATTCTTGATGAAAAGAAAGGAGCCAGATTGACTGTTCGATACAGTGTTCTACAGAAGATATCTTTACAATAACATGTTCGACGGAAAGATGTAAAAAGAAAAAAAGTGGGGGCAGGGGAGACTTTTGACTCCATTGAACAAAATGAAGCCTTATAAGTTCTCCCATAGGCAAGGGCTCTTCTATGCCTATGTTCAGATCACATAAGGTTTCCGGATATCCAAAAGATTTCTTTTGTGCCACCCACAAATTTGATAAGTATATCATCTGTGCATAGATCTAAGTTATTGATAAAAAGTGATGAGCAGAATAGGACCAAGGATAGGTTCATGGAACAGCCAACTAGAAACTTCTATCCAGGATGGTATCAACTCACTCATCCCTACTCTTTGGGTCCAGTTATTCAATGAATAACGAATCTCATTTCTCCAACTTGTCCATGAGGACATGATGAGTTTGCCAAATGCCTTATTGAAACCCAGATATCTCATCTATTCCTTTTTTATCAAACATATTCATACGTTACCACATTCAAAGCATGGAGTCACATATTATAGAATGTTTGCATTTATCCCCTTAAGTTAAAATCCCTAGTTCACCTTATTACTCACACTCTTTCCTTTTGTATATAGATATCTGGGGTCATGATGTGCATTGGCATCTATAAATGAGGCCTCTGTTCTGTTATCCTTATTCCTTCATCACACCTGATGCTGTCCACACTCCACAGATGTATGTAAATAGTTCCATCCCTTCCTCTTCCTCCATTTTCAGTTTAAATCCCTTTTAATCAAATCAGCAGCAATCAAACTCTCATGAGATGCACTCCATCCTTGGTCTTTCATTCCTTTTTCTTAAATCCAAATCTTATTCTCAGACACCATCTCCCTCACCAGCCAATCCTTTCCCATATCTTTTTCCTTTAGCAGCCTCTACCTTCAGCAGTAACAAAAATACCATCTGTGACCCTGAGGTCTTGACTTTCTTGCTCAGAATTCCTTGTGTCCCCAGGCGAATTGTCATTAAATGGGTAAAGGTCTTAGACTTTAGAGGGGTCTCAAGAGACTTTCTGTCCTATCCATAATACAACATCCAGGAAGAAATCTTATTTCCCAATTATTCATGTCTGATCCATGTAAGCTGCCTTACCTCAGAGCATCCCCAACCATCAAGAACTATTCCTTCACAATAACGGCTAGCTTTTCTAGTGTGCCTTAAGGCTTGCACTGTACTTTGCATAGTTATCTCATTCAATCCTCATTATTATTCCCATTTTATAGGTGGGGATACTGAGGCACAGAGAGGTTAAGAGTGATTTTCCATGGGTTACACAACTAGTAAGTATCAGAGGCAAGGCCCCGGTCCTCTCCAGCTCCTGCTCCTAATTCTTTTGACAAGACAATCGACCAGTCTCAATCAGAGTGGATGTGAGGTTAAGAAGGATCTTTTTGTTTTAATTGCAGGCTCTCTTCTTACCCAGATCTGCTTTCACTGAATTCTAATTAGCAAATTCCTGCTAGAGTCATAACCCAAACAGTAATTGCCTTCAACTGTTATCAGGAGATTTGCTAAAGGAATGTTACAGTCAGGCTTTATCAGACGCCTCCTCTTTCTTCTTTCTGCCTCCTTCCTAGATACTGTAGACGTGCATCTTTCTTCTTCCTTGTCTTCTGTGGTACAAAGGTTCTAGTTAGGAGGCCATGATTCTGAGATTCTATGCTGCCAGAATTCTTGGTATTCGAAGGTAGGATGCTAATTTAGAGTCCAGTCCCAAGGTACAAAAATAAAGGCAGGTCCTAGGTCACCAGCCCAACGGAGACAGAGCTGGGACGAGCCTTTCAGGTTAGGGCTCTTTTGCAGCAGCAGACAAGAGGCTCGGGAGGGCTGGGCCCAGGCTGTTGTGGATTCCTTAGGAGAAGCTAGGAGATATATTTCCTAAACTCAGATACCACCCAACAGAATACCATCCCCCCTTCCCTCACCAGGGCCTCACTCCAACATTCTCCGGAGGCTGGAATTCCTCCTTTGGTTGGGTGTCTGTCTCTCCCTTTCCTCCTCATCTCGGTCTATTCTGTCTTCTTGTTCACTTTTTTTGCCTTTCCTTTCTCTGCCTCCTCCCTCTTTCTTCTCTTCCTCTGTTTCTCCCTTCTTCCTGTCCTCACCTATGTCTCTGTCTTTTCTGCCCTTCCTCCTGCCTCTTTCCTCTACTGCCGCTCCCTTTGCTTTTCTCCAGTCCTCATCTCCTGCCTCTCTGAGCCTTTTACTGTCTCTTCATCTCTCCTTTTGGCTCAGATCCCTAGAGTGAGGTCACTTTTGGTCCTTCCCCTCTCTTGATCCCCAAACCCAACTAGTATCTAAATCCTCTTCCTTCACCAAAATTAGAAGAGGGTTTTGTCTCAAGAAAGCCAAAATTTAAGGGGCACGAAAATTGAGTTAAATTCCTTAAGAAAAGGGATCTTTATTTATTTTTAATCTAATGCAGAATAGATATCTGTTGTTGTTCCTCCTTCATTCTCAAAGATGACCAATGACGTCAAGAGGGTGATGCCTTGGCTTGCATGTGAATTTACAAAGCCATCAGCCTCATTCTTTTCCAGAGTCACCAAGGTCCAGTGACAAGATGTAAGTCAAGATGACTGGCATGCATTGGTAAGACAACAGTCAGGATGACTGGTGTGCGTGGAGTGAGGGATGTTTACCGATTGCTTGTTGACTGATTGATCTCTTCAGCTACAAACAACTGAACCTAAGTTAGCAAGACAAATTAAAATCAGAGGCTGCCATATGGCAGACTTTCTCCTCATCCATCTGGGTATTTATACCCTAGCTGAGCTCCCTGTACTTCCCTTCCTCCCTGAGTGATCCCCCACTTTGCCCTGGGGTGTCCCTGTGTCTCTGTCCCAAAATTGCTAATTATAGATCTGAAGCCAGACCATCTCTCTCCCATTCACCCGTCCCCTTCTCCTTTCTATTTCCATGACCTCACTCTGGCATCGTAGTCTCCCAGTCCAGATCCCCTGGCCTTGGACCCAGACTCCTTCTGGCACTGACTGTGCTAGAAGTTTGAGAACTCTGAGAGTCCTAAGAGACCCAAGTTCCCAAGCTGGTAGATGATATGTATTGTTCCTTGGGAGAAGTCCTGGTTGTTTGTTTGCCCCTGGGAGAAGGAAGACTCTCAGGCCCCTTTGGTATCTACATTTTCTACTTTCTGCCTCAGAATCAGACTCATTCCTTGGAGGATTCTTATTGAACAAAAACGACCCTTTTATTATAGAGATCGGGAAACAAGTCTAGTGACTTACCCAAGGTGGTAAGACCCAGACCAGACTCAGGCTTCCTGGCTGCCTTGGCTATTTCTGATACTCTGAGTGGAGAAGTTTGGTTATAAAGATACTGAGCTGGGGTGGGAAGAGAGACAGACAGAGAAAGAAAGAGAAGGAGGGAGACAGAGACAGAGACAGACTCAGACAAACAGACAGAGGCAGAGACAGAGAGAGAAAGAGAAGGACAGAGGAGGAGAGGGAAAGAGAGAGAGACACAGAGAGAGAGAAAGAGAGAGAGAGAAAAAGAGAGAGAGAGAGAGAGAGGGAGGGAGGGATGGAAGGAAAGAAGAAGGGAGAGAGAGAGAAGGAGAGAGAAAGTAAGAGGGGGGGGATATACTGGAGTGGGAAGAAATTTGTGGCCCAGAGATCAATCAGCAGGCTATAGTCCAGGCATGAGGTGATGAGGGGCCTGTACCAGAGTAGTAGCAATGTCAGAAGAAGAGAGCATATATGAGAATATTGTGTAAATAAAATTGATAAACCTTGGCAAGATATTAGATAAATGTGTGTGTAAGAGAGAAAGACAAAGACAGAGAGAGAGACAGAGAGAGACAGAGAGAGAGAGAAGGAGAAAGAGAGAGAAGGAGAGAGAGAGACAGAGAGAGAGAGAGACAGAGAGAGAAGGAGAAAGAAAGAGAGAAGAGAGAGAGAAGGAGAGACACAGAGAGAGAGACAGAGAGACAGAGAGAGAGACAGAGAGAGAGCTAAACAGGCAGGGACCCTAGGACCCAGACCTAATTCAGTTCTGCCCCAACTCCCGCCTAGGTAGTTAGGTGGCACAGTGGCTAGAGTATTAGGCCCAGAGTCAGGAAGACCTGAGTTCGAATCTAGCCTCAGATACTCCCTAGCTATGTGACCCTCAGAAATTCACTTAATCTCTATTGTCTTAGTTGTCTCCACTGTAAAATAGGTATAATAATAGCAGGTTGCTGTGAGGACCAAATAAGATAATATTTGTGAAGTGTTTCGCACAGTGCTTGGCACATAGTAGTACTTAATGAATGTTTGTTTTTCATCCTCTACGACCCCAGTTTCAGAAAGATTAAAGATGGGGACATATCTAGGGACCAAGATGAAAACATGCCTTTTCCTCTCAGCCTGGAACAAAAACAAGCAAGAATTAGGGAGATAATGATACCAAAGAACCAGAAAGACCCAAAGGTCTTAGGATTTTTCAAAAGTATATATTAATAAAATATTTTGCTTTTTGTTTTTACATCATCTAAATTTCACCTTGTGCCTCTACTCTCCCCCCCCTCCAAAAGAGACATCCCACACGGTATTTTTTAAAGAAAAACATTCAGCAAAACAGATCAATATATAACCTGAAAGTATATGCAGCAGATCAATGGACCTCTCACCTCTGCAAAGGGGCAGGTGAAGGTGTGCTCTCTTACCTCTTCTTAAGGGCCCTGGATTGTTCTTTGCAGTTGTACAACATTCACTTTTGGTTGTTTTGTGGTGGTGGTGGTTTTCTTTTACATTGTTGTCTTCCCTGTGTATTTTGCTCTCTTGGCTACTCTTACCTCCCTCTGTCTCTGTTCATATAAATCTTTCTGTGTTTCTTTGTAATCATGATATTCAGCATTTCTAAGAGCACAATAATGTGGATAGATCACTAGGCCTGGAGTCAGGAAGACTCATCCTCCTGAGTTCAAATCTGGGCTCAGACACTAACTAGCTGTGTGACCCTGGGAAAGTCACTTAATCCTGTTTGTCTCAGTTTCCTCATCTGTAAAATGATCTAGATAAGAAAATGGCAAAGCACTGCAGTATCTTTGCCAAGAAAATCCCAAATGGGGTCATGAAGAGTCAGACATGACTGAAACACTAAACAACAACAGATATTATATTACATTCCTGTGCCAATATGGGCAATTTATCTACCCTCCAGTTTCCAGTTCTTTACTATCACAAAGAGTGCTACTGTAAATATCTATATATGGGGATTTTATTTTATCAGTAATCGGATAATTCTAGAATGGGGGGACAGAGAGGGTAAGGACTAGGCAGGGACCATGCACAGAGATGAGACTAGACCCATTTGTTTTCTGAGTATCTCTAAGCCTCTCCCAGGTACCTGGGAGGGGGACTTAAAAGAAGGAAGGCATCCAAGCCATTGCACCCAACTCACACCGTGGGCACTGGCTCAGCAAACCCTGGGAGGCAGGGGAAGAGGCTATGGCAAATAGACTGCTTGCCAGAATGCCAGTACTACCCCTCACCCTAGATGATTAGGGTCAGGGAGGCAGGAACTTGAAACCACCTGCAGAGAACTTAAAACCACTAACCAGGGATGCCCAAGCTTGCCCAGTTCAAGTTCTTGGCCCAGCCCAACCAGGTCACAGGCCAGCTGGTCTCTGACCAGAGTTTGTGGTAGTGTATCCCTAAATATGTGTGTCTGTGTGTGTTTGTATCAGTGTTTGTCTGTCTTGTGTGTTCCTATATATACAAACAAGAATGTCTGTACATTAGCATGCCCGTATTTTGTGCATATGTGTGTGTTTATATGGTCTATCCCTCTATTCATATCCCCCCCCCCACACACGCACACACACAACCTACAAGATCAAGCACTTTAAGGGCCCTATTGGAAAACACAAAAACCAAATTCCTGATTATTGGGGGAATTTTTGTTAGCCCCTGGGTCATTGAAGTAAGGGTCACCTGCTTTCCAGAAATCTTAGCAAAGAGAATAGTCCCTGAACCTGCCCCCATAGAGCTAACATGTGTGAGTGTGTATGTATCTGTGTGTGTGTGTGTGTGTGTGTGTGTGCGAGAGAGAGAGAGAGAGAGAGAGAGAGAGAGAGAGAGAGAGAGGTTGAGAGAGAGAGAGAGAGAGAGAGAGAGAGGAAGGGAGAGCCTCACATCAGCACTACAAGCTTCCAAGTGGAGCCCTGAGTCTGGTTTGACCAAATAAAGATGGCTTGCTTACCGTCTTTTCCAAGAAGCTGTCTGCCATTCATTCAGCTATACTGGGGAGGGGAGAAGGGAAAAGAGAAAGCTCAGCCCTGGGACATGCCCTCTCAAAAGTCAAAGTCTCTAGGGAGGTAGAAAGGGGGCAGATGTAGACCTTACCTTCAGGGATTTCATCTGTGGGAGACTCAAAAGGGCTAGACTTGAGCCTGCCCCTTGGGGGCAGTCACAGCCTAGGGGAGACAGAGAGTCAACAGAATTACAGAATCTTCTTGTTGGAAAGAACCAGTTGCTATTTAGTCCAACCCACACTAGAGGGAGAAATGGAGAGAGCACCGGGCTTAGAATCAGGAAGACCTGAGTTCAAAATCAGCCTCAGACACTTAGTAGTTGTGTGACCCTAAGTTAGTCACCTAACTTCTGTTTGCCTCAGTTTTCTCATCTGTCAAGTGGGGATAATAATACTAGCACCTATCTCCCAGAGTTGTTGTGAGGATCAAATGAAATAAAATTTGTAAAGTGCTTAGTATGGTGTCTTTTACATTGTAGGTACTCTGTAAATACTAGTTGGTGATGGTGGTGGTGGTGGTGTTCCCAAAGATATATGTACCATACACCCAACAAAAGGATACTGAGCCTTTAGTTGAAGACCTCCAGGAGGGAAAATCCGCTATCACTGGAGACAGCCCATTCCACTTTGGTATAGCTCTAATTAGGACTAATTAGAACTAATTAGAAAGTTCTTCCATCCAACATAAATCAGCTCCTGGTCCTGCCCTCAGGGACCAAGCAGAACAAGACTAATCCCTCCCCACAAGACAGCCCTTTTAGGTTCTATAGTCAAGAAAAGTGAAATCAGCTCCAGCCTTCAAGAAGCGGAATGGTTGGGTCAGAGGGGTCTGGGGAACAACAGCACAGAAATAAGGAGTATTTACATGATACATACGAAGTGGATACAAGGCCACCTTCGAGAGAATGCACCAGTAGCTGGGGAAGCTGGGAAAGGCCACCTGCAGAAGGTAGATGCTTGAGTTAAGTCCCACAGAAGCCGGGAAGTCTAAGAGTTAGAACTGAGGAGGGAGAGCATTCCAGGCATTGGAGACAGTCGGCGCAAGGACAATATGGCGGGATTGGAGGGGGCCAGTGTTAGAACTCTGGCAAGACAGGCAGGAGCGAGAATGTGAAGAACTCTGAAAGCCAAACAGAGGTTTTACGTTTGACCCTGTGACTGGGATTTATTAATCTCTTCCCCTACTAGACACCCTTTTCTTTCTGGATTTTCATGACGTGTCTGACTGTTCCTTTGCGTTTCCTTTGCTGGATCTTTATCTATTCCATGCCCACTAATTTCAGGTGAAGCTACTGTCCTGGGCCCCTTTTCCTTTTCCCCTGGCAGCTATGTGGTGCAATGGATAGAGTGCTAGGCCTGGAGTCAGGAAGATCTGAGTTCAAATCCCATCTCAGACATTGATTAGTTGTGACACCCTGGATGTCATTTTACCTGTGTCTGCCTCTATTTCCTCAGCTGTAAAATAGGGCTAATAATAGTACGTGCTTCCCAAGATTGTTGTGAGGATAAAATAATATTTGTAAAGAGCGTTGCAAGCTTTAAAGCACCATGTAATTGCTAGATATTATTATTCATCTTTATACCTAGATTTTGAACCTGAGGTCCATGAAGTTTTTAAATAATATTTTATAATTGTATTTCAATCTAATTGGAGGGGGAAATGTGATCAAATCTTCACTTTAGAGAATTAATTTTGTTGCCAATATAGAGGATGGATTGGAGTGGTGAGAGGCTTGTTATAAGGATGGATGTCCCAACAATCCAGGCAAGATGTGATGATGACCCACACCAGAGCCAACTGGAGATTAGTGTGTTCGGTGGAAAGCCCATTGTTAAACATTTACCATCATGCCCAAACTATGACGGTGATTGCATGGTGAGAAGAAAGGGGACTATATGAGAGATGTTATTGAGACAGAAATGATAAGACTTGGAAGCTGATTGGACATGTAGGGTGAGAGTGAGGTAATGAGCATGACACCAAGGATTGGAACCTGGGCATCTGGGAAGATCATAGGATCTTAAGATCATAGAGCTCATGCTGGGAGAGACCTCAGGATAGCCATGTAATAGGAAGTAAGGAAGAGTGGTGGTTGCAGGGAGGGGACGATAATTTTCGGACATGTTAGGTCTGACCTCCCATTCAAAATATCCACTAGGCAGTTGGTGATGTGGGACTAGAGTTCAGAAAAAGGAGGAAGACTGGATATATAGATCTGGAAGTTATCTGCAGAGAAATGAAAATGGAACCCAGGGAGTTTACAAGGTCACAAGGTGGGAGAATAGACAGCCAGGGTTCTCACCCTCTTGTGTGTCCTGAACCCCAGTGGTAGTCTCACACTTTTTGGAATAATGTTTAAAATGCATAAAATGAAATACATAAGATCCAAGGAAAGCAACCATTTGGGAACAACTGTTATCAGAATATTTTTTTAAGAAGTTCAGGGATCCCAAGTTAAGAAACCTTAGTGTAGAGAAAGAAAGGAAGAGGTCTCAAGACAGAGTCACAGTTAGTGGGCATGACACAGATAAGGTTCCAGCCAAGTAAACTGAGAAGGTACAGTCAGACAAGTAGGAGGAAACCAAGAGAGAACAGAGTCATGAAAACCCAGAGAGGAAAGACTATACAGGAAGAAAAGGTAGTCAACAGCATCACATGGTACATAGAAGTCTGAGGACTGAGAAAAGGCCATTTGACTTTAAGAAGCCATTGGTAGTCAGAGCAGCTAGATGGCACAAAAAATAGGGCACCGGCCCAGGAGTCAAGAGCACTTGAATTCAAATTAGACCTCAGACACTCAACACTAGCTGTGTGACCTTGGGCAAGTCACTTAAACCCAATTGCCCTGCCTTCCCCCCTCCAAAAAGCAAAAAAAAAAAGAAGAAGAAGAAAAAAGAGATGGGAGTAAAAGAAGAGATAGTTGGGGGGTGGGGAAGGGGGTTGCTTATTGAGAGAATGTGAAATGAAGAGAGTGGAATAAGAGGGAGCTCCCTGGCCAATGGTCTCATTTTTTTCTTTGAAGTATGAGGAGAGGTCTTCAAAGGAAGGATGGGGGAGAGAAGGTAGGAAATGGCTTCAATGGTGAGTGGGATAGAGAATTTATTGGGGGTAATATAAGGATAGTGCCTTGCTGGAGTCAGGGCCTAGTTAAGATCAAAGTTTGTGGCAACCCAGTCACCATGATTTCATGACTTCTTCCAGCTCTGTGCGGCAGCATCCACAGTTTCTGCAAACAGTCTTGATATGACATGAATTTGAGGCTCTTCCCTCCATGGATTCTTTTCTTTGAACATTCTCCAGCTTATCTGTGGCCTTAAACCCAGAACTAAACACAAATGGAGGGGTCACAGAGTTTTGGGAAGAGGGCTAGAGACTCAGAATGGGGGCGGCTTTAACGGCGACAGAGTTTGGGAAAAGATCAGATATGCGCAGAAGGGACTCTCTCATCCCATGTCAGGAGGGTATTGGCCTCAGAACCCACACCCTTGGGAAGGGTACATGGTGGGGAGTGTTTATCTGCATGTGTAGTTTCTAGAGCCAGGCCTGTGATAGCCACAGCAACCGCCAACAGCAACAGCCACAAACTCCCCGTACACACACACACACACACACACACACACACATACACACACACACACACACTCCCTCTTGCCCAAGGTAGGTCAGGTTTCAAGAACCTGAGGAAGAGAGACCAAAATAAAATTAGTCTGCTATGGTCTAGTAAATTAAATTTGGAAACAGGAAATGTGGGATCAGTCTCTAGTTCTGAAATACGTTAGCTGTGTAGCCTTGGACAAGTCACTTTCCTTCTCTTAAACCTGTCTTCCTCGTGTGTCAAATGAGGATGGGAGTCTGTGGGACACATACTTGTAATGTGAGCTACTAGGGAAGCTAAGGCTGGTGGATCTCTAGAGCTCAGGAGCTTTGAGCTGCAGTGGACAATACTAAGGATGGCCACACTAAGTTCTGCATTAATATGGTGACCTCTCTGGGAAAAGGAAGGCTTCCAGGGTGTTGGGAAGAGGTTGATGTCATTCCTTCAGGAACACATGCTGCTGTTCCTTCCCCTATCTCTCTCTCTCTTTCTCTCTCTCTCTCCACTATATAAGTATCAAAGATTCTTGGTAGGAGCCTTTTCCTGATCCAGCCCATAGGCCATGGCCTGGGAAGTGGTGGGAACAGCTATGGCCCTGAAACCCAGTATCGCCTCTGGCTAGGCCTGACCACATAGACCTATCCTAACCCTGACATTGCCCCTGACCCCAGCATCCTAGTCTGACCTGACCTTGGTCCCCAAACTTGGCTGTAACATCTGGTCCCAGAGGGGTCACAAGGAAGCTCCTGAGCTATGGCAGGGCTGTTAGTGGGAGGGGTTCAGGAAGAGCTTCCTGAACAAAGCAGTTGAAGGATGGGGGGTCTGAGGGGAGAATCATAGAATCATGAAATCTGAGTTATAAGGTACCTGAGAGGTTATTAAGTCCAACATATACCTGAGCAAGAATTCCCCTCTACAACATGCCTGGCAAGTGTCTGTTCAGGCTTTCTTGGAAAGCCTCCAGTGATGGCTAGTGGTAGCCGATCCTACTCTGAGACGGCCTTGATTTGAAAGTTTTCCTGATGTCAAACCTTTATCCGCTTCTCAGCAGCTTCCACCCATTGTCCCTATTTCTGCCCTCTGATGCCAAGAAAAACAAGTCTAATCCCTCTTTTACCTGACAACGGTCAAATGTTCGAAGGAAGAACAATGATGCTGCCTCCCCCACCCCAACCACCCATTCAGGACTTCTTTTTCTTCAGGCCGAATGTCCCCAGTTCCTTCGTGGTATCCCCAAAAGGCATTATCTCAATACCCTTCCTGCTCTCTCAAACCCTCTCTAGCTTATCCATATCCTTCCCAAAATGTGGTTCCCAAGACTGAACGCATATTCCAAACGTGGTCTGAGCAGAATAGAGCCGATCCATCCTGTCACCTCCCTCACCCTGGGCATGAGGGCTCTCTCAACAGAGCTTAATGTGTATTAGCTTTTTTTCTTTTCCTTTCTTTTCTTTTCTTTTTCTTGGCTTCCATAACACGCTGTTAATTCATATTGCTCTTACAATATATTGCAACCTTCTGATTTTTCCAAAGTGAACGGGTACATGGTCACAACACCCCAAGTGTAAAATTTCCACTTTATCCCTATTTAATTTCATTTTACTAAACTAACCTACCATGCTAGCCTGTTAGCCTTGACCCTTTTGACCATCATGTCTGATAAGTACACCATCCATGTCTGTATCCAAACCACTGATAAAAATGTTAAGTACAGGGTCAAGAAGAGAGATCCCTAAGCCATGCCACTGGAGACCTGCTTCCAAGCTGGCATTGACCTCTCTATGGCTTCTCCTTGGCTCCGGCCATTTAGCAAGTCCTGAAGTCTCCTGACTAACCACCTAGCCCACATCACCTTAAACTATCCCCAAGAACAACATGCCAGGCTTTTGCAAGCTCTGCTGAAATCGAGGTTAACTTATATGGATGGAATTACTGTGACCCACCCCAGTGAAATGACCCCAGTGAAATGACCCGGTGAAAAAAAGGAAATAATTAGCTGCTCTAATGAAACCGTGGTGGCTTTTTGTAATCAGCTCTTCCTTTTTCTAGAGGTTCACTAACCTCTCCTTTAACATAGCCTGTGATTTTGCCAGAAATGGAAGCCAGAAATGCTCCCTGGCCTCTCGTTTTTCTGACTCCCCTCCCTTTCTCTGTAGATGGGATGTCGGCAAGAGAAGCTGGAGGTGTGTTAGAAAGACAACTGGGACCCTTTGCCTCCTCTACTAGAAAACAGCTGTGTCACCTTAGGCGAGTCCCTTCTACTTTGTGAGCCTCAGTTTCCCCATCTGTATAGGGACAGGTTTTAACTAGATGATTTCTAATAATTCTTCAAGCTCTATCACCTCCAGAATCAAATAGAAAATCCTCTGTTTGGCTTTCAAAGTCCTTCATAACCTGGCATCTTTCTACCTTTCCAATCTTCTTCATATACTTAAAATGTACTCTGGCATACAATGACACTATCCTCCTTGTTACTCCTCAGTAAAACACTCCATCTCCCAATTTTGTCCACTTTCACTGGCCCCTCTCACCCCCCACCTGTAATTCTCTCTCTCTCTCTCTCTCTCTTCCTCCACATCTCTGCCTCACAGCTTCTCTGGCTTCCTTCGTGTCTCACCTGCAAGAAAGCTCTCTCAGTCTTCCTCAGTCTGAGAGTCTTCCTGTGAGTTACTCCCAATTTCCCCCGTAGACATCTCTTACGTTCATAGTTGCTTGTGCTTTGTTTCCCAGTTAGACTGCAAGCTCCTTGAGGGCAGGGCCTGGTTTTTGCCTCTCTTTGTATCTACAAGTGACTTTCTGGCTGACTGACTGACATTCTATAATTCTTTGGTGCAGAGGATGGGGAGAGGGAGCCCAGCCTGGCTAAAGGGGAGGGACCTGCAAAGAGCAGGTGGGCCCAGACCACGGATGGTCAGGCTGAGGATCTGGGCTTTTGCTGTGTGTAAATTTCAACCACTGTTGAAAGCAGTTAAGCTAGGGAGGGTCCTAATCAGAGCAGCCCTTTATACAGGAGGGAAATAACCCCCTCTCCTTCTTCTGTGGTAATCTAGGCAGAAGGAAATGAGTCTAAGACTCAGATGGGGTCTCGATGGAATCAAAGGGAAGATGGATATGAGACACCTTATGATGGGAAAAGCCACATTTGGGGGAAGGGCTCCCACTCCCCTTTCTGGCCTGAGGCTTCTGAGCAGCTGCTCAGGATACCTACCCCCCACCAGACCTGACATCTGGAGCCCCAGGGAAGCAGACAGTATATGTACTGAGGAGCTGGGAAGGGGAGCCAGATGCCACTGTCTTAGGACCTGGGGGAGGGAGTTCTGACACTGGGGAAGGGGAGAACGGTGTCCCTCCTGGTCAGTGACAGAAACAAGCAGGCTGGAGAGCTGTGTCAGTGTCTGAGATGAAATGCAGGCAAGCTAGAGTGGTTCTGTTGCCTTACAAACAATAGACTGCTGGAGGCAGAACCTTGGGAAGGAAGGGAAGAGCTCTCTGAGGTTCTGGCCAGGGGCCCAGGGAGCAAGGAAAATTGAGAAACTTGGTCCCAGGAGTTGATTCCCCACTGGATAATTTATAAGAGGAGATAAGAGGCAGACAACTGCCAGCTGAAGGCTGACCCAGCCAGGGACCCAATTACAATGATGGGGAAAGGGCCTGAGTTGGAGGGGAAGATCATAATGTTCCAGCACTGAGGGCCAAACTCACCTTGCCACCCGTGGCACTAAACTGATCACACTGCTCCCCACTCAAGAATCTTCCATGGCTCCCGTCCCCACCCCATCAGATCTTTGGTGCCCCCCCAATCCAGGGTCTGGCCCAGTAACCTCTCCAACTCTATCTCCCCCTGATCCCTGGACCGTCCCTCTGCCCCTGCTAAGGCTCCAGATCCCTGTTAACATCCTTTCCCAATCCAGTCCTATCCCTACCCCTAAGCCCAGTGATCTTCCTCATCTCTGCTTTTTAAGCCTTCAAGTCCTCCCTCCTCCAGGAAGCCTTCCTTACTCACTCCAATCCTCAGGGGTTTTCTCCTTCCTTGAATCTCTGACAACTGTGACTGTGCAGCCCATGGCCCACACACAGATCACAGGATGCATCTCTGTGCCACGCATGGGAGTCATTCACCATCCCACTCAGACTATGAGCTTCCCGAGGGCAGGCAGGAAGGACTGTGCCATCTTCTGCAACCCCCACAGCCCAGGAGCCAGCACACCAGGGGATCCAGGAATGGCTCCATGAAGAGAAGGGGGCAGACCCAAACTCAGGGAAGTGATGAGAAGGGTGGGATGCTTCAGCCTAGGGAGGCTGAGGTGAGGACCCAGAGAGGGATGTGACCCCAGCTCTGTGGAGGGAGCAGGATTGTGGAAAGAGAGCTGGGCTTGGACTCCGGGGGCTGGCGCTGCTAGCTCACAGCCAAGTGCCCTTCCCTCTCTGAAAAGCATGTACTTTCCAGGACTAGGTCAGGAAAGTGCTTGGCAAACCCTAGACCACTTCAAGAGGCCACAAGTGATGCAGTGGACTGGCTGGGCCTGGAGTCAGGAGGACCTGAATTAAAGTCCAGCCTCAGACACTTACTAGCTGTGTGACCTTGGACAAGTCACTTAACTTCTGCCTCAGTTTCTCCAACTGTAAAATGGGAGTAATAATAACGCCTCCCTCACAGGATTGTTGTGAGGATCAAATAAGGCAATATTTGTAAAGTGCTCCAGTGCCTGGACCATGGCAGGTGCTAACAGAATGTTTATTCCCTCCCTCGGGATCAGAAGTTTTTATCATTTATTATTTTGACTATTATTATTACAGCAAAAGTGTGTGGGGCTTGGAAGAAAATCCTGGGATTTTGGTCCCTAGATGGCCTTCGCCAAACAGCTACTCCCCACCCCTGCCACCATCCTGAGGGGTTCAGCCAAGGCAGCTTGGCCCCTGGCTCACCCGGCAGTTGTTAATAGATCCTCTCCTCTATCTTGGACTTATTTTCATACTTCTGTAAAATGATTAGCTGGTCTCTAAGGCCACCTCTGACTTCCTTTGTTCCAGACTCTCCCCTTTGACATTTAAAAAGTTTTCTTAAACTTAATCCCTGCTGTGCTCCCTACAACATAACCTCTCTGATCCCCTAGCTGTTCTCTGCACAGGACTCTCCATCTCCCACCTCCATGCCTTTGCACTCACTGGCTATCCCCCAGGCTCTTCCTCCTCACCTTCTCTTCCTAGTTTTCCTGGCTTGCTTAAAGACTCAACTCAAATCCCACCTTCCACAAGAAGCCTTTCCCAATTCCCCTCTCACTCTACCTCCAGTGCCTTCCCTCTGATATTTTCTGTTGTATCATATCCGTCTTGTATGTGCATACATTAGTCATTTATGTACTATCTCCCTATTAGAATGTGAGCAGGCATCACATTTCTGTCTTTCTTTGTATTCCTTGCACAGTTCACAGTCCACAGTCCACAGTTAGAGCTTAATAAATGCTTGTTGACTGACTGCCATCCTCTGCTCTAAGGCCTCTTCCCAGCTCTGACGTTCCCTGTTGTAAATTCTTTTCTGGCTGGGTCTAAGATTCTACCATTCCATTATAACTGATATTTCTGTCTCTGCCCCAGGGGTACCCTTGAAGTGGACGTCAGTGTGCCAGGCAGAAGCAATCCCACAGCCACACATCTTTTCCAAAAGTTTTGCCAGGGAATGGGGTTGTGAACCCTGCTTTTGCCATGTGCCTGCCAGGGGAGGTGGCCCCATGCCCGATGCCAACCTTTCAAAACACCAGTGCCCCTACCCTACTACCCTGTTCCCGGCCAATGAACATCAGCCAAGAGGAACGGCGGCTCATTGCTTCACCCTGGTTTGCTGCCACCTTCTGCCTGGTGGGCCTGGCCTCTAACCTGTTGGCCTTGGCGGTGTTGGCTGGTGCTCGACGGGTGAACAGCTATCGGGCTCGCTCCTCCTTCCTTACCTTCCTCTGTGGTTTGGTGCTCACTGACTTCCTGGGGCTGTTTGTAACTGGCTCTGTGGTTGTCTCTCAACATGCCACACTCTTTGACTGGGCTGGTGCTGACCCTGGTTGCCACCTGTGTAGGTTCATGGGTGTAGCCATGGTTTTCTTTGGCCTGAGCCCCCTCCTACTGGGCACTGCCATGGCAGCCGAGCGCTTCGTGGGAATCAACCAGCCTTTTTCACGCCCAGCAGCTGCATCCCAGCGCCGGGCCTGGGCCACCGTGGCACTAGTTTGGGCAGCCTCCTTTGGCCTGGGTCTCCTACCTGTCATTGGCCTGGGTCGATACACAATCCAGTACCCCGGCTCCTGGTGCTTCTTGACTCTGGGGTCCCAAGTGGGCGACGTGACCTTCGGTCTACTCTTTGCGCTTCTGGGTGCCTTCTCTGTGGGCCTCTCCTTCATATTCAACACCATCAGCGTGGTCACCCTGTGCCGTGTCTACCATGACCAAGAGGCAGCGTGCCAACGGCCGCGAGACAGTGAGGTGGAGATGATGGCGCAGCTGCTGGGCATCATGGTGGTCGCCACCGTCTGCTGGATGCCTTTGCTGGTGAGTGGCCTCAGCCCTCTGCCCCCTCCCCTCATCCCATGGTCCCCCTTTTAGGAAAAGACTGGTCCTGACCATCCAAATCCCTCAGCAGAGACTTCTGATGCAGTGAGCGCTGGACTTGGACCAGGAAAAGCTGGGTTCATATTCTACCATGGATAGATAGTCACAAGTTGTGTTGAGTCTTTTCAGTTGTGTCTAACTCTTTGTGACCCTGTTTGGGGTTTTCTTGGCAGAGATGCTGGAATGGTTTGCTGTTCCTTCTCCAGCTCATTTGACAAATGAGGAAACTGAGGCAAACAGGGTGAAGTGACTTGCCCAGGGTCACACAGTTAGGAAGTATCTGGGGCTGGGTTTAACACCTGACTTTTTTCAGCCTCAGTTTCTTCTTTTGTGAAATGATAATAATAATAAAAATAATACCTACCTTACAGAGTTGTGAGAATAAAATAAGATGAGATATAGAAATAAAATGCTTTGCAAACCTCAAAGTGCTTTGTTAATGTGAGACATTATTATGGAGATGGAATCAGTTTACATCCCTTCTTTGTGAAGATCCTTTTGTGAATAATTGCATATAGGACAGAGAACATTAGTGCAGGGAGAAACTCTAGAACATCAAACATTCAAGGGAGAAATGTTCTACCTCTGACCTTAAAACGCAGAATGTTAGGGGCTGAAGCTGGGGGGTGGAGGCAGGAGGAGAGGTGAGGGTGGGGAATGAAGAGCAGTATATTATGCAAGCATGTTTGGTGTAAGACAGTCCATAAGGTGCTCTTATGGACTCTAGGGAAGGGGAGGGAAAAGGAGAGAATCTCAGAGGTAGAAGGGACCTTACAAGGGACCAGTTCCAGAGCTGGAAGGGACACTAGGACATGGAAAGTCAGAGCTGAGAGGCTCATTAGAATGAAGAATGTCCAAGCTGGGAGGGCCCTTAGAACACAGACTGTCAGAGCTGGGAGGGAGAGCAGGGAGGGCCTAGAGACCAGTCAGTCAGTCATTTGGTCAAATAAACATTTTGGCTCTCTTCTACGAAGACTAGGCCTAGAGAGAGATTGTCACAGGGTGTGTAAAGGAGGGAGCCAGGACTTACTGGGGCCCCTGACCCTCCCATCTGGAGTTCTTTCCAATGCACTAAACTATAGTTGCCAGGAATTTTCCTTGTTACCTTGCTGGAAACTGAATATTTATTTTCAATGTAGAAGGTGAAGGAACTCAGCTATTCCCCCATCTCCTCAACCTAGTTTTCTGTAAATTGAATAACCTACCCTCAGGAGAGCTGGTTTGTTTAGCTGACTGGGGGGTGGGGGTGCAGATAGAAGTAGCATTGCTGTATAGTGGGTTTTCTCAAATCGAAGTCTGATTGCCAGCATCAGTGTTACAGGTCATAAGTAATTCATCAGCCCCTTCCATCTCAGAACTGTGTTTAAAAGAGAGTAGAAACTAATTTGTGTGTAAGATCCCTTCCACTCCCTTGGCCTCAGTTTCCCCAGCTGTAAGATGAGAGAATTCAACTGGATGACCCTTTGTTTCTTTCCAGTTCAATTCCATAAACATTGATTGAGTACCTGCTGTGTGCAAAGCAGGAGGCTCAGGGCTGGGAAGACCAGCAGAGGCATCACATGGTACCCGCCATCAAGGAGTATCAAGTCAAACGGTCTAGGAGGATGTTACAAATACACCAAGACCCAATGGAAAGAGAAGTGTGATGGAGCCCAGGAGAGCCAAGCCTGGCACTATGGGGAATCTGAGGAGCGAGAGATCATTTGCACTTGGCAGCCAGCGGAGCAGAGGGGGTGCCAAGGAGGTGGGAGGAAGGTGTCAGGGATGGTTTCCAGATGGCGTCTCTAAATTGGGCCTTGAAGGAAGGAAAGTACTAGAACAGATAAAGATGGTAGAAGGTGGAGGTGGGATGGGAAGGCATTATCCAAGGGCAGGGAAATGTAGCAGGAGCTACACAGAACATGGAGAGGAACAGTGTAAGAGAGCCTGAAAAAGTGAGTTAGAAGTATTAAGCGACTATAACCTACAACCATCTCAGAGGGCCGGGATGTAAGGGAAGGAGGCAGAAAATGGAGAACTCAAGAATCTTTTTCAATGAATGTTAAAAACTGTCTTTACGCGCAATTGGGAAAAAATTAAATACAATATTAAAAGTAAATCAAAATTTGTCAAAAGAAACCAAAAACCATTAGATGAGGCCATTGGCTGTAAGACTAGGAGCCGTTACTGGGAAGGGAGAGACAGAGAATAAGAGAGGGCTGAGGGCAGGAGGTCGCGGGTTCCAGTCTAACTGAAGAGGGCCTTCAGGACCCCGAGCTTAAACTTCATTGAGTAAGCAATACAGAGCCACTGCAGTTTTTTGGAAAGAGGAGCGATCTCACCACAGAAAAGTACATGAAGATTATGTGGATGCTAGCGAAGAGGACGGACTGAAGAGGAGACCTGTGAGCAGGATCTTACGAGAGTTTGGGGAAGATGAGATGCGGGCATTTTAAGTGAGAGCGGAGAGGAGGGACCGTATGTAGGAGATAGCACTGATGTAGAAAAGATGGGACTTAGCAACTGATTAGACAGATAACAGGAGGGAAGGACTAGGAAAAGTCAAAGGTAACATCAAAAGTTAGGCCGAGAAGGGGCAACTAGGTGGTACAGTGGATAGTGCATCCCCCTGGAGTCAGGAGAACTTGAGCTCAGATTTGGCCGTAGACACTTACTAGCTAGGTGACCCTGGGCAAGTCACTTAACCCTGATTGCCTCCAAAAAAAGAAAGAAAGGCATGCCAAGGTTGATTGAAAGGTTGGTGTGATCGTTAACAGATATAGAGAAGTTAGGTAGAGAGGGAAAATGACCAGAATAGTTTTAGACATATTGAGTTTGAGGTGCTAGCAGGATACCCAGGTGGAGACATCCAATGGGAGTTAAAAATCTGGAAATGGAGCTTCAGGGAGAGGTCGGAGATTACATCTCCTTTGGAGTCATCTGCCTAGAAGGGAGGGAAGCAGAGATCGCCAGAGGAGATGGTAAAGATTAACAAGAGGGCCTAGGACAGAGCTTAGGGAGGATGCCAGAGCTGTAACTAGGGAAGAGTAACCGGGGGCTTTGCTCCAGGCAGGGTAGCAAATTTAGAGGGTGCTACATCATAAAAACAACAGAGCTTAACACAGTCACCCCAAGCTCCTCCCAGACCCAATCCAAGCCAGCTGTCCTTGTCTCCCCCCCTCTCCCATCTCACGACCATACTAGGCACTGTCCTGGGGGTCTCCCATGGAACTCGAAGTGCATGGCTCTGAGGGCACGAGGCATCTTGGGAGGTGAAGAATGCATCACCAGGCCATCTATTGCCCAGGCTGAGATGGGGAGGTTCGAGGCATCATGGTGAAGTGCTGAACTTGGAATCAGGGAGACCTGAATTAAAATCCCACATCAGACACTTACTGTGTGACCATGGACAAGTCACTTAGCTACTTGCAACCTCAGTTTCCCTATTTGCTAAATGTGGAGGCTCCATTTCTAGAATCTATGATCATACCATCCCTTCCTCATTTATTTACCTGTCTCTTCCCCATAGAGTACTACTACCCCTAGTCTCCTGATCATATTCACAGTTCTTCTTCACATGATGGTGGATGAGCTCCAGTCACAGCCATGGGGTAGTAAAGGGCCTATGTTGATACGCTAAGGTGTTGAGTCTGACTGTTCATGGGGTTGGCAGTGACTCAGGTCTGGCTGAGCAGATCCCTCTATATACAAGTGCTCCCACAGAAAGAAGGAAAAATCCCAAACCCACATGGTCTGGCCTCCACTGTGTGTGGGAAAGGGATATCCACTGTCTGGATCTGTGAACATAACTAAGCACCATCCTGTATTCCCCCCGCCCTTAAAAAAGTCCATTGGAAAACATCTTTCATTCCACTTACTCATAACCAGCTGGGGCTGCTCCAGGCACAAGAATCATTAGACTCCGTGTTTTAGGGATAGGAGGGTAGGATTAGGAACCAGGAAAGGGAAGAGATGATCAGTCATGGAGGCAGGAAGAGAACCATGAGAGAAGGGTGTTATGGAAACCGGTGGACATGAGGGTGTCAAGGACAATCCAGTATCTAGTGCTGGGAAAAGGTCAAGGAGAATGGGGACAGAAAAAAGACCATTGAAAATGACGAAAAGGGAGTGGCTAGGTGGCACAGTAAATAGACTACTGGCCCCGGAGTCAGGAGGACCTGAGTTCAAATCTGGCTTTAGACACTTAACACATGCTAGCCGTGTTACCTTGGGCAAGTCACTTAACCCCAATTGCCCTGCCTTCCCCCCTCCAAAAAGCAAAAAAAAAAAAGATGAAAAGGAGATTTGGGAAAGTAGAGAGGCCGTAAAGCCGATTGTAAGGGGCAGAAGAATGGAGAGATAGGGACGAAGCAGAAGCAAAGGGTATAAGACCCTCTTTTTAACAGTCTATATCCTTAGGTCCCTCCCAGCTCTGACATTCTATGTCCTAAGGACCATTCAAGCCCTGATGATTTGAGTTCTCAAGTTTTCCATAACTAATTTCAAGTCTGGACAAATGGGAGACAAGTTCTGGGGAGGGGGTCAGCCATGAGGCTGAGTTATTCCCTTAGGAACACACAAACACCAGCTACTCCTCCCCCGTCTGTTTTTGTGGACAAGATCCAAAGGGAGGTTGTCCCAGGGGACCAACAGGGAAAAGCATTTCCCAGCTATGAGCTGTAGTGGAGAAACAAGACACTTCCCCCGGGGTTTAGCTAGCACCCGGGGTCCAGACTCCCTGACTGCTCTGCCAATGTCTGGCCCTGAAAGTTCCAGAGACACCTGGGGAAGAGAATGAGTGGGGCGCTGTGTCCCCATCCTGACTGCAAAGAACCCCTCCCAGCCACCCCCCAGTCTGACCCCTTGATTTGGCTCTAATTCTATATAATTGCCTCACTTCTCTCAAAAAACACACACACATGTCCATGCACATGCTATGTGCATGGGGCAGGTGACAATTTTCAGGGGTGGTAGGTGGTGGGGATGTTACCCTCCCTCTAAACACCCCCCTTCATGGTGCTGTCATAGAACTCTGTGGGTGATGGATAACTCTGGCGTGCCCTATATACATATACATGCATGTACATGATGGAACATGCATAACCAGATGGGCTGCAGAAACATTGAGGGGACTCATGATACTCCTAACCCTATGAGACCATGAAAACATTCATGAGGTCTGCTAATGATAATCCTAAAATGTCAGAACACAAAAAGGGAGAGCTAGGAGGGAGCCCAGCCCAGAAAATATCGGAACTGGGAGGGCCCTTAGAACATAGAACACAGAACGTCTGGACTAGAAGGGAACTTAGAACATGGAACACAGAATGTTAGAGACGGGAGGAACAATAGAAATCCTACTGTCCCGTGCCTCATTTTCCAGACAAGGGAAATAAGGCCCACAGGAGTGGGGGAGAAAGGGTGGCTTCACACAGTATCTCAGAATTTCAGAGCAGGAAGAGTCCGGTCCAGCTTGACAAGAATCCCCTTTCCATCATAAATAAATGGTGCAAAAGCTTTTACTTGAAGAACTCCAAGAAGGCCGGAGCCCACTCCTGCCTGAAGCAGCCCTGTCTCCCATGTTAGTTCTCAGCAGCTTGTCAGAATGTTTTTCTTGATACCCAGCCCAAGTCTACCTCTCTGAAGCTACCTAGGAGCATAGATTTAGAGCTGGAAAGTGCTTTCGAGGTCATCCAGTCCAATCCCCGCCTCCACCCCATTTTAAAGATGAGGAAACTCAGGCCAAAGAGGATAAATTAATTCCCCATGGGCTCATAGATAGTAATAGTAGACAAGTAGGATTTGAACTCATGTCCTGCCTTCAAAACCAGTGCTCTTTATACCCAGTATCCTATTTCTGCCCTGTGGGGCCAAGCAGAACAAGGCTGATTTTTCTTGCACATGATAGACTTTTGCACCAGACTTGTCCGTGGTCACACAGCTAGGAAGTGGAGGAAGCAGGACTGGAGGCCAGGTCTCCTGGTGCCTGGTTCAAAGCTCTTCCTCATTACTCCCAGGGTCCTAAAGCAGGCGTTAGAGATCTCTGAGGACCTTAGTAGAGTTAACATCTCCTTTTCCAAAAAGGAACCGGAGAGCATTTCTCTATCACACAAAAGCCCAAGTGAAGAGAATAGCTGATCTCAGAATGGGGTACGGCAGGGCCACATGCCTGGGCCCTAGCCACAGTGGGGACATCAGTCTGGCCATAGACCCAGGAATGGGCCATTCAGAACTAGGAGATCACCCTGCCAGCACTTTGGCCCCATCCAGCCCATTCTTTTTCAGGTCTTCATTGCCCAGACGGTCCTTCAGAGCCCACCTGTGATGCTCCCCACTGGCCACCTCCCCCGGGACACAGAGCGCTTGCTCCTCATCTACCTGCGTGTGGCCACCTGGAACCAGATCCTGGATCCCTGGGTCTACATCCTGTTCCGAAGGGCCGTACTAAAGCGTATCTACCCTCGGTTGACGGTCCGGCGCTCCATCCCCTCTCTGGACACCACCATTCCCCACTCTCTGCAGCCCAAGTGCACTGAGGAGCCACGGCCACAGTAGCCCCCATTGGAGAACCAGGGGGCACAGAGGCCAATCAGCACTGCTGAACATGAACACTAGGCTGTCCAAGGGTTAAGTCTGAGAGGGAGCTACCACCAAGAGAAGCCAGATTCCAGGCTTAGCAAAGCAAAGCAGACACTGCAATGTGGACATGTAAACAAGAGGGGGAGTGAGGTAGGAGTAGGGGTCAGAGAAGGAGCCCTAAAGAGATATCTGGGTTCAACACCCCAGGTCCTGGTGACCTTGTCCTCTCTACTACACTCACGCTCGCTCCTGATAATTAAACTCCCTTACCCATCCTCCCAGTTCTCCATCTGTCTTATATGATTGATTAAGTCTGTAGATGTGGAGGGGCATGTATTCAGGGAAGATAGGGTGGGAGGAGTAGAGGAGTAGGCACCCTGGCCCTAGTCACTATACAAGATCCCTGCTTTGAATAGAAGGAAAAGAGGGGCAGGTACTGAGGACCCGGATGGGTCCTTGTGGCCTTACTACCCCCATTTTATAGATGAAGAGACAGATCCAAGGTAGGGGGAGAAACTCTCCAGGTCACAGAAACATAGAATGTCAAAGCTGGAAAGAAACCTTGGACTATAGAACAGAGACAGGAGCTGGAAAGAATCGTAGAGACCAATATTTTCATTTTACAGATGGGGAAACTAAGTCTCAGAAAGACAAAGTGACTTCCCTAATGTCACCCAGCGAGTTGCAAGCAGAATCAGAACCCCAAATCAGAGTTCTCTCTTTTTTCTAAGGAAAGGCCCTGGAAAGTACCCACCCATTCCCACACCTCTCCCTACCCCCAACCTCCCACCAACTTTCTTCCTTTAGCCAGTAAAGACACATCCAGACATAGGAATTGCTTTTAATCTCCACATGCCTCAAGGTACAGACAAAAGCAACTGGCTGAACACTAGGGGGACCTAGGTGCCCCTTCTCCCCAGTTCTGGATCCCCTTACGGGTCACTGAGCCAAAGACTCAGCAGAGGGCAGAGCTGGAGGAAATTGAACCCCCTGTTTCCATCTGGCTCCCCTGGCTCCATTTGATTCCAGTGTCTCCTCCTGGACTCTGACCCCAGCTCCCTGGGACCCAAGCACTCTGGGTAAGAGGAATAGAACCACCTTGGGGAGGGGTCTGTGGCAACCCACCCTGACCAGGAAGGGACCCCTGAGGAGTAGGAGTGACCCCTCGGATTCCAGAGTGGGGCTTGGGGGGCCCTGAAAGAGGATAAGGGG
Source organism: Pseudochirops corinnae (assembly GCA_028646515.1). NCBI lineage: Eukaryota > Metazoa > Chordata > Mammalia > Diprotodontia > Pseudocheiridae > Pseudochirops > Pseudochirops corinnae. Next base: position 302,067,655 of record CM053587.1, read on the forward strand.
AAGGACCTTTAGTTAGAGGAATGGGGAGCAGGGGATTGTGTGGGGAACTAGGACGGGATCTGGGGCCCAGGCTGGAGGGGCCTTGTCTAGAGGCCTGCAGCTGACGGCTGGGGCCTTGAGCCAACTTCAAAGGGCTGACGATTTGGGCTGGTTTCTGGGGTCCAGAACTCTGAGCCTGTTTGGGAGCTGGCATCTGGGGGTCAATGGTCACAGTTAACTTCTGGGAACTAGAACCTTGAACTTGCTTTAGGGAGTCAGATGGCTGTGCTGATTTTTGGGAGTCTGGGCTATCAACTAGCTTCTGAAGGCCAGGGCACTGAACCTGTTTTGTGGGGTCAGTGATCTGGGCTAGTTTTGAGGGACTAGAGAATTGAACATGTTTTAGAGGGCCAGGAGGCTGAGCTGGTTTCTGAGGGACAGAAATCTGAGCCTGTTTGGGGGGATCAGAGAGCTGGGCCAATTTCTGATCCTGTTTTGGGTCAGAAGTCTGGGCTGACTTCTGGAGGCCAGAGCAATGGGTATATTTCAGGGAGTCAGAGGACTGGGTTGGCTTCTGGGAGCCAGAGAATTGAGTCTGTTTTGGGGGTCCAGAGGGCTGAGCTGACTTCTGGGGAGCAGAAAACTCAGTTAGTTTGGGGAGATCAGAAAGCTGAGCCAATTTCTGGAGGGTAAAATGCTGATCCTGTTTTGGATCGGAAGATTGGGCTGGCTTTTGGGGGCCAGAGAATTGAACCTGTTTTGGGGGGCCAGAGGGCTGAGTGGACTTCTGAGAACCAGGGAATTGAGCCTGTAATGGGGGGTCAGAAGACTGAGACAGATTTTGAGAGGCAGAGAACTGAACCTGTTTTGGGGGGCCAGAGGGCTGAGCAGACTTCTGAGAGTCAGAGAATTGTACCTGTATTGGGGGGTCAGAGGACTGAGCCAGTTTCTGAGAGGCAGAGAATTGAACCTGTTTTAGGGGGTCAGAGATTTGAGAAGACTTCTGGGGAGCAGAGTGCTGGACCTGTATTGGAAGATCAGAAGACTGGACTGACTTCTGAGGGCCAGGGCACTGAGTATGTTTTGGGGAGTCAGATAATAGGGCTGGCTTCTGGAGGCCAGTGAATTGAACCTGTTTGGGGGGGCCCAAAGGCTGAGCCAACTTCTTGGAGGCAGAGTGCTGGGCCTGTTTCAGAGAGTCAGAAGTCTGGACTGGCTTCTGGTGACCACATAACTGAGCCTGTTTTGAGGGGTCAGTGGTCTGAGACAACTTTGGAGGGGCAGAGTGCTGGGTCTGCTTTGGGGAGTCAGATATCTGTACTAATTTCTGGGGGCAAGAGAATTGAACCTGTCTGACGAAATCAGAAGACTGGGCTGGCTTCTGTGGGTCAGAGAATAGAGGCTGTTTTGGGGGATCAGAAAGTTGAGCAGGCTTCACTGGACCAGAGAACTGAACCTGTTTTGACAGCTCAGAGGACTGGGCCACTTTTGGGGGGCCAGAAAACTGAGCTTGTTTTGAGGGGTCAGAGAGCTGAGCCAGCTTCTGGGGAGCAGAATGCTGGGCATGTTTTGGAGGGTCAGAGAGTAGAATCTCTTTTGGGGGATCAGAAGACTGAGCTGGTTTCAACAAGCCAGAGAACTGAACCTGTTTTGGAGGGTGATAGGCCTGGTCTAACTTCTGGGGGCCAGATAATTGAGCTTGTTTTGGGGAGTTAGTTGTCTGGGCAAGCTTTGGAGGTACAGAGTGCTGGGTATGTTTTGGGGTTTCAGCTGACTTTGCTAATTTATGGGTGTCTGGAGTCTTATCCAGCTTCTGAGGGCTAGAGCACTGAGCCTGTTTTGGGGGGTCAGAGGTCTGAACTGGCTTCTGGAAGCTAGAGCACTGAGCCTGTTTTGGGGAGTCAGAAGACTGAACTGTCTTTTGAGGGCCATAACAGTAAGCTTTTTGTGGGGGTTCAGAAGATTGAGCCAGATTATGAGGACCAGAGCACTGAGTCTGTTTGGGGGGATCAGAAGGCTGGCTCTGTTTTGAAGATCCTGAGGGCAGGGCTGGTTCCTGGGGGCCAGAGGATGAAGACTGTTTTGGGGAGTCAGAAGGTTGGGCTGGCTTCTCTGGATCAGAACCCTGAGGCTGTTTGGGGAGCTCAGAAGGCTGTACTATCCTCTGGGAGCAGGTTACCTGAGCTAATTTTGAGGAGCCAGAGCCTTGAGCAGGTTTTTGGGAGCCAGGACACTGAACTTGTTTGGAAGGTTCAGAGGACTGGGATGGATTCTGGGATCCAGGAATCGGGGCCATCCTCTGTGAACCAGAGGGCTGGGCTGGCTTTCGGTGGCCAGAGTATTGAGCTTGCCTGGGGCTGTCAGAAGACTGGCCTAGCTTCTGATGGCTGCAGTGAAGCTGAGCTGACTTCTGGGGACCAGCTTTTGAAGCCTGGGTTGGTGCCTGGGGCTGGGGGACTAAGCTGGGGGTCTTGGTCCGGGGCCTAACAGGTGGGGGCCGGACCAGGGTTTCTGGGCCATCCTGGGTTCCAGGGTTCTGGGCCAGAGACCTGCCTAGCCGCAGGCTTCCTTGGCCTCTCCTATTGCTGCCCACACTTCCACCACAAATTCGTCGGGGAAGGCAAACTCGCCCAAGACGGAGTCCAAGCCTCGTGCAAACTCCTGAGCGCTCTGAGTTTCTTTGGACGTCTCCACCAGAGTTGAAGCTGAGGTAAACGTAGAGTGAGGTGAACCGGGGGAGCCGCAGATCCCATCTCCCATCCTTTCTATTTCTTGACTCTCATTTTCTCCTGGCCCTCTGATCATCTTATCCTTCACCTCCATCTGATCCCCCCCTCCCATCCCAGATCCATCACCACCTTCCCCTGGCTCCAGACTTCAGCTAATCTCTTCCTTCTTCCCCACCACCCAACCTCCTGGAACCCTCCCCTTCCTCCTCCTCCAATATCTCTCTGTCCCTCTCACTACCCCCCACTTCCCCTCCTACTCCCTCCTATCCCCCAGCTCCAGTGGCCCTTCCCATACTCTGTGGCTCCCACAGCCCCTACCCCTCCCCAGGGTCCCCACAGGCTTACCCTGGCCCCTTACCCAGGTCTGGGTCCCGGATGCCCATGTAACTCTCCAACAGATCATCCACCCTTCGGGCAGCCTCCTCCTCAAACTCACTGGGCTGGGGCAGGAGGGAGGGGATGGGGTCAAAGATTTGGCCCCTGGGTCAGGCAAGGTGGGGAGCATCATAATCCGTGGATCCAACTATACCCTTCCCTCCCAACTCAGCATGCACTTCATCTTGGGCCCATTGGGGAGCCCGCAGAAACCTGGGTTCCTTTCCCTCCCTATCCCACTCACCACCTCTTCCACTGTGGCAGAACCCCGGGCCCGGAGGCGAAGAGTCTCCTTTCCACTGGTCACCTTCCCCTCCGCAGGACACTTGCTGCTTCTGGTCCTCTGGCCGATCATATCTAGAAGACATGATATAGGAAAGAGAGTCAGGGGAGGAAGACACTAAAGCCACTACTAGTAGTAGTGCTCTCTAGAGCACCTACTCTGACTAGGGCAAGTCTAGAACTCCTTCCTTACAAGCACTTAAAAAGCCTATAGCTGACTTTCTCTAGAACCCATTGTGGTTCCAGATTCAGGGTCCCTCGTAGGCTGCTCTAGAGCACTCCAGAGTTCTCTCCTATGGGAAAGAGAAATATCTCTAGGATCCATAGTGGTTCCAGATATCCTACTCCACAAGCAGGGGCTTCCATGAAATTCTCTAGAAAGTCCTTCTTCCAGAACACTAACCCTAGCTAAACTTCCCTCCACAGCATTATTCCCTGGCCCACCCCCAACTCAGCTACTCCAGAGTCTGTTGGGGAACCACTTTCAACTGCTCTTGAATCCACATGGATGGCATCATAGAAAACAGTTCTGAACCAGGAGACCTGAGTCCTGGTCTAGTCAGCCCACTTGCTAACTGTGGGACTGCAGGCAAATTAGATAACCTCTCTGGGCCTCAGCTTCCTCATCTGTAAAATGGGGGTCTTACTATTTGTGCCACCTTCTTCTGTTCATCCAAGTGCTTTGTAAACTTTAACTGCATGGGTGATCCCAACCTTCATGACTTCATAATTTCAAGTTCCTTCATGACTTGAGATGTGGCTCCATGAATTGCTACGGCTAAACAAAAGTCCTCACCTCCTAGCCAAACTTCTAATGGTGAGGGAATTTGAAGATCTTCCCTGCATCTTAATAGGTCTAGGGAATTTGAAGATCCCTGAACCTTAATGGGCCTCACAAGGAGCCCATTAAAGGAAGCTTGATTAGGGGAGGTTTGTTTTTCAGAAAGGCCCACACCTTTTGTTATTTTGTAATTAGGCAGTGGGTCAGAAGGTTGTGATGTTCTCTGACCCTGAGGAAGGCTATATATACTCCGAGGTGAGGTTTTGCTTTGGGGCTCACTTACGGGAAGAATTGTACGATTTGACCAGATGAGACTCTGGGTAGCCGTTGAGCCCCCCGGCTTTGAAAACCCAGATGTTGGCGCTTCTCTCTCTGGTAACTATGTATGTATGTACGTATGTAATGGTCAGACAGCTAGAAGCCCTGTCTGTTATTTTCTCTGTCTGCATTTTTTTGTCTGCTTGTAATTTCTGTTTGTATTTTCTGAAGTTCAGGGTGCTAACTTTTTCCCGTGAACTAGATGAATGATATATATGTTTGATTAAAGTTAATCCCTTTTGAGTTGCTTTCCTTTAAAAAAGCAGATCAAAGAACCTGTGCTAGCAGCTATCCTGGGTATGCTAGGGTGTTTGCTGTTACAAGCATGTGTGTCCACACTTCCCAAAGCCAGTCGTGGGACAACAGACCCATTCTTGGCAGGACCCAGTTATCTCTCCAGCTTGAGTGCCATTAGCAAAGCCTTTGAGAGCCCACCACCCCTTTTAGAGTTAAAACTTAGAGGCTGCTGTTCCACTCAGGTCCTCCTTAGTGAAGAGGGGACCCTGGGCTCTTGAGGAATAAGCCAATGGGGCACAAATAGTGACAGATCTGGCTAAGACGAAGAGGTGACTAGATTGTACCAAGTATGGGCTCAAGGACAAACTATATGTGTGACATTGAGTCAAACAAAGTGCCAAAAGCTTCATTACCAGACAACTGGCCACCAAGTAATGAAGCCACAATCAACCATGAAAGCCATCTACAGAAGCATGAAAGAGTCAAATCTATCCTCATAGGAAGGAGTCACACTGAGGAAATCCAGGCTCTCTGAAGAATCAAAATGTCAATGCGGCTTCTGTCATTAGTCCCCAAACCCATCCTTCTGCTGCCCTTAGAGCAAGACTGCTGCCCTAGAATTTGCTTCCTTTCCTGGTTCTCTTTGGACTTTTCCAGAAGGCCTTCAACCATGAGCTTTCTTCTCCCACTAGCTGCCTCACCAAAGGCCCTTTTGGGCTGCACCAGCCTCAGGGTGAAGGGCTGGGCCTTGGGCAACTCCCGGAGCATCTTGGCCACCTCGTAGTGTCGGCAACCCACTATGGTCTGGTCATTGATGGCCTCTATGCTGTCCCCCACGCAAACAGCCTCAATCCGATTAATGATGCTTCCTTCCTTGATCCTCTGTGGGGAAGACAATGTTGAAAGGGCATCAGGAAGAGGTCCCCACCTGAGCATCCAGCTCCATCATCTGACCCAAGGGTTTTCTGAGCATTCTTAACAATGGAACACATCCCACATCTCCCCACTCTCCCCCAACCTCTGATTCAGTGATCTCTAAACACTCATAGTATCCAAGAATATTTCCCTGGAGACTAAGGATCTCTAAGTACTCAGTGAACAAGCTCATCTCCGTTAAAGATAACATGTTTTTCAGCATGCCTAGAGACCAAGTATATCTCCCTAGAGAAGAGCCCTCATCAATTAAGAACATCACTCTGCAACAAGAGATCTCCAAGCATTCTTGGTAATCAGGCATACCTCTGTAGGGATGATGAATCTATTCTAGGCGATCTCTAAAAATTCCCAGAGACCAAGGGCTAGGGATCTTTACTCTTTCTTTTTCTTTCTTTCTTTCTTTCTTTCTTTCTTTCTTTCTTTCTTTCTTTCTTTCTTTCTTTTTTGCTTTTTGAAGGGCAACTGGGGTTAAGTGACTTGCCCAAAGTCCCATGGCTAGTAAGTGTATCTATCAAGTGTCTGAGGCCGGATTTGAATGCAGGTCTTCCTGACTCCAGGGCCAGTGCTCCATTCACTGCGCCACCTAGCCACCCCTGCTTTTGTTTTTTTTTTAATATATTTTCAGTTAACAAACACCTTTCCCTCTGGGAGGGATCTCAAAGAACTTGGTTGCCAAACAAATCTTTCCCCTGGCCAAATCTCTCTCAGATTAGCTAAGAATCCATAAGGGCTAAGGATCAGATTTCCTTCTGGTTTTGCTTCTTTCCCAGATTCCAGTGCATGGGGCCCAGGTTCCAAATGTGCCCTCCACTCCTTTATGGTACCTGTTCTCCCCCTTCCAAAACTCCTACTAGTCTAATTCCACTTCCTCTAAATTTTAAAGGAATAAATTTTAGAGTCTAAAAGGTCTCAAAGCCCTGGAGCAAAGGGAAGCCACTCTCTTACTGTAGAGCTTAAAGCTCAGCTATCTCCAACAGAATGAAAAAACCTTGAGGACAGGGACTATGCTATTTTTTGTCTTTGAGTCTGTAGAACTAAAACAGTGCCTGGAACATAGTAAGCTCTTGTCTATTGGTTGAGGCTGGAAATAAATAAAGAGCCAAGGATTATATGGGAGTAAATAACAACCAATAAAAGAAAAAAAAGGAAGAAAATGGGGTCTGATTTCACAGGGTCCATGAAATTGGATAGTAGGAAAAACACCTCTTTGTTTTTAACCTCTAAATGAAATTTAGCATTTCTTCCAATTATTTAAAAATATTTTTCTGAGAAGGGAACCATTAAGTGGTTTGCTGAGGGGAAAAAAAGTTTGCACAATACACTTTTAAATTTAATCTGCACCATTAACATTTTCTCCATCACTATCTTAAATCTGGGTAATCCAACAAAGCAAGAAGTTTAACATTGATTTGTAGTGTTTGTGGATTGCTGAGGTGTAAGAACTCACCCTGAAAATTTAACAATCAGCTCAGTGAGCTGGTTAGGGCTGGCTCCAACATACTCCTGGCATAATCTTCATTAGGTTACCAAAGAGGTCTAGAAAAAATGGTTTAGGACCCTTGATTTAGGGTAAAATCCAAAAAGAGTACAGGACCTATTGTAGCATTATACAAATAGATCCAGGCTTTTTTGTGAGTCTAGGGAGCAGCTTTAGAGACCAATAAGATCATTCACTCTTATCCTCAGAATCACTTAACTCATGCCCTGACCATATGGTGTGTGGGGTGAAACTGGGGGAGGGGAGCAGAGAGGAGTGGACTTCAGGAGGTTGCAGGGAGTAGGGAAGGTCTCAAACCAAGAATATCAGAACTGAAAGGGCCCTTAGAATATAACATGAAATGTCAGAGTTCAAAGACACCTAAGATCAGAGAACTGAAAGGGGCCTTAAGAACCATTCGGTCTTCATTTTACAGAGAGGCCCATTTTACCAATAGGTCCAGAAAGGGAAAAGCTCATCCAAGATTCCAGGTCTCCTGACTTCCAGCCCACTGTTCATTCTGTTATCCAGTGCCCAATACCTTGATGAAGGCATAGCCCGCCCCGTTGTCTGTGATGGTGAGCCCCAGTGCATCCTCTGTCTTCGTGACTTCCACTTCCTTGGTCTCACCACGTACATGGGCAAAGATAAAGTCCTCCAGCCCAATCTGGCCACCCAGTAGCTTCTGCATGTCCACCTTGTGGCTGTTGAGAGTGCAAAACAGAATCTGCCTCCCCACCAAGAAAATGGGGAGAGACGAGGCCACATGGTTATTGGGAGAACTCTGGCCTTGGCTCCTCAACCAGCCCCATCCCAGAGTAACCTCAGCATTTGTTCAATCCTGTCAGAATTCAATCCTGTCAAGAAGACTAGACAAGCGCTTTACATTCTTTGGGCCCCAGTAAGCTGAGTTAGATGCTCCCTTTTTCAAAACAGAGAGAATCCTTAGAACACAGCATGGTAGAACAGGGAAGGGCCTTAGAAAAAATCCTTAGAACATATGAAGTCTCTCTAAGGCCCTTCCTTGTTCCATCACACTGTGTTCTAAGGACTCTCTCTCTAAGATCCTTCCCTGTTCTATCATTCCATGTTCTAAGGTCCCTCTCTGTTTTGACACTCTCTGTGCTAAGCTCTTCTAGCTCTGACATTCTGTGTTCTGAGGTCCCTCCCTGCTCTGACATTCTATATGGCAAGAGCTCCCCACCTCTGACTTTTGTGCCCTAAGGTCCTTTCTTGACGTCCTGGGTTCTCACGTCCCTCCCAGCTCTGACAGTCCATTTGCTGAATTCTTTGCAATTGACATCTTACATTTTGTTCTCCAAGGTCCCTCCAGCTCTAGTGTTCTAGGATTTCAGGAGTCCAAGTGATCTACTCACTGGGAGATACCCAGCAGGCATTATAATTTCCATTTAACCAATGGAAAAAGTAATGTCTAAGACAAAGGACGTGACTTGCCAGTGGTCACACAGCAAGCCAGCTACAGAGCCAACACTGAAGCCGCGTATCCTTACACCACCTCGTTATGGGCCACTATGCTCTGGGTCCCCCAAGGAATTTAAAGAACAATATTAAGGAATGCCCCTCTCTTCCCCATGATGGTCTTCACTGTCCCTTAGAGTGTTCAATACTTCGCAATCCCCTCCGTCCACAGTGAGGCTTCCAAACGCCATCTCTACTCATTGTGTTTCTGACCCTGCAGGTCACCAAGACGGGGACCTGGAGGCAACTAAATGCTAAAGTTTAATAGGGTGCTGGGCCTGGAGTCAGGAACACCTGAGTTCAAATCTGGCCTCAGAAACATGTTAACTGTGTGACCCTGGGTAAGTCACTTAACCTCAGTCTCCTTTATTGTAAAATAGCACCTACCTTCCAGGGTTGTTGTGAGAATCAGATGAAATAATATTTGCAAAAGTGTAAAAAAAAAATATCACAGTGCCTGGCACATAATAGATGATTGATAAGTTAATAAATACTACCACCACCACCGTCTCTACCACTTGGGGAGTGTTCTTTGATTCACATTTCCCCTGCACTATTTCTGAATCAGCACCATCTATTTGCATCAGATTATAACACAGGATGATAGATTTGGAGTTAGAAGGGAGTTTATTTTACAGGTGAGGAAACTGAGGCTGGGAGAGGTTAAGAGAATTGCCCAAGATCACAGAGTCCAGTAGTAGAGCAGGAAAAAAAAGAAGCAAGGGACCAGGGTAGATCTGCAGGGTTTTACAAGCTTCACAAGTCTTTATTGAACTGCGCTGGATGGAGTTTCTGACCTTACCGAGTCAAGCAGACGCATTTGAAGACCCAAAGTTTTTTTATTTTGATCTGATGATGGTCAGGGATCAAGGAAAGTTTATAGCAAATAAAGTCCTGGGGCCAAATACAGTCTCGAGATCGGCTGGGGGTGGGGGGGAAGTACAGAGTACAGAGAGTCCCCGGCTCCAGCCTCCATTGCCTCATCCTAAACACTCGGCTCCAGAGGCGCCTTCCAGCCTCTCCTCTTCCTCACAGCCTAGAGTTCTGGGGGTATCCTGCTGGCTTTGTTCAGGACCACTCTTCCGTCCCCACCCTCCAGCTCTTTCTTTTCTGGATCTCTCCTAAGATCACCTGCATCCCAATTTCTGGTGACTGAGTACCCTCAGCCCCTATCTCAAAGTTGAAATCGTGCCTCCTCCCTCCCCGGGGTTACTTTGCCCCCCTGTTGGAGATGCCCCGGCTCCCCTGTAGTCGAGATGTCAGCCCCTGGAATCTGGGCATCAACAGGTAGCTGAGAGCTGACATCGGTTACCCCTCTGCAAGAACAAGAATTGCTAAAGCCCAGCTCAGTTAAGTGGATACAGCACTGGACCTGAAGAAAGGAAGACCTGAATTAAAATCCTGTCTTGGGCACTTACTGTGAGACCCTGGATAAGTCACTTAATCTTTTTTCAGTCTGTTTCCTCGCCTGTAAAATGGGAATAATAGGTCAGGAAGACCTGGGGTCAGATTCAGCCTCAGACATTTACTCACTGTATAATTCTGGACAAGTCACTTAACCTTGTTTGCCTCAGTTTCCTCATCTGTAAAATGCAGAAGGAAATGGAAAACCACTCCAGTATCTTTGCCAAGAAGACCCCAAATGGGGTCAGAAAGAGTCAGACAGGAGTGAACAACAAAGTCCTTCCTGTGCGCTCTCAGACCCTGAGCTAATCAATGGGGGTCAAAGGAGATCAGTGTACAAACATCTTCGATGCTACATAAATGCTGGTCTGTTGTCACTGTTAGCTGTCCAAGCGTTTTCTATACCTGATCCCTTTGGAGCTTGACGATAACTCCGGGAGGGTGTACTACACTGAGATCATAGTGTCAGAGATTTGGAACCAAAAGGGTTAAGGGACTTATCCAAGGTCACACAGGGCAGCACAAAGAAGGAGGAACCAACTAACCCATAAATGTTTATCAAGCACCTACTGTGTGCCAGGCATGAAGTCAGAATGCAAATGCTACGAATGAAACTATCTCTGCTCATAAAGAGCTTACGAATCTAACGCGTTTTTCATTACTAGCCCTATTTAACAGATGAGAATATTGAGGGTCCGAGAGAAATGACTCGCTCTCAGGTAGTAAGGATCAAAGTGAGGAGTCTGGGGCTTCCGCTGCACCACGCACTCGGCTCTGAGCTCGCGGGTCTCCACAGATCTGGGACCCCCCCCCCCCCACCCTAGCCAGGGATCCAAGGGCTGGGAGAGGGGACTAGCTCACCTCAGTGGGGGAGATGCCGAAGGCTTCGGCAATCTTGGCATACAGCTCCCGGACGTTGGTGAAGCCCTCGATCTTGCCCGTGGGACTGCCATGAGCCAGCTGGGTGTGAAACACCAGTCGGGGCCGGATGCGAGGGGCGCTGGGGACCGGGGCTGCCTGCTCAGCAGGTGAGGGAGGGGGCGGCCGGGGGGCAGAGGGCTGGGCCCCCTGTGCCTCCAGGGCCCCTCCACTCTCCATGGGCTTGCCCAGCCACACAGGGGGCCCCGAGCGTCCGACGGCGCCGGCCGGATCCGGGCTGCTTCCTTCCCCCCCTTCTCCCGGCCGCCCCCGCCTCCTCCTGCTGACAACCGAGCTCTGGCCTGTAACACAAGCCCAGGGGACAGCGGCGGACACTGGGAACTTGATCCTGGTCCCAGGTAACTGACACCTGGGGAGGGAGGAGTCAGTGAAAGCCCAGGTGGTGGTGGGGAGGAGGGCCCCAAGTGCCCTGCACCTCTGACTGCTAGGTACAGCTGCTCCCTCTCCTGGGGCCTTGGCAATTGGTACCCAAGGGGAAAGGAGGATGAAACCAGTCCCCTTCACTCTCCCCACACAGAATCACCTTCAATGTAGAGCTCACCTGGAGCAGCCACCTTTTACCAAGGAAGCTGAAGCCCAGAGAGAGAGACACTTTCCTAAGGTCACAAGTCAGGGCTAGGGCCCTGAACCCTAGGCAGGTGTTCAGCCTTGCCACTAAGGACAGTTTCCCAAACTTCCTTATTCTAGTCAATGCAGGGAAGAGAGCCCCTGGGCCTGCAGTTAGGAGGCTCAGCTCTGTCCACTCCTTTGGGTGACCTGGGCCAGTTTTCTCTTAGGTAAGACATTACCTGCCTCCCTCCCAAGAGAGTCAGGAGATTTAGAAATAGCCCAGATATTATCATGCAAATTAGGGGGAGGGGGAAGCTGGAGGCTTTGCCAGGTCCTGTCATTCTTCTGGTAATAAGACCTGCCCTTACAGGGGCCGCCCTGCAGAGGGTTATCTGAGTTGGATTGAGACCTATCTGAGGGCAGGTCAGCAAGGGTAAGGCCTTCGGTACCCTCTGAGACACCGTGCAGGACACAGCCTGGAAACAGCACCCAGAGACCTGCCTGGACACCAGAGTGCAGGGCCCTGCACCAGGGAGCAGAACTGGAGTCAGGGCAGCCTCTGGTCCAGGCGAGCTCTTCCCTTTTATCACACCCCCTCTCCCCCAACAAACCCACCAGACAGAGATCCACAAACAGATTTGAGCTGAGTCAATTTTTATTTAAAAAGCTGATTATAGTCACAGCTGCTGCTTTCAGGAAGGCCTGAGGGCTCCAGAGGGGAAGCTGCCTGGCTCCCTATCCATGGGGAGGCAGGGTGGGAAATAGAGAGGGCTGGGGAATAGACAGACAGGAGTGGAGTGTCCAAGGACGGGACTTGATTTTGTAGATCACAGGCAACCACTAAGTGTTCTGGAAATTCCAGGCCCAGGAAAGGACCCTCCCCTCCCCATCTCCCATTCTGGGAGGGAGGGGGCTATCAGAAGGTGAGCTGTGTCAGTCAGTGTGAAAGAGAGAAAGTGCAGGAGAAGGAGGCCCAAGATGGAGCTAGCTCCCACGTGGTTAGATGTGGTGAGTTGCTATGTTGTATCTGTGTGAATTGGCTGCATGTGCCATGGGTCCTATCTGTGCCCACATGCTATTACAGGCACCACCCATATACTGGACCATGGGGTTGATACATGACACATGTTCTCTTGACCTTGCCCCATGCAGGGGAAAAGAAAAAAGTTTAAAAGAGCTTAGAGATCGCCCTGGAGGTTGGTGGGGTGAGACATGAGCTCTGGAGAAGGCAGGAGGATCCAAGGGCTGGGACTTCCCCCACTCCAGGAAGGCACAGACATGACTCCCCAAAACCCATCAAGCACCTCCCCACGCCCTTGCCCTGGGTCCTGACTCAGCTCGGGGAGGCCCACAGCTGAGCCCTGACCAGTGAGCTTGGAGAAAGGGGGGGCGAGGGGCAAGACTAGAGTGCTGGAACCGATCCTTCCCCAGTGTGGCTCTGGATCCACAGGGCCCTTCCTCTGGCCGCTACTCACAAGTGCTCACTGAAGACAGACAGGAAGGAAAGGGCCCATCAGGAGGAAGAGGAGAGGAGGAGCCCCCACCAGCCCAGCCAAGACCCCACCCATACTGAGGGACCTCACTGAGCCCCACCCATCAGTCAGCTCCTCAGAACAGATCTGGGCCTTGGGAGGACCGAGCATCCCTTAGGTAGTTTCCACAGCAGTTAGATAACGCAGGTTCTAACAATATGCCCTCTCTGGGCAAATCCCACCTGGCTCATCTGATCTAGGGGGAGGGATGCCCTTCCCCCCATCATCCCTATGGACCCTGCCCAGTAGAATGTTCCCACTAAGATCCCCTGTTGGGCCTGCTCAGTTGGTCCCCTACCTGGCTATCCGAGACAGTATCTCCTTGATGCGCACAATGAGCTTCTCATGCTGCAGGGGGTCCCTCTCAATGGCCCCATGCAGCTTGGCCATATAGAAGTCCAGGGTACTAAGTGTTGGGGTTTCCCCAGTGCCTGGTGGGGGGAAAAGGGAGGGAAATGCCAGGGTCCTGGAGAAGATGTGTTCCCCACCCCCACCCATGGGTGTGTCTTGACAGATAGAAGTAAGGTTCCTCAAGAAAGGAATATGGGTTGAGTTGAAGGCCCTGTGCAGGTGTAGGACATACCAGGAGGCCCAGCCCCCCAGAAACAGAGAAGCTCACCAGGCACAGGCAAGGAAGCAAAGCTGGCTGTAAGTGCTTGGCGGACGGCTCGGAGCTGCTGTTGCAGGGCCAAGGTCCGGCGCTCCTCTCTGGCCACCTCCTGCTCCAACCGCTCACGGGCGCTGCTCATGCTCTGAGTATGGCGCTGGAGGACCGCATTCTGCTCCTCAAAGGCCACATTCATCTTCCTCAGACGCCGGAGCTCTGCTTCCCTGGCTGGAATAAGGGCAGCCCCCTCAGAGCCTGGAGGCCCCGAGCTAAAAGCCCCCTCTGGGCCCAGCCAAAGATATTTGATCTAAAGTTGTCCTCCAAGAGTCAGCTCAAGTTCTAGCTCCTGAAGCAAGCCTGTTCTCATCTCTCCTCGAACCCTGGGAATCTGCCCTTTAGCCACACAAAGCTAGAGCAACCAGGGACCATCGAGTCCACTCCCCTCAACTTACACATAGGGTGAGATTTCTAAGAAGTGACACTGACACGGATTTAAGGTTCATCAAGCATTTTACAGCTGTTATTTTATCTGATCTTCTAACTCAGTGAAGCCCCCAAGTGCAGCCTGAACCAGATCAAAATGTAATTGGAAAATGTTTAAACAAAAAATGCCACACAAAACAGATGACTCATTTCTATTTGGGTTTGACTGCGCTGCTTACAACAACCTGGGCTGGCCCTACAGGTCTCATTCCCATTTTACAGATGAGAGCTGGCAAATGTCAGAGGTGGGGTTTAAAGCCGGGTCTCTCCTGATTCCAAGTCCAGCACTCTTGCCACACTGCCACAGAGAAAGGAAATGAAAGGACGTGCCCAACGGGTCAACATTCCCAATGCTCCCATCGCCGGCCCCATGACTCTACCCAGGATCTCTGTGACTCTGTCACCGGACGGTCTCGCCTCAGTCCCCCGTGCCTGGGGGACATCCTCCCATTCTACTGCTCTGTGCCTTGGCACAGGCAGCCCCATGCCTAGAAGGTTCTCCCTCTCAGCACCCATTCAGCTCACCTCCTCCAGAAAACCTTTCCTGCTCCCCTCAGCTGTGAGTGCTTCCTTCGCCCAACCACTGTGCATTTTTGTACATATCCTGTCTTTAATCCTCTGTCAACATGCTGAATCCCCCAGTAGAATGTAAGCTCTTTGAGGGCAGGGTGATTTGTATTTGTATTCCCGGGGCTTGGCATTAGGTATTTAATAAATGCCTGTTGATTGATTGAGTGAGGACTCCAACCCAGGTCTTCTGGCTCAAAACCTGGTCCATTCTCCATTATCACCTGGCATATAAGGCACTTCCCTCTTCATCCTCTAAGGAAGGTTGTTACAAGAATTATTATTGCTGTGTCAAAGATGGGGAAATAGGTTCCGTGCTGGTAAGTGTCCTAGGTCACAGATGGTGAGATCAGGGCTGGAAGAGACTTCAAACATTGCCTGGTCAATGCCCCAGGCCCAGGGACTTTAAATGATTTGCATGTGGTCATTGGGTCAGTAAATGTTAGTGGCAGTGTGGGACTAGAACCCAGGCCTTCCCATTCTCAGCCCAGGACTCTCTTCTGTCCTGCTCTGGCCCTCACAACAAAGATTCTCTCCCCCTTACTCCTCTGAGGTGCAAACAAACACTGTCATTCCCATTTTACAGAGGGGAAAACAGACTCAGACTGACAGTGACCAGTCACACAGAGTGCCAGTGACCAATCCAGGACTGAACACAGGTCATCTGATCTCAATGCTTCCTCGGTGTGCATCCTTTCCCCAGGCACACCTGCTCCTTGGGGGCGGTGGTAGGGGAAGGCCTTCTCTGTCTCCTCTCTCTAGGACGGACAGCATAGTCATGGAGAGTGAAAGAGTGAACCTTTGCCTGATTCTTTTTAGCCTCCTTCACCGACTCTGGATGGTAACTGTTTGGGTGGCATCCTGAGAGCTCTGCTCAGCCCTGAAACTTCTAGCCAGAGTCCTGGAATGTAGCAGGGTCAGCGGGACAGCTCTGACCAGGGGGGACACTCCAGGCCTGATTCCCTCTGTTCTCCTCCTCTCACCTGATCCCTGCCCCCAATGACACGTGGCTTTTGTCTATCCCTTTGCCCATGCCCCAGAGAGGGCAGGAGGAGGAGGCTCAGTGAGCATGCCTCACCTTTGTTCTGGTCCAAGAATTCCTCAGTAAAGATGGGGACATCGAAGGTAGAGAAGCCATCAAAGTCCCCGCCCTGGAGGGTGGCAGAGAAAGGGAGCATTACTGGGGTTGGCAGAGAAGAAAAGAGACCTCTGCTTGGCCCCAAGTGGCCCCTCCCAGGCTTTCTGGCCACACAGGGGTCAGCACAGCTCTGCACTGCCCTCTTCTGGCGCCCACATGACAGGCCCTCCTTCCTTGAGCCCCATCCCCCAGAGCTCCCAGGGCCCTACCTTGTGTCCATTCAGCAGAGTGTTCATGGCTGAAGCACCTGGGTCCTCTAAAGGGA
This sequence comes from Pseudochirops corinnae, assembly GCA_028646515.1. Classification (NCBI taxonomy): domain Eukaryota; kingdom Metazoa; phylum Chordata; class Mammalia; order Diprotodontia; family Pseudocheiridae; genus Pseudochirops; species Pseudochirops corinnae. The sequence goes on from CM053587.1 coordinate 302,083,732, forward strand.
AAGGAGAAGCAGGTGAGGGTCTTGAGGGATGAGGCCCACCCCAGTCCCTCCTAGGGACCTCTGCCCCTAACACACACCCACACACATATGCACCTACCACACACACACACATACATACGCACGTGCGCATGCCACATACTTGTGCAGGCACACACATATACACACACAAACACACACATCCACACACACCTTTCTTGGCTTTCTTCTCCTGGAGTTTCTCTGCACACATCTTGTATGCCTCAGACTGCTGGTATTCACGGAGCTCCTTCATGTACTGCTGTTTCTCCCTCTCTGCCTCATCAAGGTAGCGCTGTGGACAGACATAGGGACCAAATGGTAGGGCTGCCAGTGCATGGATAAGGAAGGCAAGGGAAGAAGGGCTGGATCCTCTTGGAAAGGAAGACCCCTGGCTGGGATTCACTAGAGGAGGAGGAGGCAGAGGCACTGATGCAGAAGGAAATCTGGCTCTGAGTTCTGCCCCAGGTGTTTCAGCTTGGACAAGTCCCTGGGCCTGCCAGGGCCTCAGTTTCCTCATCTGTAAAATGAAGAGACTGTCCTAAGCAGCCTCCAAAGTTTTCTCCACCTCTGGGTCTGTGTTCCAAGGATCCAACACAGAAAATTGATGGAGAAACCAAAGGCCACGCAGGAAGATCCTGCAGGCCAGTTCAAAGGGCTTCTGGGAAATGCACCATTTCCAAGGAGGGGTCTCCGGGTTCCCACCTGCTTGTCTGTGGGTTGTAGCTTGCTCCACTCAGCCCCCAGCATTTTTGTAATCTCAGGGAAGGGCAGGTCTGGATGCAATGTGCGGATCTGCTCCCGCCTCTCATTGAGGAAGCGAACATAACCAGTGACAGGTGCCTTTGGTCCATTGGGAAGAATCTTCTTCCTCTTTTTGCCCTTGGGCCAACCTCGCTTCTTCACAGGCTAGGGGAGACGGCAGAGAGGAGAAAGGTGGGAAGAGTGACCTTTGGGTAAAAGGCAAAAGGCAGGCAGAAAGCCAGGGCCCTTTCTCCTACAACCCTCAGGCACTCACCTCCTCTTCAGAGGGCCCTTTCTCCATGCCACCAGACCTAGGGCCCTCCACTTTCTCCTGCTTCACGGGAGCCAGCCCTGTAAAGCTCCCTGGATGCTGCTGTCCAGGGACCTTCCCATTGCTTGGCCTGCAATCCAAGTTGCAGTCTGTTAGGGTTCCAACGGAGCCTCCCCTGGGCCTCAAACCCATCTCCATCCCCATCCCCACCTTCACTTAGAGAGAGAAGGAGGAATGGGGGTGGAAAGAAACCAATGGGGATCACTGGGAACAAGTCAAGTCAAGGCAAGAAGGATTTATTAACTGCTAAGCGTGGGCCAAACCCTACTAAGGTCTGGGGTGCCAGGAATGGCACAAACAGACCCTGCCTTCAGGGAAATCACAGTCTAATAATGGGGGAGACCACGGGGAAGCAACTGCGTACAAAGGAGATACAGACAGGGTAGACAGAAGGTAATGGGGGAGGGAGGCAATCTCAGAAAGCGATCTTGGCAGAGCCTCCGCACGGACCACAGGGCAGAGAGCCTTCTGGAGACCTGGACACCTGGCCCCCCAGGCTGGCCTGGGGGGAACACTCTACAAGCCTGTCACTCACAGGAAGCCCGGGACCAGCTGCTTGGGGCTCTGGGACATGATCGACAGCCCTCTCCCGTCGCTGCCGCCTTCTGGGGGCCCTCTCTGAACCTGAAAGACAAGAAAGCCCCCACCCCGGCAGGTGGGGTAGCGAGGCGGGAGGGAGACACTGCCCCAGAGCCTGGCTGAGCGCAGAGAGTAGGGTCTGGCCGCCTCAGTCTGCACTTCTGGCGAATGGGCTAGACAGGGACACGCCTCCCCGGACTCCTAACCCAGACGCATCATTCATTATCCACAGAGTGCTTAGAGATCTCAGAGGACAGCGTCTGGGGGCGGGGCTTGGGGGCGGGGAGATGAAACTCCCCACAGTCGCAGGAGGGGGGAGGGGGATGGATCCCACGGGGTGCGAGTGTAACACACAGCTGGATCCTGGGGATCTTCCGGATCCCCTCCAAGCCCAAGGCAGCGGGAGGGAGGGGAGGAACCCGGTGGATCCCTTTGTTGGGGGATCTCCTCCCCCCCACCCAGCGAGGGAATCCTGCACGCCTCCCCGGCTCCCCCAGCTCCCCAGCCCCGATCGCTTCGCCCCCGAGCCCCCCGGGGAGACGATCACCCCCGATCCCCGGGTCCAGCGGCAGATTTTACCTCCTGAGCAAACTTTCTTGGATCTTCGGGTTCGGACTCTCAACCGCCCTTGGCCCCGCCCCTCTCCCCGCCTCTCTCGGGTCCAGCGCCGGTAGGGAAGGGGCCCCGCCCCCAACTCACGCTCCCATGCTAATAAACGGGGCCGCGAGAGCTGGGATTGGGCGCAGTCTCGGGCGCGGGGCAGGGCCATGTAAATAGCACACGGAAAGTGACTAAGGGATTGGCGGCAGGAGGGCGGGGTTTCGGGTCGGGCGGTGGAGCGTAAGGCTAAAAGTGCGTCAAGTTTGGCTGCGCCAGACCAGATTCGGACCAATCCGGGGAGAGTGCTTCCCTGAGGGGCGGGCCTTCTGAAAGGGCAAGAGGCTGGCCCGAATACTCCGGCCCCTCACATCCACTCTTAACGATCCCGCGTAACGGAATGAAGGCTTCCGCCGCAGCAGCCTGCTGGTCGCCCTGCAGCCGCCGGGGGGCCGGACCTGAGTCTGACAAGTCAAAGTTATGCATCCCACGGAGAGAAGATGTGCTTTGAGATTCATAAAATCCCAGCTTTTTGAGTCTCTGTTTCTCTATCTGTAAAATGAGGCTTAAGTACTCAAGTCCTTTCCAGCTCTGATAACGAACCACGTAATCTCAGGGTTGGGGGCTGCCATCTGGTCCAACTGTCCTCTGAACAACATTGCCCTTGGTAATGTTCCCTGGGCAAGGGTCATGTAGTCTGGGCTTGAATACCTCCAATGACTGGAGAGCCCACTACTTCCTTCTCAAGCGATACTTTGCACCTTTGGACATCTGTCTCTACTTAAGAAGTTTGTCCTTCAGCTCGCTGTAGCTGGGGTGTTGGTCCAGTTAGCCGTTTAGAGAGGAGGAGGTCGGGGAGGGGCAGTAAATAGTGATGACGACCCCCGCCCCCCAAGTCTTCAAAGTTTTCACCCTCATTATCCAGGGCTGACGAGTGACTTATTCAGACTGACTCTTCCTCTTTCCCCCTTCTTTCTCCTCGCTGTTTTTCAGGGGCTCGAGGGACATGTGGAGTGGGTGAGTTTCAGGGAGCTATGGCTGGATTTTACCTGGACTTCCCTTCCCTGGGTCCCTGCCGCTCCCCCTGCCCTTGTGCCCAAAGGGTAGCGGTGGGTCCTTGTCTTCTCTTCTCTTCCAGGGCAGCACCATCCTGCTCTTCCTCTTCCTCCTCCCTATTTATAACGTCCCCTCTCCAGCATGGGGGAAACCTGGCGCTGACGCCAGATCCCCCAGAGCTGTGGGAGCTATCAACTCAGGAAAAACAGAAAGTGCTCTCTTTCCCTTCCACTGTCTCTGCCCCCACCCCGTGAGAGGGATGCTTTTCAGGGGTGAATTCCCTCCCACCACCGCCTTTTAATATATGCAATTCTCTCCTCTAACCATATAGCACCTTCAGCCCCTGCCCCTAGGACAGGCTGGATCCGTCACTGGGGACTGTACCCCTAAGTTATTGCCTCAGTCCTACTGATGGTGTGTTATGTGTGAGTGTGTGTGTGTGTGTGTGAGAGAGAGAGAGAGAGAGCCTCATGTCATGCCCTCCCCTCTGTGCCCTTTGGAATCTGCTTGCTTTGTTGGGCTTTCTTGGATTTCTATGTGTATTTATAATTAATTGAAATGTATATATATGTAAAGAGATTTTTTTTTCTAGAACATGTGCCTTTTGACTAATTCCTAAATTTTCTACTTGTACCTTACCTTAAAGAATAATTTTGCATTCATTCTGCTCAGTAAAGAATAGAAAAAAATAGAAGTTTGTCCTCATCCTCAGGTCTTAAGCTCCCTGGCATCACTCAGTTTTAATGTATCTTTTTTGTTGCTGACTCTGCAAAGTACTTTGCACTATGAAGTAGACTTTTTTTAAGTCTTTTTTCAAATTTTGCTTTTTTTGGAGGAGGGAAGGTAGGGCAATTGGGTTGTTTAGGTGTCTGAGTTGGAATTTGAACCCAGGTCCTCCTGACTCCCAGGCCCGTGCTCTCTATTCACTGTGCCACCTAGCGTACCCTGTAAATTAGAGTCTTAACAAAGAGTTATGAAGGGTCTTCTCAGGACGTGATCAGCCAGGCAAGGTTACAACCAAAGAATGTATGGAGCCAGGCACTGTGCTAAGTACAAAGAAAGACTAAAACATCCCTTGTCCTCCTGAGTCTCACGAGCTAATAAATAACTGTTTTGCTCCAGGCGTTGTACTAGTCTCTAAAAAAACACACGCCCACACACACACAAGTGAGACTATCCTTGCTCTCAAAGAATTTTGGAGGAAACAACACAGTCCAGAGATCAGTAAATTCAGGATGTATAAAAAATAGAAGCACAGTGAAATGGGAGAGCAAGAACTACTGGGGAAATCGAGTCTTGAAGAGAACCAGAGGTTCCAAGAGTCCAAGAGGAAAGGGTACATTGTAGTCAATAGCCGATGAACATTTGTTAAGGACCTACTATGTGCTGAGCCTAGGGAATACAAATACGAAGACTGTTCTGTTCTCAAGGAGCTTACAATATAAAGGAAGCCAAAACACAAAAAGAAGCTGAAGGGCGAAGGGGAGAGAAGAAGGGGGAAATAGAGGTGATGGAGAGGTCCAGACTGCAGTGAGGCTGGTGGGGAATGGGGAGAAGACCGTGGTGGGTCCTAGGAGCCCATGCCCCTGTTCTCCGTTCAGAGGCTCCAATCAAAGGGACAGAGGGTAGTGATGAGATGTGAGTATTAGGCAGACTCAATCTTTTTTTAATGCTGCATTATATTTTTTAATTTGTTAAACATTTCCCAATTACATTTTAATCTGGTTCTACCTGCTGAGAAATTTTGCCTTAAGTTCGACACCTCTGGTCTATAGTATCTCACCAGCTAGCTGCCCCACTTTGACAAAGATCCATACCTAAACCCACCCACTGTGCTTTCTCACAGCTGCCTCAGTTTCTTTTTTTTAATTACAACTATTTTTATTTTTCCCACTTAATAGTATTTTATTTTTTCCAATTACTTGTAAAGATAGTTTTCAACATTCACTTTTATAAGGTTTTGAGCTCCAAATTCTTTTTCTTTCTTCTTCCTTCCCCCCTCCCCAAGATGACAAGCAATCTGATATAGGCTATACATGTACAGTCATAGTAAACATATTTTCACATTAGATACATTGTGAAAGAAGAATCAAAACAAAAGGGAAAACCATGAGAAAGAAAAAAAAAGAGAGAAAACAGTCTGCTTCAATCTATATTCAGACTCCATAGTTCTTTCTCTGGTTATGGATAGCATTTTCCATCATGAGTCTCTTGGAATTGTCTTGGATCATTGCTGTATTGCTGACAAGAGCTAAGTATGTCATAGGTCATCATCCCACAATGTTGCTATCACTGTGTACAAAGTTCTCCTTTTTTTGCTCACTTCATTCAGCATCACTTCATGCAAATCTTTCTAGGTTTTTCGGAAATCCACCTGCTCATCATTTCTTATAGCACAATAGTTTTCCATTACGTTCATATACCACAACTTGTTCAGCCATTCCTCAATTGGGTGGGCATCCCCTCAATTTCCATTTCTTGGACAGCACAAAAATTGCTGCTATAAATATTTTTGTACATATGGGTCCTTTCTCCTTTTTTGTGTATTTTGGGATACAGATGTAGTAGTGGTATTGCTGAATTAAAGGAAATGCACAGTTTTGTAGTCTTTGGGGCATAGTTCCAAATTGTTCTCTAGAATGGTTGGATCAATTCACAACTCTAGCAACAATGCATTAGTGTTCCAGTTTTCCCACATCTTCTCCAACATTTATCATTTCCCTTTTTTGTCATATTATCCAATTTGATAGGTGTGAGGTGGTACCTCAGAGTTGTTTTAATTTGCATTTCTCTAATCAATAGTAACTTAGAGCATTTTTTCATATGACTATAGACAGCTTTAATTTCTTTGAAGGCAGGTTCAATCTTGCAGGTTAGTTTGATGGCCCACCTTGAACATAAGTAGAGAGAAGGGGACAGTGGAAAGAAACGAGAAGGAATCAACAAGTTTGGCAATTCATTAGATGGAGAGGGTGAATGTGTAAAGAGTCCAAGATGACCAGAGGTTGTCAGGATGGCAAGAAAAATGATGATACAGGCAATAAAGAAGTTAGGAGGAGAGATGGGTTTAGGGAAATAGATAATGAATTCTGTTTTGGACACATTGAGTCTGAGATGCCTTACAGGGGCACTCCAAAAGGTTGTTGGATATTCAGACTGAATGGCACTCAGGAGGGAAATGAGAACTAGAAATACAGGTTTGAGATTCAGCCTTATATAGATGATAGTTAAATCCATAGGTGATAATGAGATCACTTTGAGATTATGGAAAAGGAAGAGGAAGGGACAGATCCCAACCTTAGGGAGCGCTCCTGCTTGGCAGAGAGCCAATGAATCTGCAAAGAGGACTGAGAAAGATCAGACCACTGGTAGAAAGAGAACCATGATAGAGCAACGTCCTGAAAACCCAGAGAGAAGAAAATTCATAAGCTTATCAATATTTTTAAAGGTTGCAGAGAGGTCAAGAAGGATAAGATCTAAGAAAAGGCCATCAACTTTAGTAATAAAGGGCTCCTTGATGGTCTTACAAAGAGCAGCTTCATGGCAGGGCAAGTAGAAGTAAGAAAGTAGAGTCTAGAAGTGCAAGCAGCATTTTCTAGAATTCAAACTGTGAAAGGGAGGCAAGACCTAGGAGGATGGCTTAAGAGGATAAGAGGGTCAAATGGAGACTCAATCACCCATGTTCAGTCAAGTGAATGCAGGGACTGTCTCTTGCCTCTTTTTGTATCTCTAGTTCTTAGCACACTGTCTGGCACATAGTAGGCACTTTTAAAATGTTGATTGATTGAAATTAGCATTGACTGAACTAACACCCAGGTACAAGAAATGTCTGCCTCCTCCCAAAGAGGTGCCAGTTGGAATTATCCACCCTCTCCCTAGGAAGATAGGATCAGAGTCTCAAAGGCTCAGCTCCTATAATCTCAGTTTGTCAATGGGATTCCCCCAATCAAAACTCCTACACCTGAAATGAAATGACTCAAGTTTAAATTTGGTTTTTCCATTTCTACCCATTGACTCTCTGGAACTAAGGAGAACAAGTTTAATCTCTCTTCCATTTCTCAGTTCCTCAAATACTTACAGACATATTACAAGTCCCCCTAGTTTCCTCCAGAGTAAACTTCCCTAGTTCCTTTTATAGATTAATATGACATGATCTTCATCATCCTGGTCACACTCCACTGATCTCTCTCTAGTCCTGCTTTGAATATAATGCCTACAGTACTCCATATTTGGTCTGACCAAGGTTTACCACCTCCTAGTGCCACCTATGATCAAATTAGCTTTTTGAGGGTTATAGTATCATTATCTATCTCCCTGTATCTCCCTCTTGTTGAAGCTTGTCCCCAAATATTTTTCAAATAGACTGCTACCCAGCCTTGTCTCTCCCATATTGTACTTTTGAAGGTAATTCTTTTTTAGTTGATGTTGAATAATGAGTTTTTCAATCATATCCAACTCTTTAAGATTCCATTTGGGGTTTTCTTGGCAAAGATATTGGAATGGTTTGCCATTTCCTTCTCCAGCTCATTTTACAGATGAAGAAACTGAGGAAAACAGGGTTAAATGACTTGCCCAGGGTCACACAGCTATAAGTGTCTGAAGGTAGACTTAAACTCAGGAAGATGAATCTTCTTGACTCCAGGCCCAACATGCTACCAATTGTACTACCTACCTGTCAATTTTTTGGTACCCAAGTGTAAAACTTTATATTTATCTCTAGTAAATATTATCCTTTTAGATTCAACTCCACATTCCAGCCTATCATAATCTCTAGAGATCCTGAAGGTCATCCAAAGTCTTAGCTACCCCTTCCAGCTTAAGTTCATGTATAAATTTGACAAGTATGCCATACCTTTTTCCAAGTCATTGATTAAAAAAATGTTGAAGAGTACAAAACAAGGCACAGATCCCTGTAGCAGGCTATTACTCTTATTAGCTGACATTTCTTCTTTGAGCCCAAAGACTTGACAGATTCCACAGCTACCTAATCATATTATTGCCTAGTGTTTTCATAAAATCTAGGCAAATTATATCTTCAGTATTCCTCTGATCTAAGAGTCTAACAACTCTGTCAAAAAAGTGAATGAGATTAGAGTGTTGAGGACCTATTTTTGATGAAATCACACTGATCCTTTGTGATCACAACTTTTTGTTAGATGTTCCAAATCATCCCTTTGAGAATATGTTTTGAACGCTGCCAGGAATCAAAGCCAAGGTCACTGATCAATATATTTTTTTCTTTTAAAAAAAATTTGTTTATTTTTTAGTTTACAACATTCAGGTCCATAAGCTTTAGAGTTTTAAATTTTCTCCACTCTCTCTCCTCTCCCCTCCCCAAGACAGCATGCAATCTGATATAGGCTCTACATATACATTCATATTGAAAATATTTTGACATTAGTCATATTGTAAAGAAGAATTATAACCAATGGAATGAACCATGAGACAGAATAAACAAAATGAAACAAAACAAAAAAGAAAGAGAGAGCAAATGGTACGTTTCCATCTGCATTCAGACTCTGTAATTCCTTCTCTGGATGTGGATAACATTTTCCATCAGGAGCTTTTTGGAACTGACTGACCTATAGTTTACAGAATCCGCTCTCTTCTTTGAAAAGCAAATCATCTATTCTCTTGTCCTGGGACATCTCTCTATTTCTCTTGGCATCTGTTACAGTTCATCTGGGCCTGTTAACTTGACTTCATCAAGGTTAATTAGGCTTTTCCTTTACCTGAGTAATGTAAAATTCAGCTCAGATGCCAGTTCTTACAGGGGTCCTTCTCCCAGGAGAATATAAGCCTCCTGAGGCCAGACACTTTCATTGTTGTCATTATAACCTCATCACCTAGCATAGTAGGGATTCAATAAATGCTTATTGAATTTAATCAAATTACTTTCTCTTTATGTCTCTTGACTATTCCATTCTTGTTGTTCAGTTGTTCAGTCATGTATGGCTCTACAACATCCCATTGACTTTGTCCTTGGGGTTTTCTTGGCAAAGTGTGTTGAATACAGCTGCCTAGGAACTGACCTTCCCTGGATCCCAGAGTTGCAAATTGCCTGCTGGTAATCAAAACCAGCTTTTAAAAAAATGAGTCCCTGTTTTGACCAAGTGTTATCACTCCCTATACTCCCCCAGCTTTCTCTGTGGATTTTTCGTTGTTATGCAAAACAACTTATAAGTAAACAACTTCCCAAAGCTGTGCCTCTCAACAGACACTCTTTCCCTGTTGAAATGTATTTAACCCTACTCCACTCTGGAGCTCTTGGGTGCTTCAGGACTTTGACACTATGTGGTAGCCCCAAATTATAAGTTCCTTGCCTCCATTAAAGATGCTAGTTTTTGCTACTTTGGTAGAATTCTTTACTTCAGGTTGAGACATCTGATGTCTGTAACGGTAATTAAATTAAATTTGAAGACCCCTTTTTGTTATGTCAAGTAAGCAGGTACTTAGCCCTTAGTAACTAAGGGCTAAGTATCTCTGTGAAAGAAACAGAAGGTGTGAACTCTGTTTCCTGTTGCTGACATAACAGGAAGGGGTTGGCTGAGACAGGAAGCCAATGTGTGTGTGTGTGTGTGTGTGTGTGTGTGTGTGTGTGTGTGTGTGTGTGTGTGTATAAGAAGACACATTCAGAATCAAGAACTTTCCTCTGGGTGGCTCCTGGTGGAGGAAACAGAATTGTCCCAGCATCTGGGAGCTGGGCTGCTACTTGCTGGACTGAGAACTGAGTTGGAGTTTTGATGGGACCAGAATATGATGAAGGCTGAAGTTGCTGCCAAGGAGGCCACCTGGAAGGCTGGGGTTTCTTCAGGGCAATAGAAGTTGTGAAGATTTTGAGATGTGCTGGACCCTGCAAACTTCTGTGTATGCCAGGAACTGCCCGGAGGACTGGACAAGGACCTGTGAGCTGTCTGCCTCTGAATCCAGGTGACTGTTTGGTGTATTCAGGTGGGAGCTGGAAGGGCATCCAAGGAATCTGAGAGACCACCCTGAGTCAAGATGAAGAAAAGACCTCTCCTTGGATATTGAATGCACGATGAAATTGAAGTTTACTAGACATTGAGAGGTGGAGGGTTTGTGTAATTTTCTAATGATTGTATTTAGTGATTAAAAATGCTTAGTGACTGATTGCTAGATAAGTGACTGATTAAGTTCATCTATAATTGCCCCATGAGTGGAAGACTGACTTTTATTATGAAATGAAATGATTGAATGATTAAGTAAGGAGGGTTTCCCCTTTAGGGACACCAGACAATTGTTCTTTTGTTCTTTGTTCTAAATACTGTGACCACTTTGGTGAAAACTATGTGGCCATTCTAATGTTAAACTGTTGTGAACACTATATTGTGATTTTCTGTGATAAGATGTGATGTTGTGAATATTATATTGTGATTTGTTGTGAATGTTTGCCTTGATTTGTAATGGAATAAATGAAGTGTTCACTATACTGTGTAATCAGAACCTTAAAAGCTGCTCACAGTAGCATTCTTTTGGGAAGCTGCTTGTGCATGGCATTACAATGTCATAGGTGGGATTTGAACACTCCTGCTGGCTCTTATCTTCAACCTCATATGCCCAGTACCAGCTGGGACCTCTTGCGTTCCAGTTCAGATTCAGCTCATTGGTTTGGCCTGAATAAATCAGTCTCTCAGATTTCCTGAATTCCTATCTCTTTTTGATTGTGTTCTTAGCTCTTTAATCCAGGGTTTGGTGAAGACCCACAGGCAATGTTGGGTTCACTCAGACAAGTCACTCTGAAAAGGGACAGCTGATGAATTTGTAATTGTAGACCATATGTGGCCACTCCAACAGGTCCCTCTAAAAGGAAGGCTGCCAGGCATATGTTTCGTATTTTTGTCTGTCTTTATGGAGTGTCACTTGTGTTAAGTATGCTTTGTGGCTGTGGCTCTGTGTGTGTGTGTGTGTGTGTGTGTGTGTGTGTGTATCGGTAAGCAAAAACTGGTCCCCGATTTTTTTACTTCTTTCCCCCATAATAGAGGGAGGGGAGGATGTGGTAACAGCACATAATGGGAACCAGTAGCAAAAACAGCAGTGAGAACCAGTTTGAGATAAGCACTTGATGGCTTTTTCTCCAGAGGCTTCCTTTCCCCTCCCCAAACAACTAATTTGAATAAACCCTTTATCTTTCATGACTGAGTTATGCAATCTCTCTGCCAAGAAAAGCAGAATTGTCAGAAAGGTAATTTACACCGAGAGGCAGTTAGAGGGTGACTACAGCTTGATTCTTTTTTTACCTGCTTTTAAGTATTAGTTTCTAACCAACCAAAACTTTAATTGGGAATTTATCTGGAATATTAGAAATTGTAAATTTAGCTCTAATTGAACTCCAAGATTAAGGTTATGTTCAATTTGAGTCGGGGGACTATCTGGCTTCTTGGGTACCAGACAGAGTTTTAAGTGTTAGCTCGTGGAAAAGAGAAAAGTTTAAATGAATCAGGGACCAACTTAAAGGTAAATAAGATTTGATTAGAAAATCTAATTGGATACTTGAGAGTTGGGGTTTTTTTTGTTTTTTTTTTAAATTTTATTTTAGTTTGCATCATTCATTTCCACAAGATTTTGAGTTACATATTTTCTCCCCTTCTTTCCCCTACCCACTGCCCCAAAACAGCCATCCCAGTGTGTCCTCCCTCCCCCGGTCTATTCTCTCC
>CM053587.1:302096228-302125112 GCA_028646515.1 Pseudochirops corinnae
GAGAGAGAGAGAGAGAGAGAGAGAGAGAGAGAGAGAGAGAGAGAGAGAGCACGCCTTCTACTGTACTCAAATAATATTTGAAAGACTGTCATTATTTGGAGGAGGAATCAGCTTATTTGGCTTGGCCCCAGAAGGCAGAACAGGAAGTAATAGGGGAGAAGTTGCAAAGAAACAGATTTTGACTTAATGTAAAAACAAACTTTCTAATGATGAGAACTCTCCCAAAGTGAAATGGGGTGGAGATGTTGTGAGGGGAGGTTCTCCAACAATGGAGGTCTTCAAACAAAGATAACCACTTGTTGGGTCTGTTGTAGAGGGAATTTTTGTTCAGGGATAGGTTAGACTAGATGACCTTTCAGGTTCTTTCCAACTCTGAGATTTTTATTCTGAGACAAAGAGACAAGAGAAGACCAAAGACAGGTGGGAGAGAGACTGAGAGAAAGTGAGTCAGGGACCAGAAGCAATAATTAAGGGAAGAAGTAATTAAAGATGGAAAACTGCAGGTTTAATAAATAACTTTTGAATGAGTGAAGGTGCTTTTGTGAGCAGAGGTGTTAAGCTGATTGGAATAACATTACTTGGAGAAGGGGAGGGGGGAGATTGGGCCATGAATAGTAAAGAAACTGTAGAAAAAGAACAGAAAGACATAGAGAGAAATGCAGAGTCAAAGAGAAGGTTGAAAAATGAGAGGGAGAAATGACAGATGAGACAGAGGCCCTGTGACCCAAGGGAAGAGAAAGATTCAGACCACGACATTTATTACCTTCTAGGAATTACTCAGAGGACATAAATTTTTCCAGAATCTGCCCCCCACTCCCATCACCACCCCACCCCACCTCTCCTAAGCACCAAGCCCAAGCACAGTAAACGTAGGGTGCCTTTAAAAGCCCCGCCCCGGACTGTTCTCTCCTCCTCCCCCTCTCCCCATCTCCTACTCTCCCCCTCTCCCTGCCCCTAGATCAGGCGTTCCCAGGCCCCTCCCCCTGTCCCCCACCCCCTGACGTCAGGAGCTGTCCGCGGCCCCCGGTGCTGAAACAAAATGGCTGGTGGCGGTGGAGGTAGGGACCCGGCGTGAGCGGAGAGCCGAGCCCAGAGAGCTCGGGAGCCAGAGAGCCAGCAAGCAGGGAGAGTCAGCGAACAGGCCGGGTAGGGCTGGGTTGGGATGCCACAGCCCAGCAGGCAGGCGTCGGCGCATAAGCGGCCTCCCTGCTGAGCTCCGGGTTCCCCTCCACCTCCGCCCCCAGCCCCGGACCCGGCCCCCAGGACCATGTCTCTGCTCTGCGTTGGAGGTGAGCTGAACCTGTGTAGGAATGCAGACCCACACTCTCCATCCCCTGTCTCTGCCTCTCTTCTGGAGTTCTCATGCTCTGGTGGGGTTGGGGCGTGGAAAGGGTGGGACTGGGTGGGGGAGGAACGCTGGGATCACCAGGACTCCTCATCCCATCGCCTTCAGGCTGCTCACCTGAGTTCACACTCCTGGGGGTGAAGGTTGAGTGAGATCTGGATAGGAAGGGATGTGAGGGTCCCTAGCGCTCCCCTTTCTTTCTTCCTCCGGACTTCCCGCCAGGGTTCGCATGCCCGGGGTGGATGGGGATGGGGGATGGGGGAGCAGGAATCTAAGGAGAAGAGTGCCGAGATTAGATTCCCCCGCTCCTATACCCACCCACCTGCGGTTTATCCCTGTCCTATATTCTCTTTGGAAAGGGATGGATTCCCGGCCTGGGTAGGGGTCCATTCCTCCCCCCACCCCCCACCCCGCCTAGTTATAGCTCTCCACTCTGCGCTTGGAGATTCTCCAGCACTGGGTTCTCTCCATTTCTCATTCCCGTTACAAATTTAGGGCTTCCCCCCCCCCCCCCCCCGCCCTGGGTTGTATGTGTTTGTGGGGGGAGCTATTTTTGTTCTTTCTGTGGTGTGTTGCCCACGCTCCGCGTGCCCTCCGGAAGCTGGGCCTGGGGCTGGGACTGGGTATGTGTTGGGGGCTAGAGATGGGGTGGGGGTGGGGGAAAAGGATTTTTTATGCTGGGGAGGGGAAAAAAGGATTTTTGTGCCAGGGGCCCCAGTGATGGGGGGTACTTCTGCTTGAGGAGACCTTTGGAAGCAAAGACTGGCCCTTCGAACCTTTATTCGAGCTTAAGCTTCAGAAGGCTGCAGGCACCCCCTCCTCATCTCCTCTAAAAGCGTGCCCCTCTCCCACTTCTGAAGCTTCATTCACAAACCCTCTCCCGCCGCGGGAACCGCCCCTCAGGGTGTCTCCCCCCCATCCCTTATGCAAATCACCCCCGACTGGCGTAGTTGGTATGCTCGCTTAAAGGTACAGGGGTACTTGGAAATCTGTCTCTTTCGCCTATAAGGTTCGTGGGTGGGGTACGGGGAAAGGGAAGAAAGTCTAAGGCAGTCAGAGGTCTTGGAATCCAGGGCCCTGCTTCTTAGAAGATTGGGGGATGGGGGTAACCGGGGTAAGACTATTTGAAGTGGGATGAATCATAGCCCATCTCTAATCCTAGCTCTAGTCTGAGAGTCAGAGATCATTCTCACCTGCATTTGGTGGGGTGAGAATAAGGGGTGTGTGTGGAGGGGGTGAGACCCAGAGCCTTCTGCTACTGGAACCACCTTCCACACAGAAAGACATAAAGGATTCTATCTATTCCAGCTGGTACTGGGGTGGGGGTGGGGGGTGTGGAGTGTGGGAAGAAGGAACTGGGAAGCTCTTGGTTAACCCTGGGCCCATCTGGCCCCCAACCCTCCTCTCCCAAGTTCTTCCTCTGAGGAACCCCTTCTCCTCCTCGGGCCTGTTTCCTCCACCCAAGAGGAGAGGAAAAAAGGAGAAAATGTGTCTGGAAGATTCCCCTGGGGGAAGAGGAGAGGGAAGGGAAAGGGGGAGGAATTTTACCACAAACTCCTATGCAAGTGTTTTGGGAGGTGGAGAAGGAGGGGCCAGGGCACTGGGGCTCTAGTGATGGATCCAGGTGGTCAGGAGCCTTTGCTCCCATCCTAAATCAAGAAACATGATTATAGACCCTAGATCCAGGATGTGGGGAAGGCTGGTACTAGGGCTAGCCAGGGAGCTCTGAGCTATCCTGATTGGCATCAAAAACCCAATGCAGAGACCTCAGAAGCCTTGGCCCCAGCTTGAGGCTCTTCCCACACTGGTACTGGAGCACAGCCTGGAGGAAGGGCTGTTCACTGGGAAAGGACCCAGCTCTAAGTATTTAAAATTGTTGTCCCTGGATAAAGCTGGGCCAACATCATCTCTACCCAGATAAACACACATTCCAGAGGCGTACAAATATATGTGTATATGCAACATATAACACAAACATATGACGACAGCATGTATATACATGTATATGTGTGCAGATATTTCATCGCAGAGAAATGCTGTACTCAAAGAGACACATGTACAACGATACATACATACTTACATACATTAAGTCACATTGTAGTATACTGGAAAGAGTACTGGGTTCCAATCCCAACTCACTGACTGTGTGTCCATGGGCAACTCATTTTACCTCTTCAGGGGTAAGTTTCCTCATCTATAAAATGGATAATATTTGTGCCCCCTATCTCATGTAATTGTTGTGATGAAAGTACTTTGCAAACTTCAAAGCCCTATAAAATACGAGTTATTACACACACATACATGAACGCCCCACAACCATCCATATATAGATACAGATATGAAAGTATGTGTACATACACAGAAACATAAGTACATGCAGGCATATGCTTGTGTCTTACTTAATATCTCATAGCCTCAGTTTCTTTATCTACAAAATGGAAATAATACCTACAGCTATATATTTAAATGTGATAATATATGTTAAAGGCTTTGTATACCACTTAAATGTCAGCTATTATTATGGTTTTCTAAGTTTTCCCCATTCTGGTCACTGTCCTCTGGGGGAGTCAATGTTATTTCTCAAACTTCTCACATGATACCCAGAACTGAACTGAAATCCAGATGGGGGTCTGACTTTGGTAAAGCTGAACTATGACCTTCCTCGTTTGCTCTACTCAGCTCTCAGACTTATTAGCTCAGACTCTGTGGTGTTAGAACATACCTCATCCGTATGTCTACCCTCCCCCAGTGTGACCAGGTCTCTGGAAGGTATACCAGTCCATTGAGCAATTTCCGCTCCCACTGGGACCCCAGAGACTCTTTAATTAGAGTGCTCTTTTCTCAGAAGCCCTCAGAAGGAAGTGGGGAAATTAGTCTGACACAGAAGTTCCAGCCTCATAGAATATTAGGTCTGGAAAGACCCTTAGAGATCATTGGCTCTAAACATCTCATTTTTAAAGATAAGGAAACTGAGGCCTGGAGAGAGGCACTGACTTGCTTAAGATCCTGCTCCAGACAAAGGGCATTATTGTGAGTTCCTGGCAGGAGGGAAGATTCTCCATGCTACTGTCTTCCTAGAGAAAGTAGGATTTTGGTCAGATCTTCAAAGCTGGGTAAAGAGAATGAAGGAAGTCATAAATCAGTTATCCCCTACCTAAGTCATACTCATGTAGACTTCAGTTCTATTCTGGCTACCACATTTTAGGAGGAATACATTTCTTCCGGAGGAAGATGACCAGATGCTAGAAGTTTTTGAAATCAAAACCATGGCAGACAATTACAAAAATGCCTTATTATATCCATCTTATAGATCAGGACGCTGAATTTAAAAGAAATCAAGTGACTTGCCCAGGGTCACACAACTCACAACACTCAGCAGCTGGATTCTCTTGAGGCTCCAGCTTTTGCCTATTTACCACTATGCTACATTGCTTCTCCTTAACTTGTAAGAATCAGATGAAGGAGCTAGGGATAAGAGCCAACTTAGAGGGACAATGATAACTAAGGATCTGAAGGGCTGTCGTGAGGGAAAAGGGATTGAACATACTTTGCTTGGCCCCAGAGAGCAGAACTGTGAGCAGCTGGGGAGGACTTGAGTTAGTAATAGGGAGGCAGATTTTTGTCTCAGTAAGAGAGGCTTCCTGATATTAGAGCTGCCACTCAATGAATCAGCCTGTCTCAAGTAGTCACGGTTTCCAAATAGAGATATTCTATGGGTAGAACATTGACTCCCTGATAACTCTAGGAGCAACTACAGACTCCTTGGTTTGACACTTAGAACCCTTGACTCTTCTCCCCTACCACTATTAATTCCTTTCATGAATTATGCATTTCAGTCAGATTTGTTTTCTGGTTGTTCCTCACACATGACCCACCATTTCTCATCTTTATGCTTCTGCCCTGGCTTTCCCCCCACGTCTGGAATACAGTCCCTCCTCAACTCTTAGTTCCTTCAAAACTCAGCTCAAATGCCACTTTGTACATGAATCCTTTCTCAATCCTCCCAGCAGTTAGTACTCTTCCTCCTCTAAATTACCTTGTGTTTATTTGTTTAGTCTATGTGTATATGTATACATAGATGTATACACATGTATAGATAATATATAAACATATAATATATGTGTATATGTACATGTACACACATATACTAATTATGCATGTACACCTTTCTCCTGATAGAATGTAAGTTCCTTGAGGGCAGGGATCATTTCATTTTTGTCTCTGCCTACTTAGTGTAGTAGGTAGTACTACTAGCATGTAGTGCGTACTTAATGAATGCTTGTGGAATGAATGATGTTACAGAGGGGTCTTATTCTAAAGTCTAAAGTACCTTCTAGCTCTAGGATTTAGAAAAGATAAAAGGCAGTTTCTTTTTTTTGCTTTTTTTTTTAGATGGTGGAAGGCAAGATAATCGGGGTTAAGTGACATGCCCAAGGTCACACAGCTAGTAAGTGTTAAGTGTTTGAGGCCAGATTTGAATTCAGGTTCTCCTGATTCCAGGAACAGTATTCTATTCACTGTAATACCTAACCTCCCCAAGAAGGCAGTTTCTTAATCTTATAATCTCCCAGACTTCTGTGTAACAATCACAACAGTCCTCTTTTGCTAAGCCATCTTTGTCTTCAAAACAGTCAGTTATTTTCCTCCATTGGTTCATGTTTTATTTGCTTCATTTTCAGTCTTAATCTTTTTTTTCTTTTGGAGGGCACTTGGGGCTAAGTGACTTGTCCAAAGTCACATGGCTAGCAAGTGTGTCAAGTGTCTGAGGTTGGATTCGAACCCAGGTCCTCCTGACTCCAGGGCAGTGCTCTATTCACTGGGCCACCTAGCCACCCCCATTGGTTCATGTTTTATAGAGCTGGAGGCATCCATCCTTTTCTCTTATAAACATGCTCTGGTCATCTGAAGGGGCAAAGAAACTCTTACACCAAATCCCTACTTGAAAAATCTCTGAGCTTCCTTATTCTCTAACAAACGCCCTGTTGCTAGAAACTGATCAACACAATACAACAAACATTTATTAAGTGCTTACTGTATGCAGGGTATTGTGCTCAGTGCTAGAAAGAGAAAAGATTTAGCTAAGGTATGATCCTTGCCCTTAAAAAGCTTCCAATATAATAGGATCAGTCATTTTAGAGATGGAGAAACTGAGGTTAAATGACTGGTTCAAGACCACATAGCTAATAAGCATCAGAAGCCTGATTCAAAGCCAGCTCTTTGTGGAGGCCTTTGAATGCCAGGCAGAGAATTCAATGGTGTTTATAGAGATTCTGTAGTAAAGGTATGTGTATCCTTCAAGGTTGGGTTGAGATACCCCAGTGCTGCAGAAAGGGCTCTGGATTTACAGCTGGAGGATCTAACTTAAAAACTAAACTCTGCTACTTGCTACCTGTGTGACCTTGGACAAACCTCTTTACCTTTTGGAGGTATCAGTTTCCTTACCTATAACATAAGGGGATTGGCAGTAAATGGTGGGTGTGACACGCTGGAGTGCCACCTGAACCAAGTTAAAATGTGAAATAAAAAGCACAATAGAATGGAGATGTGTTGCCAGGTGATTTTCTTAGTCAATATTAAGTTTGCAGGGATCCTTATGGACCTGGGTTTTGGGGGCAGGAATTGAGTTTGATACTAGTAGACTATGTAATAGGTAAAGTTTCAACTCCAAAGCTAACATCTTTGAGCTGATCAATCAATCAGAAAGCATTTATTAAGTGCCTACTATGTGCCAAACACTGTGCTAAGTATAGGAATACAAAAAAACAAGAGAGAGACAATTTCTGTTCTCAGGTACTAAGGGGGGAGGGGCAACATGAAAATATATACAGAATAGAAGTAAAATCCTTAATGTGTTCTATTAATTTTCTTATTTCAAGACTAGGAATGAAAGCTAGATCCACAGAGAGGAAGGTAAATCCTGGACTTGGTGTGTATGCACTATTTTCCAAAAGATAATTTGGGTTCTATAGTTCTCAGTTGAGGGCAGAACCAAAACTTCTCTTCTCATTCTGGAAAAGCTGTATAACTCTGGTGGGAAGTATATAAGATCATCCAGTGGCAATTCTCCACATTCCTGCAGTCACTGCAGCATTCCTAGTAACTTTGTGGAGGTAAAGATCCAGGATGACTACATTCCAAAGTTGAGGGAAATGAAGGAAGACTTTGTGGAGGAGGTAGCATTTTAATTTAGCCTTAAAAGAAGGGTAGGACTTCAATGTGTGAAGGTTTGAGGACTTTCTAGGCACAGATGGAAAGGTTTCTTAGAAAAGGAATAAGAGGGGCAGCTAGGTGGCACAGTGAATAGAGCACCGGCCCTGGAGTCAGGAGGACCTGAGTTCAAATCCGGCCTCAGACACTTAACACAAAACTAGCCATGTGACCTTGAACAAATCATTTAACCCCAATTTCCCTGTCCTCCTGCCACCAAAAAAAATAATAAAATAAAGCAAAGGAGTAAAAGAGCATGGTGCATATTTGGCTGAAGTGAAGATTGCAAAGAAGAAGGACCTTTGGTCATTAAGCCCCATGCTTCTCTTCCTAAACCTTTCAGGATCCAGTATCCTAGTCAGATAGTCTCTGGTGGGTTCTTCTGCATCTGTCCTTAGCATTCTGCTCCCTTTTACCAAGCATCACTTCTTTTCCCTTTACTACATCCCTTCCACATCTTTCTGGATTTAGAATCCATTTTCACAATGGTTTATTCATAAATGAAGAGTTAATCAGAAGTCATGTAGAATAGTGTGCTCAGTTCTAGGAAGTACATTTTAGAAGAGACATTAACAAGCTGCCATATCCAAGGGAGCGTAACTAGGAAGCAGCCATGTGCTAGTAACTGTTCAATACTTGGTTCTCTAGAAGTCTATATACACTTTTATGTTGAATTTTCACTATTAACATTATATCCATTATCTTATTAAGCCTGGAAATCAACAAAACATTAAATCAAGTCCTGAGAAGATGTTTACCCTAATAAAGAAGAATTAGGGGAAGGCATGCTAGCTGCCTTTAGAAGCTGAAGGGCAGTCACATGGAAGAGGAATCTGCTTGGACCGACAGTTGAGAACTAGGAGTGGTGGGAAGAAGCTGCAAAGAGGCAGATTTTAGCTTGAGATGGAGAAAAATTGACCAAGTGCAGGTGCTGTTCAAAAATAGAATGGACTCCCTGAGTATTCAGTAGGTTCCCCTTAACCTAAAGTATTCAGAAGGTGGATGATAACCACTTTTCCAAGATGGTGGTGACCATTCCTGTTTAGAGATAGCTTAGGCCAGCTAACCCTGGAGGTTTCTTCTACTCTGAGATCACGTGGTTCCATCACTCTATGATTATTTCAAGAAAGCTAGAAATGGAACCCTTTACTTCCCCAACTTCCCATTGATTAACAGGCTGGTTGAGCTGGCTCTGTGTCTTTCACTTTGATCAATGCTTTCACTTAGGTTAGTTTTGTTGCCCTCAAGCCCAGGGCAGCTGTTGCTTTCAAAGTCAGCCTTTTCAAAGAACACTCTATGTGCTGAGAACAGATAACGAATGGATTCTGGTCCTGAACTACAAACTTGTCATTCAGATACGCACACAACAAACACAATCCCCAAACCAGAGACTAGGGGGATCACCACTCTCAAGGAGGTGAGCAGTTAGAAAAGAGAGTCAGTTGGAAGACTCAGCAATACACTTATTTAATCCTGTAGCTTTGCGTCCTTGGAGTCAAGCAGGAAAATTCTCTTTTTATTCTCAGAAAACTGGCACATCAGAGGAAAAGACTTGGGAGAATATAAGGGCAACCCAGCAGGGGTCAGAAGAGACCCACAGGGCCACAGCCCTTGGCTCCCTAAATGCCTCACGTGTTTGGGGAGTGTTTTTGGTTTTATTGCCTAAAAATCCACAAAACACACATACATGTAGTTATTCAGTAATTTATGAGAAAAAGATCAGTGGAGGTTAGAAGACTACAAGCTGAATGTGTCAACAGCAGGGATTTGCTAGATCCAGATCAAATAGTAGGGGAGAACCAATTGTTAGATTTTTAGTGAAGCCATTTTCACTTCAGGAATCAGCGGAGGCTACAAATCAGGGCCTGATTTATTTTTTTGTTGATTGTCCCAGAGGTTCCGAACCTAAGTGGGTGATACTGCCCAATGGGGCAGTGCTAGAACTGTCCAGGGGAACTTTAGTAGCCTTGGGTGCACCTGGGGGGCATTGAATAAAAATAAGGAGGTGGTGGAATCATAAGAAAAGAAGACAAGAGAAGAAAATTTTGAAAAACCATTCATATATGTTTCATTTGTTGTGTAACAGAGTAAAAGTCGTAGTGATTACATTATTTTCCAACTAAATGCAAAATTCAAATTATAACCAAATTACAACTTTAATGCTATATGATTATATATGGTTACATTACACAATATTTTGTCATCAAAATTTCAATGCAGGAAAACCCCTACAAATTTATAATAGGTTATTAAATTTAAGATGTACCATCTTTTAAAAAAGTTTATATTTTTTGAAGTGTTGCAAATTTTTTTTAAAAAGTTAAAGTTATGGGGTGAGGTACTGAGTAATTTTTTTTTAAAAGGGGCAGTAGGCCAAATAAGTTTGGGAACCTCTGGTCTAGACTTAAGAAAATGACTGGGAAGATTTTAATGCATATTGAACTTTAAAATGTGTTGGAGAACTAGTTGTTAAACATTTACTCCTGCTCAACAGTGACATAGGAATTCCTTCTTCTCCCCCAAACCCCTAATGCAATGCTTCTCAGTCTGTGGGTCATGACCCCTTTGGGGGTCGAATGACCCTTTCACAGGGGTCACAGGAGTCCCCTAAGACCATTGGAAAACATATTCCTGATGATCTTAGGAACTGAGACACCGCTCCTCTATCCGTCTCCAGGTGGGTCTGCCCACATGCAGATACACCCACATGTAAGTATTAAAGGGTCACAGCATTAGGAAGGTTGAGAACCATTGCCCTAATGCAATATTAGGCTACATTAATAAAAACAGAGTGTCCAGAGGGAAGAAGGTGATAATCTCACCTACTTCTGCTCTGGTCAGACCTCTATCCCCAATCTGGACCATTGAGGTCATTTCAGGGCACCATATTTTAGGGAGGACATTGATAAGTGGGATTGTGTCCAAAAGATAGTGACAGGGTTATAAGGGTACTGGAGAGCATGCCATATGAAAGTCAACTGAAGAAAATGGGGCCAATGGTCTAAAGAGAAGACTTTTAGTGAAGGCAGGAGAGGCACTTATAGTGGGAAAACATTAAAATTGAAGACAGGAGGCCTACATTCAAGAACCAAAAACTGCCTACCAGTTTTACAGCCTTGGGGGTTGGCTAGATGGTCTCTAAGTTCCCTGCCAGCTCTAATGGCTGTCATCAAGTGTTAAGGGCTCTCATGAGGAGAAGAATTAGATTTGTTTGGCTAAATCCCAGAAGGTGAAACTAGGACCATGGGGGAAGTTTGCAGTTAGATTGTAGCATCCAAGAGTAGAAGTGAGTTGTCAGGTGGTCAGTTCTCCATTTTTGGAAATATTCCAGTTCAGGCTGGATGTCCTTTTGTGGAGGATGTTTTATTGGGGATTCCCGGTTAGATCAGGTGATATTTGTGGTTATTTTCAGTTCTACTATTCTATTACCCATACAAAGTAAACTGCTTTAAAAATACTCCAATGTCATCTTTCTTGGAATCTGGCTTGTCCTTTTGGGGTCCAATTCATACTTAACACCCTAGGGTGAATACTTCAGCTTATTTTAAAATATCGAGCCACAATTCTAACCTGCTCTAAGTGTCCTGACTGAGGCTTGGTATGTCCCACATAGTTCCATATGAGCCTGCTATTTTGACCTTCCTCACTCAAGGATGGTGGTAGTAGGAGGAATGCTAATGATTCTCACTTACATAGCAATTTAAGGTTATCCAATTGATTTCCTCATAACTACCCTCTAAGGGTTGTAGTATTATTCGTATGTTTAAAAGGAGAAATTAAAGTTAAAGGATTTTATTTTGGTCACATAGCTAGTAAGTACCATTCAAACTCAGGGCTTTGCCAATTCCAAGTCCAAAACATGTGTTACTACTAAGTGCCTTTCTAAATAAATGAGGGTATCAACATGAATAAAGTTACCCATTACCTAAAAAGGAATAGTTCACACCACCTCTCTCCCCTCATGCCTTCCTCAATTCATCTGGAACCTCATTCTTCACAGTCAGCTAACTCTGGGTGTGATCAAAGCTGCCTTGGAACCAGAAGGGAATGCAGGTGGATAGAGTTTCAATGGGAAGATTTTTTTTTTTATATCAAGCCTAAACCTACCCTTCTCTAAGGTCCCATTTCTGCCCCTTCAACAAAAAGTCTAATTCCTCTTTCAAATAACAATTCTTGAAATATTTAAAGACAATTATCATATGCCCCACCTAAGCCTTCTCTTCTCTGGACTAGGGATCCCCTGCTCCTTTAAATGATCCTCATACAGCCTGAGGCTTCTCATCATTTTTATTGCCCTCCAGAGATCAGTTCATTAATGTACTTAAGCTGTGGTGCCTACAACTGAGAAGAATATTCTAGGGCAGACGACAGTAGAAATACAACTTCTGTTTTGGACACTGCTTCTGATAATGTTTTATTTACTCTTTTAAGATCTTGCTAGCTATTGTGGCTGCCATTCAACACTGTCAATCATTTTATCTGGCTAGTTGGTTTTTTGAACCTGTGTGTAGAACTTTACATTTATCTTCCTTACATGTCTTCTTATATGAGACTCATTAGTCAGTACTCTAGGCCAGAGGTATCAAACATGCTGTGAGAGGGCTGCAGGCAGCCAGCAATGCTCCCCAGTGTAGCAGGAACTAGATTAAATGTAATTGAGAAATAGTTAACAAACTAGAGAAAAATATAATACAACATAGATAGAGCTACATTTGTGAACTGAGTCATTGTGCTGCTGCAGGTATCCTTGCATATGGAGTAGTGGTCCTAGTTTCTATTTGATCTTGGCCCCACAGCTCTGGGCAATTCTACAAGTTTCAGAGAAAGTGCCAACCTTCAAAGGTAGAGGGCATTTCCTCACCTGGAAGTTCCCTAAACCAATGAAATCACAGATTCAGTCCCTATCCCTTCCATTGGTTCCACCTGTTGATCTTTTCAGGTCACAAGTCGGTGTATTAGCTTCCCTTCCCAGCTTCAGGTCATTCCCAGTTACTGCTCTTCTTCTTCCAATTCTCCTATTTACTTATCAGCATGTGGTTGCATTCTCTCAGTAGAATATAAGCTCCCTGAGGGGCAAAATTGCTTTACTTTTGTGTCTCCAGTACCTAGCAGGGTACTTCAAACATTTTTGTTGTTGCTTCGTTGATCCAGCTGTGTCCAACTTTTCATGAGCCCATAGACTAGTGGTTCTCAACCTTCTTAATACTGTGACCCTTTAATACTCATATGTGGGCATATCTGCATGTGGGCGGAACCGCCTGGAGATGGATAGAGGAGCCGTGTCTTGGTTCCTAAGACCATCAGAAATATGTGTTTTCCAATGGTCTTAGGCAAGCCCTGTGACCCCTGTGAAAGGGTCATTTGACCCCCAAAGGGGTCGCGACCCACAGGTTGAGAACCACTGCCATGGGGTTTTCTTCGCAA
This sequence comes from Pseudochirops corinnae, assembly GCA_028646515.1. Taxonomy (NCBI): domain Eukaryota; kingdom Metazoa; phylum Chordata; class Mammalia; order Diprotodontia; family Pseudocheiridae; genus Pseudochirops; species Pseudochirops corinnae. The sequence continues at coordinate 302,109,205 of CM053587.1, forward strand.
AGATATTGGCAAGATAAGGCAAATAGAGGTTAAGCAACTTGCCCAGGGTCACACAGCTAGGAAGTGTCTCAGGCTGAATTTGAACACAGGTCTGCCTGACTCCAAGCCCAGTGCTCTATCCACTGAGCCATCTAGCTGCCCACCACTCCACTAGCTGCCTCCATCCACTGGCCATCAAGCATGCTGTCATCTAATCGTGTCTGACTCTTTGTGACCCCATTTGGGGTCTTCTAGGCAAAGATACTGGAGTAGTCTGCCATTTCCTTCTTCAGACCATTTTACAGATGAAGAGTTGAGGAAAACAGGGTTAAGTGACTTGCCCAGGGTCATCCAGATAGCAAGTGTCTGGGACCACATTTGAACTCACAAAGCTGAGTCTTCTGGATTCCAAGTCCAGTGCTCTATCCACTGTACCACCTAGCTGCCCCTCAAACATATTAAGTGCCTAATAAATACTTGTTGAATTCAATTGCCCACAAGTCAGTAAATCTAGAGAGCCAGTCCACTCCAACCCCTATGATTCCTCCTCTGGAGTGCCTCTTCCTAGAGCCCACTAGGAGCTAGGAGCCCACTAGCTTATTTATTCTACCCCAGATCTGAGCAAACTCCGTCTTAGGAAAAGCCACAGGACCTGAGCCTCATGGCAATTCCTCTGCCTCAGGTGGTGCCCAGGTTATGGGGTAAGGATGTAGGACAGAGTAGGCAATAAAATAGCACTAACAGCCCAGAGGATTTTGGGGTGAGCAACATTCTAGAACTCCAGAATGTTAGTGCTAAGTGGGACCTCAGGGGACTACCTAGCCCAACCATACTTAAGTAGCAATGCCTCCACACAATCCCTGACCAGAAGTCTCCACCTGACACCTCCAGGGATTTGCTAATTTTCTGACACAGCTCCTTCCACTTCTGGGTTTCTCTAATTGTTAGGAAGCTTTTCCTTAAATGGAGCTGAAATTCATCTCTCTTCTACTTCCTTCAATCACTGCTAGTTCTTGCCCCTTCAGCCCTGAAGAACAAACTTAATCTCTTTCTCTCTCTTCCAAATGATTATGGTCATCATGTCCCCTTTAAATCTTTTCTTTCCTTGTATTTAGAATTCTCATCTTCTTTAACTAATCACGACAGTACATAGTTTACCATCCCAGTTACCCTCTTCAGGATGATCTTGACCTACTGTCTCAGAACTAAACAAGGTAGTTTAGATATGGTCTGAACAGGACAGAGGGCAGTTGTGCTGTTGGTCATTTGCCCCATTCCTTTCTTTTGTAGTATATGTTTGGTTAGGGATGTTACCTCCTATGTCTGACTGTTCAAGTCAATAGGACTTTATGGTTATTAAATACCAGGTACCGTGCTCAGTGATGGGGATACAGTGACAAAATGAAACATTTCCTATCCTTGGGGGACTTAACATTGTACTTCAAAGAAACAATGTGGACACAGAGAAATACCAGAATACACAAATATAATGTGTGGGGAGGGGGAAGAGTTTCAGGAAAGGCCATGTGAAGGAGACTTCACTTGAGCTGAGCCTTAATTAAATCTAGGGATTCCAAGAGGAGAGTAGAAGAAGGACATGGCATAAGGGACAGTCCATGGAAAGGCGCAAGGGTGGGAAATGGAATGGTGTGTAACAGAAGAGTGATCTGTTTGGCTGGAACTGAGAATATTTGAGAAGTAAGGTGAAATCAGCCTAGAAATATAGGGTGGAACTGAGCTTTGAGAGCATATAATAAATAAATGCTAGGTGACTGATTGACTGAAGGACTTTAGTGCCATACGAAGGAGTTTGTATTTTATCTTCAAGGTAGTAGTGAGCCCCTGGAACTTCTTGAATAGGAGAGTGGCACAGTCAGACTTGCACTTTAGGAATATCAGTTTGGCAGCTGTGGACAGGATGAATCGAAGAAGGCAGTGACTGTTGGCAATTACTAAGCATGAAGTCCAAAGTCCTCATTCTGCAGATGGGGAGACTGAGACTCCGCTGGGGAAGCGGTTGTCCAAGGTCACAGAGTAAATTTAGTGACAGCCAGCACCAGAAACCAGGTCTCCTGATTACCCAGTCCGGGGCTCTCTCAAAGGCACCACACTGTCTCTGATCCTTAGTAAATGGGTGTCGGATGCTGGTGGATCACAGCCATCCTAATTACAATGAGATTTAATAATAAGGTGTCTCCAGGCTGCTCATTATCAGTGGGCGGGCCTTGTCTTGTGGCTCCCCTGGGTCCCCCCTTTCCCCATCCCTTTCTCCCTCCTCTTTCCCAGCCCATCCCCCACTGTTCTCAACTCAGACCTCCTCCCAGCGGCTGGCCGCATCACCCACATCCTCCTCTGGCGGCAGCTCAGTTTTATAAATAGCCCTGAAGCGTGTGACTGGGAGCGGCAGTGGGGAGGGGCCACTGAATCTGGCAATAGCCCTGCCAAGGCTCTGAGCTTCTCTTCTGGTCTTACCCATTCAAGCTAGCCCTACGGTCATAGGCTAGGGGCAGTGAACTTATTCGTGATGAATGTGGCTGCCCACAATGCCCAATGGCTGCTTTCCCAGGTCTGTGGAAAGCAAAGAGAAGGGTAAATAGAAGGAGGCAGGGTCACAGAATAAGAAAGAACAGAGAAGCAAGAAGCATGTGGACCTTAGGTCACAGTTTGGGAAATTGTTTAAGACGGGCCCAAGTCATTGGATCTTAGAGGGTTTTTTTAAAGCCTAGAAGAACAAGTAAAGATTATTTTTTCATTTTAAACCCCTTGTTTTACAGATGAAGAAACAGGTCCAGAGGAGTTATCATGACCATTTCATTGATCTCTAACACTGGGATCACATCCCTCTTTCTGAATCCTAATTCCCTTATCTAATCTTCCTTCTGCTCACTGAGCCCCTATCCTCTCTCTAAGTCTCAACCCTCATTCTGAGCCCCTACCTCTCTAGATGAGACCCCAGTCCTCTCACTGAATCTTTATTCCCTTGAAGTCTTCATCCCTATCACCAGGTCTGTCTCCTCTCTTTTCTTCCCTCTATTCCACAGCTGCCTGCTGAACTGAACTTATAGATAAGTAGGAAAAGTCACCCCTAATCTGCTGGGGATGAAACAATTCTAATGAGTCCCTTGAGGAAGAGGTCTACTTTGGTTTTGTTTTTATATCCTTGGCACCTAACAAAGCTTCTTGAATCTACCAGGCACTTACATTGAATTTGCTGTATAATTGATGATGCTAGAAAATTGTCACAAATGCACAATACTTTCTTGCCTCCATAACGGCTTACTATACATTTTCAAACAGATTTTTATGGATATTTATTACATCACCAGAATCACTCTCAGTATCCCTTCTCTTCCTACTCCTAGAAAGCCGTCCCATATAAGGAAGGAAGGAAACAATCATTTATTAAATGCCTATTATGTTACAGTCACTGTTCTAAGCACTTTACAAATACTATGTTATTTGATCCTCACAATAACTCTGGGAATAGATGCTATTACTACTCTTATTTACAGTTGAGAAAACTGAAGCAAAAAAATTAAGTGACTTGCCCAGGATCACATAGTGTCTGAGGCTGGATATGAACTCAGATCTTCCTGACTTCAGGCCAGCACTCTATCCATTGCTCCACCTAGCAGTCACAGAATAAATAGCATTTTTAAAGAAAAAGAAAGGGGCGGCTAGGTGGCACAGTGAGTGAATAGAGCACCAGCCCTGGAGTCAGGAGGACCTCAGTTCAAATCTGGCCTCAGACACTTGACACACTTACTAACCATGTGACCTTGGGCAAGTTGCTTAACCCCAATTGCCTTGCCCTCCCCCCTTGAAAAAGCAAAAAAAAAAAAAAAAAAAAAAAAGCAAAGAAAAATGAAATAGGAAATACTAGGAACAGCCATTTTAGTAATGAGGCTCAAAGAGAATAAATTACTTACCTGAGGTCATACAATGAATTAGTGGCAGAATCAGAACTCAAGTTTTCTGATCTCCAGTCCCAAAGCTCTGTACCTAATAAAAATGAGGACTATTCCCTGGGTTTAGGGAACTGCACCAGAAACCATATTTCCATTTCTTGGACCTGGACTCAGAGCAGGCCTTTGGTGCTGGGTCCTACTCTGGGCTGCCAACCCCCCTGGGCTGTTAGGAAGAAGAGACAGGGGGAGACTGGATCCCTTTTCCTTAAATCAAGTTTTTAACTCCTCTTCAGCCCATTACCATTGCCCAACAGTCTGGCAGCAGTTGGGTCAAGGAGCTGTCCCCCATGCAGTGCTGAAAAGAGTTTGCTTTGTCCTCTCTCTGGAGCTCCTGGTTTCCTCCTCTCTCTCCTTCATCTTTCTTTCTTCACACCTCTCTCCCTCTTCTTCCCACCATCCACCTGTTTCCTTCCTTCCACTCCATCTTGCATCTGCTCATCTCTCTCTCCAGCCACCTGTTGCACTTCCTGTCTTCCTCTGTTTGTCTGCCCCAGTGTCTCTCTGTTCTTATCTATCTATTCATCTTATATTTAATTCTGTTTCTTCCATTTCCTATAATCATGTCTCTCCCCAATCCTGTCTTCTTTCCCCTCTCTCCTTTGTAAACTACTTTCATCTCTACTTCCATGAGAATTTGAAAGATTAGAAAAGATCCCTTTCCACCTCCCCACTCTACTCTTCTGATGTTTCAGATAAGTTAAATCATCACTCTCCAGGGACAAACGGCTGGCCTCAATGAGCCTAGCTGAGGTCTGATGCTAACCAAAGTCTAACCCCAGGAGCCTGACTTTGTGATGTCTGTCTGGCCTCTTCTTTAAATTCCCCAACCTTTTCTCTTTACTCATAGTGTCTCTACACGGCTTCCCAACTTTAACGCCTTCAGAAAAACATCCATTTTCCCCTCGTAACTGTTCCTGGCAGTGAGAAAGGAGTCCCTAGAAGGGCCTGGATACTTTCCAGGAATGATTGCATTAACCCAGTCAGACCCCCTATTAAACTCCATTCTCCAGCTACTGATGGGAAAGACTTGAGAAGGAGGAGGAAAAGGAGGAGGAGGAAGTAGGGAGCCTGCTTTGGCCAGGCTATCACTAACCCAAAAGGAACCTCTGGCCAAGTGCCTAGGGCTAAAGGTATAGAGCATAGAGTCCTGAGCAAGACAAGAATACCAGTGATTCTCCTTTTCCCGCTCCCCAAAAGAACCCATCACCCTGAGAGAAAGGATAACACTAGAGATATTTCTGTCAGTGACAGCGCTTTGATAAACGTCATTGGCAGGAAGCTCCACCAAAGGCAAGGGAGAAAATGGGTCAAATCTCCCTTCTCCCCTTAGGTTATTGACATCTTGCTAGCATCCTCTGCCCTTCATCATGTATCTTTTGTATGCCCATATACACTCCTTGTTCTCTCTGGTCTAGGGCACAGAAGAGGTCTCTATCTTAATTCTTTCTTATTTTGTTCTGTTTAGAGTCTGACCAGATCTCAGAAAAGGGATGACTGGTCAGGTTCTTCACAAGAGGGAAAGTTAAGGGTGGGGCATGAGAGGTGGTGGGAGAGGGACACCTGGGGCCAAGGGTTAATCTACTTTTTCCTTATCTCTCCTGCTTTCAGCTTGTATTAACTGTCTTTTCAATAATACTGATCCTTCACCCCTCTTTCCCTTTCCCCTCTCTCCTCATCATATTTTCCTTTTTCATACCCCTTCCCATCTCATTTCATCCCTCCTTCCATCTCTTCTCATCTCACTCTTCCACCACTTCTCTCTCCCCTCCCATCCCTTTCTCTCTTATTTCTCCTTTCTTATCTCTTCTCATATCTCCTATCTCTTCCTCTCATCTTTCCCTCTACCTGTCTTCTTATCTTCATTTCTCTTCCTGTCATTTCATTTCCATGTTTTTCCCTCTCCCCGTCTTTCCCTCTCTTTGCCTCTCCTTCTCTCTGTCTCTTTCTACAGTCAAAAAAGCCAAGTTTGATGGTGCTCAAGGTAAGTGACCCCTCCTTGTTTTTTGTCATGATAGAGTGGGATGGGAATGTATGTGAATGCCTTCTCATTTGGAAACTCAATGTTTAGGCATAGGAGGTGGAGTAGGAGAAGAGAGGCAGCTCATCTCTCCTCCAACCCTCCCCAAATCTTTTGTAACAAAAGTGTCTCATTGGTGGAGACACATCAAGTCTCTGTTAGGAAGGAGGAGGTTGACTTGAGGAGAAGATGTATACTTCTTTTCCACAGAGGGTAGGTCTAGGACCAGTGGAAGAAAGTTGCAGGGAGACTGATTTTGGTTTAGTATGAGAGAAAACTTCATAACAAAGACCTATCCAAAAGTGAAATGGTCTGCCTTGATTTGCAATGAATTTCCTGCCACTGGAGGTCTTTAAATTGAAGCTGGTTGACTACTCTTCTGACATCTTGTAGATATCAGATTCAGAATCTTACTCAGATTCAGGTGGGACCAGGTGCCCAACTCTGAGACTATGATTCTACAAGGGGGCAGACTCTTAGGCAATACAACAGACTTTGCTCCTATTAATTGAGCAGAGACTGTTTACAGGGGACTGAGGGCATGGGCATGAAGATTGCCTGTATTCTTAATGCTTTCCACATACCCAAAGTCTGTTTAGGGTTGGTCTGGGGGTGGTTTAGGGTTGTCTTAATGTTGATAAATTGGAGCCAGCAAGGGAAGGTCAGAGAGCCTCAATGGGCCCAACCCCAACAACCTTTTCATTCTGCCTGCTATCTCTTCCCTCAGAAAAATTCAATACCTACGTAACCCTGAAGGTGCAGAATGTTAAGAGCACCACCATCGCGGTGCGGGGGAACCTGCCATGCTGGGAGCAGGACTTCATGTTGTGAGTATCTGTAGCGCCCTGGTGATCACCCCAGCCTATCTATCCAGAGCCAGTAGCCGGGAAGGGCTTCAGAAGCTGACTCAGAGCACAGGACTGAGTGATAACAATGATCACTCAAATACTCATAGGATTTTATAGACGATTTTTCAGTTTACAAAGCTTTTCTCCAACCATTCTATCATTTGGACCTCAAATACACCTGAGAGGTTAGTAGAGTGGGGATTCTTATCCCCATTTCACAGGTGGGCAAGCTGAGATTCACATGGGGAAGTGACTTGCCCAAGGTCACCAAGGGAGTCACTGGTAGACCTGGGACTCACACTTGGGTCCTCTGACCTTAGATGCATTGCTCTTTTCACTGTACCACATTAGTCAGCTACTTGGGCCTCTATTTTTCAGTCTATAAAAAAAACTGCCAAGCACAAAGCTGGGCCAGTGTTCACCAGACTCAATCATTTAGGTTCCCCCTCCCTTCCCACCCCACTCCCAGACAGCTAGCTCCTCAGAGCTGCTAGGATTATTCTTGTCCCTACCTCCTACAGCCATCTGTCCTACCTTGCTGTTAAGGTACCAGATTTCTCCAGATCTCTGGCCTTGGTGTGGACAATTTTGTTTCTTTCTCCACCTCACTTCATGCAAGATGAAAGCTGGTTGGGCTTTTTTTTTCCATCGCACAGGCCCTTCTCCTGACTCATTAAAGTGCCTTTGATGAAATCCCTTCCTTTCCCTAAGCCTTAGTTTTCTTACCTATTAACTGAAGGCGGAGTTGGACTAGATTGCCTATAAGCCCTCTTCTAGTTCCCAATCCTATTATTTTACTAGCCAGTAAAGGAAAAATCCAGAGCAAAGTAAACCAAGAATTAGAACTAGAAAGTCAGAGATTGCAGGCTTGGGACATGAAAATCTTAGCCCTGCATCTTCCTAATTCAATCAGATTCATTAGCTTGCTCTGTTTAAGTTCCCATAAGGTATGGTTCCACCAGGTGGTTCCCAGAGGTCCCTGGGCATAAATCCTCTCCCCTTTTCATCTCTGGAATTGGGTCTGATGTTTGTCATTGTTTTTTTTTTTTTAACCCCAACTATTTTCCTGGGGTCTCAAACTGATGAGTCAGTGGGGTCACATAACCCATATCAATACATAATCAATCCCCTTTCCAAGAGAGAAGCAAAAATAATAATAATAATAATAATAACTTGCATTTCTAGAGTAGGTTAAGGTATAGCAAGTATTTTCCTCACAACAGCCTTGTGAGGAAGGGAACCTAACCATTATTATTCCCATTTTACAAGTGAGGAAAATGAGGCTCCACAGTTGACTTGCCCAAGGTCATACAGCTACGTTCCTAAGTTCATGGGATTTGAACTGGAAGGGATATTATAGATCATCATCATCATCCAATCCTCTCTGTCTACAGAAAGAAACTGAGACTCAGGCAGAATGGCTTCCTCGATCAGAGTCATACCACTAACCACCTTGGTGGCACAGGTGATAGAGCGCTGCACTTGGAGTCAGGAAGATCCAAGTTCAGATATGGTCTCAAATACTTGTATGCCCCTTAACATCTGTCTACCTCAGTTTTCTCACCTGTAAAGTGGGGACACTAATAGCCCCTGCCTCCCAGGGTAGTTGTGAGGATCAGATGAAGTGATATTTGTAAACCTTAAAGCACTACGTGAATGGCAGCCATTATAAAACGAGTCAGTCACAAATGTGAGGTTAATACCGTGGCCCTGGTGTTCATCCTCTACAGTCTACAAAACTCTTTACTCATAGGTCCTTTGTGAGGTGGGTGGTGCAAAGGTCATCAATCCCATTTTCCAGAAGATGAAATTGAGGCTCTGAAAGTAGGAGCTAAGGTTGCCAGAACTCAAACCCAGGTCTCCTGACTCCCAGCCCAGCACTCTTTTCTCCCCCTGGATGCTGGCTTGAGTCCAGGGCCCAGGATCTGAGGAGTGGGAGAGGTTAAGGATGGTGAGGGGGAAGGGTCACCGGGAAGCTCCTAACTAGTGATAGTGTTGAGGGCAAGGCAGAATGACACGCAACAACAAATTCAGAAATATTTATTTGGGGTCTATGGTGTACAGAGAGCCCTCCAGTGCTCAGGCCTGGGGAAGATTTCAGGTTTTGTTAAGGCTAAGACTGCTTTTATGGAGTTCATCACCTGGCGGAAGATGAAAAAGCAAACACAGGTAGTTGGAGAATGAAATATTCCATGATATACATACATATACAAATATTCCATGATATATATACAGTTTCAAACAAAGGGCTATGTGAGGTTCAAGGGGGAATGTCATTATCAACCAGGTTCTTCTTCTAGGAAAAATAGCATTTGAGTTTGTCTTTTAAGGATGGGTAGGAGTTAACAGGGGGAGACACAGAGACAGACAGAGACAAAGACAGAGACAGAGAGAGACAGAGAGAAAGAGATTTCACGCGTGGGGAGCTGAGTAAGAAAATCCAGTTCCATTCAATTCAACAAGCATTTACTAAGTGAATGAATGGCTGAATAAGAAAGCATTTATATAGTCCTTACTACGTGCCGAGTACCAAGGATCCAAATAGACAGAGTCAGTTGTTGCTCCCAAGGACCTCGTTCTTGGGGTAACTGGGGGTTGGCGATCTGGGTGGAGAGGAGACAACTCATATAAGATACTTCAGCTTCAGGACAAATGGAAAGTCTTAGGATGCAGTTAAAGGGCGGTGATAAGGCCCAGAAGTCATCCATCTTATCCAGAAGATTGCATTTGGTTCATCCAAATGGTATAAATAACCATGTTTGTGAGGTAGAGTCTAGAGGAGGGGGTGGGGATTCTGAGTTCCCTCTTCTGGTGGTGGGGATGAGAAGTGTCAACTTAACAACAACAATATTAATTATAATTACTATCATTTAGAACATTTTACAGTTTGCAAAGTACTTTACATGTAAGCTCATTTGATCCACATAACAGCCTTTTGAGGTAGGTTATGTACAGAGACTGAGAGAAGTAAGTAACTTACCTAGGGTCACAAGGCTAGTGAGTGTCTGAGACTAGATTTGAACTCAGTTCTTTCTGACTCCAAGTCCAGCATTCTCTCCATTGTACCCCGTGGCTGCCTGTGGGTCTATTATCCAGCATGGGGGAAGAGGCAAACTAGTTAGAGGAAGAGGATGCTCCAAAGTACTTGCTCTGCCAGACTCTCTGGTGTCCTTTTGGGTGATTGGGGTTGGGGAGGGGAGAGCAGAAAGATAGCTGCCTAGCTCAATGATCTCTAGCCCTCCAGCTTGAAATAGTAATACTAAAAGCTAACTTTTACTTGGTACTTTAAGATTTTCAAAATTTTATACACACACACACACACACACACACACGAGTTAAGTGACTTGCCCAAACTGAGGTCTTCCTAACTCCAGACCCAGCACTCTAGCCACTGTGATAAGTACTACTATCACCCCCATTTGACAGTTGAGGTAATTGAAGTTTATAGAGTATAGATGACACACCCAGAGACACACAGCTGGTAAGTGTCTGACTCTGGATCTGAACTCAGGTCCACCTGACTCCAACTCTGATACTTTATTCAGTGTGCCTCTGAACTACCTTATGATGTCATTTCCGGCTACGGATCTATGAATGACTGCTCTGCTCCTTTCCTTCTACTTCTTCTGCCAGTGAAATTAATCGCCTGGACCTTGGCCTGACAGTGGAAGTTTGGAATAAAGGCCTCATCTGGGACACCATGGTGGGCACCGTATGGATCCCCCTCCGGACCATTCGACAATCTAATGAGGTTAGCACAAGGGATGGGGGATGGGCAGGAGCAAAGAGCCAGGCACTGCCTTCAGAGATGGAATAAATGTTCAAAAGGTGAGAAGGAGGGGCAGCTAGGTGGTGAAGTAAATAGATCACTGACCCTGAAATCAGAAGGACCCAAGTTCAAATCCAGCTACAGACACTTGATACTTAACTAGCTGTGTGACCTTGGGCAAATCACTTAGTCCCACTTGCCTTCCCCCTCCAAAAAAGGGGGCGGGGAGGAGACAGGACAGTAGGAGGAGGGAGTGGTCAAAGGTGATGCTGGTAGGTCTGGGAGCAGGGCCAGGGCTCACCAACAAATTTCCTGAAGGAGGTATCCTAGAGCTGTGTGGATAGTTCCTGGGTAATCTTTCTTATGGAATGTTCCCCTTTTCTCAAGGTAGACCAGGAGGGGGGTGGTGGTGTAGTTTTTGCTCTTTGCCTGATACACAGTACCTGTTCTGTTCTTTTTGCTGGCCTCAATTGCATCACTTTGACCCAGAGCCCTAATACTGCTGTGATCCCCCTTAAATCCCCCACCCCAAAGAGACGCAGTGGTTTTCTTAGAATAACATTGTATTTTGAATGTCTAGTGTCTACATGATACATGCAGTAGGGAGCTGCAAATAAAGGGATATGTGAGGTACAAGGGGGAATGTCTCAGAAGATGAAACTGGTTGAAATAGTGGACAGTGGAACATTAGCTGAGGAAGGAGTACAAGGGTACTTGACACAGTGCTCCTACCCTCTTCCAGGAATATTTTGCCCTGGTACTGGTTTTAACCTTTTGATGTTCTCTTCTCTCTCCTAACCTCCTTCTTCCTGTGACCACTTCTGGATTTGATGGGGTTCCCTTTCTCAGGAAGGCCCAGGTGAATGGCTCACCCTGGACTCTCAAGTAATCATGACAGACAATGAGATCTGTGGTACCAAGGACCCCACCTTCCATCGAATTCTCCTGGACACCCGCTTTGAACTGCCCTTGGGTAAGTGCTGGAGGCAGAACCTACCAGTCAAATGAGAGTTCCCAGAGCTTTCCCCAAGCCCTACTCTGAACCCTTTTCCTCCTCTCTGAGGCTTGCTAGAATCTGACTCATGTCTAGCATTTTATGTCAAGAAAATATGCTGCTATGTGGACACCCAAGAGCCAAAATGCAGAAAGTATAATGGAGGGCATTGGTTGAGGATCAATGGACAGAGAACAGACATGATATTATAATAAGAGCATATTATACACTACTTGGCCAGAAGGAAGAAATGGATGATGATTTCTAGAAATAGATCACAAGGATGAGTTATATAACTGTGATGAATGACTTCAACCATCTGACCACCTCTAAAGTTCTCCACTAACAGCTGTATAGCTGAAAACAGGCATGTGGACCTGATTCTAACCAATAAGGAGCACCTGGAAGCCAAAGTAGAGCTTCGGAGAATGTTAGAATTTGTGATAGATGAAGGAGGGCATTTGGTGTGTTTCCTCTGTTTAAGAGGATGGATTTCAGAATTCAGAGAAAGGATAGGCAGCATTAAGATTCTACAGGGGAAGTCAGTTCAACAATGATGACATTTTTTTCAAGAAAGAAATTCTGATCATATAAAAGCAAATGATTCTAATACAGAAGAAAAGAGTGAGCAGCCTTGAGAGTACAGGGACTACACTGAAAGTTCATCCTCCCCTCCGATTTAAAGGATGCCTGAAGAAGAAATCAAGGACAAGTGATAAAAAACAGGTACAAATCATGTCGTGATCCTTTAAGGGCAGTGTTAGCCACGTTAAATCCCAGAATGATCTAAGACTGGTGGTGAATGCTAAGGATAATAACAAGTCCTTTCAAATAGATTCTAAGCTCAATATGCCTCAACAACATAATGAGGTGGTCAAAACAGTTAATGATATTCTTTGTTGCTGGTGAGTCATTTCAGTTGTGTTCAAATTTCCATGACCCTATCTGAGGTTTTCTGGGCAAAGATACTGGATTGGTTCACCATTTCCTTCTCCAGCTCATTTTGCAGAGGAGGAAACTGAGGCAAACAAGGTTAAGTGACTTGCCCACATAGTTCATACAGCTAGTAAATGTCTGAGGTCAGATTTGAACTCAGGTCTTCCTGACTCCAGGCTCAGTACTCTACTCACTGCACCAACTAACTGCCCTATGTTATCATATTCTGCCATTAAAAGGGTGTGTGGTGTTCAGAATGGAGAAGGTGAAGGTACTCACTGTCCTCTATTCTAATCATACCATACATGGACATTGTGTGCTATTCTGGGTATCACATTTTAGGAAGGTTATTGATGAGCTAGAATGTGTCCAGAGATGGGAGACCAAGAAAGGAAAGGAACTGGAAACCTTGAAATATGAGCATAAGGTGAAGGAACAGGGAATGTTTAGCCTGAAAGATTTAGAGGGACATGATTATTCTCTTCAAGTATTTCCAAGTCTTTCTGGCCTTTACCTCAGCGAATAAAATGAGGAGTAATTGTTAGAAAGTCCATTCAAAGTCAGTATAAGGAAAAAAACTTCTTCACAATTAGAGCTGGCTACAATGGGAATGGGATCCTTTTAGGGGTAGTGGGTTTTCTGTTATTCAAGACTTTCAAGTAGAAGGTGGGTAACTACTTCTCAGGAATGTGATAGTCATGATTCCCATTCAGGTATGGATTGGTCTGTATGACCTATGAGGTTTTTCTCTCTCTTAGATGCTGAGATTCTGTAAGAATCTCTCTTATCTCAGGAACATTCTGAACCCTTCTCCCTAAGCCAGACCCATCCCTTCATCTTTTCACCTTGAGATAGAACTAAGAAATTCCGAGCTTTAGTAGAGTTTTGTAAGTTGGCCTATAGCTTCACCATTGCTGATAGACAGCCTTGGCCTCTTTCCCTAAATATGCAGAACATCAAAGAAAGCATTCCTCCTCCTGTCCCAGAATGGATTCCCCTACTTGCAGAAAGTCAACTTGTATTGCTAGGAAATAATGAGCTCCCCATCACTGTACAGCTATTCAAGAGAAGATTGGATAACCTCTTATCAGGGGTGCTGTAGAGGGGATTCCTGTTTGGGTAAGCATTGGCGTAGGTGCCCTGAGATTCTGCAACGTGCCTACTGTGTACAGAACACTTTTCTATCCAGTCATTTCGCTCAGGCAGTTGGAAATGAGGGCTACGACCTTAGCAATTCAGTTTAATTACAGAGAAGGAGAGGATCCGAGGACAGCTCTACCACCCTTTTGCTGAAGGCACTTTGTGCAATTGCTTTCCTCAGTCCTACCTATGACTTCGATTCTCTCCACCATGAAACTGCCATTGTTAGCAGTTTCTCATTTCCAGGGCATCAGCCTGGGTTCCAGCAGAGTGCCAAGGCAGGATGGAACAGACCTGGAATGAGAGGGATCTGACAACTGGCCTAGAGATTGCCTTGATTGAGTTAGAGAAGGAGACTCCATTTATAGAGTGAAAACTCTAAAAGGTCTTTGATGGACCCATGGTCCTCTTGATACAGTTGGTATCTCCACTGATATTGATCATAAGAATCTCATCCTATACAGGGTGTCCCTAAAGTCTGGACACATAGGAAATCTACTATGCATATTTTCAAGAAATGAAATGAATGAAAATTTCAACAACATTTTGTTTAATTAGCATAAATGAGATTTCAAAGGAAGACATAGGAGACACATAGGAAATCTCATTAATTAATTTAATTTAATTAATCTCATTAATAGGGAAAATAGTCCCTGATAGCTAATGAAAGCTTTATTCCATATGAAATTGTCATGGCTAAAATAATTCTTGTCCATGTCCTTCCATCAATTCTTCATATGGGTGCTACTCAACTTTCTAGAAGCCTCCCTCTAGATCCAGAGTGCTCAGCCTGGGGACCATGGCCTTGGATTTAAAAATTATTTGGTAATTATATTTTTATTGGTTTCTTTTGTAATTCTGTGTATTTTATTTTGTGCATTTAAAAACATGATCCTGAGAAGGGGTCTGCTCTGCAGTCTACAAAGTACATTTACATTTTGCAACTGTCTGTTGCTCTTTGGGTCACTGGCAATTTTGAGATCTTGATACTTTGAAGCCATATAGCATTGTGGGTAGACTGTTGATGTTTAAAAGGATGGACTTCTTCAGCCTGGGATCACTGAAAGCAACGAACAACTTCCCAAAAGCTATCCAGTCTTCTCAGACCTTCTGTACAATTTATTGTCCATCTGCTGTGCCTATCCCAGGTATATGCACTGATGGACTAACTCAATGGGCTGCCCATCCAACTGCTTCTTGTAATCTGGATAATATGCATTCTTTATCCACTTAGCTTTTTGTGTGTAGACAGGCTAGTCTTGTCTCTTCTGATGGCTCATGACAATCACTTTAGGAGGTCTTTTTATGTGCTAGGCTTGATGCTATTAGCCCAATGCAAAAATTCCCAGGAATACCTGGGAATTCTTGTAATCAATTGGGAATCCTTCTTCCATTTGGCCTACATCATCCTTGGTGACACCAGCAAACATATTTGTCAAGTATATGTCTCTCTGTTTTATGCCTAACTTGCTTAACAATTTAATTCCAGGCAGCATAGCATAATAGAAAGAATTCTATACCAGAAGCAAGAAGATCTGGGTTTAAATCTCACCTTAGACACTTACTTTCTGTTTGCCCATGGCAAGGCACTTAATTTCTTGGAGCTACAGTTTCCTCATCTATAAAATAGGGCTGATAATTCTTTCAAAACCTAACAGGCTTGTTGTGAAAAAGGCACTTTGAAAACCTTATAGTTCTATACAAATGTGGGTTGTTATAATTCAACAAACACTTATTAAGGACCTACTGATATCCAGAGAATTATTGAACAAGGTTATGTCTGTGATTGCATCTGTCATGGACTCTTGCATAATCTTAATCTATGCTTGCGAAATACTTTGTACCCATTTTGTCCTACTCAAATGCTTTTATTTATTTATTTTTTGGGGGTAATTGATGAACAGTAAACACAATTAGATTTTGTATTTTCTATACTTTTCATTGGGTAGTTAGGTGGGCAGTGGACAGAGTGCTGGGCTTGGAGTCAGAAACATTCATCTTCCTGAGCTCAAATCCATCTTCAGACACTTACTATCTGGCTGACCCTTAGCAAGTCACTTAACCTTGTTTGCCTCAGTTTTCTGTCAAGTGAGCTGATGAAGGAAATGGCAAACCACCCAAGTATCTTTGCCAAGAAAATCCTAAATAGGACATGACTTAGCAACAATGAAAATACCTTTCCTTGTGTGGCTATGAAGATGTGGTATGATATGGAAATTGGATTGTAAAAATCTACTATTCCTTTCTTATATTTTCA
>CM053587.1:302125212-302146376 GCA_028646515.1 Pseudochirops corinnae
ATGCTGTCCATGGGTTTTTTTTCCCCATTCTTTTGGAAATTCCTCACCTTTGCAATATCCTCAAAACTGATTCTTTTATGCCTTTAAAAATATCACCTCCATATGGACTTCTTGTACAATTGGTTAGGTAAAGCTGTTCTCACTTCTTGAGTGCCAATTCTACTTCCATATTGAGTACTGACATGGTAGAGTCTATATATGGTGATTCTACTGTTATTTATGATGAAAATAAATTATATAGAAATACTGGCAAGTGTTATAGTTCATATCTATTGTTGAGTTTCCCCATTTCAGCTATAAATATTGTCAAGATTCTAGGGCTTTGTTGGATCTTACACCAATTATTTGCAATCTTGTTTTCCCATTCACTACTTTTAACTCTTCTGTAAGGCAATACTGTGAAAAATCTTCCACCCTCCATGTCTGTGATGTTTTCCAAATGAGTAAGTTGTACTCTAAAGTGCTATGGCCTTTGTTTTTTACACCTCTCTGGCTAGCTGAGATCAACATTTACTGAATTGCTTTCTGGGTTCTTTCAGCCTCCTAGTTGTGGTGACTGTTTTGTATTTATTAAACTTGTCTAAGAAATAATGATAATTAGACCCAATAGCTTTATTTTTTTTCATTTTTGGAAGATTATAAGAACATGGGATTATGGGTATATGTTTTTGGAAGATAACTTAGAGACAATAGTTTATCTTGTGGTTATGATTGCCTCAACCATCTCTGTGTTGGTCTCCTTGTCTATGCTCATCATAAGCACTGTAACTTGAAGTGACCAGGCATACCATGAAATGATCTTTCTTGTCCTTGGGTGCCTTATGAAATCAACTCCATTAGTTACTTTATTTACCTCTCTTTGGGGAACTTGAGAGCCAGACTTCCATTTAGCTGCAATTTCTTGATGCCTTCCAATTTCACATAAAAAATGTAAGCATGTGGGGCGGCTAGGTGGCACAGTGAATAGAGCACTGGCCCTGAGGTCAGTAGGACCTGAGTTCAAATCCAACCTCAGACACTTAGCACTTACTAGCCATGTGACCTTGGGCAAGTCTCTTAACCCCAATGGCCCCTACCAAAAAAAAAAAAAGCAAAAAAAGAATGTAAGTGTGGATGAGGTTCAGTTGGTCCAGGTCAATTCACTGGTCATTGGGTAAAGATCTTACATTTAGGGTATTGGTGTTTAAACTGATGTTTTGTAGACAGCCTAAAAATGGCAAAATTCTTAGCATCTTCTACCTTCTTTTCAACCACTCTACTCCAGTAACTATAGAATACGAACCAAAGACGATTTTCTATTTTCATCTGCTCCAATGTTTTGCTATGTCCAAAGAATTCATCCTCTAATAACCAACATCCTAGTAATGTGAGTCTCTGTACTAATTTGGGCCAGTCCTTGGACTGGATAGCCCGTTGTTAGGACCATACCCAGAGTCTTTTCAGTTTAGTAGGATCTGCCAGAGCTTACACTCTTCCAGCAAAATCCTCCAGTACTGGTTCACTTCCATACCAAAATGAGTGAACAGATAAAGACTTTTGTAGAGAGGACTTGCTTTAAAAGTGGGAGAAGCAGAAGTGGAGAGAGAGGGTGGGGGAGAGAAAGAAAGAGAGAGAAGAAGAAGAAGAAGAAGAAGAAGAAGAAGAAGAAGAAGAAGAAGAAGAAGAAGAAGAAGAAGAAGAAGAAGAGGAGGAGGAGGAGGAGGAGGAGGAGGAGGAGGAGGAGAGGAAAGGAGTGGAGAAGAGAGGAGAAGGGAAGACCCAAGGGATGCTCCAAGCCTTTCCTGTTCACACCTTCCAGGAACTAAATTTGCTGCCATGCTGCTGTTTAATTAATGCCAATGATAAGCTTCTCCTAATGATGAATTGCCTCTTTCCTTGGCCATCCATCACTAAGAGTACCTGTAAGTGAAGCATCCTTCTACTCCCTCTCACTTTTCTTCCTCTCCTCTCTCCTCTCTTCATTCTCCCCATCTTTCTCCCTTCTCTTCTTGCATCCCTCCCCACCAACTATTGTTTTGGGACAACCTATTTTTCTCTCCCACACTTCAATCCATGTCCTATGGGAGGTTCAGGGACTCAGGACTTCTGCTGGACTGACAGAGGTGGATTTGGTTTTCAGACATCCCTGAGGAGGAAGCTCGGTATTGGGCAAAGAAGCTGGAGCAGTTGAACGCTATGAGGGATCAGGATGATGTGAGTAGACATGGGCATGTTACTCAAATTATTTGCCCCAACACATGGCTGTCTCTGGGGACTGTGTGAGCAGTTCCTTAATTCTACTGGGTGACCAGATTCTTTTTCTTGGTGGAAGAGAATGGGGGTAGGACATACCTATGATTGGGTAGGCGATGGGATACCTGGGCTCCACATTTCTGATTTAGGGCTGCCTAGTGTCCTCCACCCTCCTCTGAACTTCCTTCTCCCATTCTCTCTTCTCCCTTCAGTATTCATTCCAAGAAGAACAGGAAAAGCCTCTTCCAGTCCCCAGCTCCCAGTGTTGTAAGTACTGCTCTCTTCCTTTCGTGGCCCTAAACAATGGGGTCCTTCCCTGGGGCAGAGGCACTAGTGGGAGTAGCACATGCTCTCACTGCCTTATTGCCTGGGTCTAATACCACCTGAGATTTGGGTCTTGGGTGTCTTCTGAGATATAGTTCTTGGCTTTGATCCTTCCTGGTGTCCCCTGAGGTGCTGTGTCTTCACATTCCAAGGAGCTAGGCTTACTCAGGTCTGATTCCCCTTGCAGATCCTATGGGACCCACTTCTCTGAGGTAAAAATAAAATAAAATAATAAAACAACCCAGTAGACCTCTAATGACTTTTGCCTTTAAACTCCCAGTTCTACTTACCTGGTCTGGAATTTATACACCACCGGATTTAAGTTCTCTGTTTGGGGGAAACATTTCACCAATAGAGTTATCCCTCATTTCTAGCAACCCCTGACCTCTTCCAGAGCCCTGACCCTGACTTATTCCTCAAGGCCCTTCTCTCCTTGGCTCCTATTCCCTTCTGTCCTTGTCCTATCCTCCTTCTCACTTTCACATATCTCCCCATCATCCATCATCCCTACCACCCCATCACTCTGTGTGTGCCTGGGATGGATTGAGGGAAAGAGTTGGAAGGGGGAATGGCTAATTACTCAGAAGCCAGAAGAACAGTCTAGTGGAACGAGGCAGGGCTAGGAACAAGGAGACCTGGGGTCCCAAGTATCCAATAAACCAGAGTACACTATAATAATGTGGGGACCGTTTTTATATTTATTACACCCCGTTCTGCCACTAAGTCATTGTATATCCTTGGGCAAGACACTCATTCAGCCTCTCTGTGCTTCAGCTGTCTCATCTGTCAAATGAATAGAATAATCTCTGCTAACTTCCCAAGTTATGGTGGGAATCAAATGAAATGAGAACTTTGAAATTCTTTGGGGAATTGAAAGCACTCTCCAGACGTGAGGGATTTTTTTTTTTTTGGTATGGGGACCTGCTCTAGGTCCTGCAAAGGGGAAAGTGCAGAGAAATGGGGAAAGTTGGGATAGAGAATGTTGGGAGCATAAGCAGAGAACCTGCTCACCCTTTTGGCAGGTGGAATTAGGTTGGGAATTGAATGAGATTTGGAATCCCAAGAAGGTATGGAAGAGATCTATGTTTTCCTCCTTCCTCCTCAGCTATCTGCTTGGTCAAATGCTCAGGTAGACAGTTAGCAACAAAGAGACCTACAGGAACTAAGAAGACCCATCAGGAGAACAGCTCCACAGATCCCACTGTCACCTTCTGTTGCCTTTGGACCCCTCTTGTCCTAGTAAGGAACCAATCAGGGTGAAGCTGCTGGGGCTAATGTTTACAAACAGCTGGTTGGCTGGGCAAGGAATTTGATGGCTTAAGAATAGATGTATTTCCCTAACAACCAAGATCTCAGCTCAGCTTTGGATGCCAGGATGAACCTCCAACCATGCCCTACCCACCCAAGGCTGCCTCATCCAACTGGGTACATAACATTCCGGGGCCAGTGGGTGAGAAGAATAGCACCTGGACCAGGAAAGCTTCTGACAAGTAAAAGCTCAGGCAGTAGGACTCTTGCCCTGAAAACCCAGAGCCAAAGCCAAATCTGAGTCTGAGGATTCTCTGTCCAAGTCCTGGCTTGAATCCAAGTGCCAGGGAGAGTAGGCAGGCAAGGGAAATAAAATTGGCAGTGGGTGTTCGGACCTCATGCCTGGCATCAGGGGCAGCATCACTAACTCCTGGGAGCTAGGGCAGTTTTCATCATTGATGTGGTGCTGGAATCAGGCTCAGAGTTAGCCTGTAGGAGAGGCAACATGTCACAGGGGAAGGAGCTCTGTGTCTCAGGTGCAGGAGCTTGGTTCAAATTTGACTCTGCTACTTATTAGCTATATGACTTACAGCAAATCTCATAACTTCCCTTTGCCTCGGTTTCCTCACCTGTAAAAGGAGAGGGCTCTACCACCTGAACTGTAAGGTACCTCCCTGTTCTAAATTGAGATGTCATCATGGCTAGAAGGCTGAGCTTGGAGTCAAGCAAGAGCTGAGTGTGACCCCCGCCTCAGACACTTAACTACCTGTGTGAAATGGGAAAGTCACTTCCTGCCTCTGTGCCTATGCATCTATTCAGTGAGGCCTCTATGGTCCTTCCCAGCTCTCAGTCCGTGATCCTGGGGCAGCTAGGTAGTGCAGTGAATAGAGCACCTATCGGCCCTGGAGTCAGGAGGACCTGAGTTCAAATACAGCCTCAGGCACTTGACACTTACTAGCTGTGTGACCTTGGGCAAGTCTCTTTACCCCAATTGCTTTGCCTTTCTCCCTGCCAAAAAAAAAAATCTATGATCCTATGACTTCCTCACCTAGTGTCCCAGTATTTGGGGACTTTTTGGACATCTACACCATATGATGTACCAAAAGGCCAAGAATCCAGTCCTGGCTCAACCATTAACATGCCATGTGACCTTGGATGAATCACTTCTCTTTTTTTCAGTCTCATTTTTACCCATCTCTAAAATGGACATAAAAATCTCTACCAGGCCTCCCTTACAGGGTAGCCTTGAGGGTCTAATGAGATAACACATGTAAAGCACTCTGTGAATTGTCAAGTGACAACTGGATATCCCAGTGCTTAGAGTGCTGGACTTGGTATCAGGAAGCTCTGAGTTCAAATCCTGTCCAGCTGTGTGACCTTGAACAAGTCACTTCACCTCTGCTTGCCTCAGTTTCCCCAACTGCAGAATGAGGTGATTGGATTCAAAGGCCTCCAGCTCTAACACTATGATCCCAGGATCTAGAAAGTTTTACTCTTAGCATGTGAATACCCCCCATCTGAGGGATGTGGGCAGACTGGCCACTTCCTCCTTTAAGATATAGGCTCCTCTCCCTGATCCCCTCCTTCCCAAGAAAATGAGCAGGAGACCTGTTTCAATGAGGAGCACAATCGTGCCTCTATGGACATCTACCACCTCCAATACTGTATCCTTCATGGATATGCACGTTCCATAGTCTGAGTGACATACTGGGAGCCCTGAGGCAGCATGGCATGTCCCACAGACATGAGGTTAGAAAGGTCAGGGTTCAAAGCCTGTCACATGAACGTGGACAAGTCACTTAACTTCTCCCAGACTCAGATTCTTCATCTGGAAAACAGGGATTGAAATAGCACCTTCCTCACAGGGTTACTGGAAGGCTCAGATGAGTAAATGTATGCAAACCTTAAAGAACTACATAAATATAATCTATTATTATTATCAATCCCATCAATATCCCCAGGCCCACACCAAAAAAACCAAAACCAAACCCAAACCAACTAGTGGGAGACGGGTCAGGAAGAAGATTCTCGCCAATGAAATAAATCAGAAGAAGTCTTCACTCACTGTATAAAACCTCCCCTTCTCACGCCTTAAGCTCCTGGCCTATGAAGCTGGATGCATGAGTGAAAAGCCCCACTTATTAAGCATTTACTATGTGCCTAGCACTGGAAATCCAAATAGTTCCCACACTGCTGGGGAGTGTCCTCCTGGGCAGTGTTCTCTCTTCCCCTAACTTAGCTCATGACTTTCGTCACACCTGCTTCTTCAGCACGACTTTCAGAAGATGCTCCGTATGCCTCCACCTCTTCTCTGATTCCTCCCTCACTTCTTCTCCACCCCACGAGCTCCTCCCCAACTTTCCCCTTTCCCCCTCCTTCCCTCCTGGTCCCATTCTTTTCCAGTGTGGGGGAGGGAAGCTGGACTAAAAGTTTGCTTTTGACTGTAAAATTCTAAACTGCTTTGGGATGGGGGCCAGGAGGCAGTGATGGAGAGAGGGAGGTGGACTGGGAACAATGGGGGCGGAAGAGAGCAGGTGTCCAGAGGGTGCTCACAGTTCAGCCCCTGTTCCCTGTCCTGTGCCCTCTTCCATGCCCACTGCCTCAAGTCCTTGCCCATCTTTATTCTCTCTGCCCCTTTTCTTTGTAGGCAACTGGAGTTATTTTGGCTGGGGGGAGCAGCAGAGTAAGTACTCAGCCGGCGATTTGTCCAGTGTGAGGGGGCGGAATGGGGGCATATGGCTCCCCTGACCATGTTCCCCCTCCCTTCCCCTACCCAACCCCTGAAGAGAACTATGGGGGATGTGGGGACAGTCAGCCTGGCACATCCCTACCTTTCCCTTGTCCCTTTGCCCCCTCATCCTTCAGTCTCTGGTCGGCCTCCCCTGGTTGTGGCAGGAGGGATGTCCCTATGTCACCTCATGAACAGAGGGAATGTGGTAATTTGGGGCTAATCTTGGAGCCCCTGTAAGGCTTCAGTCTGATAATGAGGGTTGCAATTTGGGATTGGATGGGACTAGATGCCCACAAGCACCCCCTTAGGGACCTTCAGCACCTCCACCTCTGCCCAAGTCTCTCTCCCTACCCTCTGTCCCCATGTCCAATCCCATATCTTTTCCCCTACCTGTCACCTACTCCCTTGTTGATTCTCTCCTCCCCTCTCCTTCTCTTCCCCTTCCTCTTGTGGGGGAGAGGGATGAGTGTAACTCTGGACAAGTCTTCTCCTCTCTGGGCCTCAGTTTCCCTATCTGTAAAATGAAAGAGTTGGACTAGAATAATATTCTAGTCTAGACTAGATCATCTAGTCACTAGATGATCCCTAAGTTTTTTTCCTCACTCTACCATTATACTATTGTGTGAAAAGGGTCCAGATATGAAGCTAAGATGGTGGCAGGGCTATAGGGGTGGTTATCAGGAACCCTCAGCTACTCCTCAGTTCTGGAGGGATGGATGGGCATCCAGATGAACATTATTCCAGTGGTCCTATGCCCCGAACTTCTGCTTTGTCCACAGCTTTCTCCCCACTCTGTGCCCTCAAACCCCTTCCCACCCCAATTCTCTACATATTCTCCTCCTGCTTCCAGCAAAACATCCCAGCCAATGGGTCAGTGTTGCTGTCCCTCTGAAGGAGTACCACCAAGGGGTGATAGGAGAGCCCCAGGCTGAGGAGGCAACCTTGACATTGCACCACAGATTGGGCCTGGCCACCCCAGAAGGCACTTGTAGCCTCAGTACCACTGGGGGTAGATAGCTGGTTCTGGAAAAGAGTAAGGCAGGTGAAGCTGGCACCATGCCACCTGTGTCTCCTCAAGGCCCATTGGAGTCTGGTAACCCAGCCCTCCACACGTCCTTCTCCAGGCCGACTTAAGCCCAGCGGGTATTTCTGTTGACCACAAGTCTGAAGGTACCTCTGCCTCCCATATAATGCCCTAAAATCCTGTGTCCTGTCTCCTCCCTTCTTCCTCTCTCCAGCTTGGACCATCCATTTTCTATGGACTGTGTTCCAAACCTCTACACTTCCCGTCCGCCATCATGGATCTCTCTATCGCCTCTCTTTATTCCTTTCTCTTTGCCCGTTGTTTTACTCAAAGCCCTCAAGTATCACAATAGCCCAGCTGACCATCTCTTCCTCCCTCCAATCTTCCTTTTACAGTCTCTCCCACATAGGGAGTCACATGCCACATTAAAGACAACCTTCTTTGATTTGCATGAGAATACTTAACATTACTTAGTATAGGGACAAATTCACAATCACTTTTTGGGATCAAAGGCATTTTGGTACCACCCATGGTGCCTGGAAGGGAGGAGGTTGGGTTGTCTATTGGGGACAACCCTGCATCCCACCTCCTGGTCCATCACCCTTTTCCTTTCTGCATCCTTCCTCCCCATTTGGGACCTTTTCCAGATGAAGACCCAGACAGTGCTGTGGACGACCGGGACAGTGATTATCGCAGCGAGACCAGTAACAGCATCCCACCGCCCTACTACACCACATCCCAGCCAAACGCCTCTGTCCACCAATATTCAGTCCGGCCTCCTCCACTGGGCTCCCGAGATTCCCGGGATTCTTACAGTGATTCTATGAGGAGCTATGAAGACTACTCAGAAGCACCTCCAGTCAGGTACCTGGGGGAATCGGGGGGAGTAGAAGAGAAGAAGGGGAGGAACTAGAATCCTGGGGTGGCATGAGGAAGGGGAGGCAGGAATGGAAGGAAAGAGATTGTCTAGTCCAGCTCCGCTTTTATAGATGAAGAAACTCAGACTCAGTAAGGGGCAATCAACTTCCTTAAGATCACCCAATTAGTACTGGAAGTCAACCACTAGTCTGACTTGTGGGCCAGCATTCTCTATGAGACAAGTCTGCCTCCTTGCATATTGTTGAATGGAAGAATAAGGTGCAGGGAAGGAAAGAAGGAAGAGGTCGATGAAGCTTAGGGTCTGAAGAGGAAATGGACCCTGCTTCTGGGCACAGGGTAAGGTCTAAGAATTTTGATCTCCTGGGAAACTCTAATCCAAAAGTTCCTAACCTTTTTTTTTTCATCATGGATCCCTTTTACAGTCTGATGGAGCCTATGGATTTATCAGAACAATGTTTTAAAATGCATTAAATAAAATACAGAGGATTACAAAGAAAAATTATTAAAAAATAATTATGACAAAAACAAGTTCATGGCCCCTAGATGAAGGACCACTGCTACTCTAGCAAGAGGGAGTTGCCTCACCCACAGGTGTGGAATCACTGCAAGGAATGTACAGTTGGTATTTAATCCAACATTGGTTGGATTTTCAAAATTGAATTAAGTTGTCAACAGGACTGAGCAAGTTAAAGGGTCTATTCTTAGTTGGCCCAGATGATGATGAAACTTGGACAAATAATGCAAATGTGTGGGGCCCTAAAAGTGGGTTGGTGTCTTGGGACATTCATGAGCCCCATGTCAGGAAAGGGGCAGAGCTTAGCCCTCCTGCCACATGGCACCAGCCAAACTGATCCCAGGATGACCACACCCATTGACATTTACCCTCCCCTCCCCAGGGGGAGCCTTAGCTAAATACCCCTCCCCTACCTGCTGACCATGTTCCTCCTCCCCTTTCCCCACTCCTTGGCAGACGCTTCAGTAGCGTCGATCCAACCACTTGGGGCCACAGCGACTCGGAGGCTGGCCGGGGCCAGCCAACCCGCCGCCATTATTCCCTTGAGAACAGGCCATCCCTAGACCTGTCAGATAGGTGGGTCCTTTCCCTGTTGTGAGGCTCATGCCCCGTCTGGTGCTGTGGTCTGGTCCTTGTGGGCTGGGGCAGGCCGATACCGCTGGCCAATCCCCCCTAGTCCATATAACTCCTTCTTGGGTGAGTTGGAGGGACCATTCTCCAGATATCATGAGAATGAATGACATTTTAAGCAGATCTTTCTCCCTTGGCCCCTTCCCAAGGAGGGCCTCTCTCCTGTCTTCATGGAGAGCCCCTCCCAATCCTCTTCAGTTCCCTTTATAGGAAAGAATAAGTCTCAAAGAGTGGTAACTCCCACAGTGGGAAAGGAGATCACCTGTTCCAGCCCCAAACCTTAAGGAAGGCAATGTATTATCATATCCATTGTACAGATGAGGCAACAGAGACCCAGAGAGTTTTGAGTGGTTTGGACAAAGTCACATACTTAATGGGTAGTGTTGGCTATGGTTGGGTAGAAGAGAGAGGTTAGTACCTCATTGCTAGTGTAGTGTGGCCTGCTTCCCACTCATCTGTATTGTGATGATGGTACTAATCTACATCAAGGCCATTTCTCATGTTGTCTCCCATTAGAGTCCCACACAGCCCCAGGAAGGGGAGTGGATTGCAAGTTATTATCCTCTTTTGCAGAGGGAAGAAACCCCGGGCTCAGAGACGAGAAATATCTCACTTAGTCAAGGTTATACCTTCATTCAGTTATAGGATTAGGACTAGAACTCAGGTGTTCCAGCTCCTGGCCCAGAACCTTAGGAGCCATAGAGGCAGAATGTCTAAGTTAGAAATGCCTCCTGGGGGCTTTCTAAGCCAGTCAGCTGTGTCCATGGATGTGGTATCGGCCTCCCCCACACTGCCCCTGTCCTTGTCTGCATGGTGAGGTTTTCTGTCCCTTTGGGGGCCTCTTCTTTTTGTCCTTTGGCTTTGTCTACCTGTCTCTGTTTTGGATTTGTTTGCTGTGAGGGGAGGGGAGGAAGAAGGGAAGATGGTGGGGGAAGGGAGCCAGGCCAAGGTGGGTAGAAGGAAGAGAGATATTGGACATGGTCCTAATCTAAGATGGTATAATGAGCATTTGGCCACTGATCTGTGGGACTTCCAGGGAAGGGAGGTGGAGGGGGTCAAAGGAATCCTGGGGAACAAAGATAAATAAATACGGGGGCAAAATGGTAGATGAGCATAAGCAAAGGTTAGCACCATACCCATCTAGACTCCATAGGGAGTCAGCACTGTTCGTCTTAATACTTTCTACATACTTGGCCATATTTTAGAGAGAGCATTCTTTTCCTTTAGAATAGTATGTCCTTAGCTGGCTGAGGAATAAGACCAAGGGACAGCTGCCAGCAGCTCCTTGTGTCCTGGATTTGACCTCCCTGGGCTGTAGGATTGGCATGCAGGACATTTCTGCTCCGATGAGAGAGAAGGAAGTGGAATGGGGAGAAGAGTAAAGCTATCATCTTACATTATTTGTACTGGGTTTTTATACTTCCTTGTGGAAAAGGGCACTTTTCCATATAGTTTCTTATTCATTCTTTACCAAAGCCCTATAGGGTAGACAGAGCAGTGATTATTCTTCTGGGGATACAGATTCAGAGAGGGGAAGCCTTACTCTTTTTCTCACAGTTGACCAGTGGCAGGGCTGAGGCTTTAGTGAAGGGCTGTAGGCTTCCAGCCCTGACACTTTTCTACAACCTGCTAGTAGTGCTCCAAACTATTCTAACTTTGGGTTAGATAAGTATTCACTCTTAGGATGAATAACCCATCCCACTGAGGCCTACTTGGTGCTCAAGAGTGGAAGGAAAGGGCACAGGGACTTCTAAATTGGAGACAACTATACTTTTAACATTCATCTATATCTGCTCTCTCTCCATTCCCAACCCTGCCACCCATACAGCCCAACCGGTAGCAGCCGCTATGCCTCCTCAGGGGAACTGAGCCAGGGCAGCTCCCAACTGAGTGAGGACTTTGACCCAGATGACCAGAGCTTGCAGGGCTCCGAGATAGAAGAAGAGAGGGACCGAGACTCTTACCACTCCTGTCACAGCTCAGTGAGCTACCACAAAGACTCTCCACACTGGGATCAGAATGAGGAGGAGGAGGAAGAGGAAGAAGAGGAGGAAGAGGAAGAGGACTTGGAAGAGGAAGACCTGGAAGAAGACCTGGAAGATGAAGAGTTAAGGGAGGGACGCTACAGTGAGAATGAGGAAGAGTACTCCAAGGAAAAGAGCTACCTCCCAGCTGCACCCATTTCCTCAGACAGGGAGGAAAAAGCCTCTCCGGTGTCTGCTGAGGCCCCTGAAGTGGCCAAGATGCCTCCAGAGCCAGCAGGAGCCAAGGAGGTGCCTGGGGCAGAGCGGGCACCTGAGCCAGAACCTCCCAAGCTGGAAGAGAGGTAAAGGAAGCAGGATGCAGATGCAGCCATGGTAGGGAGTAAGGGAAGAGGAACAAGAGACAAGTAGGCTCAGAGTCTAGGCCTGGGCTCCAGGCTACACAGAGTATGGGGTGGTAGAGCCATAGACCCAGAAAACTGTCAGGGAGGCCCAAGGTACTTGGGTTCTCTACTCTCTACATGGCCTGTCTCTCTCCAGATGGGAGCATGAGGTCTGGCCCCCATCATACCTGGGAACCCTAAGCCGCTCCTCACACAGATAGTGATATTGATGCATGGGGGGGGCACTAGAGATGCAGACACTGGGGACCCAGAGGGGAACCTAAATGCTGGCCCTGGGGTGGGGCTGGTCTCAGTTACAGGGCTCGAGAAGATGAAGAGGGGCAGGACTCCATGTCCAGAGCCAAGGCCAACTGGCTACGAGTATTCAACAAAGTCCGGATGCAGCTCCAAGAGGTGAGTGTGCCCAGGGAGGGACCACCCTCCACTAGGCAGAGACCAAGAGCATCAGTGTCACAAGCCAGGAGTGGGTCTAGATTGGTTTGGGAAGTTTCCAGCTTTGTAGGACTGGATGTGGGGATTTGAGATTCAGGTTTAGGGTAGAGGTTAGGATTAATATCAGGGTTAGGTACAGGGTCAGGATTGAGGTCGTGATGAGGGTCAAGGTTGGCCTTGCAATTCAAGTTATGCTCAGGGCTAAGTTGAAGTTAGGCTTGGTTTTAGGGTTAGTGCCAAGCATTGGGGTTGGATTTATGGTCAAGGTTGGGGTTATTGGGCAGCTAGGTGGTACAGTGGGTAGAGCACTGGACTTGGAATCCAGAAGACTCATCTTCCTGATTTCAGATCTGACCTTAGACATTTACTAGCGGGATGACCCTGGGCAAGTCACCTAACCCTATTTTCTTTAGTTTCCTCCTTTGTAAAATGAGCTGGAGAAGGAAATGAACAACCACTCCAGTATCTTTGCCAAGAAAACTCTAAATGAAGTCATGAAGAGTCGGACATGACTGAAATGACGGAACAACAACAACATTGGGGTTAGCACTGAGATCAGAGTTAGAATTTTAGATGAGGATCAGGGTTAGATCTGGCATTGGGATAGAATTCATGATCAGGGTTGAGTTGAGTGTATTACATTTAGAGAGGTCGTAGTCATGATCAGGATTAAGGTGAAGGTCATCTGTCGGATAATGGTCAAGACTAATGTCAGGGCTAAGAACTGTGGGTGGGCAAGTTTAGCATGGGAGTTAGGAGTAAATGGGCAGGGAGGACTGGGTTCTGGGATGAGAGTCAGAGAGGAGGAAGGAGTTGGGTGGGTAGCTGAGAGAGCCTCAGGCTGGGCAGCGGTTGGGAATGCGCCTCCATCTACCCCCTTGCTCCCTCCATGATCTCCACTGAATCTCTTGTCCTCCCGCTGCCTGGCTCTGGCTGCCCTCCCTCGCCGCCATCCGCCATCATTTCTTTTTTTGTTTGCCTTTGGCTGCCCTTCGGGTCCTCTCATGCTTTTCAGTTGCTCATCACCATCACTGCCCTCATGCCCTGTGAGCACCATTGGCACAGGTAGGTGTGTACCCTCCCTCAGGATCCCCGATGGACACCAAAGCAGCAGGAGGGGGAAGAAGGCACAGTCTAGGAGATGGGCAGGGATCCCAAGAAGGCGTTGGTCTTTCTCCTCTGCCCTCTTCTCACACCCTCAGCATCTTTTTCATTCCTGGCATAGCTTGCTAGGCTCCAGAACAGGATGTTTCAACTCAGGGATGCAGGGAAAACAAACTAATGTTTTGTCAAGATGCATCAGACACTGAGATCCCCCCACTCTCATCCAGGCAGCGGGTGGGGAAACCTGCTTCAATTAAAACCTCTAAAATAATACTCATCCTTCATCATTTCTATAGTTTCCTGAGGGCAGACTTCTGTGAAAGTATCACCCCCCCATTGACAGTTGAGTTCACCGTGATTTAGAATGGACAAATGAATGACTTGTCCAAAGTCACATTGAGAGAAAATGATTGAGTCGCGTTGGACCGGGGGTTGGTTCAGACTCTCCTGCCCCATTAACAGTGGACACCCCTTCCCCACTCATTCACATTCATTGACACATTAGCATTAACCCTCTGCCCCATCTCAGGGACCTTGATCTCAGTAGACTAAAACACTGAGGTCAGACTGGATAGATGAAAGCTAAGAGAAATTGGATTGATGGCCAGGAAGCCCTGGGTGGGGGGTGGGGGTGGGGAAGGGATAAGGGCAGCAGGGAAGTTCCTCTCAAATCTCAGGCTATAGTGCTGTAAAAGAGAGGCTGAGCTCCAGGGTCTGGGAGGGACCACGGGGCTTTGCTCCCCTAAGGAGATCCAAGCAGGGAGAAGAGCCAGGATCCTGGAGGTTCAGAGAAATTCCCCCAGGGTATCCATCTGTGAGTTGGAGTGGGGTAGAAGGGATGGTGACTGCCCTTTGGATAGAATGTTACAGAGTTGTGATTATCCCTCAGGCCCGAGGAGAAGGAGATATGTCTAACTCGCTCTGGTTCAAAGGCGGGTGAGTAGATAAACACAGCCCCCTCAAGCCCAAATTGCTCCCTTCCCCTTCCCTGGGCACCGCCTGGAATGAGCTTCCTACTACGGGAGGGCAGATCAAGGGCTCAGGTCTATAGGCACATTTGAGTGTTTAGAGATCCCTGAAGTGAAAGAGCACTGTACCCTCATTCCTTGGCAGTCTGAGGTACCAAGGTAGGCCCCTGGGGTGTTGTAAGGGGACCCACAGGTATGAGCAGTGCCCAGGGGAATTCTTTGCTGTCTTTCTCCCAGGCCTGGCGGTGGTCTCATCATCATAGACAGCATGCCTGACATTCGCAAAAGAAAACCTATTCCCCTTGTGAGCGACCTGGTGAGTAAGCAGCCTTCCCCTCTCTCCCTGTCCTGGCCTGTCTCCAGGGCTGGTCCCAGGGGTCTACTGGGACTGTCTCCTTTCTTTCCCTGGAGCCCAATTACTACATCACACTTAACTCCTAGCGGCATCAGGCCTCCTACCCCATCCATAACTAGAATAATAATAACATCCAGCTTCAGACACTTCCTGGCTGTGTGATTCTGGGAAAGTCACTTACCTTCACAGGGCCTCAGTTTCCTCATCTTCAAAATGGACATAATCACACCACCTGCCTCACAGGGTGGTTGCATTGCTTCTTTAACCATAGAGGGCTACATAAATGCTAGGCTATTAGAATCCTCACTTTATTTTCATATTGAGAAAACTGAAGCTCAGAGAGGTTGCCTGTGACTTCCGTCAGGGTCACAGAACACAGATAACTCGGACAATTGGTTGAAGGAACAGGGACTACTTAGCCTGGAGAAGAGAAGACTAAGGGCAGGAGAGGACGATGGTCTTGTTTAGACATTCGAAGGGCTGCCACTTGGCAGGGGGATTAGGTTTGTTCAGACTGAACACCTAGTAAGTATTTACTAAATGTTTGTCAACCTGACTAGCTGAGGAGATCTTTTCCTACAGTAGAATACCTACTGTATTCTAGACACTGTGATACGTATTGGAGATACAGAGGGGGTGGGGTCCAGTCCCAGCTCACCAAGAGCTCACAATCTAACAAGGGGGAGGGGAAGTAACAACATGCAAAGGACTATTTGGGAGTGGGCATGGGCCCTGTCTCCCAGGAAGCTCCCTCTTTCCCTCTCCACTATTTGCAGTCTGGCTCTCAGTTCTCTCTCTCTGCCTCCTTCCCTCCCCTAGATGCTTCCTCCATTCCCAAACCCATGACTTGGCCAACTGGTGCATATCTCCCATTCAGCACATTCCCAGAAAACCCTTGGGGGAATTTCTGGCTTCGGGAAGGGGAGGAGTAACCATTGTAATCACAACATATAAATCCGTGCAATGGAAGCAGGGAAGTGGTGAGCTGAGGCTTCCTGTTCCAACTATTCTAAACCTTCCCCACATCTCCCAGGAACATGGCCAGAGATTCTGCCTTGTTACTTCCTGAACATCCCAGCACAAGTGCCCAGAGGTAGCATGGAGTGGTGAGAAGAGCTGGATTAGGGCCTAGATCTCATCTGCATTACTGGCACCCTGTGCAACTTTGGGCAAGCCATGTCACCTCTATGGGCCTCAGTTTCCTCATGTGTCAAATGGAGGGCTTGGATTTTCTGACCTCAAAGGTCTCTTCCAGTTTTCCATCTACAATCCTATGACTGGCCTGCCATCCCCATCCCTCCCTGGCTACTAAATTAACAGCATACAATATCCACATCAAAAATTTGAAACAATAGCCAATTTCATCCCCACCCCCACCCAATTGAAGAGTTCCTTCCTTCTTCCTATAGAACATGGAATGGTGACCCTTGAAAGAACCTTAGAGCTTGTCTTCATTATACAGAGGAGGCGACTGAAGCCTGGAGAGGATCCCTATTCCCTGCCCCTAGACCACATCATACCAGCCAGGGCTATTCCTGGGCTGGGAGGGACAAAAGGGTGGAATCAGGAAATTTCTCATCTGATCCTGCCAAGGCCTCACTCCTTTCTTTTCTCCTGTCAGATGGATCTGACATAAGTACCAGCTTCCCAGAGCACCCTCCTCCTCCTGGGCCTAATACCCTTCACCCCTTATCACCTTGGTACTGTTTTAGTGCTTGTGATTGGTAGGATCCATAGCCTGCTGCTGTAGCCCAGGGAGGGGTAGGGTGCTGGTGTCTGGGCCCTTCCATTATCCTTGAGGTTGCCAGTCAAATGTTGACCTTACTCCCATAGCATATCCAAAGAAAGCATTTGAGAGTAGGGCTTTCATAAACCTGGGCAGATATGTCTGAAGGGGTATGGGTGTGTGTGTGTGTGTGTGTGTGTGTGTGTGTGTGTGTGTGTGTGTGTGTGTGTGTGTGTGTGTGTGTGTAAGGGAATGGTGGGGATGGGGAAAGGCTCTCTGAAGCTAACACCGTTCATTTCCTTTTCTCCTGCTACCTGGTCATTCAGGCGATGGTAAGTGACCACCATAGTTTCCTTCCAAACAATTCTACCCTCAAACACTCTCTACAGCCCTTCCCACCTCTCCTACCTCCTGCCTGCTGTCCCTAGGATACTTCAATATCCCAAAGAGCATGGTGCCACTATTCTCCTGGGGAACTGACCTGCCTATGGGGTGGAATGGCTAGGGGGTCCCTGCCACAGCTGTCAGTCAACAAGTGGGGGAGGTGCAAGACGCAGTTAGCCCCTTCACCATAATGCATGATACCAATGTGTGACCAGTGATTTCAAATGAAGACCGATGGTTTCATTCCATGGTGACTGGTGATTTCATTCCATGGCTGGTGATGCCAACAATCATGAGTAGGGATTCTGATCCATAGCTGATTCCTTCCACCTTTGGCTTTCCTCTTTTAGTCCCTGGTCCAGTCCCGGAAGGCTGGGATCACCTCTGCACTGGCCTCCAGCACCTTAAACAATGAAGAGCTAGTAAGTGGGCATGGGTGGTAGGATGGTGGAGGGGAAAGAGGCCCCCATTGGGAACCTATGGATCTGGTTCCCATGAGCTAAACAGATCCTCAGGACTGGAGGATTTGGAAAGCGACCCTTGTGGACTGGGATAGATGGGGAGGGCTCCCTGAAGGAAGTAGGAATCCAGCTGGGCCTTGAAAGAAGAACAAGAAATGGGCACAGAGAAAGAAGGGTCAAGGTGCTTGTTAGAAATTAGAGGAAGTAACTAGCTGTGGGACCGACTGCAGACAGGTCAAAAAAAAAAAAAAGAAATTAGAGGAAGTGCTGGAAAGGGACCAGGATGGTAAAGGGACTGGAGACCATGTCATTATGAGGCTCCGCTGAAGGAATCAAGGATATTTAGCTTGGAAAATAAGAATTGGTGGGGAGAGAGGGAGAACGGCAGGGGATGTGATCTCTCTTTTCAAGGATAACCAGCGGGTGTCCAAGTATTTGAAAAAGAAGAGGGATTAGCCATGTTCTGCTTGGCCCCAGAGGTCAGGATTAGAAATAATGGGGGCAGAAAAGGGGGGGAGTCACAGAAAGGCATATTTCTGGCACTAGGAGGAAAAACTGGACAATTAGAGCCATCCAAAAGTGGAATGGGCTAAATCAGGGGGACAATGAGCTTACTGTCATGGGCATCTTTGAGTGAAGGATGAGTGAGCCTTATAAGGACATGACTTCCAAGGCCCTTTCCAGTTTTCAGGTGGTGCTTCTGTGTCTACCAGTATAAGGGTAGGGATGTAGATGAAAGGGAGGTTCTGTTGGTCTGGGCCCCTGCCATCAGATTCCCTTCCCTTTGTTTGTCTTTGTCTCTCTCCAGAAAAACCATGTTTACAAGAAGACGCTTCAAGCCTTAATCTACCCCATCTCCTGCACAACCCCCCACAACTTCGAGGTGTGGACGGCCACCACACCCACTTACTGCTATGAGTGTGAGGGACTTCTGTGGGGCATTGCTCGGCAGGGCATGAGATGTACCGAGTGCGGGGTCAAGTGTCATGAGAAGTGCCAGGACTTGCTCAATGCTGACTGCCTGCAGCGTAAGGACAGACCTAATGGGACCATCATGAGTGCACTCTCCCTAGGCCTTTTCTTCCCTCCCCTCTGGGGCACAAGGGGGCATTTCTCTGCCTTGCTCATTGTCTGTCTTCCCCTAAGTTGATTCAGGTCAACTCAGACCAGGAGTGCCAACTCCTTATATTTTTCTCCTGGACTTCATCACCAGCTCCCCAGGCCCTACAAGGGCCTCTGAGCCCAAATCCATAATTATCTCAGCTATTGGCATAGGCAAGCCTAGCATATGGCATACCAGACCACATTCAAGTCCACCACCCAGTTTACACTCTGTAGATTCCAGTGACTGTGGGGACTTAGGTATCCTAGGGCAGAGTAGGAGAAAGCAGAGATGCCAATAGCCTTCTAGAGAAAATGGAGCAAGTATGGAAGTGACCACTCGTCATGTGCAAGGTGATGATGGCTCAGTAAGGGGATAAGGAGCTCAGTGAAGAGAATGAAAATCTCTGAGGGGAATGGGAATTCATTAAGCAAAATAAGGAATAAGTGACGGGTGATCACTGGGTGAATAGAGGCGGCAGAGGCAGGGGGATACAATGAGAAAGAGTACTGAATGGAATCCGAGCTCAAATTTGGGTTCAAACCCTGGCTGCCTCTGACTCCCTGTCTTAATTCAGGCAGATCTCAGTTTTCTCATCTACAAAATGAGAGAGCAGAGCTAAATGGACCCAAAGGTCCCTTTGAACTCTTAATTCTATCTATGAGTGAAAGGGGAGGGACTTCTGGAAGAAGATGGGGAAACAGTGACAGTGATTAAGGAGAGAATTGGGATCTAGTAAGGGGATTGGAGAATCAGTGAAAGATATGGATGCTCAGTCAGGGTTTAACACCCTAATGACTGAGAATTCTGCTGATGCTCCAGGAGCTGCAGAGAAGAGCTCCAAGCATGGGGCTGAGGACCGCACACAGAACATCATTATGGTGCTTAAGGACCGCATGAAGATCCGGGAGCGGAATAAGCCTGAGATCTTTGAGCTGATCCAGGAAATTTTTGCAGTCTCCAAGACAACACATACACAGCAGATGAAGGCTGTGAAGCAGAGTGTCCTGGATGGAACGTCCAAGTGGTCGGCTAAGATCAGTATCACTGGTGAGGTCCACCTGGGTGTCGGGCTGTGTGACCCCCAGAGACGTGGCAGTGGGTTGGGTGCCCGAGGCTAGGTTGAGTTTGTGGTGTATATTAGGCAGCAGTGGCATCTGTGCCCTTCGCTGATATCTCTTCTCAAATGGCTTCCCACCTTGCCCCAGACCCCCTCTGTAATCAACAGACTCCAAGGAAACATAGCTTTCTTTTGGGCTCCTGGGAATATCTCCTTGGCCATCTAGTGATGCCCTTAGCACCCACCTCTTAGTGGTTTCTTGTATAAGTCGAGGTCCAGAGGCAACTTACACAGAGCTTGGAATAATGTCTAACACATAGCAGATACTTAATAGATTCTTAATTTATTATTACTCCTTGGAATGCCCTGGGAAATGTCCATGCCATCCTGTGTCCTCAGCATTCCCCTAGTGCCACCCTATGTTCTTGGTATTATTTGGGACCATCTTGTGTTCCCAACACACTCTAGTAGCACTTTGTGTGTCTTGTCTCAAGACTCCCTAGGGTTGCCTTGTTTAGTTCAGTTCTAGAGGGGTTTACAAGCACATATGGGTGTATGTACAGGTGATATGTGTGCAAGAGTGTTGTTTGTGTATTTGTGTCTATATCTAATCATGTGATATGTGTACATGTGAACGCATGTTCTGGTGTACATGTGCATGCATGTGTGTACGTATTATGCAAGTATGCTAGAATATATGCCCTTGAATCGTGTACACATGTACTTACGTTTGTGCATGTGTAATCTGATCTGGTGTGTACATATGCATGTGCTCACACATGTGTTTGTACATGCATGTGTGTGTTCCAGTGGTCTGTGCCCAGGGCCTTCAGGCAAAGGATAAAACCGGCTCCAGTGACCCCTATGTTACTGTCCAGGTCGGCAAGACGAAGAAACGAACTAAAACCATCTATGGGAATCTCAACCCTGTGTGGGAAGAGAACTTCCATTTGTAAGTGCACTCACCTGGGGGTGTCTCTCAGTGCTCAGGGAGGACCCACCTGGCCCTGAGATCCCTTCTGGCAAGGAGGTCTAGCCCCCCTCCTTCCCTCCTCTCCCTGCTTTTCCCTGGCACTGATGCTCGGGGCATGAACAGTTTCCCCTTCCCTCCATCTACCCCACAGTGAGTGCCATAACTCTTCAGACCGCATCAAGGTGCGTGTCTGGGATGAGGATGATGACATCAAGTCTCGAGTGAAACAGAGGTTCAAGCGAGAGTCAGATGACTTCCTGGGCCAGACCATCATTGAAGTACGAACTCTGAGTGGCGAGATGGATGTCTGGTACAACCTAGGTGAGAGCTGCTCCTGGCATGTTTGTACTGGGGGGCTGGGAGCTGGAAGTGAGCCAAGACCCAATACTGTTCTGAGGAAGAGACTAGAGAAAGTCTCCAGTCTGAGGAGAAAACATTTGGATAACCCAGCAATACCACTGTTGGGATTATATCCCAAAGAGATCACAGAAGTGGGAAAAGGACCCATATGTACAAAAATATTTATTGCAGCTCTCTTTGTGGTTGTAAAAAACTGGAAATATAGGGGATTTCCATAAATTGGGGAATGGCTGAACAAGCTATGGTATATGAATGTAATGGAATACTATTG
>CM053587.1:302146876-302217599 GCA_028646515.1 Pseudochirops corinnae
GAGACTGAAGCATAACATGCTATCGTTCTTTTTCATGTTTGGTTTTGCTTTTTTTCCCCAGTGATCACTCATTGGTTATAACCCTTCTATATAACCAAACTATTGTACAATGTGAAAGTATTTACAGATCCTATATATGATTGCACACCACCAAGGTGGGGGGAAGGGAGGGGAGAAAATCTGAAATTCAAGGGATCGTGGAACTGAATCTTGTAAATTAAAAGTAAATAAAATAAATTTTAAAAAAGAGAAAAGAAAGAAAACATTTGGATAATCCTTGCCCTTCAGTCTTCAATTTGATTGGAAAGATTTAAATACCATCAGACACCAGGAAGTATCTGGTTCTATCTCCTGTTTCCAGGTGACCTGTCTCTAAGCTATCCACAGAGCTAGGTTGTCTGCCTCATGATGAAGGCCTCCAATGTCTCTCTTTACTGATCCAGATCACTTTGGGGACCCTTTCTGACCTTCTGTCTCTCCTTCGGTTCCCAGACAAGCGGACAGACAAGTCAGCCGTCTCTGGAGCCATCCGATTACATATCAGTGTGGAGATCAAGGGTGAGGAGAAGGTGGCACCATACCATGTCCAGTACACGTGTCTGCATGAGGTGAGACCATCTCAGTGTCCCCATTCTCCCTCCAGGGCCTCTGGGCCCTGCCTTTGGGTCAGAGGCACTGTCCTTGGACTGAAGTGCAGGTCCTGTCTGCACCCCACCCACTAATTCTTATACCCTTCCCCGAATCCCTGAGCCCCTTCCTCATCTTGGTCCTGTTACCTCTTACCATTGATCTAATCTGTTCCCCCTCTTCCTCTTCAGAACCTGTTCCACTTTGTAACAGATGTGCAGAACAGTGGTGCTGTCCGGATCCCAGATGCAAAGGGTGATGATGCCTGGAAGGTCTATTATGATGAGACCGCCCAGGAAATTGTGGACGAATTTGCCATGCGTTATGGCGTCGAATCCATCTACCAAGCCATGACGTGAGACCAGCCATGGGGTAGAAGGGTGGGCTCTGACAGGTGGGGAGGGCAATGGCCCTTTGGTATAGAAACAGATGGGGGTGGGATAGATTCAAGATAGGAAGGAGAAGAAGAGAGTCAGGCAAGCTGAGGGCATCAAGGTGACACCAGAGAAGATCAGTTGGGAAACTGGGAGTTGTGGGAGTGGAGCAATGTGAATCTCCATTGATCAGTTTTAAGTTCAGAATGGTATTGCGGAAGTTACCAGTGGGATTAAAGGTAGGAAGCCTGTCAGAAGACAGTTGGGAGGAACTTGAAAGGACAAGGATGTGGCTGTGGGAAGGAGAACCAATCAGGAGAACTTTAAACTGGAAAGTGGAGGAGGGAAGGAAACAACAAGTTCGGGATTTAGCAAAAGAATCACTTAATGAGAAAGGGGAGAAAAAAACACAGAGAGATGGAGAGAGACGGACAAAGGGGAGGAGGAACTGATGAGACAGAGTGAGAAAGGCACACAGAATGACGGACAGAGAGACAGACAGACAAAGGTGAGCAACAAAGACAGAAACTGAGGAAAGAAATAGAGAGATACTCTTTTATAAAAAAAAATATCTGTTAAGTGAAAATCATTTTTCAAATCATAGGGACAACTTCACATAATTTCAAAGATGTTTCATGATGATTAGTTTTTATATTTTTGACACATTTCATTCCTTTTTAAATTTGATTTTATTTTTTTTCTAGCAAACATTCATTGTCTTTTCCACTCCCTCACTAAACAATTTCTTAAAACCCTTAGAACAAATAAGCACAGTCAGAAAAACAAATTCTCCCACTGGCCACATCAAAAAAATGTGTGTCTCCTTCTGCACTTGAGAAAAGCATCCTTAATATTCAAAGAGACAGAAACAGAGACAGATTCAAGAGAGGAGAAACATACAGAGACTAGGACAGAGAAGGAAACAGATAATATGAAATTAATAGAAAGAACACAGAGAGAAAGATAGAAAACAAACTGACAGACTGAGACAGGAAACAGAGGGAAGGAAGAAAGGAAGGAAGGAAGGAAGGATGGAAGGAAGGAAGGAAGAAAGGAAGGAAGGAAGGAAAAAGAGAGGGAGGGGGGAAATGGGGGACATATATTCCTCAGAGGAACCTTTTGTAGGGAGACATTTAAAGGGACATAAAGCTATGGCTGAAGTCAAATGTGGTTCCTTCTCATTGCAAGCCTTCCTGGGGGCAGGGCAGGAAGGAGGACAGTAAGGAGGACAGGAGCTCAGTTCCCTGACAAGTGGGAGGAGATGGCCCCTCTAGAGAGCACCCTGCTCACTCGTCTGCTTTGTCCTTCCTTTCCCCAGACACTTTGCCTGCCTCTCCTCCAAGTACATGTGTCCTGGAGTACCAGCTGTCATGAGCACCCTGTTAGCCAACATTAATGCCTACTATGCCCACACCACAGCCTCTACCAATGTCTCTGCTTCTGACCGATTTGCTGCCTCCAACTTTGGGGTCAGTACCCAGCCTCTTGGGGGCCTCTTACGTCTGCCCTTTGCCCCATCCAACCAGATGGGCACTCCTTGCCAGGACGGAGACAGAACTGACCAAATTCCTTGTACTCCCTAATGACTGCAGGGAGAAATGCCAGATCAGTTTCTGACCATCCCAGGGCTCCCAGTAAAACATTTGTTGGGGTCTGGAGTGAGGTGTCAGACTCAGAGAAACCTGACTGTACCCATAGCCCAGAGGAAACTGTTGAATGGTACAGGCTCTCTCAGGAAGAGCTTGCTCCTGAAGCCCCTAGGTCCTCTGCCCTCTCAGCGGGGCGTTGGATTGTCTGTCTTCAGTGTCCCTAGGTCTCACCAGGTCCAGATTCTGTCAAGACAGAACAGTAGGTAACAAGATCATCATTCATATCTAGCCATTGCTGCTGTTTCATAGGCAGGGTTGGTCCTGTCCTGCTAGGGAACATAAGGATAAAGAGATATCTCTGATCCTGTCATTCCACACATGGATAGATGAGGTTGTACCCCCTACCAGGTTAGGATAGTCACTGTCATCTCTAATCTTCCCCTTTTTCCTTGCCCCATGTTCACTGTCTCCTCAGAAAGAGCGCTTTGTGAAACTCCTGGACCAGCTGCACAACTCCCTGAGAATCGACCTGTCCATGTACCGGGTAAGAAACACATCTGTGTCAAACACATGTTCCAACATGCACACATACCTGCACATCCCAACATTTATATGTGTTTATGAGGACACACAAGTTATGGCATGTAGGTGCAAGCATATGGAGAAATCTGCTCATGTGTGCCTTAATTCAAACTCAGGAAAGATGGCATTAACATACAAACACACATGAAAATAAACATATTACAACATGTGGACTTGCACATGCCATGATACATAGGTTAGCTGGTATACACACATACAGGCATATACCTTAATATGGATGGAAGCTGTGCAATATCCATGTAGAAGACCTAGATATAGTTGTACCCCCTTTTCTCTGCCCCCATGCCCACCCCAGGCCACTCTTTAGTTCCTGGCAAGGCCCTTCCCTGTACTATCCCTATGCTACAGAAGTCCCATGTCCTCATATCCCCATCCCCAGACTCAGAAAAGTTCCCCTTTGCCATCCCTTATCCTCCTCCCAGACTCCCACAATCCCTGACTCCTTGGAATCATCTGATGAGCACCCCTGTGGTTAGTAAGGGTTTTGGGAGGGCTTCTATTATCTCTGTTAATCTTTGTTCCTATCCCCTTCAGAACAACTTCCCAGCAAGCAGCCCAGAGAGGCTTCAGGATCTCAAGTCTACTGTGGATCTTCTCACCAGCATCACCTTCTTCCGGATGAAGGTAACAGAGACATCCTGCCTGGGGCGGGGTTAGCAGTCTCTTGGAAGCTCCCAGGGACTTCTGACCCCTAGGCTATTCTTATTTTTTGCCTAGGGAGTGGCTCCATGCCTCTCCACCAGAACATACTACACCACATCATCATGTGCCTGTACCTCAGAACTGTATATCTTTCCCAATGACCTGATTTCCACTAGACAACTGATCCTCTCATTTGGTACCACCCCTTTGAAACTGGAGTCTATTGGTCAGTCAGGCTTTATATAACACCTGTATTCCCTACTATTGGTTCAGCTTCAGCTTCTGAGATGAGGACAGATCATTTCCTAGCCTTGCCTACCTAGACCTATCTCTCCCATAGGTCCAGGAGCTACAGAGCCCACCTCGTGCCAGCCAAGTGGTAAAGGACTGTGTGAAGGCCTGCCTCAATTCCACCTATGAGTACATCTTCAACAACTGCCATGAACTCTACAGTCGAGAATACCAGACTGACCCAGTAAGGGAGTGAGACACGGAGATGCTTCATAGGAGAGGGTGGATAAGGCTAGACCTGGTCCTTATGACCAGAGACTAAAAAAATGTGTAAGCCAAATGCAGTTGGGTTAGATTGGATAATTATTAATTGAGTTGAGATGAGCTGGGTTGAATTGTGCTGGGTCATTTGAGGTCCTATTTGTCTGGGTTATACAGGCTGGGTTCTGTTGAGCTGGGTTGAATTAATCCATGTTTGATTCAATTGAATTGAGTTCAGTTGTATTGGATTAGGTTGAATTGACTTGGGTTTAATAAAGCTGGGTTGGGTTGAGCTGAATCAGTTTGAATTTGATTGGGTTGGAATTAACAAGTCCATTTGAGCTGAATCCATTTTGGTTGAGTTGAGTTAAGTTATATTAGGTTGGATTGATTTGAGTTGAATTGGTTGAGTTGAGTTGGGTTTAGTTAAGTTGAACTGGGCTGGAGTTGGGCTGGGTGGGATTGGGTTGAATTGGGGAGGGTTTGGTAGATCTGAGTTAGTTAGGGTTGGGTTGAGTTGAGTTATGCTGAACTGGGCTGGGTCAGGCTGAATTGGATTATATTATATTGAGTTGGGTTGGATTCATTTAAACTGGTCTTGGCTGAGTTGAACTGAGTTAAGCCAAAATAAACTGAGTTAGGTTGAGTTGAATCAGATTGGGGTAAATTGAGTTGAGTGGGTTAAATGGGCCTAGTTGAGTATAGTTCAGTTAAGTCAAGTGAACAAAATTCAATTTGGCAAATATTTATTAAATGCTTACTGTGTAAAAAAAATGCCTACCTGACTGACCAAGCATTATAGTACTTGAAATATGAATAGGAAACAAAATTATTCCTACCCTTGGTAGCTTACATTCTACTAGAGTGTGCAACAGGTGAACACATAAATAAATATAAACTCATTTGAAGAGAAAGAGAGAGAGAGTACAGTTGGGGAATTGGGAGAAGGCTTCATGAAACAAGGCATGCCTGAGCCAAATTTTTAAGGAAGATAATGATTCCACAAAGGAGATATGAGGATGGAGTACATTTATAGACATGGAGATCTATTTATACACATGTCCAAATGTAGGAGATAGCTGAATCTGAGGAACAGCTAGTGAGACAGGCTAGAAAACAAGATATATGAAGAGGAATAATAGGAGGAAGTCAGATTGTGTAGATCATTAAACACCGGGATGAAAAATTTATATTTTATCCTAAAGGCAATAGGGAACCACTGAATGTATTTGAGAAGCTGAGTAACACAGTTAGCTCTGTGATCTAGGAAGTTTATTTTGGTAGCTATATAATAGATAGAAGGCTGAGCCTGGAAGGGAGACCAATTAGGAGGCAATTACAATGATCTAGGGAGATGATGAGAAACTGAATAGGGGGTGGTCTTGGAAGTAGAAAGAAGAGGATGGATATGGATGTGAGAAGTATTGTGGAGGTGGAAAAAAACAAATCTGATTGGTACGAAGAGTGAAGGAAAGGGAAGAGTGAGGGTGATTGAAATTATAAACCTAGGTGACCGGGAAGATGGTAGTACATTTGGTAAAAACCAGGAAGTCTGGAAGAAAAGTGGGTTAACTTTAGGGCGTTCATTTCAGTACAATTCAATTAAATTCCATTCAGTTGAGTGAGTTTGGTTGAGTTGGGATGAGTTCAGGTCCAATCCAAATCTAGCAAGCATCCATCACCATGAGCACGGCACTATGCTAGACTGGTGAAACAAAGACAAGAAGAAAAGCTATGCCTACTCTTAAGGAGTTTCCATTCTACTTCTCTTATAATATGTAAGCAGATAAGCATATACATGAAAATGGAGTGAGAGAGAGCCACACCAATCCAGGGGATCAGGAAAGTCTTCCCTTAGGAAGTGTCACATGAGCTGAGCCTTGAATGAATCTCAACCAGAAGCAGAGGTGAGGAAAAAAGTGCATTTCAGCCTTGCAAAAGTGTGTAGGCAGGAGATGGAATGCCAAGCTTAGTAAACACCAAATAGGCCAGTTTGATTGGAAAACAGTGTGTGAAGAGGTGATGCACACTAAGCCTGGAAAGGTAGTTGGGAACCACATTGTGAAGGGCTTTAAATATTGTGTTAAGGACTTAGTTTTATTTTGCAGTAATAGGGAGCCAGTAAGGCTTTTAGAACAGGGAAGTGACATAGTCAGGATTGTATTGTGTGTGAAGGAAGGATTGAAGAGAGGAGAGACTGAACTCCACTTAGGAGACTGTTGTAATAGTCCAGGCAAGAGATGATGAGGGCCTGAACAAGAGTGGTGGTTGTCTGAGTGGGAAGAAGCTAGATCCAACAGATGCTGTAGAGGTAGAATCAACAAGATTTGATGACTGGCTGGCTATGGGGGAGAAAGATGAAGGATAACTCTAAGTTTGCATACCTGAGTAACTGCAAGAGGGTAGTGTCCTCAACAGAAATGGAAACATTTGAAGGCAGGGTGAGTTTAGGGTGAAAGATAATGAGCTCTGTTTTGGATGTGTTGAGTTTGAGATGTCTGTGGGGCATCTAGATGGAGATGTCCAACACAGTTGGGGATGGAGTGCTGGAAGTTAGGAGAGAGACTCAGAACAGATGTACCGATTTTAATGTCATCTGCATAGAAATAATAACTGACCCCATTAGAAGTAATGATACAGAGAGAAGATGTGGGGAGGGAAAAGAAGAGGGCCTAAGACAACAGTATCCCACAGATATGCAAGGGTGATGTGGATATTGATGTGGATATCACGTCCCTTCCCGTTCTGGCTCCTCTTCCTC
The DNA here is from genome assembly GCA_028646515.1 of Pseudochirops corinnae. Taxonomy (NCBI): domain Eukaryota; kingdom Metazoa; phylum Chordata; class Mammalia; order Diprotodontia; family Pseudocheiridae; genus Pseudochirops; species Pseudochirops corinnae. The sequence goes on from CM053587.1 coordinate 302,153,965, forward strand.
AAGAAGCCTTAAGAAAGATGAGGGGACTGAACATATTGTGATGGAGGGATGGACTCTGTAGATGCAGGGGAGGGGGTTCAGGAGTGAAAAATTCATTGGGATGTGACCTCTGGGACTAACCAAATATCACATCTGAATTCCCTACTTTCCCAAGACGATGAAGCATCTTCCTCACCTTTCCCATCTATCCACAAAATAAGCAGACCCAGAAGTGTCCTAGTGGCCCTTAGGATAGACATCAATGTTGGCCTTTTCAGGCTAAGAAGGGTGAGGTGCCTCCTGAGGAGCAGGGGCCCAGCATCAAGAACCTAGACTTTTGGTCCAAGCTCATCACACTCATCGTGTCCATCATTGAAGAAGACAAGAACTCCTACACACCCTGCCTCAACCAGTGAGTGGAGGGAAGGGAAAAGATGGATGTTGGGTGTGGGCAGATTTTGTGAATGTGTGTCATTGCATGAATGTGTACGATGAAGGGGAAAGGGGAGTGAGGAAGAAAGAAGAGACAGAGAAGAGAAGGAGAAATTGTGTGTCAGTGTGGGTATGTGTATATATATATATATATATATATATATATATGCATTATGCGTGTGTGTTCAGTTGTGTTGTTCAGCCATGTCTACCTCTTTGTGATCCCATTTTGGGTTTGCTTGGTGAAGTTACTGGAATGATTTGTCATTTCCTTTTCCAGATTTATACATATCTATGTATTGTTTGTATATATAAATTTATATGCAGTGATATGTGGGTAATGACTCATATGCATAATTTTGCATATGTAATTGTATATGGGTGCTTATTTGTAGGAAGTTGTGGGAAGAGTATGATCTGTGTGTGTATGTGTCTGTGCAAGGTGTGATTGTATACATGCAGGTAGCTATATGTATATAAAATCAATAAACACTTATTAAGTGCCTTTTACGTACCGAGTACTATGCTAGGAGCTGGATACATGTGGAATTGTGCATGTGTGTAGCTGTTTAGGTATATGCATGTGTGTATGAGACCCACCCTATCCCCAGGACCTTGTGTAGAGGAAACTGAAATTTACAGTGAGAATGAGCATTTAGTGTGAGTAAAAATAGGATCAGGCTGACCAATATTGGGAAATCAGCAAAGCGAAAGGGAATGAGCATATACTGACTTCCCCAGAAGAGAGATTGTAAACAGGTATAGGCAGGGAGCCCAGGAAGGCAGGCAAGAGGGAATAAAGAGGCCAGACCATGAGAAACAAAGAGGGCCCTAAATCTGGAATTCAGAGTCAGAAAGAATAATGCCAAAGAACAGGGTGACCTTCAATCCTAGGACACAGAGGGGCTCTCAGCTGTGTTCTTATTCAGCCTATTGGGTATGGGTGGCTCTGGGCTCAGAGGTGACCACTACAGCCTGAAGGAGGTCAGAGTCCTGTGAAAGAGCCGTAAATCACAGGATTGTAGACGTAGAGATGGAGGCAATCTTAGAGTCGATTGGATCCAATGCCCTCATTTTACATATGAAGTAACTCGGGCCCAGGAACATCAAACAACCAGAGAGAGAGAGAGAGAGAGACAGAGAGTGAGAGACAGATACAGAGACAGACAGACAGAGACAGAGGGAGAGAGAGAAAGAGAAAGAGAGAGAGAGGGAGGGAGAGAGGAAGAGAGACAGAGAGAAAGAGACAGACAGACAGGAAGACAGAGAGACAGAGACAGAGAGAGGTCCAAGTGTTCTATCTATGGAGAGGGGGTGCAGGAAAGAAGAAAGAGGGAGAAAGCCAGGGTAGCAGAGGGAGCCCCCTTGTGGCCAGCTTCCTCGTCTCAGCCTTTCCTCTTCTCTCCTTTCCCTCCCTCTCTCTTTCCTTTCCACCATTCCACACTCTTTTGGGAAAGGTTTCCCCAAGAACTGAACGTGGGCAAGATCAGTGCGGAGGTGATGTGGAACCTGTTTGCTCAGGACATGAAGTATGCCATGGAGGGTGAGGAACCTTTCCCCAGAGCCTCCCATCCCCCAGGGCAGCTCATTTGTACCGCGCCCCCCCCCCCCCCAGTCCTTTGCCTGGACTGGCAGGGGATAATCATAGGGCACTCCCTTTGCACAAGACCTGTGAGTTGTAAGCATGGGTACGGTGCCCTGCTTCTGTCCCATCCCTGCAAAATTCCTGGTTTCTGGGAGAGTAGAGATCTTGGAGAAGAAACTTAGACATTGACTGGTCCAGTCCCCTAGAATTACAGATAATAACAATAACAACAATCACTAATATTTATTAGGGCTTTGGCTTTTACAGGAATAACAGTAATCGTACAAGTTAGCATTTACATAGGGCTTTATTTTCCATGCATCGTCTCATTCCACTTTACATGTTATCTCATTTGATCTTCTCAATAACCCTATGAGGCAGGAGCCATTAATGCCCCCATTTCACTGGTAAAGGCACTGAGGGCCAGAGAAGGAAAGAGTCTTGCCCAAGGTCACACAGCTAGTGAGTGATGGAGTTGAGTCTTGGGTCAAAGTTGAGGATTCAAACACAGGTCCTCTGACTCCAGCAGCCTTGCCTAGGGTTGAGACTCAGTCGTGGGCGGGAGAAGAAGATAGGACAGACTTTTTCTCTGAGCTGTCCCGCTTCCTGTCCCTATTCCTTGCTCCTCTCCCCAGAGCATGACAAACACCGATTGTGCAAGAGTGCTGACTACATGAACTTGCACTTCAAAGTCAAATGGTTGTACAATGAGTACGTGACTGAGCTCCCCTCCTTCAAGGACCGTGTGCCTGAGTACCCGGCGTAAGTCATATTCCTCCCCTCTTCCGAGCTGGGCTCTGTCGGGGAAAGGGAGAGGGGAAGGCAATGGATTACCCACCCTTCCTTGACCTGGGATAGGTGCTGCAGGGGAAACTAAGGAGGAGGGAGGGGGTCATTGTCCTGGCATGGATACATTGGGAGATTATGAAAGGTGGGGACTGACAGTAACTGGACCGACATCACCGTTGCAGGTGGTTTGAACCCTTTGTTATCCAGTGGTTGGATGAGAATGAGGAGGTGTCCCGAGACTTCCTCCATGGAGCTTTGGAGCGTGACAAGAAGGATGGGGTGAGGCAGGGAGCCCCCACAGGTGGGGAGTGAAGAGGAAGGTGTGGCTCATCCCAGAGCTTAGCCTGGTGTTCATGAACCCATCGAAGTATCTAACTCAGCCCTTTTCTCCCATCCCAGTCCTGGATCTGATTAATCTTAACTCAGACATTTATCTCAGATGAGTGTGGTGGAAAGATTATATCCCCACCCAGGACAAGGTCAGACCCCAGACTTCTAAGTTCTTCAAATGAGCGTCAAAGAGTCACCATTCTAGGATGCTCCAGGAACCCAGCTCTTCTCCTAGTCCAGATCCCTCTAGAGACCACTCCCCAGACCTAGAAAAGGGCTTCAAACACCCTCCTTAAACAACCATGGTCTGAAGGACACAACCCTGCATTCCCTAAGGCTTAAGAATGGGTAGGGTGGAGAGCAGCCCACATGTGGAAAGTGCAGGTCCTGTGTTCACTCCACTTCCCATACATACTTCCTCAGTGTTCAGTCATGCCAAGTAGTTTCTGTGCCCTGTGGTACAACCTTCTTCCTCATTCCTTGGCCCCCTACAGTTCCAGCAAACCTCTGAACATGCCCTATTCTCCTGCTCCGTGGTGGATGTCTTCTCCCAGCTCAACCAGAGCTTTGAGATCATCAAGAAACTTGAGTGTCCTGACCCACAGATTGTAGGCCACTACATGCGCCGATTTGCCAAGGTACTGGGAGCAGATGGGGTGGGGAGAGATCAGTTTCTGGGAGTCAGGATTAGTTAGTATAGGAAAGGATTCAGCCTGCACTCACATTTTCATAGACATTAGAAAATATATCCAGATGAGATCTTTCAGATGGGAAGAAACAACATCAAGAGATATCCCTATATGATGAGTTCTCTGGACAACAGGAAGCTGGATTGTTGGAGAGGGAAAAGAAGTGGATATTCTAGGAGAAGGGGATGGCCTGAGCAAAAGTGTGGAAGTGGGAATTTACTTGGCTGTAAAAGATGGTGAGGAGGGGTGAGTAGTGAGTAGAAGTACCTGACTGGAATGGATAAGGGAACCATGTGTTTCAGGCCAGATCATTTGGAAATGAAGGCACCAACTAAACATAACCATCTCCCCTGTTTCCTATCTGAGCCATGGTCAGCCATGGTCAGTGTGACCATGGGCAAATAACTGCCCTGCTCTGAAAAACGATTTTCTTCAATTTGTAAAATGAAGCAATGAAATTAAGTAATCTTTATGGAAACTTCCAACTCTAAATCTTACAATCTTAAAGTGAAATGACAGATGGGAAATATCTTGTAAAAGCCTTATGATGCTGTATAAATGTAAAGATGGCTTGAATCTTTCTGAAAGTATTTTAAGAGCTTTAGTTTAAAGGTACTTTCTGCATCTTCTTCCCTGGGTTTTCAGAGCCCTCAATGGATTGATTATCCAACGAAATGACTTTTTATCATGGAATCATAAGAGATCTCAGTATGGGTCCCTTAGGGACTATAGAGGTTATCTTGTCCAACCCAGAATAAGCAGGAATCCCCTGACCACATACTTGGTGAATGATAATCAAGCCTCCAACTGAAAACTCCCATGACACTACTTCCCAAAGCGGATAATTCCATTTCTAGGTGGTTCTAGTTGTTATAAAATCTTTCTACATATCAAGCCTAAATCTTCAACTTTCTCCCATTGCTCCTACTTGGCCATTGGTAGTTCCAAGTGAAATGAGTTTGATCTCTCTTTGATTTGAGAGGCCTTCAATCCCAAAAGAGAACTATTATGGGTCTTCCTCCCCCAAGTCTTTTCTTCTTCTGGATAAACACCCCCAGTTCCTTCAATGGATTCTTCTGTGACAAAATCTCCAATGCCCTCGCCAACCCTGGTCACCCTCCTCTGGATGCTCTCCAGTTTGTCAATGCCCTCTCTACAGTACGCTGCTCCAAAATGAAGACATATATGGCCTGAACAGAGCAGAGGACAGAAGGACTTTCATTGAGCTTGTGGCATTAGCTTTGGGAGGCATCCATATCACACTCTTGACTTTTATTGAGTTTGGAGACTTTTTCCCAATAATTGCCCATGTTTCTCCATCTTATACTTGTGTCATTGATTTTCTTGTTTGATTTCATCTTATTGGATTTGACTCAACATTCTAACCTTTTGAGATCTTTTGGGACCCTGATTCTTACATGCAACATTTTAGCTAACCCTACTAGCCTGTGTCATCTGTGAACTTAATGAGAATTCCATATGTACCTTCATCCAAGTCTTTGGGGGAAAAAAAAGAACAAAATAGGAATGGGGACAGAACTCTGCTCTCTCCAGTAGTAAATTCCCACAAGGTTGATATCAAACTATTAATTGTCTGTATGAATCTAGTCAGAAACCAGCTCTGAAATCAGCTATTACAATCTAGTGAATATGACTCCATTTTGTCCAGAGGAATACTATGAGACCGATTTAATGAATCCCTTGTTGAATGAAATCCAGTTACATTGTGGCTAAAATATTTTCTTGACCTACCAATCTAGTAACCCCTTAAAAAAGGAAATTATGTTAGACTGGAAAGATTTGTTCTTGGTAAATCCATGCTGGCGTGTTGTGATTACCACTTCCCTTTGTAAGTGCTCACAGACCGACTCTTTAATAATCTACTCTAGACTTTTTGCCATGGATTGACATCAAATTCAACAGCCTGTAGGTTTTTCTTCTTTTTAAAGTCAACACAGTGCTTGCCTGTTTCTCTTTCTGTGATACACCTCGTTCACAGCTAGACTACCAAAAGAAACTAACAGATAATAGGGGCTGCTAGGTGGCACAGTGAATAGAGCACCAACCCTGGAGTCAGGAGGACCTGAGTTCAAATCTGGTCTCAGACACTTAACACAAAAAAATAGCTGTGTGACCTTGGGCAAGTCACTTAACCCCAATTGCCCTCCAAAAAAAGCAAAAAAAAAAAAAAAAGAAGAAGAAGCTCACAGATATACTCAGTACTCTGGGATGTGGCCTGTCCAGGTCTGGTGATGTGAATTCATTGTGAACATCAAAGGGCTTTCTTTCAATCACCTCATTTACCTCAGGTTTCAATCCCTGTTAGCAAATTTTGCTCCTTCCATGCCGAAGGTCATTTTCCCTAGAAGAGAAAACAGAAGCAAAATTCAAGTTGAGTAGTTCTGCCTTCTCTTCGTCCTTGTTTCATCTACTTCAAATCCAACTCTGCTATGAATTCCCTATGTGACCTTGGGCTGGAGTGGATTCCTGTTCAAGTATATATTAGACCTGGGTCTCTAAGGTCCTTCCTAGCTCTGAGGTTCCATGATTACAGATGTGCGTTCCATCCCTGTCCAACAGCCCATCATTCCTGTAGCTGAAGGCACAATGCAGAGACCCAAATCCTGTTTTCTGACATCATCTTCTTAGCCCACTGTTCATTTCCCAAATCCTACTTTTTCTTCTGAAGCCTCTACCTTTACTAGGCAGCAGGAATGAAAACACCATCTAGGCACCCAGTTGTCTTTAGTTTCTTGCCCAGCTTTTCACAATCCTAAAGATGCTTCCTAGTTTCTTTATGGTGGCATCATCTGTTGACACCTAAGTCACAAAAATGTAATAGCGATTATTGAGTTTGACAAATCTTGAGGGGGTGTTTTGTCCTGTCCTGGACCCCTGTCCCTAGGAAGACAGAAGAACTCCCAGTTGATGATATCAGGTCAACATATAGCAGCTACCACATCTCTACCAAGTCACATCTCTTCATCCTGTGGCCAATAATGGAAATCGTCATGACTGATATCTTTATAGATCTGGATTCTTTGGAGCATGGGGATTTAATTCTCTCTTCAGCTTTATTAGACATCACCTTTAGTTTCCAGACATGCTATGAAATCCCAGTGTGACACTGAGCATATCATCACCCCCTGTTTGGGTCTCTGATTCCCATCTCTTCCTAAGAACTCTGAAGTAATCCTAGTCCCTTCCCTGTTGCCTGGGGTGGAAGGTGAGGGCAGGGAAGCTGATCAGGGGTCTCTCATGCCCTGTACTTGCAAGGAGAGCCACAGGGTATGGGTTCTGACCCTCTGGTATCTCCCAGCTTCACCCCACAGCCATGCAGAGGGAAAGGGAGGAGGATCTGTAATAAGCTCAGCAATTTATAAAACATAGCTGCTTGGGCAGCTAGATGGGACAGTGGCATCAAGAAGACCCCAGTCTTCTAGCCTCAGGACACTTACTGTGTGAATGGGCCAAATCACTTAACTGCTTTCTTTCTCAATTTCTTCATCTATAAAGTGGAGATAACAGCACCTACCTTGCAGTGTTGTTGCAGAGGATTAAATGAGATAATATTTGAAAAACACTTTGCAAACCTTAAAGCAAAATAAAAAGACTAGCCACTATTATTATTATTTATCATTATTGTGGGGAGCTGGTTCAGAGCCCTGTTCCCCTTGCTCTTGCCTCCTGTCCCACAGCCATAGGAGGCAGAGCCAATTGGTCCGCATCCTCCACCTGCTGTCTGTCTTGTCTCTGTGCTTTCCCACAGACAATCAGCAACGTCCTGTTGCAGTATGCTGAGATCATCTCCAAGGACTTCACCACCTACTGCTCCAAGGAGAAGGAAAAAGTGGTGATGTGTGCTCCCCTCCTGCTTCAGCTCCTGAGCTCCTCCCTGCCCACTCCTACTCCATCACCCCCCGTTTGGGTCACACAAATCTGAACGTGTGTGTGTTCACATAAAGAAATGACCATGGGTATCTGAAGATATATGAGAGAGACTGTGGTGTGATGGAAACACCACCAGATTCTGAGTTAAAACGATCTAGGCTCAAGTCTTCGCTCTGTTAGGACAACACCTTATGACCTGGGCAAGGCATTTTTCACCTTTGGGTCTTAGTTTCTCATCTATAAAATGAAAGGGATTGGATTAAATGATCTCTAAAATGCTTCCAATTTTAATTTCTATGAGTCTGTGAAAGAGACAGTCAGACAGAGATAGACAGGGAGAGAGACAGAGAGAGAAGAAGGAAAGAGGGGGGAGGAAGGGAGGAGAGGCAGACAGAAGATGGGTATGTGTCAGAGGGGGTATACATTCGTGTTGGTGTCTGAGGAGAGGTCTGAGGGCATGTGTCTATGAGAGTGTCTGTGTCTATCTATATAGAGGGCTTTAAGACCACCACCTAACTAATATTAAAAATTTAGACCATCTAGAACAGGGGTTCTCAACCTGTGGGTCGCGACCCCTTGGGGGTCGAACAACCCTTTCACAGGGGCCACAGGGGTCGCCTAAGGCCATAGGAAAACACATATTTCCAATGGTCTTAGGAACCTTCTCTGGGTGGGTCCGCCTACATGCAGACATGCCCACATACAACTATTAAGGGGTCACAGCATTAGGAAGGTTGAGAACCACTGATCTAGAAGATAGGAATAGGGGATAGAACTGTAATTTCTTTGGTATTGGGAACTCTCTAGAAAGGGAACTCCCTCTCCCAATGAAAGCTGCTTCTTGGTATGTTCTTAGAGGTACCTAGTGTCTTAGGAAGTCAAGTCACTTGCCCAGGGCCACACAGTCAGTATATGTTAGAGGCAGGATTTAAACCCAGGTCTTCCTGACTCCTTTATCTACCATGCTCCATTGGTCATTCCTAACCCTAAAGGCCATGTGGTTCCCAAGTATGTCCTCTCTTCAATCTTTCCCAATCTTTATGTATAGTGTAGCCTTTCTGCTTCTTACTTCAGACCTGCTCCATACATAGATAGATAGACAGACAGATACAGACAGACAGACAGACAGATAGATAGATAGACAGACAGACAGGTAGACAGGTAGATAGGTAGATAGATAGAAACATATACAGATATAGATAGACAGGCAGATAGACAGATACAGACAGATACAGACAGATAGATAGACATAGACAGACAGATACAGACAGATAGACAGACATAGACAGGCAGATAGAACTAGATGATATAGACATCTGTATCACGCATTGTGTACGTGTATGGACAATGTACATAGATGTGCATATATGACAATATGTGAGCAGGCTCCCCTTTGGCTGCACCCCAGAACCGTTACTAGCAGGCTGTATGCAGAGAGGGGGCACTGGAGAATGGCTGCCAACCTCCCAGAGGTCATGTATTCCACCTTTACTGGACAAGCATTCTGAGACTGGGAGTAACTTTCAAGCAAAGATGTGTTCTATTTCTTTAAAGAAAAGTGTGATGAAGCCAGCTCAGAATGCTATCTTCCCTTGACCCAATCCTCTTAAAGGAGCAGTGTCTTAAAAGTGCTTGAGGTGGGGAGGGGAGGCTTTAGACTCATATCACTTCTTGTTCACACTGCCCTCAATCATACCAGACATTTCAGTTCAACACCTTGGATGTAATATTTGTATATGTGTGTCTGTCTCTCTGTCTGCAGGTGTATATTTACATCTGTGGATGTGTGTGTGTACAGAATGTATAACTGAGTGCCTAGATGTAACTAGATGTGCCTCTGTGTGACTCTCCCTTTTACCACACGCAGTTGCCTCATCTACCTATTTCTCCATCACCCACTTCCCTCCCTTTCCCTTACTTCACCCCAAAAGTCCCTTTTCTATTCCTTTCCCTCAAGCCCTGGCTTACTTGGCCGCTGTTCTCAGTCCCTCCCATAACTTACACTCCCTTACCAGAAGGGGGAATGACTCTGAACCCCTAGACTTTCTTATTCTATCTTCTTCCCTTGCCCATCTCTGACTCAATTTTTGAGGGATCCCAGGAACCCCAAAGTCACCTTTAGTTTCCAGACATTCTGTGAAATCCCCATGTGACACTGGGGCATATCATCACCCCCTGCCTGGCTCTCTCTGATTCCCATCTCTGCCTAAGAACTCTGAAGAAATCCCAGCTCCTTCCCTGTTGCCTGGGGTGGAAGTGGGGGTGGGGAAGCTGACCAGGGGTCTCTCATAACCTGTGCCTGCAAGGAGAGCCCCAGGGTATGGGTTCTGACCCGCTGGTATCTCCCCACAGCCATGCATTCTCATGAACAATACACAGCAACTTCGGGTGCAACTGGAGAAGATGTTTGAGGCCATGGGTGGGAAGGAGGTAAGACTTGACTGGAGGAACTGGGAAGAGCAGGGGCCCCAGATGTGCTCTCTTTGATCCGATGTGTCTTCAATGATCTCTTCTGTTCTCTATGACCTGTATCACCTCTGACCTGTGACCCCTCATCCCCTCTTACCCAGAACTAGGTTGTCCATTAGGCTCCCTGGGCAAGTGCCCAAGATGCGTGGAAGCAAAACTCTTAGCCTGGGTCCTTCCTCTTCTTTTTATGAATCAATGGCCCTGAGGTAGATGGGTGAGGGCCAGGGTCCTCGCTCCCTCCTCCGCCCTTGCTCCAGACTCATTCAACTCCATTTACCTTGAACACCAAGGAAGAGATGACTAACCAGGAGGGTTTGTGGGATGGGATCAGGAAAGGAATACAGACTCTGGGTGGTATTCACAGGAGCCAGGACTAGGAGGGTAAATAGACAGAAAAGTTTCCTTTTCCTTGTCCCCTGTAAGAATTGCCTGGATGAAAGTATTAATGATGGATTTACCAAATTTACAGACTACACAAAGTTAAAAAGGCAAGGGCATATCAGCTGTCAGGTTTAGGATCCATTGAACCCTCTCCAGGGCATTTTTATACCTATTTCAATAAGGTGAAATTAGAGACAAATGTAAAATTCTATACTTAGGTTCAAATAATCATTTTCGCAACTCTGTGTGTGTGTATATGTGTGTGTGTGTGTGTGTGTGTGTTGTGGGGGGAGGGGGAGAGACATGCCTGTGGCTTTCAGCAAACTGAATGTTGAATATGAATCATCTGTGGGATGTGACCACCAAAAAAAGCTAGCAGGATCTCAGGGTGCACTAAAAGAAGTCTAGTGTCCAGCATGGGTCTGCTGATGGACTCTATGGATGTCCCAAAAGTCCAGACCAGAATGAGGGACCTCCCACTGCCCCCTTCCCTGGTCAGAGCATATCTGGAGCCCTGGGTTCAGCTGGAGGTATTAGGTTCTAGGAAAGCCACTGACAACCTAGAGAATGTCCAAAGGAAGGCAATTACAATTGCGAAGGGTCTGGAGATCATGCTGAACATAAACATCATATGGAGGAAACTGGGCATTTTCCTGGGGGGGAATATGGACTGTCTTTAAGTAAGTGAAGGGCTCTTTGATGGCAGAAGGATTAGACTTGGCCCCTGAAGGGGGGACGAGGGACAATGTGGGTAAGTTGTAGGAAGGCCAATTTCAGCATCAATCTAATTCAACAATCTATTAAGTGTTATATCTATTAAGTGGTATTGTGTGCTAGGCACTGGTAATACAAAGACAAAAATGTAACAGTCTCTCTCCTTGAGAAAGATATATTTTACTCAAAGGGGGGCGGGGGGAAGCTGTAAAAGAAAACCTTCCTAACAGCGGGAGCTACTACACAACTGTAGAAATGGCAACCCCCGTGTCAGGGAGTTCCCCAGGGCTGGAGGTGATCAAGGAGAGACTGGAGGACCCCTCCTCAAGGATGTCACAAGGGATTCCTTCTCTGATTGGGCCCAATTAGAGATCTGATGATTTTCTGCACCTCTGGCCAAACGTATTGTCAGTCAAAGGTTAGTTTGATTAGTTGAGGGAGGTGGTGCCTACAGATCCCAGGAGGTCTGAATCTCCAACTGTTCTGACTCTTCCTTGCCCCTCTGAGTGCATGGGTCCTCTCTGACAGCACTCTTATCTTCACCCCTCCCTATCCCCAGCTGGATGCTGAAGCCAGTGACATCCTGAAGGAGCTGCAGGTGAAACTCAATAATGTGCTGGATGAACTCAGTCGACTATTTGCCACCAGGTATGTGAGTGTTTGTGTAGGTATGGGGACAACAGAAGGAAGGGGGGAATTAGGCCTCTGAACCCCTAGACCTCAGCTATTAAAGGACTCTGGGAAGAGGCACAGGAGTAACAGGGCCAGGTTTGGGGTGTGTATGTATGAGAGTGTGTATGTATGTGTGTGAGTGTTTGAGTGTGTGTGTGTGAGTGTTTGTGTGTGTGTGTGAAAGTGAGTGTGTGTGTATGTGTGTGTGTGAGTGTTTGAGTGTGTGTGTGTGTGTGTGTGTGTGTGTGTGTATGTATGAGAGTGTATGAGGGGTGGGGAGGAGGGAGGGTCTGTGTAATAATTTCAGTCCCAAAACTACAGCCCTGACCTCATCACTCCATCCCTCTGTTCCTTCAATCATTCCATCCCTGTGTCTCCCTGACCCAATCACTCTGCTTCCTTTCCTCTATGCTCCCAACTACTCATTCCCCTGCCTCAGATACTCCACTCCCTCACTTGACCCCTTCTCTGCCTCTGCCCCCAACCTAAACTTCCCTGTTCTGGAGCATCAGGGTTGCCCTTCAGGGAGCCCCAGGCTGATGACTAGCCCTATGCCTCTAGCTTCCAGCCACACATAGAAGAGTGCGTCAAACAGATGGGGGACATCCTGAGTCAAGTGAAGGGCACAGGAAATGTGCCAGCCAGTGCCTGCAGCAGCGTTGCCCAGGATGCCGATAATGTCCTGCAGCCCATCATGGACCTGTTGGACAGCAAGTGAGTCCCCACCCTCAGGGCCCAGAGGGAGGGAGGGGATCATGTAGAGCCAGGAGAACGGGTCATGGAAGGAGAACCATTGGGAAGAAGGAGGGCTTAGTGTAGGGACAATCACAAAATCTTATTATGATAGATTCCTTATCTGTGCAGCTAGGTGGATAAAGCACCAGGCCCAGAGTCAGGAAGACCTGAGTTCAGATCTAACCTGAAGACACTTAATAGCAGTGAGTGACCCTGAGCAAGTCACTTAAGCCTGTTTGCCTCAGTTTCCTTATCTGCAAAATGAGCTGGAGGAGGAAATAATGAACCACTCCACTATCTTTGCTAAGAAAACCCCAAATGGGATCACGAAGAGTCAGACACCACTGAAATGACTGAGCAGCAACATTATCAGATAAGCGTAAAATCATGATTTTGAACCCTCAGACTCAAAATCACGCTTCCCCACTGCTTTAAGCACTTTCTGCACACCAACTCCAATGTGGGTGGTACAAATATTAGTACTCCCACTTTAAAGATGAGGAAACAGAGGCTTAGAGAGAGGGAAATGACTCTCCAAGAGTCAGCCAGCTATCAGGATTTGAACCACAGTCTCGCCCAACGCCAACACCCTACAAGAACCTTTTCATTTTAACTTCGTGGGATCATAATGTTTAGAGCTGTAAGGAACTTTGTATTTCTTCTAGTCCAAACCCTTTGTTTTATAGATGAGAAACTGAGGCCCAGAGAAGGTAAGATATTTGCCCAAGGTCATACAGGTACTAAGTAGCAGAGTCAGAATTTGAACCCAAGACTTCTGACTTAAAAATTAGTGCTTTTTCCAGAATGCCATCCATAGAATCCTAGAATCTGAGCCTATTAGAATCTTAGACATGTAAAATTCTGGAATCTTAGATTCTTAGAATTCTAGAACCTTAGTCTCACAGACTGCTAAGATCTTAAACTAATACTTTCTTAGACTGTTAGAAACTTAGACTCATAGACTCTTGAAATCCTAGAGTACTGTGATTTTGGAGCTTACTATAAGGGGCTTTAGAGATCACCAGCTCCATCTTCCCACCCAGTCCAGGAACCATTAGATACTTGTTGACTGAATTATAGTCAGAACCTGGGGTTTTCAGGAGCCACATAAAGGGAAGGAAGCCTGGCAGTAGTGAGAGAGGTGACCTTTGCAGGGTTAGGAGGAAGGAAAAGATGGAACCAGGATAGCAAAGTAGAGGGAAAGCATGATATGCCTGGAGACATAGTGGCCACCTGGGAACGGTGACAAGGAAAAACTATGCTTGGGATCCTATCCAGCCTATAAGACCTGAACTCCCCTTCCCCATAGCTAGAAGGCATCAGGGAGGACTTGTGCTGCCTTTCTCTCCCCTCTGCCTGATGTGCTCTCTGAAGTGGGAGAGCGGGGAGGGTCTGAGATATGGGTGATGTCTCTGCTCACCCATGGATGCCAGCTCAGCTCCCCCACTCACTCCCCACCCCTAGCCTGACGCTCTTTGCCAAAATCTGTGAGAAGACAGTGTTGAAGCGAGTATTGAAGGAGCTCTGGAAGCTGGTGATGAACACAATGGAGAAGACCATAGTCCTGCCGCCCCTCACAGACCAGACGGTAAGTCTCAGCTGAGGGCTGCCACCACCCACCTGTGTTCTGCCTCTGTCTCTGACCAGACAGGCCCCAAGAACTCAAAGTTGGGGCCCACTGAGTCACAAATAGAATCCATGGACAGGTCAGAGAACAGAGACATTCAAGAACCAAGAGATTAAGTGGAGACTAGAGTTTGGGTCAGAAGTCAGAGACATTAGTAGGAAGTAAAAAGACCTGAGGACAGAGGTCAGAGATGTCCTAGAGCACAGAGAGGACAGAGGTCTAGAAACAGAAAGGTCAGAAATCCCTTAGTTCTTTCTTTCATCTCCAAGAAGAGGCCCATTCTTTCAAAAGGGCACCTCCAAGATAGCTACGCCAGGATCAAGGACCAAGGGTAGGTAGGAGAAACTGGAGCCTTCATCTCCCTCCATCAGCCATGGGGTTGGGGCTATAAGGAGACCATCAGGGGCTCAGGGGCAGCCAGGGAGGAGAATGGCCCTAGGGAAGAAGCAAGAAGGGAGGGCTTTGGGGGAAGATGGGACCCCTCCAGTAGCCCTTTGTTGTATCCTTAGCAAGCTGTCTGAGCCCACCCCAAAAGTGGCTATATTTTCTGATTCCCACTCCTGCACTGGAGAGATACCCCTTTTGGGGAAGGGAGGACTTAGTTCCTGTGACTTCAGGACACCTAATATGTGGTGGGGAGGGGAAATTGCATCATTAGGCCAAAGGTCTAAATGGGAGCAGAGAATGCAGAACGGCTAAGAGTGGTGGAAGGAACCCCAGGACCACTGGGGACCAAACCCCAAATCTGGTGGCCAAAGGTGAGACTTGTAGGAGCCAGAGCATAGTATGGAGGTTTAGGGCTGAGCAAACAGTGCCTTCTGCTGGTCAACCCCAGAATGACCAGCTCCACAGCAGAGACCACCTTAGACTGACCCTTATAGGCACAGGAGAGATTGGTCCAGCCTGAGGTCCAGTCTAGCACAGGGACTGAGTCCCAGCCACCTAGAGGCAGGCAATCTTTCTAATTCTTGATTATTCCATCCCCCTGCGGCAGATGATTGTAAGTACAGCAGCCCGTCTCTGTCTGTCTGTCCGCTCAGTGTTCGAACTTGGTTGGTCAGTCCCCTGTCTTGTGTGGCTGCACTCCACCTCACCACCCCAGCCCGGCCTTGGCCTTGGCCTCAGCACCTCACCCAAATCCCCATGTTCTCGAGAGCCCCTGCCTGGCCGGACTGCTTGGTGCCAGTTGGGGTACCCACCACAGGCACTGCCATTCAAGGATTCTGCCTCATGTTTGTCTTGGGGGAGGAGGGGACGCCTGAGGGAGGGAAGGGATATCCCTCTCCCTCCCAGCCTTACACGCTCTTCTTCATGCCCAAGATGGCATGGGTAGTGCCCACAGCCCTGTCTTTGAACAACACAATCTGGGGGCAGAACCTATTATTCTCTAATCTGTCTGCAATTCTGGGGATCCCTCTTTAGAAGTTGCTACTCCTGAGTTTTTCTCTTCTCTTCTGTCTCTGATCAGAAATTACCTAGGAACAGGGTGGGGCAAAGAATGCTATTGGGACAGCCCAGTACCTCGCCCCCCCCCCCCCCATCCCCAACTCCTTTCCAAGAGAGTCACAAAAACTTGTTTGGCCTGCAAGGATTTGGAATTGGAGGAAATGTTCCCTCTCCCTGCGCCTTCTAAGAGCTGTCCTCTCCCCATCTCCACTAAGGGCTTTCCTCCCCCCCCCTCCCCTTCCCAGCCTCAGAGGTTCTCCTCTTCCCTCTCCTCACCTCTCAAGGGTTCCCTTCTCTCCTTCCCTTCTCCCCATTCGCCAGGCCTTTGGGC
Source organism: Pseudochirops corinnae (assembly GCA_028646515.1). Lineage (NCBI taxonomy): Eukaryota > Metazoa > Chordata > Mammalia > Diprotodontia > Pseudocheiridae > Pseudochirops > Pseudochirops corinnae. Next base: position 302,170,035 of record CM053587.1, read on the forward strand.
CCCTTGGGAAACAGGATTCCCTGGGCAGATGGGAACACCAGACTTCCTGAACCAGCATGGGAGGGGATACCTAAATGACCCAGGTCCAGAGGCTCCACACCCCCTTTCCATCTGAGACCCACCAGTTCAATGGGGGAGGGGGAATGGGGAGAAGGCTTAGGGAGAAGAGGGGCCCCAACATAATAGTAACATCCATGTCCCCTGTAGGCTAACCCCAGGCTCCCCATTCACACACACACATACACGCACACACATATACACACTGAAACATGCATATATGAACAGGAGCATAGACTTTTATACACTGAGACACATACAAATACTTAGAGATTCACACAGCTCCATAAATATGCTTATCCCACCTCTAACACATAATTAGTGTGTGCCTAACACTATCCTAGACATGCTCGGTGGTTACAAAAGAAACCTAAGACAATTCTTGAATTCCTGTGAGCACACACACACTTCTAATAAACACACGAACATATGTGAATAGATTCCTTTAGAGGTACCTGCACGTACATGTAGACATATACACCTTGTGCTCCGGGACCCTTGAGCACACAGACACATAGACACATATGCACACACAGCCTTATGACACCCCTTGGCACAGTTGATGGACTTGTGACATTGTTTCTACAGGGAACGCTCTTGAGAAAACATGGCAAGGGATTAGAGAAGGTAATGAGGGCCGATCCCCAGCTGACCTGAGGCCCGGGCCCCACACTCAGCTCTGCCCATGCTAAGCCTGTGTGTCTGTGTGTCTGTTTGTGTGTGTATGTGTGTGTGTATGCTCATGTAGGGAGTTAGACTGAGGATTGATGGGGTAGAGAGAGGACAGACAGCTTGGAATAGATAGACAGATGGCTGGGAAGAGAGAGACAGAGGACAGACAACCAGGGCCTAACTTTGTAGGGAGGTAGTTCTGTGTATGATGAGTGTATGTGTGTGTGTGTGTGTGTGTGTGTGTGTGTGTATGTGTGTGTGTGTGTGTGTTAAGTGTACAGGTGTCTGCACACTGAGTATAATTTACATCCCCTCACAACAAACACTCAATGTCCCCCAGGATGTGCTGAAATGTTTCAGCATCAGGCAATGGTCTACCAACCAGACCATCCCTCTGGCTTTGGAGGGCTGTTTCTTACCCAATGATCTGCATTGTGATGGTTTGTTGAGATGGGATTTGACCTACAGAGAAGAAGGTGGAGTGCGTGTGTGTGTGTGCGCGCGCATGCGCACATTGCTTACATGTATGTAGAGGCAACCCCCTCTTTTCAACTTCACCTTCCTCCCTCACTGCTTTGTCATTTCTGTCAGTGACTCCTTATTAATGCCTTCCTGAAACAATAGTGCGTGGGCTTTCGGGACAGTGTGTCCTGACAATCTGGGCACTCAGAGTTTCAGGGATGGGTTTTGTTTAAAAGTTGGGGCTGCCTGTTTCGTGTCCAGATATGTGTGTGTATCAATGTGTTTCTGTCCTTAATGTGTTTCTGTGTTTGTTTCATGCATCATTTGTATTTTCACACGTATGTTTGTGTGTAGGATATGGGTGTTTATCTGTTGACATTTGTGCTACGTACATTTTTTTATCCACCCATTTATCTACTGTGTCTATGTCTGCGTCAGTGTCTGTGTCTATGAGTCTACATCTCTGTTTTGTTCAACAGCTTGAACGAAGATATCAATTATGTGTTTGTCAAATTTGCAGATGACACAGAGCTGGGAGGGAGAACTACCACATTTTAAGAACAAAAGTCAGGATCCCCAAAGATCTTGATGGGCCAAAATATTAGGTCAAATCAAGTAAAAATGAAACAGTAGCAATAATATAAAGACCGATTCACGGGTTCTAAAAGTCAACCTACCAAGTACAAGATGGAGATGTTTAGATAGTAGTCTGTATGAAAAAGGCCAGGGGGGTTTAGTGGACTGCAAATTCAACATGAGTCAACACAGGGTGATGTGGCCGAAAAACAAACAACCAATGAGGGCTGCATTGAAAAAAATAGTGGTGTCCATGAGGGTGTATGTGTCAGGGTGTTCTGTCGCAATTTTTTCATCCTTTCTAGCTGTTTTTCAGGGTTTGGGGGATGTGGAGGTTTTTTGTTTGTTCATTTGTTTGTTTTTGGTGCTGCAGGGCAGAGAATACAGTCTGTATCTACCATAGCACAAGCATCCAAATAAAATAGTAATGGTTGTTCCTCACTGAACTAAAAAAACAAACAAAAAACCCAACCTCCCATTAGGAAGGTAATAGACCTGCGGCACTCTGCCCTGGTCAGACCACGTCTGGGGTCGCATTTTCTTTTCTGGGCATCAGAACACTGAAAGCATTTCAAGAGGACACCCAGGATGGTGAGGAGCTAGAGAGGATGTGAGCTGTGGATTAGTGGAAGGACATGGGTGTGCTTAGCTTGGAGAAGAGAAGACTTAGGGGGACAGAATAGCTGCTGCCTTCCAGGATTTGAAGGGCTGTCATTTGTAAGAGGGATTAGATTTGTTCTGCTTGTCCCTCGAAGGCAAGAATGAAGGGCATGTAGGGGATGGGGCGAGGTGACAGGAACATAGAATTCTGCTTTGTGTAAATACCAGCTTTCTCACAATGATCTCTCCAAGAGTAGAAAAGGCAGCCTTTGGAGACCAGCAGGAAGCTGCTTGTCTTGGGAAGTCCTCCACCAGAGGATGGATGACCCTTTGTCAGAGACAGGTGGAATTAGGTTCAAAATTTGAGTTTTTGTGATTCTTTGGATGTAAATATATATGTACATGTGTCTTCTTTGTAGAAACTGCTGTGTGTTGTATGTATGGAATAAATGTGCTGTGGTGTATGTGACCATGTATGAAGGATTGTGTACGTGGAGTCAAACTGTGGAATTTTCCCCCCTCCCCAGGAGTCCAGAGCCAAGTTTTGTGGGGACTAGGGTTGGGGGTTGGGTTGGGGAGAGCTGGCTAGCCCTGCCTCTCCTTTCAGAGAAGGACTCAGGAGAAAAAGGCACCCATCCTTGGTGTGGGAAACTGGCCCTGGTCTCATAGCCTAGAGCCTTTCAGTGTGGAAGACAACTCTATCTCCACAGTCCTGGGTGCCAAGCAAGGAACCCAGTAGAACTAGAATATTAACCTTGAGCCCTGAGCCCCCACCCAAGGATGGAATGAGAGGGTTGATTGGTTGGGGAATGGGAGAAGGATTTTCTATCTAGCTGGTGGGTAGTGGGAGAATGAGGGGGATGGGCAGGGGAACTGGGCAGGTTCCTGAGCTGTGCTCAGGTTGAGGATAGAGGGTGGGGGAATAGGAAGGGAGTCCTACTGACCACCCCACCCCCAACAGTCAATGAAACCTCTGAACTCCTATTCTCTCCACAGGGCAGGGTGAAACTCCCCAGCCACTCAGACGTAAGATGTTGGTCTCTCACTGTCTGTCTGGCTTCCCCCTCTCTATATGCCCTTCCTTCCTCTCCTCACCCCCCACCACTCCCTTCCCAAACCTCTTGCCTCTGTGATCCTGTGTTCCCCAGAGTCTCTCCCCCCCAGGGTGGGGAAAGCTGGACCCCTGTGCTGTCCCTCTGTCTGTCCGCTCTCTTTTCTCTGTCTGTCCGGCTGGCCGACTTATTCATGTTGGTGGGGGGAGGAGGAGTGGATGGGCTGGAGACTGGAGGCCAATACCCCCAGAAGCCTCCCAAAGAAGGAACACAATCCATTGGTTCTAGATTCGTTTCAACACCCCTTCATCAAATTAGTCTCATAACACCTTCCCAGAGGTAGGCCAGACAGGGATTATCGTCACCATTGGATAGAAAAAGAACCATCAGAGAGGTTCTCTCTGACTGAGGAAGGGGTGTTGCTTGAGATCACACAGCCAGTTAGCTGAAGAATCATAGAACCATACAGGACACTTTAAATACCATCTAATCCAACCTCTACATTTTAGGGGCAGAGAAACAGAGACCTAAAAGTTGAGGTGACTTGCCCAAGGCCACACAGTGAGGGCATAGCAAAGACCCCAGGACTAGGACTAGGACCCCAGGCTTGTTCTCTTCTAGGGGTGGAGAACCTTCGATCTGGAGGCCACACGTGGCCCTCTAGGTCCTCAAGTACAGCCCTTTGACTGAATCCAAACTTCACAGAACAAATCCCCTAAATAAGAGGATTTGTTCTGGAAAACTTGGATTCAGTCAAAAGGCTGAACCCAAGGACCTAGAAGGCCACATGTGGCCTCGAGGCTGCATGTTCCCCACCCTGTATACCATACTGCTTCCCATGGACCACCCCACCCCTTGCCAGGCCCTCACTTATTGTGACATTCAGGAGTTGGGATGGTGGCAGAGGTGGGGACCAAGAGGGTAAATGAAGTGCTTTTCCACGAAGGTCACCAGTAGCTTCTCCTGAACTCATCACTTTGGTTCCTGTCCAGGGAGACAGAGCCCAAGGGCCACATGGGAGGGGCTACCTCCCTCCCCACATCCTATACTTGAGACTCCAGACAGAACCAGGAACTGGGACAATGACCAGCTTGCCTTCAGCCTCTGCCTAGCCTGGGGCCTAGTAATGTCTGGCCTCTACTCTTTTTCTTCCCTAATCTTCTTCCTTGCCTCTGGTTCTTTGGGCTCTTGAGGGGAAGGGTTTTGTTGGGGCGGGGACATGACTTCCCCAGATGAAATCCTACCCTAGAGATGGGGGCAGTTTCTGAGAACTGTCCACAGAAGGTTCAGTCCCAACCCAAGAGCCCCTGCCTAGATTTACTGGCCCCACAGGGCAGGGAACCATCAAAGCCAGCACCATCCCCCAAGCTCTGGGGATCCCCTCAGAATGGCCCACCATGGCATCCTCTGAGTCCAGGGTTTCTTGAGACTGAGCAGGAATGGAGTCCATCCCCAACTATGGACCTGCCTTCACCTTTTCCTCAGGTGGCCATGTGTGCTAGCCTCCATCTTGTCCTAATGCCAGGAGGCCTGGGATTTGCCTCCCTGCCACCATGGCCCTGGGCACATCTGCCCTGTAGAGGGTAAAGTGGTTCAATACAGGTTCAGCAAAGGGGTGATGCTCAGTACAGGAGGGTGGGGTGGGACCCAGGGGCATGGGACCCTGCAACCATATCCTTACCCCCTTCCCTGGGTATCTCTGTGTGTTCTGCAGGGGACTCAAATGATCTTCAATGCTGCCAAGGAGCTGGGCCAGCTCTCAAAGCTCAAGGTGAACTGGGAGTATGGGGGAACAGACTTGGGGCAGGGGTCACATGGTGGTGGTTGGGGGCAGGAGTCTTCGTACTGACCTCCTTAGTTCAAGTGTCAGGCCATGCAGAAGGAGCCTGGGGTCAAGGCTCAGAGGCTAGAAAGGGTTCCATCCTTGATCTCCACTTTCATTACCCTGGAACCTGCTCAGAACCGGCTCAAACTGCTGGAGCTAGAAGGGCCTCAGAGGCTGAAAATTTCTCTTTAACCTCTCCCAGAGTCCAATGCCCACGGGCTCCTTCCTGCCAAGCCTGGGCAGATAGAGATCATCAAGGGGCTGAATTAGTGTGTCCACTGACAGAGCCATTCAACCTTCTCCCCATCTTGCTCTGTTCTAGGACCACATGGTACGAGAAGAGGCCAAGAGCTTAACCCCCAAGCAGTGTGCTGTGGTGGAGTTGGCTCTGGACACTATCAAGGTGAGTAACCACAACCCTGGGACCCCCAGCTACAGGGCAGAAGGAGAAAATGAGAGCTGGAAGGGCCCTTAGAACCCAGACTGTCAGAGCTGGGAGGGCCCTTCGAACATAGGATGTCAGAGGTGGGAGAGGTCTGAGAACATAGAATGTCAGGTCTGGGAAGGCCCTTAGACCATGGAATGTCAAAGCTGAGGAGGTCAAGATTTGAGGTGGAAAGACTTGGAGCTAAGCATTGAAATCATTGAGGAAGGAAGGAGAATATCATGGTGGGGCTTTAGGCCATCCAGTGTCAAAGCTGGAAAGGACCTTAGAACATGAAATGTTGAAGTTGAAGGGGAGATTAGGACTTACCTACAGGGCTAGAAAGTAGTTTAGGACTTAACATGTAGAGCATCAGAGATAGAAAATACCTGGGAGATCCTCCAGCCCAACCCGGCCTTTTCTGGACGTATATGGAGTCTTCTCTGATAGAATGTGAGCTCCTTGAGGGAAGGGACGGTGCTTCTGCTTTTCTTTCTATCTCCAGGGTTTACATTGTACCTGGAAAATATGAAGCACTGAAGAAATGCTGGTTGATTGAGCTAACTTAGATATGGTAGCTGGGGCCCAGAGATCAGAAAGGATTTCACCAGCCATATTTCAGGTCAGGGACAAGAGCCAAGAACAGAAAACCCAGACATCCTGGTGCTCCTTCCAGAAATCAGCCCACCATACCAATCTTGGTGCCCTGGGAAAACATGTCTTTGATGCTCCTAGACTCAGAGGGAGTCTTTGAGAGCCACCCCTGACCCAGCCTCTGCCTTCACAGCAATACTTCCATGCGGGTGGCGTGGGACTCAAGAAGACCTTCTTGGAAAAGAGCCCAGACCTGCAGTCCCTCCGTTATGCCCTGTCTCTCTACACGCAGGCCACAGACCTGCTCATCAAAACTTTTGTCCAGACTCAGTCAGCTCAGGGTAAGGTCTGCCCACCTCCTTCCCTGGCCCACAGCTGGGCACAATATGGTGGGAGGGGAGGGAGGTTCATGCCTGGTACCCAAGCCTAGGCACTGGGGAGCACAGAGGAAGCTCAGGTGCTCCTCAGTCCTTTCCTCTAACCAATGACAGCTGTCTTCTTTCACCCTCAAGGTCTCTGTTCCAGGCTGGGTCATAGAGTGGGGGTGGGAGGAGGAAGCAGCAGCATTGGATGAGGTTTGGTAAGAGCCTCTATGATACCACAAGAGAAAGGGAAAGATCCATAGGATATCAGTACAGGGTTCAGAGATCATAGGAACATCATTTTAGAGTTTAACATTGTGGGTAGAGGAAGCTGAACAGTCACTTGGGGTGGGGATGAGGAGGCCAACCCAAATTAACTTCTTCAGTGCCAAGCTCTTTGGCCAGGAAGCAGGAATTCCCATGTCCCTTGGCTTGGGTTAGGGAAAAGGGAGGGTGAGGAAGGTTAATTTTTGGTTCTTTCTTGGTCCATTTCTGGGTTAGTGCCTAAGGCTGAGGTGACTGGGTTGTGGGAAAGGGGGGAAGTGTTTGCCCATGGAAGAGGCCCCAGGCTGCCTCATGGAGCTTCTACACCCACATCATTAACTACAGGGCTGGTGGGAGGCAGGTCCATGTAGGTAGGGGAACTGAGCAGACCCCTTGGTTCTATTCTGAGATGGATCACTGACCCTCTGGAGGTCTCCCTGTTCAAAGTGCCAGTTTCCATGTCAGAAATCCATTTAAAGAGAACCTTTGAGGTGGTAGAAGTGCATGAGCACAGTGTGGCATCTTAGAATGGTCTTCTAAAGCAGTCGTTGTTGAATATGACTTCCTCACCCCTGTAGAGAGGCCCCTGATAAGGTTGGGCCTGGCTGGGAGTCGGGGGGATAGAGGCTAAATAGGACAGACTTCTTGACATTCCCCTGACATAGCCCAATCCTGGATCGTACAAGGCCATTCAGGGTAACTCAGAAGCCAGGCGGCAGTGACAGATGCCCTCCACAAGTCCCCACCAGGCCTTGGGTTTGGGGGAAGGAGGATCTGGAAGAGGCTGCTGAGGGAGTATGGGGGCCATGGACCTTCCCTGTCCTCTGCCTGCCACTCTAATGCTCTGCCCTAACTCTTGCCCCTCACAGCCCCAGGGGCCAGTCTGTCTCATCCATCTGTCTGTCTGTCTGTCGGGAGCTGATGTTTCTCTCTTTCTTGTTTTTTCCTTCCTTTCAACTCCCAACCCTGTCCTCACTCTCCTCTCCCCCTCTGACACTGTTGTTCTCCCCTGTCCCTCTTCTCCTGTCTCCTTGTCTCTGGGGTCTCTCTTTCTGTTTATCAATCTTTGTCTGTATGTTCTTTTGTGGGTCGGTCTCATTGACTTTCTCACTTTCCCTGTGTCTCTCTGTCTCCACTGGTTTTTCCTCTATTATTTCATGATCTCTACCTTTCTGCCTGTCTGTCTTCTCTTTCTCTGCCTTTCTCTGTTTCTCTCATTGTCTCTGTTTCCCTATTTCTTTCTTTCTTTATCTTTTTCCTTTCTCTGTGTCTCTCCTTTCGCCCTTTACTAGTTCATGGTGGAAAAGGTATTAGGTTTACTCTTAGTGAAGAAATTTATCCTGAGAAGGGTACGTCTCTTTGCCCGCCTGCCCGTCCCTGGTACCCTCTCCCTGCACTCTCGGTGCCCTGGTCGCTGCCCCTCACTCCCTGAAGCACTCTCCCAATGCCCCAGCTAGTAAAAGGCCCCATCCCTTGCTCCCTCCCTCTGTCCCCATGGCTGGCCTGGTGGCTGAGCCAGGCCTGCTATGCTCATACCCACCGGGGTGCACCTTGGCCACCCCAGCTCCAACTTCCCCGTCTCCACCATGGGGCCAGGGATTTAGGATCTGAGCTGGGGGAGGGAAGGGAGAGTTGGGGGATCAGAGGGCACAGCAGGTTGCTGGTTCCAAAGGGGAGGGTAGGATAGGGAACAGGCTAGGAACCACTGGGGAGAAATCCCAGGGCCTATGAGCCCAGACTTTCTAAACCGAGTGCGAGCATTTTTTCCTAAACTAAGACCATCCTAATTAGAATCATAGAATGCCTGGGCTAGGAGGAACACGAAAGAGCATCTAGCTAAACCTTCCCATTTCACAGAGGAGAAGACTTAGATGTAAGAAAGGGGGAGAAGAGGAGGGAGAAGTGGAGGGAGAAGAGTCCTAGTTCTCCAAGAGCTGATCCCAGTTTCAGTTTTCTTGATCTGAATTTTAGGTCCTCACTTTCCTGAACTGAACCGACCTGTGGGTCCTGTCCTTCCTTGGACCAGTTCAACTCTCTCCTAAGCTAGATCCCTCTTGTTCTGAGCTAGAACCTATTTTTTTTCATACCAGATCCCAGTTCTATCAGTCTGGATCCTAGCACCACCTATGGTCTCATTTGGTACATGCCTCAAATGCCTAGTCAGGTCCAGTGGGACCCAAGGCCTTCTGAAGAAAGGAATGAGCCTTTTCCCATAATTTCCTTCAATATGGGGGTAGGGGCAGCTTGGCAAGGCCTTCCCCCTTGGAGCCAGCAAAACAGGGTGGGCCTCAGGCTCTGACTCCCCCAATCCCATGGTGGGGGACCCAGCACTTCTCTCTCCCTTGCCTTGGGGGCCTGGCCCTGCCCTATGTGTGACCCACCCTCCAATCCTCCCTATTTACCCTCTCCACCCCTTACCCTAAACTCCCTTGGGTCTGGTTTGACGCTTGCATAAAAAGCATCGGATTCCAGAGGGGAGGGAGAGGAAGCTGAGCATGTGACTTGTTGGGAGTGGGGGGAGGGGCTCAGCATCTGAGCCCCCAGGGCAGGGAGATCCAAGGACTCCCCCCCAGCCTGGATCTACTTCTCTTTAGCCCCCAGCCAAGCCGGCCTGGTATGGTTCTGCTTGGAATAAATGACTCCCATCTCATCCCCTTCGCAGCCGCCACCTCCTCCAGTCCCAGCCACCTGCTGCATGTCCCATTTGGCAAGCCTGCCCTCATGGGGGATGGGGAGCTGCCTGCAGTGTGGTAGAGGGTGGGCAGATTGGGAGACGAACTGGGGCCCGAACTGCTGGCGGCAACAGGTCCCACTTTTGGGCAGCCACTGGTCCCACTTAAAGGTAGGTCCTGATCCCTCTTTCTCCACAAGGCCACGCTGACATTCAGCAAGGAAAGGCTGCAGAGGGGTCCTGAAACACAACCCTGGGGCCAGTGCTATAGTCTAGATTGAAAGCGGTGGTAGTCACTCTATCTGTCCTCTAGACCACATTGGAATATTATATTTGGGGAATCATATTTTAGGAAGGACAGGAACATGCCCAAGCAACTACAAAGGGAGAGAGAGCAGGGACTTCAGGATCACGGGGATCATTTGAAGGAACTAGAAATGTTTGTCAAAAGAGAAGAAAAGGCTTAGGAGGAACATGACAGCTGCCTTCAAGTATATGAAGGTCTATTATGTGCAGGAAGAATTTCTTTCTTTCTTTCTGTCCCCCAAAGCCAAGAAGAACTAAGAGCAATGGGTGGAAGTCATTGAGGGGCAGATTCAAGGTCAGCGTAAGGAGGAATGTCCTAATCATCAGAGCAAACCACCAATGGAAGGAGAGGGATGCCTTGTAGGTAGTGAGTTCCTTGTCATTGGAGGTGTTCAAACAGCAACTGAATGACCACTTGTCAGGGACATTATTGAGAAGATTCCTGCTTAGGCCAGAGTTAGAATTGCCTTCTGCAGTCTCTTCCAGCTATGAGGTCCTATGGATGTTAGTTCATCACAGATGCCATGTGAGCCATCAACGTGGCAGGGCAGCCATGCTTTACTCAGAGCTGCTTGTGATGGACAAAAGAGTGTTCTGGCTGGGGACCACGTCAGTGCTGTGGCCACTGGTCCCAGGGCCTACCTTTCAGTATTAAGCTTCAGTGTTACGTGATTTATTCAAAGGTGAGGAGGCCCTGAAGGGTCCATTCAAGACATTTCCAAAAAGACTGATCAAAATACCAGACACCAAGCAGCTTGAAGCAACTACCCAGAAAGATGAAAATGTGGATCACAGAATGTTAGAGCTAGAAAGGACCTTAGAACATGGAAAATCAGACAGAGAAGAGACCCTAGAACATGAAATACAGACCTAGGAGTCACCTTGAAACAGAACAAAATGTCAAAACTGGAAGGGACTTCAGAACGTAGAATGTCAGGACTAAGAAGGAACCTCGGGACACAGAATGCCAGGTCTGGAAGGAGCCTTGGAATGCTGTTTGAGAACTGACTCAGTAACTCTGCATTTTCTGACTTGAAGTCATTTCTATTACTTGTGGCTACAGGAGAAAACCATGGTCCAACTCTTCATCCAAGATGAGTATAGTTTAGATCTTTGTGATCTTTGGAGAATAGAGGAAGGGGAAATAAAGTGAAGGTGATATGAAGTTAGGTAGGAGGGGAAGGTACAGGTTAGAAGGCTGATTAACTCAATTCCATAAACATTTCTTAAGGACCTATTATGTGCCAGACACTGTGCTAACTGAAGTGATTAAGGCAGACAAAGTTGGGAAAAATGAGAGTCTACAAAATAGCGAGGTTCAGCTGCCGTGCGGTAGGTTTTGGAATGTTCTGAGGAAAAGGTTATATACTGACAGATAATTGATGACAGCAAATTAAGCAGCTTCTTTTCCTCCTCTGGCTTCCCCAGAGGGAGCATAATTTCCAGTAGAAAAGATCCTTCCTCCCAGTCCCTCAGAGAAGCAGTATTCAGCTTGTCCCTAATCCTTTGCAGTAATGTCAAGCTCTGTAGAATCACAGCAAAGTAAGACAGGCTTCGAGGTGATTCTTTGACATGGAACATAGAATCTTAGAGTTGATGGTGCCTAAAATATAAAATGCTGAAGCTGGAAGCAACCTTAGGGATTATTTCGTCAAACCCTCTTATTTCACAGCTGAGAAAAGTGAGACTGGGAGATGGAGTAAGATGGGAAGCAAAGGAGAGGCTGGGATTTGTGACCCCAATTCCCAGTCCAGAGGTCTTCCCATTGTATCCTGTGACCATGTTCATTCTAACATAACAATTGAAGACCAAGCAACTTCTGTTTCTATGTTTATTACTGCAAGGTTTTCAAAATGCTTTCCTCTCAATCATTCCATCTGGTAGGTAGTACAAGTGTTATCATTCCCATTTAATAGACAAGAAAGCTGAGGGTCTAAATGATTCAATGACTTGTCTATGATCACAAACCTAGTAAGTGTCAGAGGCAGAATTCAAGTCTGAGTATCTCAATTCTAAGCTCAAGTGTGTTATCCACTACCCACAATACCTTGCACGTGACCCTAGTTACACAGCAAATTAAGGGAGAGGCCATGGCTTCCTGATGCGATTTAGGAAAAAGCCAAGTTATATTAATAACCTAATTGCCATCGGGGAGTGTTCCCAATCTAACTCAACAAGCATACGTTAGGTATTTATGGCACTGGAGAATAAAGACAAAATAAGATTCTGCTGGGGTGGGGGATGGCTATGCAGAAGGGTGCCACATGCAAACGTGGAACTAAATACAAGATAATTGGAGGAGGAAAAAAGCACTAACAGGCAGGGAGCTGCAGAAAATCTTGTAAGAGGTAAAACCTGGCTGAGGCCTGAATGAAACTGAGGATTCTAAGAGACGGAGGCAAAGAGGGCACTGCAGGCATAGGAGGCAGCTTGTAAGTACAAAGGTATGGAGGTGGGAGATGGGAGGCCAGACACCAGACTGTAGCCAAAAGAAGAGCAAGCAGGCTAAAGCACTGCGTGTAGGAAGGGGGAGTAACATGGAATAAATCTGGACAGGTGACAGCCAGACTGTCCCGGGATGATGATGATGCTGATAGCCAGTATATTTACATAGCTCTTTATACATATAATCTCACTGGATCCTTACAATAAACCTGTGAAGCAAATATTATCATCTCCATTTTGCAGAGGAGGAAAGTGAGGATGAGGGAGATTAAGTGACCCGCCCAGGGTCATACATCTAGCAAGTATCCAAGGAAGGATCTGAATTCTTATCGCCCAGCCTCCAGATTCTATACACTTAAAGATGTCAAACGCACAGCCCCCAATACTCCCAAGAGCAATCTGAACCAGATTAAAATGTAATGGGAAAATATTTAAGAAAATAAAAATACAATAGAACATAGATAATGTTAATATGTGGTTTTCTAAGTTGATACACAGTCAGGATCCTCATGTGCAGTTTAGTGGTCCCATTTGAGTTTGACACCACTGCACTACCTAGTTGCTGCATATCCTGCAGCAATAAAGAACGCTGAAAATTCTGCCTCAGGCCCATAGTAGCTGTGTGACCCTGAATTTGTCACTGAACCACTTTCAGCCCGAGTTCTCTCATGTGTAAAATGGGGATTGGTAACTAGGTGGTACCATAGTGCACAGAGCACCAGGCCTGGAGCCAGGAAGACTCATCTTCCTGAGCTCAAATCTGGCCTCAGACACTTACTAGCTGAGTGATGCTGGGCAAGTTATGTCACTTAACTCTTTTTGCCTAAGTTTCCTCACCTGCAAAATGAACTGGAGAAGGAAATGGCAAAACACTCCAGTATCTTGGCCAAAAAATCCCAAATGGGATCACAGAGTCAGATGCAGCTGAAAAAAATGGAGGAAATAATAGCATCTACCTGACAGGACCACTGTGAGGAGCAGCTGAGATATCTGCAACACACTTTGCAAACCTTAAAGTACTATATAAAACGTAAACTATCAATAATAGAACGGTCCATATTCACGTTCTGCTTTAAGATGTGTAAAGCATTTTATATACTTTACTTCCAATAGCTGTTTGAAAATGAACAAGGGGCTTTAGTGGACCACGTGTTCAATATGGGACAGGCACAATGTGGATGTGAGTCCACAGTGTGACGTGGGAGTCACAAAGGCTTGCTTGATCTTAGTCTGCTTTAAAAGATTCACAGCTTCCAGGAGGCAGGTGGTGATAGGTCCTTCACACTCCGCCCTGGTCAGACCACATCTGGAGCACCATGTTCAGCTCAGGATGTCACAGTTTGGGAAGGACATTGATAAGCAGGAGAGCGTCCAGACGAGAGGGCAAGCAGGATGGTGAAGGAAGCCACATGAAGAAAGGCTGAAAGAACTGAGGCTGTTAAACCTGGAGAAGAGAAGACTTGGAGGGACATGGGAGCTGTATTCAAGGTCTTAAAGGGCTGTCATATGGAAGAGAGAGTAAATGTCCTCTGCTGGGTCCCAGAAGACAGAACTAAGAGCAATATGTGGGTGCTGGAAAGAAACAAGTAGGATTGATATAAGAGAACAGAGGAGGAAACTAGAATTAGAACTCTCTAAAACTCTAACGGCTGCATTAGGATGTAGTAGGTTCAGCAGTTAATTTCAGCAAGCATTTATTGAGCATCTCCTACATACTATTGGGTACTAAGGGGACAAAAGCAACATGAAGCTATTCCTGCCCTCAAAGAGCTTACATTCTATTGGAGAAATCTGCATGGCTCTCTCTAAGGACCACTTCTTCTATTGGCTGGATAATGGAACTGTACTAAGCAGAGTAGGAAAAGGGGTGTCAATCATTTAAAATAAGAACCACAGACCTTTCAATGTTAGCTGCTAGGTAATTCCTCGATGGGCAACTGTAGAGGGTTTTATCCCCAGTACTCATCAGGCAAATGGCCTCACACATTCCTCCTAACTCTGAGATTTTGTGGTCTTATTTAATCCTCACAACAACCTTGTGTGATACAGGTATGATGATCTCAATTGCTGATGGAGAAACTGAGGCTTGGAGAGGTTGAGTAAATAGTCAATGGTTTCTCAGTAAGTGTTAGAGGTGGAGTTTGAAGAAAGGGTTAAAGCTGGAGCTGCATGCCTGACTCATCATCATTCTCTCTATCTAACGTTCCTAGTCCAGGACTCTTCCTGTTCCCACTTCATTGCCTCCTCTCCCCATTCCCCTCTTGAATGACCTGCCCCATTAGTGTGGTTGACCTGAGGCCGCCAGCATGTGTGGAGGTTGGGGGTGGGGTGGAGTGGGATATGTGGAGAACACTCCTTGTGGTCTCCAAGTGGAGGGCAGAACTCATACCCACTGTCTCCCACCCCACCACCATCAGGATCAGGAGTGGATGACCCTGTCGGTGAGGTTTCTGTCCATGTGGAGCTCTTCACCCACCCAGGTACTGGGGAACACAAGGTTACTGTGAAAGGTAAGTGTGAGTGGAAGATGTGGGCTTGAGCCTCCTCACCTCTGTCCCCTGGAGGGTTCTCAACCCATTCAATTGGGAGGCCAGATCAGGGGGAGGACCTGGTGAATCTGAGTGAAGTCTCACTTGCCCTCTCCTTTCTCTGGAACAGTTGTGGCTGCCAACGATCTCAAGTGGCAGACATCAGGCATCTTTCGGCCCTTCATTGAGGTCAATATCATCGGGCCCCAGCTTAGTGACAAGAAAAGGAAATTTGCCACCAAGTCCAAGAACAACAGCTGGGCTCCCAAGTACAACGAGACCTTCCAATTGTGAGTAGGGCTGGGCTGGGAGGACACATACAAGTATTTAACGTCTTTATTAGTAGCATCTACATGGGACAAACAGTTGAGAATGTAGCATATGTACAAACATCTGCTCTAAAGAAGCAGCGCTATGGGAAACATCTGCCTAGGCATAACTATCTGCAGAAAAGTAACACCTGCACAGGTGCAAAATTCATTCCGCCTAAGTGTCTGCATAGAAGAAACACCTACACAAACATATGTGCAGATGTAGGAGTTGTGCATGCATAATCATCAACTTGGCGGCAACATCTGCCCTGTGTAGGCCCTAAGCAACTACACTGCAGAAACATCTGTACTGGCATAAACACCTGCACAGGAAGAATACCTGCCTTGCATCTGCATAGGGGTAACATCTGTACAAGGTCTGTGCAGGCATAAACATCTGCACAAGAATAGCACTGGTACAGGGGGACTATCTGTACAGCAAGCCTATCGGTGTGGAAATCCCATTTTTCTCGAATTAACAAAATTAACAACTACCTAACAGAGGGGGCTGGGTTTACAGTCGGGAAGACCTGGGTTTAAATCCACCTCTGACATTTCCTAATACTGCGGATTTGAGCAAGACACAACCTCTGTGTGCCTCCAGCAGCCGTCTCAGGATTTATCTACTGGTGGAAGGAGCTGTCCCCCGCGGCGTGCAGGGCAGGTGTGCCCGCCCAGGGCAGTGTGGCCAGGGCGCGGCTGGGAGCGTCCAGCCTGCCTGGTCTCACTCACTCTCTCGCTCTCTCGCCTGCCTCCCCTCCCCACCTCCAGCACGCTGAGCGCGGACGCCGGCCCTGAGTGCTACGAGCTGCAGGTGTGTGTCAAGGATTACTGCTTCGCCCGCGAGGACCGCACTGTGGGCTTGGCCGTGCTCCAGCTCAAGGAGCTGCTGCAGCGCGGGAGCTGCGCCTGCTGGCTGCCTCTGGGCCGCCGCATCCACATGGACGACACGGGCCTCACCGTCCTGCGCATCCTCTCCCAGCGCAGTAACGACGAGGTGGCCAAGGAATTCGTCAAACTCAAATCGGACACCCGCTCAGCTGAGGAGGGCGGAGCTGGACCCGGGCCCGGGTCTGGTCAGGGGCCTGGGCCCTAGGGAGCTGGGCTGGGCTGACGGGGAGGGGCCCCGGGCCTGGCCTGGCCTGGCCTGGCTCGGGGAAGCTCTCTCTCTCGAGGCGCTGGCAGCCCGGGAGGCCCCTCTTCCCATTGGCCCCAGCCCTGCCCACCAGGGAGAGTTGGGGAGGGGGAGGGTCCCTCTGCTCCTGCCATCCCCACTAGGGGCTTAGGAGGGCTAAAAGAGAAGAGGCGCGCCCCACTCCATCCCACCCTAGGGACTGGGGGGAGAGGGCTTCGAGCCTTTGTTTCACAGCATACTCCATCCACTCTGTCCCGCTGGGCAGCGAACAGAGGGAGTAGGGGAGATTAGGTTCTGTCTTGAGCTCCCAGAAACCTCCATGCTAAGAGACTGGGGAGGTCAGAGCCCCACCCCAAGGGGGCTTGTGGGGCAAATTAGGAAGGGAAAGATGTGCCACGGGAGGGGCAGCCCTAGGATATTCCTCTCTCCTGGGGACCCATACCCACACCTGCAGAAAAGCCATACTGGTCGTCTGCCCTATATCACCACCAGACATACCCCTACCCCCCAGGAGTGAGTGGGGGAAGGGGAGCAGGGCAATTATCCAGGGAGGACCTCAGAGCCCTTTTGTGGGGCCAGGAACAGTGAGTCAGGACTCTAGGCAGGGGCCTGAGGCCCCAGCCATTCAGGGAGGGGGGTGGGGGGGTACTCAGAGGCTGGGCCTTTGAAAGGCAAGTTGGGAGGAGGGTTTGGGGAGGGACCCCCAGGTTTGGTGTTTGCAAAAAAAAAAAAGTGACGTTTAAAAGCACACAAACCCTCAGGCACCCAACTCCATTCAAGGTTCTGAGGACATCCAGGGCCAGGGCTAGTGGAGGTTTGCAGGGGAGCACTGAATGGCCTGTTCTGGATAGAAGCTGATATAGCTCCCCTTCTGATTCCCAAGAGCTCCTAGGTCCAGGCCCAGAATGGCCCCTCTTCCGCCTCCCCATTGCCTTCGGGATGCCCCTGCTCCCAGCCTCTTTCCTATCTCAGACAGGGGATCCAGGAAGGGAGGAACCAGGACCACAACCATCCCATTTCCATCACCATTCCCAGGGGGGCCCCAAGGGGCTGCACCTCAGACCCCTGCTTCCAGCTGCTGCTAAAAGTCCCCACTGGGGTCTTCTCCCCCAACCTCAGAGAACTTTCACCGTTCCCTCCTTCAGCCTCATCTGTTACCTGGAGGACAGGCAAGGGGAGTTTGCCACCAGTCTACAAGTTCCCCTGGCACCTTCTCCATCCTCTCCTCTACCCACCCCACTCAGCCTTTCCTCTTCCCCCACCCACTGAGCCAGGGGGGCCTAGGAGGTATGGAAAGGCTTTGCAGGGGGAGAGAGGGAGAATATAATCCTCTTTGCTCCTGAAGGGCCCTTAAACTTACCCAGGGAACAAATACTACCATCTGCCACTTCCTATTAGAAATGCCCTCAAAACACCAATATTCCTCACCCCTCCTCACTCCCAGCACATGATGAGTCAGAAGTGAAGTTGCCTGGCCACACTGTTCCCAGTCACTAAATTCACTCTGCCACTTCCTTCTTTCTCCTCTCCCTCCAACTAGGGACTCCTCTGCCTTCCAATAGTTGTTCCTCCACATGGGCCACTGAAACAAAAAGCAAGAGGCTGTGTGCCTGTGGGCTAGGGGACCTTTCTGTTTGGAGTGGACGCATCACCCATCTCTAAGCATGTCCATTCATTGCCCATCTGTGTGTACTTGTCTGTGCACGTGGATGGGAGACTGTACTTATGTCTATGTGTTTTACTGTGTATCCATTTGTCTCTGTGTGTGTGTGCCTGTATATCTCATCGGTGTGTGGTTGTCTGTGTGAATGAGCATGTCTGTGTGCATGCATGTTTGCCAACACATGAGTTTGTGTGCCTGTCTTGCATGTGTGTGCACGTGTCTATACACCTATCTGCATGTGTGTGCCTGTGTGAGTGAGCAAGTGTGCACCTGTCTTCACTTCCTACCTGTGCACCTATCTTCCTGCCTCTCCAGCCTGTATCTCAGAGGACCTCCATGGAAAGGAGAGGAGAGAGGAACCCAGACAGTAGGGAGGGGCCAGAGAGATGGGGGCAGGGGAGACAGGATTGAGCACTCATCTTTTTATAGAAGGGGAGGAAAGTCATAGAGTAAAAAGAGGAGGAAAAGCAAGGATACTTTTATGAGAGGAGGGTAGGTCCATGGTCCTAATCTGGTAAGAAGCAGGAAGAAAAAGAGAATAGAATGAATCAGAGAATATCAGAGTTGGGAGGGCTCTTGGAATATGGAATTGCAAAGATGGAAAGGACCTCCAGATGCAGAATGCAAGGCTTTAAAAAGCATCTACTCCAGCCTCCTCATTTTTCCAGATGAGGTAACTGAGGCCCAGAGAAGGGAAGAAAAGTCACTCCAGGGTCAATCAGCCAATCAGCCCTGCTGAGCTCAGGGAAGGTATAGGCTCCCTCATCTTTCATCACATGAGGCCTGGGTGAGGGTGGCTCCAGGCAGTCTGTGCCCTCCTTGGGAGCAGGAAGGCACTTGGGGCATACTAAGCCTGAGTAAGGCAGACCTCATCTTACACAATGGGAAAGCCCCTGAAGAAGCCAGACACTATCATAAGCACCGGAGGGGAGCTCATTTACAAAATACTTCACTTTCCCCAACTCATTCCAGTGAAGCCTTTCAGTGAATCCCAATGTCCATTTAGCCAGTTTGCTCAAAGGGGGGACCTGCCTATTGGAAAGCAACTACCCAAAGATATTTGCTGATGGGTGATACTAGACCAAATGTCTTGAAGGGGTCAAAACTGCTCCCCTCACAGTCTCCTGGGTCCCAACCTGGAAGCCATCTGCCTTCAGTCTGGATTGCATAAGGGAAGAATGCCATCTGTTTGCAGGAACTGACAGGCAGGCAGAAAAGAAGATCGAGATGACACAGAGAAAGACAGCAAGAGCCAGATTAAGAGATTGGATTCTCCT
The DNA here is from genome assembly GCA_028646515.1 of Pseudochirops corinnae. Taxonomy (NCBI): domain Eukaryota; kingdom Metazoa; phylum Chordata; class Mammalia; order Diprotodontia; family Pseudocheiridae; genus Pseudochirops; species Pseudochirops corinnae. The sequence continues at coordinate 302,189,259 of CM053587.1, forward strand.
CCTACCCAGAGGAGAGGTTCAAAACCTGAAAAATCAAAGTAGGAGAGATATCCTCTCTTTCCTCTATCTCTTCCTAATTTACTAAAAGGCAGGGATATTCCTAAAGCCTAGGATTAGAAATGCAATATGCAAAAAAAAAAAGGGGGGGGGGAGTATTAGAGCTGTGAGGCACCTGAAAAGCCATCTAGCTTAATTCCCTAGTTTTACGGATGGGAAACCTGAGGGACAGAGAGGGAAGGGACTTGGCCAAGGTCACATGGTGAGCCAGTGACAGGGGATAGGGTTCAAATCCTGATCCTGCTTCTCACAGCTTATATTACGGGTGAATATCTAACATCTCTTGGTCTCAGTTTCTCATCTGGTAAAATATGAGCTTGGGACTAAATTCCTTCCAGCAATAAAACTATGCTCTTCTAAGTAAAACCCAGGGCTCTGGAGTCTTGAGACTGAGACAGCACAAAAGAAACAGGTAGATGGAGAGCTGAGGGGGGGGGGGGGGAGGAGAGGAAGAGAGCAGAGGATCTGCAAGGACCAAATGGCTGGGTGGAGGGAGGGGAAGGAGGGAGAGAAGCAGCTGCACCAAGCAATCATATATGGGGAAGCCCGTTTTCTGTTACCACAAGATCATCCCCTACCCCTTTCTTCAACATCCATTCCTTTTTCTAATACTTGCCAAGGACCAAAGTTGTAGGACATTGCACCTGTTTTCCATTCATCTTTGCCTTTTAGAGAAGAGCACTTAACTGTGTCAGATGAGGAAACTTTCCCTCCTTCAACCCTATTCTCGCCCACTTCCAGCCACTGCCCCCTGTGACAAGCATTTAGTTTGCTGCCTTCAGTAACAGGATCTTAAAGCTGGAAGGATCTCAGCTCTAGCTCAAACCCCTCCTTTTACAGAGAGGGGAAATTTCTGTCCCAGGATAAGGGACTTGCCCAAGGTCACACTTTGAGCCAGGGTACAGAGCTGGGACTGGAACCCAGGTCTATGGATGCCCAGCCCAGAGCTCTCTGAACTGCTACCCTCCTTCCCTAACTCCTCTCAGTCCCTTTCCTAACAACTTGGGCCCCAAGACTAGAGCAGAGAAGGCTTTATTTGGGGGGAGGGTGTGCCCCCACCCCACCACACCCCAACCCTTAGCCCCAAGAGCAGTTCCTCAAACAAGTGTTTGTCCCTGCTACAGGACTTCTCTGGCATGTGGCTTCAAAAGAAATACCTTCCACCTGGGACAGCAATGATGCCCTGGGTTCCTCTGTAAATATACGAACCAGAACAAAAGTGTTAAATCGATCATGGATGCATGAAATTGAGATGTTTTGCACTATTTTGACTTTTTGGTCTCTGTAAAAATATTTTATTATTAACAGACATTAAAAAAAAAAAGCACACCCTCTCAGCTCTCAAAACCCTTGACTCCTCCTTTCCTGCCCCAACCTCATTAATAATGGAAATGGGATCTTAGAATATCATGGCTGAAAGAATCCTCAAAGAATCTGATCTAGAACTACTGTTATTGTTTTTTAAAGATATATGAAGGCACCAAGACAACACATCAGTCTCTGCTGATGCCTCCTGGGTGTTTTACCTTTCTCTCTCCTGGATTTCCCACAGCTGACTCCTACTGAGACTCAGCTAGAGTCCTCAGCCTAGGGGCTTCCTCTTGCCCATATCAGTAGTGGGTTTTGCCATCTCTCTTAAGTGAGAGACAAGAAGTTTCTACCCTTTCAGTCAAAAAGGCAGGCCTTTCCCAAACCCAGTCATCTCTCCATAAGGACAAGGTCTACGAGCCTTCCTGTGGCAAAGCCCTTTTGCAACACAAAACAGGAAGTCATTTAATTGGAATCCAGGGGCATTTAAGTCTGTCTTTCTGAACTTTAAAGTCCTACTAGCAGGATTTAAATTTCTGTCTGACTCAGAGCTAGAAAACCCTGTAATTCCTATTTAACCCTTTATGACAGTGTGTCTCAACCTTCCTAATGCTGCGACCCTTTAATACAGTTCCTCATGTTGTGGTGACCCCCAACCATAAAATTATTTTCGTTGCTACTTTATAACTGTAATTTTGCTACTGTTATGAATCTATCTGATATGCAGGATGTATTTTCATTGTTACAAATTGAATATAACCCACAGGTTGAGAACCACTACTTTATGAGGATCTAGTGCAGTGGTTCTCAACCTTCCTAAAGCTTCGATCCTTTAATAGTCGTATATGGGCGTATCTGCATGTAGGCAGACCCTCCTGGAGACAGATAGAGGAGGTTCCTAAGACTATTGGAAATGTGTTTTCTGATGATCTTAGGTGACCCCTGTGACCCTTGTGAAAGGGTCATTCAACCCCCAAAGGGGTTGCAACCCCCAGGTTGAGAACCACTGATCTAGTGTCTCCAAAACCCATTTCAGGGGGCTCTTCTAAAGAAATTCCACAGGACTATGTAGGACTCAGGCGTTATTCTTCACTAGGTCCTCTTCCCTGATAGTCTCTGGATCTCCCATTCAAATGAATGAGTAGTGGGGGGAAGAAATTAACTAATCAACAAAAGAATTTACTGAATGCCTGTTATGTGCTTATCACTGGGGATATACTGCAGCAGATTTGGTTGCCCCTGCTAATTACATTGACATAGGAAGGTACTATTACTATTATCCACATTTATAGGCAGGGTACATTTACAGGCCCTGGTCAAGGGTACAGGGGGCCTGGTCACAGGAATAGGGCAGAAAAGAATATTTGTGATTGCTCACAGGCAAGGAGAGCAATGACCACATGTCTCCTTGGATCATGCCACCTTGTAAGACCCGAGGGCTTGCAGATCCCTAGAGCTAGCTCTTTTAAAAAATTCCCTGGCAGGATTGAGTCTTTCTTGGAGAAGGATGGGGGAAGATGAGGCTAAAGATTTCTGTTCTGCCTCCCTTGCAGCCACACACAACTACCACCCCTCACTACATGTGGTCCCTCTCTCTATTTGGGAGACTTATCCTTAAATGTAGGTACTCTGCAGGAATATAATTTTAGTTGTCTATATTTTGTAAGATATTTTGGGATTAGGAGCTAGATTTTTTTTTTCCTAAAAACTGGGACAATTTACTTTTTTGTCCTGTTCAGTTTTCATTTATGATTTCTTGAAATACAGCTCTGAAAAAACAGGCTCTAAAAAAAAAAAATAATGGTTTTAAAGGAGCCCAATGATTCTCTGGACCAATTCATTATGTTTCAAATGGAACTACTTGACTATACCTTTTAAGCCAAATCATTCTGGCTTTCATTCAGTAGAAATATTAGCCCTAGCCCAAGCCTCTATGGCTTACTGTTTAGTTTTGATGGCTTAGAGTGAGTGTAAATAGCAACAGTTGCTGTTTTAGCCAGAAACTTTGAAGGTCTTCCCCTGACAGACTAATATTTCTGTGATTAGGCCACCTCTTGTCTCAATTCTTGCCTAGAGTTTAGTCACTGAATAGTGAATAGGCATTGCCTCAGACAAACTGACACCTGGGAAAGACCTTAATTAAGAGAAGCTAAGGTCATCCACTGCATTTGAGGTTATCGCCAGGTGTCTTGACACTGGACTTTGATGACTCTGGAGGAGAGCGTGAGATTGGTGACTCTGGAAGCTCTGCCTCACTTAAATCCAATTCACAGAAAAATCAAGACATCACCTTCATGATGTCATCGGTCCTCTTTGAGAACAAAGGACCAAAAACAGTGACAGAAGCAAAAACAAGCCTTGATCTCAAGGAGTTTATAGTCTAATGCAGAAAATAATAAATACATATATTAGGTAGAACCCCCTGAGGTCACTGTGGAGGCAAGTTCACCTGAGGGGCACTCCCTTCAGAACATAGGTGCTACTGATTCTTTCTGATCTTTCTAGGCTCTCTTCCCTGAGGCTGCCCATATCAACTTCCTCTTCCTTCTCTCCCATGCAGGATGGAGAAAACCCAAAGCTCACTCGTTCAAAGTGACCTGTCTGTTGGGAGATAAAGAGTCTAACTTTTAGAGTGTTTTAGAGTGTTTTACTCTAGGGCAAGGGGCCCTGTTCCATGTAGCTTCTTTTCTCTTCAAAAAACCTTAAAAATATAGACTATTAATAAAATTCATGAAATCTCTGAGGTCCCAGGTAATCTTCTGGCTGCCAGGTTGGAAATGAGGCATGCCTGCCAATTAGATTCTGTGTAGCCCATTTATCTATTGACTTCCCTGCCTTATACTAATTTTCTTTAACAAAGACTAACACAGGATGCAATCAAAATTACCCTAATCTATAAAAGACTTTTCTTAATACAGAAAAGCAAATTTAAACAAGCAAAAGAATCATTAGTTAACAATACCATCCATTGCATGGGCCAATAAAACAGAAGAAAAAAGCAGAGAGCAGAGCAAATTTACCCTCGTTCTAGCTCTTCACTCAAACAGGGATAGTTCAGTCACTCCCTGTTAGATTTTAAAACTGAGCTGGGAAAGAAGGAAAGGAAAAGGCTCCAGCCTTTACAAGGGTCAGAGTCAGTTCTCCTGGAATGCAGACTGACTTAGTCACTGCTACTCAATGCTACTGGAGTCTCCACTCTCTATTGTCCCGATTACCTTCTTTGGATCCTTTCCTGTGTCTCTCAGAGAACATTTGAAACCACTACTAAACAGGAAATTCCACCCACCAGTTCCAAGTCCATGACAGCTTTTTTTAAGATGGGTAAACTGTAACTCTCAGTCTTTAGCAACTTAGGCCCCTGACAAGGCAACCAGCCCAAGATTTGTCTGAATGACTGTCACATAGATCTACCATATAAACAACACATACACATCGAATTCAAGGTAACACTGAAGAGGGGAGCACATGCAGCTGGAAGAAACTAAGAGAGACCTCCCACAGCAAGATGGGTCTTGAAAGAAGCCAAGAATATCAGGAGGCAGTGTAAAGAGGGAAAGAATTACAGACATAGGGGACAACCAGTGCAAAGTACAGAGATGGAAGATGGAATCTGATATGTGAGGAACAGCAAGAACACCAGTAAGGCTAGACCATAGAATGCATGAAGAGTAGCAATGTGTCAAAAAGATGGGAAAAGACTAGGTCATGAAAAGCTTTAAATACCAAAAAGAGGAATGTATATTTGATTGTAGAGGCCACAGGAGTTTATTAAGTAGGGGAGGTTGACAGGATCAGACCTATGCTTGAGCAAACTCACTTTGGTGTGGAAAATAGATTGGAATGGGAATAGACTCGAGGCAGGGAGTCCAATGAGGTTATTGAAATAGCCCAGGCAGGAGATAATAATGGCCTGAAATAGCTGATGATGTGAGTGTAGGGAAGAAGGTATATGCTAGAGATATTACAGATAAAGAAATGGCAAGACCTGGCAATTGATTAGACATGTGGGGTGAAAGACTGAGAAATCAAGGATGATGTCAAGGTTGTGAACCTGGATGATGACTGGAAGGATGATGATGCCCTCAAAAGTAATAGGAAAGTTCAGGAGAGAGGTAAATTCTCTTTTCCATTCAAAATGGTGTGGTGCTTACTGATAGAGAACCTGTTTTCTTGGGTGTTAACTGTTAGGCCAAAATTAGCACAATGAGAAAGCATAGAGAGACAAGAAAAGAAGGTAAAGAGAGCCTTGGCGGACAGTCAGAGTTACCTGGCATGATTTGGTTGATGATCCAATAAAGGAGACTGAGAAGGAGCAGTAGAGCAAGAAAGTGGAAAACCAGGATAGAGCAGACGTCAAGAAAATTCACAGGAGCCAAGATGGCACAGAAAAGGCAGGAACTTGCCTGAGCTCTCCCAAATTCTCCTCCAGACAACTTGAAATAACTCCTCAAAACAAATTCTAGAGCAACAGAACCCACATAAAGATGGGGTGAAACAATTTTCCAGCTGAAGACAACAGAGAAGGTTGGCAGAAAAGTTGTGTTGCACTAAGGTGAGAGTGGAGCACAGTCCAGGGCAGGCAACTCCCCACTAAGAGAGCAGCAGGCCTTGGGGGCAACGGAATGGGCAGCAGTATTTTCCAGAGTTCTCCGCCCACAGATGGTAAGAAGGTCACAAGGAGATTACAGCAGTCCCTTTTCTGGCACTTGGTGCAGGACTTTGTTACATTACCCATAAACAGATCTGGGTCAAAGTCTTGGGTCACAATCCAAGGGCAAGGAGGAGCATAGCACACCAAAGTTTGCTAAGTATTTTACAAATATTATTTCATTTGATCCTCAAACAACCCTGGAAGGTAGGTACTATTATTATCCCCAGTGACTTGCCCTGGGTCACACAGCTAATAAGTCTCTGAAGCTGAATTTGAACTCAGGTCTTCCTTATTCCAGGCCCAGCACTCTATTCACTAGCTGCCTCTAAAACTAAAAATATGAGGAACATATGGACATTTGGAGACTGAGGTGTGATTCTAAAAACAAAAACAGAAACTTATCAGTTTGATAGGGGAAACCTGAGAATTGTGACTTTTTTAGTAGATGAGTCACTGAGAGTTAGGAGGTCCTCACTTAATACATTAAACATTAAACACTTCCAGAAGAGCAAGAGACATCACTCAAGACAGCAGTAGGAGAATAAGAAGACAGGAGAGGAGTTGAAAAAGCTTCCCCATTGGACCTGCGGCATTTAGAAGCAGTCAACTAAGAGAAGGCTTTAGCTGAATGATTCCTTTGGCAGTCAGAAAAAACTGAAGTCAACAACCAAGAGCTCCAGATGCAGCTGGACTGCTGACCCTCACTACTCTCTTCAGCTGGGTTTAACTCTTCTCTACTTGATAGTCTTTGTAATGACTGGAAGTCATTGCTCTTCAGTGACATCTAGAGTTGGAGAGCTTCATATAAGGGTTTGTTCTATGCCACCAAATATGGCTTGAAAAAAAAAAGCAAAGCAGAAGGCAGTTTCTGGTGAGCTGGAACTGTGTTGCTGTTAGCTCTGCACTAACTGAACAGCACAGCCTCCTGGTGAGTGAATAACTGGCCAGTTTAGTTTGTATAGCCCAGTGGGATGAGCTTCACAGTTCTTTAGGTTAGAGAGGGCTGCTATTCACATTGACATTGTCTAAATGCCCTCTGAAAGGTGATGGTTCACTGAAAAAGCTAATAAAGGTTCTGTTCAGGTAGAGAGTAGGATTTCCCCAGCTGAGGATCAACAGTGAAGCAGTGAGAGGAGAAGCAGTTTTGTGTCATGCAGATGTTCCTGAATGAACCAAAAACCACTGAAGCCTGCTGGCTAAAGCTGTAAAAGTGGCCAAGTCCATGAGTTTTCCTTCCTGTGTTTCCTTGCCAATTTCCTCTAAGTGTGTGACCACTCTTCACCATAGTTAGAGTGCACTGGTGGCAGAGAGTAACCTGGTGGTAGATGTCTTGTGATATTTTATTATTTACGCATTTGCATATATATGTATATACACATATTATTGGTTATTTTGCCTTATTAAATATTATTACGAGGGGCTGGTTGCATAAGTAACATATACTACGTGAATTTCAACAGCTTGATAGGTTTGCCTGCCTCAAGTGCCTCCCCATTTCACTCTATACTCCATTCAGCCACCAAAGTGGTTTTCCTAAATCAAAGGTTCAACCATGTCCCCTCCCTATTCAGTAAGCTCCAGGGGCTATCACCTTGCAGATCAAATCCAAAATCTTGTTTGGCATTCAAAGCCCTTCATAACCTACTCCCCCTGGGGTTCAAGCCTTTCCAGGCTTCTTACGCTTTATTCTCTACCAAATACTTTTTGTTGTAGTAACATTGGCCTCCTTGCTGTTGCATGAACCAGACAACTCCATCTCTTGGTTCTGGACATTTTCTCTGACAGTCACTCATGTCTGAAATGCTCCCCCTCCTCATTTTTGCTTTCTGGCTTTCCAGGCTTCCTTCAAATCCCAACTAAACTTTGTACAGGAAATCTTTCCCCATCGCTCTTTGTTCTAGTGCCTTTCTTTCATTAGCTATTAATTTCCTGTTTATCCTGTACAAAGTTGGTGTGTACTATGTTTGCTTGTTGTCGTCTCATTAGATTGTGACCTCCTTGAGGGCACAGACTATCTTTTGCCCCTTTTTCTATCCCCAGCAATGAATACAGCACTTGGTACATGGTAGTTAATAAAGACTTAATGACTGACTGCATTGTCTTGTGAATAGCTGAATGTATAGCTAGAAAACATTGGATACGGGTTCAAAAACTAGAGTGATGAGTAGGGCACGTGTATTTCCCCTAACAGGGTTGTTATCCCCAGGATACTGAATGTGAATATAACTGAGGGGTGGCAGTCTATCTCTTGGAATTTAAAACTGAGTGGGAACTCATCCTCAGAGCATGTACTATTATGCTCAATCTGCTTCTAGTCCATAAAAGGCTAGGGAGCCATAGAAAGGGTGGGGGTGTTCATACCCCACTTTGTGACTAGATCCCATCTGGAGCATATATAAGTTATTACATAAACTTGGTGTGACCATATGTAGAAACTTTAAGCCTTAGGTAGCTTTGGGGAGAATCTACCCCTTGGTATTGGGGCAGGGGAATGTGTATACTACTGTTCTGTCTTTTTAGGAAATAGCTTCAGTAAAAGCTAATTGATGGTAATTGGTTAAAAGAAAATGTGTTGTTAATCGCTAGTAGATCACATTAGAAAAGAGACAATCCCAACTCTTCAGGGTTATCTCCAGAACTCTGAGAGGGAGATGTAACCAGCCTCATGCTGGGAGTGAGACATCCTATGGTACCTTAGCAACTATAAAAGCTTTCTGGTTCCTATGCATTTTGGACAAAATGGTCAATCACTTTCAGGGTGTTGGTTATATTTTTCTTTCTCCTTCCAAAGACAACAAAGTATACATACAAGGTCCTAAAAGTTGTTCCTCCCTTCTTTTACCTTTCTTCTTTTGAATGGGCATGATTTTACCAGAGATCAAATGAAATGTCAGTACAGCACTTTTTAATCCTTAAAAAATACCCTATAAATACTATTATTTTAGCATTATTATACCATGAAGTCAAATTTGCTTCCTTGACATCTAAGTCACCTTGCTCCTGCATGTGCAGACACATGAGCTCCTGTATTTTATTGATGTTTTCCTTCTTTGGATTTTGTGTCCTGTAAATTCCTAAGCAGCTTTACTGCTATTCTTCTTCCACTGCAGCCACTCATTATGGTATCCAGGCAGTTTTCTCCCTTGCCTTTCCTTTTACATTTAAAACCTTTTCAACTAGGTTTGCAAGATTCTATCCAATTACATTTTAAGCCGTGCTTGTTAAATACACTTCAACCATATGCAAAATGTTATTTCTAAATCTTAAGTTGTGGTCCAAAATCCAAATCTTGTTGCAAATACCATTTCCTTAACAAGATATTCATTTTCCAAATATGCCTGTATATTCTGAAATCCTTGCCTGTGATTGACAGTGGTGATGAGAACATTCATTGTGGACCCCTAGTCTTCAGTTTGTGGCCTAAGACTTCATAATCTTCAGCAATGCTTTCTAGATTCCTTTCTGAAGCATCCTATGTGGCCACAGGAGTCACCCTAAGTGGGTAGTAGTCACAGATTTAATAAGCTGGGCGAACCTCCCCAGGAAGACAGCAGGCCTTTCTATTGCTTCTGCAAGGAAGCCAAATATAGCTGCCTTGGTGACTTTCAGTGTGAGAGACCAATCGCCATGGCTCGTCTCTTCTTCCTCTATCAATGTATAACCTCTTGCCAAATGGCATCAGCTGGTGCACACTGATCACTCTTTGAAGAACAAAAAGTTGCTTCCTTCTGAGTTAGTTCAATGAAAGTCAATCCAGCAAGCACTTAGTAGGAGGATGAGGAATCAGAGCCGCTAACATTTATGCAGTGCCTACTATGTTCCAGGCACTATGCTACGTGCTTTACAAATACTATCTCATTTTATCCTCACAACAGTTGGTGCTATTATCCCATTTTAGAGATGAAGAAACCAAGGCAGAGTTAGTATCTTAGGGCAGATTTATAAATGCCTACTAAGTGCCACATCATTAGGTACTGGGGATACAAGGACAAAAATGAAAAACTGTCCCTGCCTCAAGGAGCTTACATTTCACTGAGAGGGTGGAAGAAGGGTATAATATGTAAATAGACAGGTAATTGCAGATGTAACTGGATCTGGCCAGTGGGACCTCACCTTCAGACAATGTACTGCGTGCTCAATCTGCTTCTAGTCCATAAAAGGCTAGGGAGCCTGCTTCTGGAAAGGTATATGTGATGACAGTAAATGGAAGGGCCTAGCTCTTTTGCCATATTGAAAAGAGGATCCTTTTGATTGGATGATCCAGAAGATGAGAATACATTTGAAAGATACTCGTTTTTCTTTCCTGCTTGGTTGGGGTTCAAGCAAGGAAGATGAGCTGCTGTGGTTTTTCTGGGTTAGGGAAAGGTTTTGAGGTCTCCCTGCCCCAGGGCCAGCATAAAGTGCTATTGTTGAGATGATAGCAGTGGTTGCAGAGGGCCGTTGCTTCCAGCTGCCTGGTGGCCTATGGATACAGGCCTCTGTTCTTTGCAGTTACTCTTTCCTGATTGAATATTGGAAGATACTTCTGAGCTTCAAAAGGTTGGAATACCAAGTACCAAAAGTACAGAATGGAGTCAATGCTGGGATTTGCAGGAAGTTGAATACTGTCCAGGAACAGAACAGGCAACCTTGATAAGTTGTAGAACTAAACTGAATCACAAAGACGTAAATCAGAAGGCACTTTAACCCCCGAGCCATACTTCTTGACCACCCCACCTCCCTACCCCCATGCCACAAGTCCCTTACTTTACAGATGAAGAAACTGAAGCCCACAGAAGGGCCTCGCCCAGCCACAGGACAGTATCTAAGGGCAAAACTCAAGCCTCTGACTCCAATCCATAAAACTGTCATCTCCAAGGTCAGTAACCTCTAAGTCAAGTGGAGGTTGATAGCCACTTGAAGAAACTATAAAGAAAATTCTTACTTAAAATGAGGTAGCTAGGTGGCTCAGTTGATAGAGCCCTGGGCCTTTAAATCAGAAAGACTCGAATTCTAATCTGGCCTCAGACATTTATTATGTGACCCTCAGCACTTAACCTCTGTTTGCCTTAATTCACTAGAGAAGAAAATGACAAACCACTCCCAATATCTTTGCCAAGAAAAGCCCATGGATAGCACTGATGTGCTATGTCTACAGGGTCACAAAGAATTGAGCATGACTGAACAAGACAAGACAGTTGACCCAAGGCCCCTTCTACACAAGAGATGTGATTAGGCTCTCAAACTTGGGGTTCCATCCCCACCTTGTCCACTCTATGTAGGCCCTTTCTCAGCCCCAAGTCCAGACTGACCAGGAGCATTCTCTGGCAGCCTGTCTTAGGCTTCTTTTGCTCTAGGGTCCTCATGCACTTAGCAAATACAGCAAGGTCACATGCTGCCCACTTGGCCTGGTACTCAGTGCACTTGTACCAATTCCTTCACAAGCCTTTGTATTGCTGTAGTATGAAATGAAAAGAACAGTACACATGAGGATCTGGACACTGAGGCTCTGGGGTCCACCTCAGCCACTGATTCATGGTGTGACTAACTTCGGGCAGGTTAAGTCACTTCCCTTGTTTTGACCTGTTTTTTTTACATGACCTTCCAGGTCCCTTCTTTGATATTGTACAAAAAGGAAATCGACATTTCCTAGATGAGCCTTTGGGACCAGGAAACCATATGCTCTGGCTCCCCCAACAGAAGAAAGCTGTCCCTAGAGAGAAAGTCATCAGTTTTCTCATTTTGTGCTAAGAAATCAGGAGGGGGTGCTCCTAAGACAAAGAGCCAGAGTCACAGGGTTTTAAAAAAATGTCTTCTGCTTATATTAGGAACCAATCTGACACACACCCGTTGAGATCACAGGAACCTCTGAGTCAAGGTGGGGTTGAGACAAGTGCTAGTAAGATAAAGCACCTTTTCTCTTCCTTGGTGCTTCTGGCTTCTAACTTCTGAGCCTGACTGGTCTTCTGGGGGCCTTTGCTGCCTGGAACACATGGATTACCTGGTGAGATGGGGCAAAGTAATGACAGACTAACAGAAAGAACATCTGGACAGCTAGCAGCAGTAGCAGCAGTGAAGATGGTAGCAGGGACAGCAGCAGTAGCAGGCTGAGGTAGAATGAGCAAAGTATTTGAAAACCGAGTACTGTTACTTAGTGCCTGGATGGCCAAGGATGGGTTATTTTGCTTCTTGGACTAAATGCCCTCATTTGTAAAACAAAGATAATTCTGACAGTGTTGGTGTGAGGAAAGTGTTAAAGGAATGTGGAAAACATCAAGCCTCATCTCTGACTCCCATGATCCTCAGTCATGGTATAGCAGGTGTCTGTACCTACGGCATCAGGGGCCAGACTTTGGACTCAATCCTGGCTCTGCCTCTTCCTATGCACGCTGAGGCAAGTCTCTTCTTCCTCAAGGCCCTTGCTTATAAAGTGACAGGGTTGGATGACATGATCTCAGAGGTCCCTTCCAGCTCTCCCATTCCATGGCCTAACATCCCAGGTCTATGGGTCTGGCTACACTCTGTGGGCCCTCTCACCCTGACACTTTAGATTCCAAGAGTCCTCTGATTACATTCAATGCCCATGTGAGCTTTGTGGATAGGTTAGAAAAGTGAGGTTTCCATCTGGAAACAGAAGGCAGCAGGATTAGTCTCAGAGCAGCAGGATGCATCGCCCCCCTCTCTACACTGACCTGGGAAGGTGGAGAAAGTTTTGCCTCATCCAAAAATCAGGCCAAGGAAGGAGGCTTCGGGTCAGCAGGACTGTAACAAAATATGATTATCACATAGCCCAAAATAACCAAATCAACCCCACAAAGCTCAATCTCTTCTCCTCCCCTCCCAGGAAAGAATCAGGAAGGAACCAAGTTCAAATTCAAAGCTGCTACAAGAGCCCTGAATGCCAAGACTTTAAGGAGGTATATGAATATATGTATACATTGAACCATCTGCGACTTCAGCAGAAACACAGATATATGCTGGCCAACTCTGGGCCAAGCACTTGTCCAAAGCCTCAGTTTCTCCATTTGTAAAATGAAGGGGTTCAACGGACTGATGCATAACGTTCTCACTCCACTGACATTCTGCGATTCTGTGACTCTCACTGTCTATTCACAGGAACCAACTTGGGAAACTGTGGCCCAGAGGCTGGACCTTAACCAAGTCAGGCTAGGGCAGTGCTAGAACCAGAACTCAGGTCTTCCTGACTCCAATGTTCTTTCTGATACAATGAACTTAAGAGTCAGGAATCTTAGTCGGAAAAGTAGGGGGTAGGTCTAAATCCTATAAAAATCAACCAATTTGAGCAACCTAAGCAAGACAAGACTTAACAAGAGTTAAGCTCTCTAAATAAAAACCAGACTTGTAATTTTGTCAGAAGTTAGTTTTTATTTGGTCTCTTCAAACTGGCCTTCCCAGAAGGAACAGGAAGGAATCAATAGCAGCCTTAGTCCTTTAGCAACCTGTGTCAAGAGGCAGCAAATAGGGGACTCTGCCACTTGGGATGTGTGGGGGAAGTGGGGAGTATTTCACAATGCCTCCTAGAACCACCAATCCAGAAAAGGCTCCCAGAAGCATCCAAAAAAGGAGGCTGTTACAGGATTAAAGCATTAGCTTATTTGTATTAGCTAGCAAGATGAACAAAAAAAGGGGGGCTACATATTAGCCAAAAACATTCTTCCAGACATATGAAAATGAGATATTTTAATTTCAATATCTGAAAACTCTACCTGTATTCTCGCCCGTCACATGAAGACTAACACAAACAAGAGGAGATTTTCTGCATTGCTCTGGGCAGCACTGTTCTGAATCCAACTAACTTACAGGTTCACGCACTCTCCCCTAAAATATTCCTGGCGGGCAGCAGATCTTTAAATAAGAGCCACTGGTTTAGATAATATAGCACAATGTCCGCCCTCAGGAGCTACCTTCGACCCTGAGAAGAATTCAGCTGGTCCTTGATGCTGATGGCCTGTTTCAGCAAGCCTTCAATGCTTCGGAAATGAATGCTGCTATCCATCAAGTTCTTCACAGCACTGAAATACAGGGAGGGATGGAGAGGAGAACAAGACAGGCAGTTACCAGGGTCTGTCAGTCCCACACTCACCAATGCGATGTATGGGATGGGTTTAGTAAGAAGCATGTCAGTGCCTGGCTAAGGGCTCTAGGGCTGCTCTCAGCTTAATGGAGGATCCATCCACATGCCTGGAGGATGGGGTCACTGCTGTTTTAGGGATGAGTGCAGGACTTGGGGTTGTCTCTTCTGGAATACCTTCCCTGATCATCCCCTTCACCCAAAGCTATATGGCTCCCCTTAAACTGTCCTCAAGCACTTCATCTGGCTCTTTTGCCTCTGCTTTGTATAATACTTATCTGTAGAATATAAGCTCCTTGAGGGAAGAAACTGGGTTGTTTTTAAAATTTTTGTGGTCCCAGTACCTAGCACAGCGACTTGAATGTAAAAAGTATTTGAACTAAAGATATATGAGTTGCTAAAATTATGTTCAGCCCAAATCTGGAGGAGGGACACAACAACTGTTTATTGACTTGAACTGAGAGCCGGACTCCATCTCCAATATTTGATGCAGGACATGGAGAAGAATGAGTCATCACATGAAACATACACTGAAAGTAACCTGAGTGATGAGCTCTGGAGACAGGCACAGGTGTCCCCTTCTGGGGAAACAATTATCCTTTCTTCCTCAGTGCTGAGATCAAATTCTGTTTGCAAATGTAGAAAGAAAAATGAAAATTAGGCTCCTGAGTTTACCTGCAAGCATATTCCACTGTATAGATGGCTCCCTGGCTCTGTTCCTCCCAGTTCTGCATGTCAGACTGAAAAGAAATGCTAGAGATTATTCAATGGAAGCCTTTTCTTCATTTTTTTCCCTCAGAGGGAGTAGGGGGACAGAAGGGATTGATTAAAATATAGATTTTGGATAGAATAATAGTGTGCTGTAATGGAAAGAGAATTGGCCTGAGAACCTGAAGACCAAGGATCCAGTCTCAGCTCTTCCACTCTCCTCCTGAACTATTGGACCACAATCCATCAGTGTGACTAGACAGATGATGTCTATTCTGTGGCCCTTTCCAGCACCAACATTTTATAAATGGTTTATGATAAGGCATATAAAGTTTGCCTAGACCTGGATCTTCCCCTTCAAGAACGAGATGAAGACAGAGTGAAGTGCTCAATTACTTTGTTGTGATTGGCATAATATTGGAGACAACTGGCTTTGATCTTGGTGATTAGATTGTTACAATAACCACCCGCCCCTTCCCTCCCTCATCTTTCAATTACTTTGTTGTGATTGGCATAATATTGGAGACAACTGGCTTTGACCTTGGTGATTAGATTGTTACAATAACCACCCGCCCCTTCCCTCCCTCATCTTTCCTAAATCAATTACAAACCTCAAGAGATTCAGATTTGCTATAAGAATACATACAATTTTTTGAGTCCAAGGGACCTGAGAGTAGTTGGAAAACTAATGTTTACAACAGCAAGGGTCTTATTTTTGCCTAGTTAAAGCAAAGAAGTTGTTTTCCAGGGATGACTTTAAATATGATAGGTTTTGAAAATTTAAAAATCTATGTCCTTGCTTTCTACCACCACCATCTTTTTCTATTTCTTGAAGCTTTCAGGTACATAATTAGAAAGGAGCAGCTTTACATGAAACATCTTATCTTTTAAAGCACCCACCCTCTGAAAGATAATTATTTCTACTAAGGTCCTACTCTAATGACACTTAAGAATCTGAAAAGATTTAGGTTCAAATACCACCTCTGACATGTACATACTATGTGATCGCCAGCAAACCCCTCAAGATCTCTGAGCCTTCAGCTTCCTCATTTAATAGCCTCAGAGCTAATAATTCTCATGATACCCACCTCAGAGGGTAGTTTCGAAGAATCAATCAGATAGTATTTTTTAATCCTTAAAACACTATTAAAATGTCTGTTTGTCATTACTATTCATTGTGACAGAGGAATGCCCCTGGTTGTTGGGTGAGCATAAATTCTGACAAGGCTTCCCAAGATGGAGCCATTCTCAACTCATCTTATATTAAGTCAAAGAGGAACTGAAATCCAATGCTGAGGGAGGGAAGAATCACACGCATGAAATCCTTGAAGCAATAATTTACATTATGATGGCATTTTATGGTTTCCAAAGTGTTTGCTTGACAAGCATGCAACTAAAGGAAATGGGTACAGCTTATGCTCTAAAGCTAGCTACTGATTGACAGTTAGTACATTAATAATAAAATGAAAAGTCCTTGTTAATTTCCTAAGAACAATTCGGGCTACCAAGAGCAGTCAAGGGCAGCTGGGCTGACAACATATGGAGAGCACCACTGTAAATCCTGGTCATAGCTTCCAAGTTAGAGATAGAGGTTTTGAAATAATTCATTTTCAAATTAAAACCATACTGATGAGAGCATAGAGCTTTGACTTCTCCCTCACATCATTCTTTGCTCACAAAGAGGGAGTCAACAAAAACAAAAACAAATAAGTAACTTGCTTTATGATCCTAAGGAAGTCTTTTCTCTTTTTTGGGCTGTTTCTTCAACTACATTTTTAGAGAAGGATGAACTACAAGACTTTCAAGATGCTCTAAGTCTCCAGGTCTGAAAGCCTATCTTCAAGACCCTTTCAGACCAGATCAAACAGCACAAGTGAACTACCCCTCCTTGAAACTCCCAGAAGTCCACAGATCCCCTTAGAGTAAGGCTTCGTAAACTTCTTCCACTCTCAACCCACATGGGGCTGAGACTCACAGTTTAAGAAGCGCTGTTTTAGGGGAGTTAACTCATGCTACCTTATGTTATGGTATGCCTAGATTTCAGGTAACGACCTACATTTACAGCATCTCCTGCCCCTGCTAGTCTGATAAACCAACCTAAAAAGAAACCAAGGTTAATCTGATACAGACATTTGGTCTGATATTCTAAATTCTCAAAGATCTACGCTAACCCTGAAGTATAAAATAATAGAAAGAACACTAATCTTTGGGGCCAGGATTGGAACTCAGGTTTCTTCTGACCCCAATTTCTAGAAGGAATCTTTAAAAGCTGTTGACAGGTAAGTAAACTGAGGAAAGCATAGAGTTTTGACTTCTCCCTCACATCATTTTTTGGTTAAATAACAGTGCCTCAGAGTTAAAAGTACAGTGACAAACTAAGCCACCCTCTCTTCCTCATCTGCCCCACCAATTTTCTCTCTCTCCCCTTCCCTCCCTGTTTCCTTCCCCTCCCTCATGCTTTCCCATGTTCTCTTTCTCCCTCTGTTCCCATTCTTCCTGTCTGCCCCTCTCTTCCTGCCCCCTCCCCCATCTATCTGTCTGTCTCTCCCCCTTCCCAGATTATTTTAACAACCTAATTGGTCTCCTTGCCTAGGGGTCTGCAAACTACTGGGCCAAATCCAGCTGGATTCCTATTTTTGTATTGCCAGTGACCTAAGGAAGATCTCCACATTTTAAAATGGTTAAAAAAAATCAAAAGAAGGATACTTTACAACATGAAAATTATAGAAAATTCTAATTCCAGTGTCCATGAATGCAATTTTCTTGGCACACAGCCACACTGATTAACTTATGTACTGTCTACGTCAGCTTTCATACTACAACAGAACCCAGTATTTGGGACAGACACACACGTCACTGTCACTGCCTTACCCCACTACTGCATTACACATTGCAGCTATAGATATACAGTTATATCTCAACAGGGTTTCAGATGCCCCATGTATTGTTGAAATGGGACATTAAAAAATATTACTAGTGCATCCCCATCACATCAAAGCAAGAAAAGGAAAATAAAAAGTCTTATTATTATTTTTTGAGCTCGGGGCCAAAACTGAAATTTTTTTTTTAATAAAAAGAACTGCCTTCAACCACTATCACTGACCACTGAATGGCTTTGGGAATTAGCTTTTGCTGTGTTCAGTTCTTTTTCAATTATGTTTGACTCTTCATGACTCCATTTGGTGTTTTCTTGGCAAAGATACTGTAGTGGTTCACCATTTCCTTCTCCAGCTCATTTTACAGATGAGGAAACTGGAGCACACAGGGTGAAGTGACTTACCCAGGGTCACACAGCTAGAGCGTGTCTGAGGCCAGATTTGAACTCAGGCTTTATTTAACTCTTTCTGTTGTTCCTGTTCAGGCATGTCTGACTTTGTGACTCTTTGGGGTTGGGGTTTTTTGCAATGCAGATACTGGAGTGGCTGGCCATTTCCTTTTATGGCTCATTTTATATATGAAGAAATGGAGGTAAGATTTGAACTCAAGAAGATGAGTCTTCCTGACTCCAGGCCCAGTACTCCATCTATCCATCTGTCTAGCTGCCTCTAGCTTTTGCTAGACTTGACAATGTTTTTTAATGAATCCAACCTAAAATTACAAGGCAAAACAGTGCTTCTATGTAAAACTTAAACTGCAGTAAAGTCAACTCTATGACAACTAACATTGTTTGAACCACAAATTATGTCAAGTTGCTTTATCCATTTCCTGGGCTTTCAACGTTTAAAACAAGAAGGGAAATCTCCATTCCCACACAAATTGGCAGTGAATAGATTTTCTAAGCTCAAACAATGATTCCAGCAGCATTTTTCAGACCTCAATTCAAATGCAAAAAGAATTTCCAAATTTCAAAATCCATTTAACTGCAATTGAGGAGCCTCTACCTAACCTTCAACTGGTAGTGATTAATTTGCAATATAATGAGCTGCTAAAAGGCAAATATCAAGAGAAGAATCTAATAGAATTCTAGAAATGCCTTCCAAATGATGAATATGTTCAAATCAAATCACCTGCTCATGGACTGATGTCAGTATTGGCAGTAACCATCTGTACGAAAGGGCATTTTCAAAGATGGAACGTGTAAAATCTCATCAGACCAGCATTAACAGATGAACATTTATAATTTTTATGACAGAGAACACTAACTTTGAACCCAAATGAATCAAAATGGTATTCCCTACAGCCATGCCTCTCCCCAAAGTATTCTATTCTTTTCATTAGTAACCCTGGACTACAAAACACTGTAGTTAATCATATTTCATCACTTAAAAATTTGTTTTCTCTTATTATTACCTACATAATATCGTTGATTTTTCCTCTTGGCCCAAAAAGCCTAAAATACTGACTATCTAGACATTTACAGAAAAAGGTTTGCCGACTCCCTGTGCTAGCCTCAAGTTTCTCCCCACCCTTGTCCATCCCACAGGATACTGCCAAAGCCATGTGGAACTTGACCATGTGTCTCTCCTACTCATTCTCAGCTATTTCAACAGATCCTCATCTGAGATGATGTCACATATTGTTCCTCCTCCACCAGACTTCCTCTCCTCTAGATATGGCCTGCCCAAGAGAGGGCATAGTATGCTATTAATACCCTCTTCTTTCTGAACACCTGAAGAGTAGCCTAATAGTATGTAAGGTTTTTAGGACTGCTACTTATTACTACTGAAGATTACAGTTTATAGTCATTGTTTATCTCCCCCTCTTCCATCCCCATTCTTTACTTAGAGGCTCAGAGATTGGAGTTGAATCTCTGAGGTCACTGAATCTAAGCCTATTTTAGAGAGGAGAAAACTGAATAATAAGGAAGAATAAGAATTTGCCCAAGTTCTCTTATTGCAAATACTATCCTGTACCCACTGCACCACACTGCCTCTTTTACATAGGTGATAATCGATAAAAGGCCCAGACAAGGATCCCCTCCTAACATCCTGCACGTTCTCTTCTATCACACGGGGTGAACACTTTCTATTTATCACACCAACCTAAGAAGGGATCTTCGGAGGTTGTACTTAGTGACCCAAGATTAGCTGGCCCTTTCCTTCCTACCATGTTAAGCTTCTGCACAGTTTTCTTCTAATTTTAATCACTAGAGACATTAGTATTTACAGAGTTGCCAAAGCTACCAAGATTCACACGTTGTTGGTGCTTTCCTTGCCTGTTTCCAATAATGCAGAGGATTCTTTTTAACCATCCTAAAGCTCTATGCACCTTGACAGAACCAAGGATCATAAACCAGGAATGACAAGCTAAGAGGAAGAATAGGGAGTTGGTATAGTGAGACCCCTCATTAAGGTATTCTGCTGAGCAGGGACTTTGACTACTTAAAATGCCTGTTCAATTATGCAGAGGCTACTTTTTTTTCATGCAAACAAATCACTTGAAACCTGAAATAGTCATCTTGGGACTTAGAAATACTCATATAGACATTTTACAGAGGACTTTGCCAGTTACAAAATTTGCCAAATAAAGAAGATAAATAAGATTCTTTCTAGTGCCAGAGTTCTTCACCTTTTCCACTATCATGTACCCTTTGGCAATCTGGTAAAACTGAAGGATTACTCAGATTAATGTTCTTAAATGCATAAAATAAAATACATGAGGTTACAGATGAAACTATGTTTCAGAAAAACCTGAGAAGACTTAGATGAGTTGATGCAAAGTAAAATGAACAGAACCAAGAGAACAGGAGAACAGAAAATGCAATGTTGTAATGATGATCAACTGGGGAAGACTTAGCTACTCTGATCAATATAATGATCCAAAATAATTCCAAAGGACTCATGATGAAAAATGCTATCGTCCTCTACAAAGAGAACTGATGGAGTCTGACTGCAAACTGAAGCATACTTTTTTTACTTTCCTGTGATCTGAAGTGGTTTTTTTTTTCATTTAATTTTTCTTGGTTCCCCCACCCCCTCTACACAATATGGCTAATGTGGAAATATATTTTGCATGATTTCATATGTATAATGGGAATTGTATTTCTCATTGGGAGAGGGATGAAGAGAGAGAATTTGGAACTGAAAATTTTTAAAATTCATCAGGAATGAAACTAATCATACTGAAATACAGTTATCAAAATCAGGGGTTGGGGAGAGTGGAGGGAGAGTTCAAGAACCTGAGAAGAACCCCTGTTCTAGAGGGAAGTAAGCAGAGAAAAGAACATCAGATTTGGCTTCAGCACAGAATGGAGTTTAAATCCTAACTCTGACACAAGTTATGTGACTTTAGGTAAATAATTCTTTATGCCTTAGTTTCCTCATCTATAAAATAGTGACAGTACCTATAGTATCTATTTCACAGAGTGTCTTGAGGATTACGTGAGAATGCATGCAGAGCATTTTGTAAACCTGAAAGTGCCACATCATTATCAGGATGCAGTACTGGCACTGTGTGTTCTATATCTTAAGGGCCCTTCATGCACCAACATCCTTTGATTCTATAAGACTAGCATTTGTTTATATTAATGGAACCCCTGAGAGAGGATTGAAAACAACAACAAAGAGACTCCAAGATTTGGGGACAATGAGGAAAAAACAAAAAGCATGTTGGAAAATGGAATGTTTATACAGAGAAATAAATTCTCAAGCAGAAGAGAAAGGAACAAGGTGAATCTTCACTGAACTTGTATTTAGGTAAAACCCCATGAGCCCAATCCTGTGTAAAGTTTAAAAACATTTATACTTTCCAAGATTTATGTTTTATGCAGATGTCAGATATCTCAGCAGGTGTAGCCCTGGCCCATGGGACAGAAATGCATGAACATTTCAATCATGCCAGTCTTATGAATTTACTATTAAAGTCTGATTTGTGAGGACAGCCAGATGTCCACATCTGGAATAGCAGGTAGATTTATTTTATGTTAATAGTAACTTGGAGCTCTCCTAGTTATTATCACTAAAGCTGTTGCCAGGCAATATAACATGTATTAAGTGGTGAGCTAGGCACTGTGCTAAGTGCACAAAGAAAAGTAAAGCCAGGTCCTGCTTCACAAGCTCCTGTGGCCTCAAGTCTAATGGAGGAAACAACATGCAAACGACAATGTCCAAAAAGCAGGTAGCTATTTCTTTCCAAGACTGTTCAAAATTACCTGGACCTCCCTGACCCCAGTTTCCTATGCTGACCAACATGACTGACAAGCCTCTTAACCAATCTCCCTTCTTTGAGTCCATCTTTCACCCCAATGTCCAGTGATTTACACTAATATACAGTCCCAACCATATTACTTCCCTACTTAAAATACCCCAATACTCTCTCCTGTGCCTCTGGGACAAAATACAAACTTCCCCACTCGATATGTGGGATCCTCTGGGAGTTGGTGCCAACCAACTTTCTAGCCCTTTCATTTTTCTCTCTCCATTTTGTCCTCTAAGAAACAAACTACACTACTTTGCTGCTGCTTCTCCCAACACTGCTAGTCTAGAATTCCTCCTTCCTCATCTCAGCTAAAACATGACTCATTCTTCAAGGCCTAGCTCAAATGCCACCTCTTCCATGAAGCCTTCCCTGGTCAGACACAATTTTCCCTCCTTAGAATTTCCACAACATGCTTTGTAACTCTTCTGTACTTAAATACCCTATAAAATGGAACCTGCTATTCTTGCAGGAAAGCAACCCAGTACTCAAATTCCACAAAGGTAGTGGGTAGGGTCTTATCCAGGTTTGCATCAATCCCAGAAGCAAGCAGAGTCAGCTGACGATGTTAACAGTGACTAACGCTAATATAAGCACTTTCAATGTTTCCAAAACATTTGTGAAAAGGACTACCTTGATTTTTAAAGAAACAGAATCACAGAGAAGTAAGCTGACTTACCCACTGGGAAGCTGAAGTTTTAGAAATTAATCTCAGTCCTAACTTTCCAAATGTACTGCTCTTTCCCCTACATCACACAGAGAAACTCAGAATTATAGGGGACCTTCAAAATCATCTTCAGCAATGGGTGTGATGGGTATGAAGCCTATATATAGTGGCAGACTCAACTAAAATGTTTAGTTTGGCTAAATTGCCTTCTCTACCTCCTTACTGGTTCTTTGAGGAAAGGAATGTAGAGATTTTGGGAAGCCAAGGTAATATAAATAGAAGATATCAATTTTAAAAATTTAAGTCATGTAGTTCAAACTCTACTTGAAATATGAACCCTTCTACAACACTCTCTCCCCTCTCTGTTTAAACAACTCCAGCGACAGAGTGCTCACTATTTCAAAAAACAGCAAATAACACTGCGGGTCACCTCTGATCAGTAAGTTGCTTCTAAAACTGAAATCTATCACCCTGTACATCTACTCAATGGCCTTAGTTACAATCTCTGAAGACACATAGAATATCTCTTTCTATGACAACCCTTTCGATACTTTGATGACAGTGATTTATGTGGCCCCTCACCCCCAAATCTCTTTGAAGGTAAAAAAATGGTTCTTCCATCAAGCCCAAGCTTAAGAGCAATTTTTCCTTTAAACAAGGACTGTGCCAGCCACTGGCTTTAAACTCACCTTATGCTGGGCTAATTCCGGCAAGGAGCGCCTCACGTGTTCCTGTAGGCGATACAGTGCCACAGATGGCTCGTTGGCCAGGACATAAACACTCTCTGTGAATTTGTCTGTAACTGAACCCAAGACCAGTGACCGTGATTAAGATGCAGTCCATATAAAGATCCCAAAATAATGAAAATTACCTCCCCCCAATTCTTGTACTTCCCCAAACATTTATCAACCATCCACCCAAGAACAGCTCTAGGGCAGGTAATTTACTAGAATTCTACAGTAACAACTTCTGCATCCTCAAAGGAGGAAAATAGCTGAACCATTCCTCAACAATACAAACAACTGATGCCTAAAATATGTATATTTTGTTTAATTGATCTCTTGGCACATAAAGATCTGGCCTTGTTCACTCAGGTATTACACTACAATTGGGCAGAACAGCTAAACCCAGCCCTGGACATAAACGCTCTAGCCGTATTCTATTTCAAAAGCTTAAAACACCAAAACAAACCAAAAACCCAGGGTCTCAGGAGGCCGGGAGAGAACTACTGCTTTCTGAGAAGACATACCTGTCTGAGGAGCTGTTAACCTAGGCACCCGCTCATCAGCCCCACCACCCCATCTTTCTAAATAAACACTAGGATGCTAAATCCCTTTGCATTTTGATAGAAAAAGAAGAAAAGGGAAGGGAAACATGTGTAGAGAGAACTAGCACATACTGAGTATGTTAGGGAAAGGCGACTGATGTCAAAAGAGAAAGACATTGGGGGGAAAATGGGAAGAACTGAAATAGATGTCTCAGAGGAGAGAGAGAAGGTGAATAGTGACCTGGGTTTGGAGTTAGGAAAACCTCAGTTCAAATTTAGACACTGACTAGCTGTGTCATTCTGGGCTCCAGCTTAACCTCTGTCTGCCTCAGTTACCTCAACTGTAAAACCAGAATCATATCATCTTCCTCAAAGAGTTGTTCTGAAGATCAAGTCAGATAACATTTTAATACTTGGCACATAGCAGAAGTTTAACAAATGTTTATTCCATTTCTACAGAAAATTAGCCCCCCTCCCCTTTTTTTCTTTTTCTTTGGTAGAAGGAACCTCTTGAGCACAACATCTGGTTCGTGACATATCTAGGCGTCATAAAATCATAGACTTCGTGCCCCAAAAGAGGCTAAACACCTACTGGACTAGATAGGTGCTGGATTGGACTACATAGACATTTCATTCATTTAATTTGGGGAGGGGGTTGTTAGAGTTGTAAAAAGAACAAGTAACTGGAGGTGGGTAGAGAAGAACAACTGGTTTAGACGGCAATTCCACCGCTGCTCTGACACAACTTAGGTCAACCAATCCCCTTCCTCTCTCTCTGGGCCTCAGTTTCTCCATCTGCAAAATGAGTGCACTGAGCCAGGTGGTTCCTTCTAGCACTGACAAGGCAGAGGAGAAAACCGGGCAATGAACTGGGAGACAATCGGAGAAGGGGTGAAGGGATCTCTCCTTTGGGAGGCCTCCCAGGACATGGCATCACAAGGGCCCTCAGAACCCGAGGGTGCAGTTCTCCACCTGGCCAGCGTCCAGACCCCTTTGGCTGCCGGCCCGGGGAAGCCTAAGGACTCCTTCGAGAGACGTTTTTCAAATGCATAACATAAAATGCCTAGGAAATCAAAGGGTGGCGAAAGTGAGGACGTGTTCTGGGCCCATCCAAGTTCACCGACTCCCTGACGTCTATGGCCTGCGGGTGAGGACCCCGGACCGTCCAAGAAGGCACCGTCGGACCCAGAGAGGGAGAGACACTTGCCCGGGACACACAGCGGCGTCCCCCGACTGCTCCACTTTTTTACCTCCTCCCCCCTCCCCGGCGCCAAGTCCCCGCCCCGCCGCCACCTTTCTTCCCCTTGAGCTGCATCTCCGCCTCCTCCATGGCGCCTCCGCGGAGCCGGCGGTTTGTGACAGTTAGAGGCGGTTGGTGGCGACGGAAAGTCTCGGGAGGCCGGGGATAGGTGCAGCTCCTCGACCGTCCCGGCAGAAACTCATAGCCGCGCCGCTCCAGTTCCGCTTCCGGTCTGGCTCCCCCCACAGCCCCAAACCTGGGCTGCAAGGAGGACCAGTCCCGGGGGTGCGACTTCGGCCCGGGACTGGGCGACAGACTGGAAGGATTACCTTCCTGGCCTTAGGTGGGACGAACGCTCCCCGAGAGGCTCAACTGGGAGAGGGGACGCCTGGTCTGGGGAGAAGGGAGAGAGGCCCTAAAGACCCACCTCGGACCTAGTGGATTGTCTCGCAGTTCCCACACACACACCCACGGGCCTTCCCCAGGTCCCCACACGAGCCTAAGGCAGGGTAAACTCGCCCCTCGGAAAGGTGACATGGAAATGGATGGCACAGTCTCTTTAAATTCCTCAGCCGAGGAGGTCCCGCCCAGCCACTAGTCGATTGGTCCCGGCGGGAGGAGATCAGGTGGTGCGCAGGCGCACTGAAAGCCCTCTGACCTAACCTCCTTGCGTCCGGCCTCCGCGCGGCCCTCCTCCTCCTGCTCGGGTTAGTCTCCTGGGAGCCGAAGCTGAGTTCTTAAAGGGCCAGCGCTCCTCTCCCCTTCCCTGTGCTCTGCGCAGCTGCTCCCAGGCGGGGGAGGGGTGCCCCCCGCCCCCGCCGCGCTCAGGTGCATTGTGGGAGGCCCCTCGCCGGGTTAGGGGAAGGGGACAAGGGGGCGGAGCGCTGCAGTTTGGTGAAGTTAACTTTCGGTTCGGGCTTTGGAATTCCGGTGCTGGGGATCGGGAGGAGAAGGATCCTAGCTCTGCAGCAGGGGACGCGGGGGGTGGGAAATCTGGTCAGCCCCCGGTCGCCTCGTGGACAGAGCCTTGCACACTTAGCTCCCGGACGCGGCGCTCTACGACGTGGCCCCGGCCAGGGTGCAAAGAGCGTCCATCTCGCAGGGGGAAAGGCTGGGGTCCGAGGAGGTGGGCTTTCCCCCCGGGGGCCCAGAACAAAATGCAGGCCCTTATCATTGCATCCACCGGGGCTCGAAGGGTTTGTTTGACCCTGTATTTCTCATGCGTTGGGCGGCATTTGGCAGATAGGGGAAACTGAGGCTCAGAGAGGGGAAGAGACTCAGTCTAGGTCACTCGGCAAGCCGGGACTAGAAAGGACTAAAGTTTCTTAAAGGAACAAGCCGTGGGAATTGGGAGCATCCTCTCTGGTGTAAGGAAGCAACGGTAGGGAGGGGGAGGGAGTTAACAGGGGAGGGGGCGCTCTAATGTCTTGATTTCATCTGGACTACCCAGAAGTGCCCTCCATGGAGCCAGAAGGGGCCGTGGCTAGCCTAGGTCCCGAGGGCCAAGTCCAGGAGGCCCACACCCTGCCTGCCTTTGGCTCACAGCCTGAAGACCCAGGCCAGGACAGCTCGGATGGCTCTGACACGGTGTTGCTACGCCTGTATCCTTGTACTCCAGACTCGGGGAGTCCAGACCTGGATGGGGTCCTGGCCACTCCGCACAGTAAGTGCTCCCTGGGGGAGAGCTTTGGTCTAGGGAAGGAGCATTAGTTTATAAAAAGTGGCTCCCCTCACACACACCCTGGGAGATAGAGGGTGCAACTGCTACTGGTCCTCATTTTACAGACGAGGAAACAGGTTCAGAGGGGTTCCCTTAACTTGCCCACAGTCACAGAGCCTAAGCCCATCTTCTGCAATACCTTCATCTTTCCTGTGGCATTCTTCTGCTCCATATACCTCCAATGCATTCTCTCAAAGGATATAGTATTTGTAAAGTACTTAGCCCAGTGCCAGCAGGTAGGAGGCACAGGCATTTAATGACTGTCCCAGCATTTACATGTTGTGGCCTCCATTAGAATGGACACCCTTCAGAGCAGGTCTTGTTTTTGCCTTTAGTTGTATCCCATGCCTGGCACATAATAAGGGCGTAATAAAGGCTTGTTGAGTGACTGTTAGATGCAGCAAGCAAAGAGCAGAGCTGGAATCCAAACCCAGGCCTTCTGACTGCTGCCTGTCTGGTGTGCTTTTCCTTAGACTTCAATAATCCAATTTATCTTTTCTTCTCCCATGGTGGAGAATGTGAACAGTTCCCTCCTGACTTCTCCTTTTTCTATCCCAGCAGGCAGTTCCTTGAAGCACTCTACCACCCTAACCAACCGGCAGAGGGGAAATGAGATTTCAGCCCTGCCTGCCACCTTGGACTGTGAGTATACCTCCTGGGGCTCAGAAGTTGGACAAAGGGAGGGCAGGGTCATGGAGGGTATCAGACTCATAGAATTTTCAGCCAGATGGATTCTTAGAATGTAGAATGTAGAGTGTCTGAACTGGGGGGATCTTAGAGACCATCTATTCCAACCTCTGAAATGTAAAGATGAGGTAATTGAGCCCCACATAGGGGAGGGGACTTATTTAGGGTCACAAAGCAAATCAGTGGCAACTCAGAAACCCATTCTCTTGACACCCAGTCCCAAGGATTTTCTCTTGGCTTTATCATTGAATTTCTAGAAGGTGCTCCCTTCCCCCACTATGATATAGATACTCCCCTCTCACTAGGATGCCTGAAATCCCCCTATAATCTGTGCCTCTTTCCCTCTCCCTTCGTAAACAACAGCTCTGTCCATCCACCAGCTTGCTGCTCAGGGAGAACTGACCCAGCTGAAAGAATACCTTCTTAAAGGTACGTGGCTCTTGCCTCCCTCCTGACCTTTGCAGTCCTCTCCCCAAGTAAAACCCCCAGCCCTGCTCCATCAAACTTGATACATGAGACCCCTAAGACTAGGATGCCGAAGAGTTACTGTACTTGGTCAGCCAACCCCAGCCTACTTTATTAGAGACCCAAATAGAGTTGGTACTAGACAGAGTGGGAGCAGGGCAGAAGAAGGAGGGAAGGGGCTCAAGCCCAGCCCAACTAGGCTTGCTACAGCTCTCTTTTAAGGTCATGGGTCACCACCACCTCTGCCCCAACTTAGAGGAACTGGAATGCCAGAGCTAGAAGGCCCCTTAGAATACAACCATTCTCCAAGGAGTCACCTATTCTTCCCCCTTCATTTTCCAGAGGCAGAAACAGAAGGCTCAGAGA
>CM053587.1:302217699-302233987 GCA_028646515.1 Pseudochirops corinnae
CCAGAGCATCTTTGTCACTTGTGTTATGATGATTCCCCTCTCGGAGCAGGATTTAGACTCTCCAGTCACCCCCCATTGAGGCCATATCCACCTGCACCCAGGAGAGCTGGGGGAGTCCAGGCCCCTCCTAGCCTAAGGGCCAGCTTTGCTACAGGCATAGCCAGCTCTTCCCATCCTACCAGGTGACAACTTGGTGAACAAGCCGGATGAGCGTGGCTTCACCCCCCTGATCTGGGCATCTGCTTTTGGAGAGATCGAGACTGTGCGCTTCCTGCTGGAGTGGGTAAGAGGGTGGGGGAGGCTGCTGAGTACCAACGTCTTGGGGGTGGTTTTTCTTTTTATCCCACATTTATCTGCTTAGCTAAGGAAAATCAGTGTTCAAGCATGGGATGAAGAAAAGATGTAGTTGGGAAACAGTTTAATAATAGCTACCTTTTATATAGTGCTTTAAGATCTGAAAAAACCTTTATGTGTGTTAACTCACTGAATTCTTACAACAAGCCCATGAGGTAGGTGCTATTATTATTCCCACTTTATAGATGAGGAGACTGAGACTGAGAGTTAGCTGTCTTGCCCAGGGTGACACAGCTCCTGAGTATCTGAGCCAGGATTTGAACTTAGGTCCTCTCAACCCCCAAGGTCTATTTGTTTTGACAATTAGCTGTGGGGATGATCTTACCTGAAGACAAGCTTGACATAAATCAGATGTGTGACTTGGCAGCTAGAAAGCTAACGTAATCTTAGGCCACACACATAAATGGAGTGGATGTCTCCTGTCCGGAGGGAGAGGTGATAGTCCCACTAGTGCCTGCCCTAGTCAGACCTCCTCTGTTCAATTTATCGGATCATTTGGAGTCACCCAACCCCCAATCTGAGGCTTTTTAAAAAATTATATCACGTGGAAATTGGAGTAACTCCAGAGGAAAACACAGGACTTGAGACCACGTGGAGAATATTATTCCTACACAAAAGACTTCTTAGAAGGGACATGATTGCTGTCTCTAAATGCCAGAGGGGACGTCATGGAAAAGATAAGCAAGGCCAGAGCTGAGAGCAGTAGATAGAAGTGACGGGGAGGCCTCCACATGTGCTTTTGGAGCCATCCAGCAATTAAATGAGCCATCTTGGGGAGTGTGGAGGTTCCCTTCTTTGGAGAGTCCAGGAGGATGGGCTGTTCATCTGTCAGGTGGGCTGCAGAGGAAGATTTCTTCTTGCCTGGGGTGAAATGGTACATTCAGTGACCTTGGAGGTCCCTTCTCAGGTCTAAGTCCTGTGATCTGAATATGGCCTTCCAGATGGGGTCCAGCTAGGACAGACAACAGTGGGTGGTTGTCCCCCTTGCTCTGGACACTAGACATTTATTCATGTGGCTGAGGGTTCAGTGATACTGCGAAGAGCCATCTGCTAACTGGGCCAGGATTGCTAAGCAAGATTCTCATATTCATTCTCTCTGTCTCTCTGTCTCTGTCTCTCCCTCTTCTTCTCCTTCTCCTTTTCTTTTTCCCTCTCCCCCCTGCCACCCTCTCATGGGAGCCATGTTACAACCATACCCCTCCCTATTCCCAGTCCCCGAGGGTTGTGTGGGAGTAAAGGGCAGGAGCTCAGGACTCCATGGTATTTTCTGCTAAGCTACTGTCCTCTGCCATCAAAAGCTTCACTCCTCAGCTGTCATTTAGAGGTAAATGGAGGGCAAAGTGGGAAGGGCCTTGGATGTCACATCAAGGAGTCTGAACTTTCTCTGAAGAGAACAGTGTTGGAGCTGAAGAAGACCTTGGAGAGTCTAACTCCACATTCTGTCCTAGACAGGGAACAGAGGCCCAGCAATAGCAAGTGCCTTACTTTGCCTTCAGAGGCAGAATAGAATGACACAATGTCTTTACCAAAGTAGCTCTGACAAAATAGACTCCCCCCTGCCCCTCTCTTCTCCAGTCCAGCATAAAGCAGTGACCAGGGTTCTTCATCCCTGTGTCTGTGACCCTCCTGGACCCCCAGCTTCTGCCTTGCACCCCACCCCAGGGCTCACCCACCTTCTTGCCCCACAGGGTGCTGATCCTCACGTTCTGGCCAAGGAACGGGAGAGTGCCCTCTCCCTAGCCAGCACTGGCGGCTACACAGATATCGTGGTCATGCTTCTAGAGCGGGATGTGGACATCAACAGCTATGACTGGGTAAGACCCCTCTGTGGCTCCCCCCCCAACTCGTGACTGCTGCAGTCATCAGACCAGCACCTGTCCTCGGCATGGGGGGAGCAGGGTATCCCTGTCACCTAGAATGGACTGAACTAGAGGAACTGGGCTGCTTCCCAGAGGTGCCCTAAGAGTCCGGAGAAAGAAAGGCAGGCTAGGAGAGTGGTTCTGGAGCAGAAAGGTTCAAATCTTGACTCTTGTGTTTACCACCTAAGGTGACTTTGGGCCATTTCCCTACCTTCAGTGTCTTTGTTTGTTCTGACCCTCTGGTTTTATAGAAATCTCCCTAGTCCCTTCCACTAATCAATCCCAGCCTGCTTAGGAGTCAGATGGAGGCCCAGAAGGTCAGGGAGGCTTTGGAGGCTCATCTTCAGTAACAGTTGATGTGTCCTTGGAGCACTATAGACTCTTAGAGTGTCACTACAACCCTTCAGAGTGGTTACTCTGGGAATTATTCTCTTAGTACCAATGAGGCCAGAGCCTGGGCCTCATTCCGAACCCCACAGCTAATGTGTCAGGCAGGATTCTCTTGACTCTTCCCACTGCCCCACACTGCCTTTCCCATGGAGCTGTAACAGAGACACAAACAGTGTGCTACAAAAAAGCCACTAGGTTGGGAGGGAGACCTGGGTTCTAATCCTGACCGCCACTAATTTGGGAGGATGTTGGGTAAATCTCTGACCTTCTTGAAACCTCACTTTCTCCATCTGTATAGTGAGGGGTTGGACTAAATCAGCTCATAACCTGGGGTTCATCAATTAAAAAAAAATATATCTTGAAAACTATATTTCAATAGAATTAGTTTCCTTTGTAATCCCATGTATTTTATTTTCATGCATTTAAATACATTATTCTGAGAAGTGTTCATAGGCCTCACCAGGCTGCCAGTGGGGTCCAGAAAAGCTTAAGAGCCCCAGGTCTTAGTAATCTATTTCAGCACCAAGAATCTAGGGTTTTATTCCCTGAGTAGGATGTGTCCAGGAAGCTGAGGGGCTCAGGGAGGGAACTGTCTCCGGGCCCCTAGTGCCTGCCTGGCCTTGAGGATATTCAGAGACAGGGTCCTTGCCTAGTGAGACATACTGACATACTGCCAGTAAGGAAGGCCCTTGCCAAATGCTGAGCCATTTTCCCCCCTGCCCCTCCCTCCTCCAGAACGGTGGGACTCCGCTGCTCTACGCTGTGAGGGGGAACCACGTGAAGTGTGTGGAAGCTCTTCTGGGTAGGTGTGGGCCACTTTACCTCCAGGTCAGGGAGTAGGACTTGTGGCTCTGGTGCTGGATGGGAGGGAAGGTGGGGGCGGGGCTCTGTTAGTCCACTCTTCAACTCTCACCCCATTCTGTGCTCTTTCTGACTTAGGAGACTTCCTGTCAATCCTCCATTATCTTCTGGGCTTCCTTCATAGGCAATGATATTGCTAGGCTGACAACAGATGTCAGACATTCGGCCCACAACACTCCCAAGTGAGGCCCAAACCATATTAAGATGTAACTGAGAAACATTTAGCAAACAAAAATACAATAAAACATAGATGTTACATTTTAAAACGAAGTATGCAGCCTGCAGGGAGCTTTATGTACAGGAGGGCGGCCCCCATTTCTGTTTGAATTTGACTAGCTGACAGTAACACGTAGCTGAACTTCTCGCTTGGCTGGTATTTAAGTAACTCCACTCATTTTGGGTCACGTTCTCTGAGCCCGTGATGAGCCTATCCCTGCTGAGGAGTCAAGGGCGCACCAAAAGGGGCTTTGAGGAAGATTGCAGGATCCCAGGGCAGGCCCATGTTGATCCAGAAAAGCTTTTTTTTTTTTTAATCAAGGGCTTAGAATGTGCCAGACGATGAACTGTGCACTGGGGATAGACGAAAGTGAGATGGTCCCTGCCTTCAAGGAGCTTATATTCTAATGAGCCAGGGAAGCCAAGCTGGGAGAAGGAGGATATGACTGCCCCTTCCCCCTGCCAAAAAAATGGCACTGAGCCTTTTCCCCATCTGCTCCCCCTTCCCTGCTTTGGTTTTCAGCCAGAGGGGCCGACCTGACAACAGAAGCAGATTCAGGCTACACCCCAATGGACCTGGCTGTGGCCCTGGGACACAAGAAGGGTATGTACAATTCAGGGTAAGGGAAGGGACATACTCAGTGTGTAAGAGGGAGACTGTTCTCCTTTGCCACCATCAGAAGCATCCCTGGATCAGAAGGCTGTCAGTGACATCTGGATTCCACCGCACCCCTAAACAGATCATTGCAATTCCACAAGCATTTTTTTTATTCAGCACCTACTATGTGCCAGCCTTCAGTTGTGTGCTGGGGGTAGAGACATAAACAGAAGTCCTGCCCTCAAGGAGCTCACATTCTACCAGGTGGAAATACACACAAGTAAAACTAAACTATATATAAATGTTGGGGGAAGAGTATTCCTGTTGATCTGCCCCTTTACACAGCCCCCGGGGAGGGGGGAGATAATGACTCGAGTCCTTTTAAGTTTCGTAGAGCACTTTAACTCACAACCAGCCTTTAAGGCAGGTACTACTAGTATCATTCCTATTTCACAGATGAGGAAACTGAGGCTCAGAGCCTTATGAGATCTGTCCCCAATCACAGAGCTAGTAAGAGGCAGTGTATAGTGTAGTGCAGGGGTGGGGGACCTGTGGCCTCAAGATCCATTCAGTCAAAGGCTCCCCACCCCTGGTGTAGTGGTTAGAGGTTTGAATCCTGCCTCAAACATGAACTTGCTGTGACCCTGGACAAGTATCTGAACTACTCTGCATTTCTGTTTCCTTCTTTTTCATACCAAGGTCTAGCTCTAACCCTGACCCTGACCCCAAGTAGCCTGTTGATGATGCACTATAGGAGAGTGTTCCAGTCCCACACTTACTGGCTCTGAGGCCCCAGTCAGACACCTTCCCCTTGATTCGGAATTGACCCCTAATTCCAAGCCCTCATTTGGGTAAAATGGGGATCCTGTTACCTGCACTAACCCAACCCCATAGGGTTGCCATGAAGAGAGCACTTTCCAAGCCCTAAAATCCTCAGGAAATTAAAATTCTCATCAGGACCTCCATCAGTACCCCAGGCATTCTAGCCCATGCCAAGGCTCTGTCCAGTCCCAGCCCTGCCCCTGCCTTGCTCTGCAGCCCCTCTTCTCCACATCTGCCTCAACTCCCCCAGAAAGATCTGTTTCAGACAAATCTGGGGTCATGGAGGCTCTATGGCAGTCTCCTAGGTCAGCACCAAGTACTTTCTTTGCTACCCTGTGAGCCATCTACTTTAACATCCCCATTATACAGATGAGCAGACTGGGCCTCAGAGTGGTGCTGCCCTGGCTGTCAGGTCTCTGTCAGAGCCAGGACACTAAATCAGGTGAGCCAGTTCCAAGCCCCTGGTTCTTGGTATCCCCCAGTACTGCCTCCTTGTGCTGGCAGAGCTGGCACTGGGGGCCACAGGTCCTGAGTTAACTTACCTCTCACTCCCTCCTTTCTGGGCTTCAGTCCAACAGGTGATGGAGAACCATATCCTTAAGCTTTTTCAGAACAAGCTGCTTCCAGAGACAGAGTGAAGGGGGCCTAGGACACTGGGCTTTGGTCCTCTGCCTTCCATCTGGTGCTCAGGAAGGCCAGCTCACTAAAGAAACCAGTTCTTCAATACCTATGGCCAGGGAGAACAGGTCCAAGAGAAGGTCTTCCTCTTCCTATGGCTGAAGGCTGTATATCTTTCCTAGCCACCTACAGAACTTTTGGGGGGGGCCACCCAAGAACTCAGTGCCCAATGATCATGTCCAGTGTGACACAAAGGGGCAAAACTGAACAGAAACAAGGCAGCTCCTCTCCCTCCCAGGACCATGGGAGGGACTGTGCTACTGGCTAATGACTTGCCCTGGCTGGAAAGATAGCTCCCTGCCCCACTTCACCCAGCCATACTGGCTCCTCTGCTGCCCCCACACCAGCCATCCTGATAGCCCTTCCCTGCCTCCCTGAGCCCATGAAATGGGAACAAATAACCAATAAAAACCAGCTGCTACCCCAACAACCAGGGCGAACATAGGCTGGTCCTCCTCATCTCTTACAGCAACCTCAGGGGTGAGAAAATTCAAAACCACATCCTAGGGAAGATTGGCTATAAAGAAATAGGGTGATTTTAGCCTGGAAAAGAGGAGAAACAGCTACTCTACTCAATCTCAGAGGCCATTCTGGGAAGGACTTGGGTGTACTCTCTTTTGTTCTGGGAGATAGAATTAGGGGTGGCAGTTACAAGGAAGACAGATTTCCACAACAGAAGAACTACTTTCTGAGAGGGCTTTCTGACAATGAAACAGGTGGGGCTATTTAAACAGGC
This sequence comes from Pseudochirops corinnae, assembly GCA_028646515.1. Classification (NCBI taxonomy): domain Eukaryota; kingdom Metazoa; phylum Chordata; class Mammalia; order Diprotodontia; family Pseudocheiridae; genus Pseudochirops; species Pseudochirops corinnae. Next base: position 302,224,214 of record CM053587.1, read on the forward strand.
CAAGTGATCATGAGTTAGGAGTGTGGTTTTTTTTTCCTTTTAAATTAATAAGCATTTATTTTTTCCCCAAACCCCTTGGTGGGAAAGGGGGGGAGGGAGGGAAACGCTTGTAACAAATGTGCACAGTTGGGCAAAACAAATTCCCAAGTGTCTCGGCCAAAAAAACCTTTTGCATCTTAAGTCTTTCAAAGTTGCCTTGCAATGTTTCTAATCAAGACTGGCTTCCTGTAAGGATTTAAACCAAACCTCAGAGGCTCTTTGTTTCTGGGATTCTCTTCCCTGGTCCTTGGAGAGACAAGATGGGCTGGGGACCATGCTGGTTCACTCAAACGCTCTCTAATTCCTGGCCCAAAGCCAGGTGCAGCTTCTGCTGTCCTTCCAGTCGCCTCTCCTAGGGCTTCCTGCCTTGTCTAGGAAGTAGGCTGGGCCCGTGAACCGAAGCTGCTCATAGCTTCTCCCCAAGAATCCGCAGGTGGTAAATGATGATACGGCCGAAAAAGTCGGTGCTGTTTTCGAAAGTTACCTTGAGCTTGTCCAGTGTGACATCTGCCACAGGGAAGTTGTAATTGAGGAACTGTTAAGGTTAACAGGACAAACTTGGGTGGCCCCACCCCTACCCTTTGTCACAAAGGACCAGCTTCAGAGTACTCAACATCCACGGCAGGGAAAGGAAAATTCCTAGGCCATCCCTAGGGTGAGGCCATTGCTGGGAGGCTTCCTCAGTTCACATTATCGATAGACCTGTCTTTCCCCTCTTTTCTCCCCAGCTCCCACTGAGGCTTCTCATATGGCACCTCTGTGTCCCTGACTCTGCCTAACCTAGCCTCAAGCTTGTGAGCTCCACCCTTGCCAAAGAGCAGAGAGGATATCTGGAGGGAGTTGTTGTCTTGGGGGTAGAAATCCCCAATCTTCTCCAGTGACTCGTTCTTCCTGCCACCTGTTGTGAAGAAGGGGAAGGAGAAAGGGCTCAGGCCCACAGAGTCAGCTCTAGGGCCCTAGCCATGAGGGCAAAGACGAGACCACCTTCCTTCCCCTCCATTTCCCCCCCTCTGTGGCTCCTTGTCACCTTCCAAGCGGCCCTGGCGGCTTGCGAACCCACCCTGGAATTGGATCTGCACCTGAGACACTCGGACAGATTGTGGGAATTCCAGCATCACCCACTGGGAGGAGCCCTGAGGTCAGACAGCCAAAGAGAATCAAGTTAGACCCAAGTAAATGACCAGCACACTACCATGAAGTGTGGTGGGGGACAAGGAGGGACCAGGCCCTAGGCCCCAGTTTGCAGCACAGAGACACAGACCTACACAAGGTTCCTGAGGTGACCTGTTCTTTAGAGCTGTGGAGCATAGGATGTCAGACTATCCCCAGGGAAGGACCCTGATGAGTCTGTTTACCAGTAAAATGGAAGTCATAATGCTGGATGTGAAAAGAGAAAACTGGCCCTTGTGTTAAAAGGGTGCATTAGCGCTGGAAGAAGCCTTAAAGGTTGTCCAATCCAATCCCCACATTTTATAGGTGAGGAAATGGAAGGCCAGAGAGACTGAGACTTGCCCGAGGTCACACACAGGGAGTGGCAGAGCTGGGATTTGATCCCAGGCCCGATTACTCAAAATCCAGCACTAAAACAATAGCTGATGGTCTAAGGATTCTTCTACAGAAGTCTGGTTTCTGGGGCCCCTGCGGGTAATCTCCAGCTCCACCCAGCCCATGTCACCTGGTCCGAATTCCAACAGGTCTCATCCTGCTCATCAAACAGATGCTTCTTCCCAAACTGCTTCACATCCCGGTTGAGCACAGAGCTCACCCTGTGGAGACACAGAAGGGACGTTAGGCAGATGATGGGGCGCAGAACCCTGAGCTGGCCCAGGGTCCCTGCTCTCACCTGCTCACAGTCTGGCTGCAGACCAAAGGCACTGGCATGGCCATAGCTGGTAGCCCTCTGCTTACCTCTTCTCTGGGGAAAGAACAAAACAGCATCAGCCACAGTCTCACCCTGTCCCCAGTACTAAGGGGTTGTCTCATCTTGGAGACCTTGGGCAAGTCACAATGTCTGCCTCAGTTTCCTCAAGCTGTAATATGTGGATAATAGCACCTACCTCCCAGGTTGTTATGAGGATCATGTGAGATAACATGCTTAACACAGGACCTGACACGAAGTAGGTGCTCGGTAAAAGGTCCCTTCCCACCCACTCTCTTCAGAGGAGCCCTGGGGAACCAGACCCCGGAGGACGCCCCCATGGAAACCACCGTCTAAGCAAACGGCCCCAAGCCCCGGCCCCTAGGAGAGAAAAGTCTCTTTCCAACTCCGCATTTAACAGATGGGGACACCGAGGCCCAGAGGAGGGGCATGACTTGCCCTCAGAGCCTGGCCTCCCTTTTGTGGCTCTGTGCGCCTCCCGCTGCTTCCTCGATCCCGCGGATCTTCTCGCTTCCGATCTCCCAGCCCGGGAGCGCCAGCGGCAGGAGCGGAGCTTAAGTTTCAAAAGGACTAGGAAGTCGAAGCGCTCAGTCACGTGGGAAGGCCCCGCGCCCACTCCTTCCCCGCAGTCCGGAGATCCTGCACGTGGGGAGCCAGTCCAGGCCAGCTCGGAGGCCAGGGCGCGCATGGCGCAGGCGCAGGCGGGAGGGGTAAGAGCCGGGGAGGAGGGGCTCCAGGAGCCGCGGGAAGGGAAATGCTTCCTGGTGTAGCCCGGGGACTGGGCGGAGAAGAGTGGGTCTCGCCCCACCCCCCAGATCTTAAAGGGCCCTGGCCTCCAGAGCTATCCTGTTGTTTTCCGATCTCCTCCGTCCTGTCCAGCTGCGGTTGTGAGCAGCCTGTGACCCCTGTGGAGAGGTCCTTCCCTAAAGCCTCCTAGGGACTAGTGTCTAGGGGCCACGACTTGGAACGCCGGGAATCACTCTCCTCCCCCTACTTCAGTGCTTCCCTGTTACCTTGGCGGAGGTGTCAAATGCACCGTCGTCCGTTGGCCTTTTAAAACTCGTCCCCACCCGGCCCCTTCCTACTCTCCCTTTCCTATCGTGTGCGTGTTCGGCTCCCCATCCTCGCCTGTCCAGTGACGTCATTCTCGGGGCAGCTCCTGGCAGACGACCCCCCCATCTTCAGACCTCCTACTTTCTCACAGTGAGCCTGCAGTCCCCTCCCTTCTCATTCCCTCCAGCTTTCCTTCGCGTCTCAGCTGAAATCGCATCTACTACCCAAATAATAAATCTTCCCAATCTTCCTTAATCTTAGTACCTTCTCTCTGAGATTAACCCGGTTTATCCCATCCATAGCTTGTTTGTGCGTAGTTGTTTGCTTGGTGTTTCCCGCGTGAGAATGGAGCTCCTTGAGAGCGCAATTAGGTTGAGAGCAGACACTGTCTTTGCCTTTCTTTGGATCCCAAGCGTAAATGCCAGCCGACAGACCCGTTCCTGCTGTGCTCTAGGGTGGCCCTCACCCACCCAAAAGAAATATTTATGAAAATTTGTGTGTAAGATTTACAAGCAGCCCCCACGTGGGGCTCCAAGGGGAAGCTAGATAGGGTAAAAAAATGCTCTAAATCACTAATTAGAGAAATGCAAATTAAAACAACTCTGAGGTAGTTACTACCTTATACTCAGATTGACCACAATGACAGAAAAAGAAAACGCCAAATACTAGAGGAAATGTAGGAAAATAGATTCACTAATGCACTGTTGGTGGAATGGTGACCTGCTCTGCCCATTCTGAGAAAAAAATGCCCAAAGGTCCAAAAGCTGTGCATATTCTTGAACCCAGTAACACCACTACCAAGTATTTACCTCAAGGAGACAAAAAAAGGGGAGAGGAAGACTCATATAGGAAGCATGGCAGCTCTTTCTGTGTTACCAAAGAATTAGAATCTGAAGGGATGCCCATCAGTTGAGGAATGGCTGGACAAATCATGGTATACAAATGTGATGGAATATTAATATGTTATAAGAAATGAGGAAGGGAATGGTTTCAGAAAAGACCTGGGAAGACCTGTATGAACTGATGCAAGGTGAAGTGAACAGAACCAGTAAAATAATTTACATAGTCCTAGCAATAGTGTAAAGATAATCAACTGTGAAAGACTTTGTAACTGTTCATTACAATGAGCCACCACAACTCCAAAGGACTCATGATTTAAAATACTATCCACCTCTTATGGACTCAGAGTGTAGACTGAAGCATATTTTTTTCCTTTATTTTTCTTGTTTTTTTTTCAGGACATGGCTAATGTGGAAATATGTTATGTATGACTATGTGTGTCGTGTATCTTGCATTCTTAATGGGTAGAGGAGAGGATGGAGAGAGGGAGAAAATGTAGAACTGATAATAAAAAGAAAATTATGAAAAAAAGTAGAAGTCATTCACCTTGAGGTTCCTGTTCTCCCTTTCATCTCTCAGTTCAATGACATCCCTTATTCTCTCCTCTTTATTCCAGGCTCTGATAATAGAGGTAACCCTCTCTTACCAAAACAAACCACGATTTGTGTGCCCTCCATCACATTTCCCATTCTCTTCAGCAGATTGTACCCCCCCACACACAAACACAACCATACTTCCTCTTAAATTTTTGAATTTCTCCCTATCTACTGGATCTTTCCCTGCTGTCTTAAAAAAAAAAAAACTTTTCATCTCCTTAAGTCTGGTAACTTGCCTCTCTTTCTCAGCCAAAACCTTTGAAAAGGATTGCCTCCATTTCCCCTTCTCATACACATTTCTCAACCTTTTGCAATCTGGCTTCCAATCTGATCATTCAACTGAAAGAAACTGACTGTTCTCTCCAAATTCCCCATCAGTCAACAAGCATTTATTAAGCATCTACTATATTCAAAGCACTGGGGATATAAAGAAATGTGAAAACAATCCTTGCCTTCAAGGAAGACACACAAGGTTGATCTTCCAGAAAACATTCCACTCTGGGGTCCCCTCAGCAATTCAAATGAAGCTACTCCTCTGGTGAGGATGTATAAATAACTAGGTATGTGTATGGAGATAACTGGGTATATATAAGATATACATAGGACCATTGGCTGGTAATCTCAGAGGGGGAAGCATTAGCAGCTGTAGGGACTGGGAGAGACCTTTTACAGACTATGGGATTTGAGCTGAATCTTAGGGAAAGCAAGGAAAACTGAGGCAATGGTGAGGAAGGAAAACACCCTGTCATGGAGGAACAGCCACAAAAAGACAGGGAGGCAGGAAACAGAGCATCATGTCTGAGAAAATGCAAGTAGATCAGAGCAACTAGATCATAGAGGGTGTGGAGGAGAGAATAAGAAAAGAGGTGGGAAAGGGGCGTGGGGGGGGGGAGGGTGTTATAAAGAGCTTTAAATGCCAGGTGGAAGATTTTCTTTTTCATCCTGGAGGTAATAGGAAGCTGAAGTTTGTTGAATAGGGGTATGTGACATGATCAGATTTATGCTTTAGGAAAATCATTTTGGCAGTGGTGTGAAGGATGGATTGGAGGGAGGAAAGACTTGAAGCAATGACCAGTTAGAAGCCTATTTATTGTAAGACTTCAGGCAAATGATGAAGGCCTGAACTAGGGGTAGTGGCTGGGAGGTACAGGGACAGTTGAATAGTTTGCAGCTCTGTATAGGTGAAGTGAGTTTCTATCTTCACTGTAGTTCAGTCATGTCTGACTTTTTGTGACCCCATGTGGGGTTTTCTTGGCAGATACTGGAGTGGTTTGCCATTTCCTTCTCCAGGTAATTTTACAGATGAGTAAACTGAGGCAGAGCATTAAGTGACTTGTCCAGAGTCATACAGCTAATAAGTACCTGAGGCCAGATTTGAACTCGGGAAAATAAGCCCTCCTGATTCCAGGCCCAGCACTCTTATGCACTGGGCCACCTATGCTGCTGAAATCACAGGTCTAGACCAAAACTGGTGATACACGAGATCCCTTCCATCTCACACATTCTGTTAAGAAAAGAAGGACATTCCCGACTTGATCTATTCTCACTAGGGCAATAAGCCATTGTCTCTCAAAGGTCCTCTGTGTCCTTGTGAGCATGTGCTCTGGGAGACCCTGTAACCCTTAGAATCCCTCTGCCCCTGCAGCATGCCCTCCCCTCCTCGCGCCCCTCCGTGGCACCGGTGCCTCTCAGGTGAATTCCTAGGGAGCCAGGGTCTCTACAACCCGGCCCCTACCCCAAGCTCCCCCGAGTTGGAGGAATCCTCTGTCCCCAGACGAACTTGTCTTCCTTTCAACCCAAAGAAAGCCAGGAATGGGCCCATTCTCCAGCCACCAGGTGGCGAGGGCAGACCATGGTGCGAGCCGACTTTCCCGGCTGCTGCGGGACCCGCTCGCCAAGCCCTGGTTTAGTCAAAACTCGATCCTTCTCGTGGCCCAGAGGAACCCAGAGCCACTCTATTTTGTCCAACCGGCCCTAGCAATTCCAGGGGAGAGGGAGTCAGAGGAAGGGGAGATTCACAACCTTGTCCTAGACAGTTCCCACCTAAGCTCACGTCCCTTCCTGCCCAGTGCCTCGCGCCACACTGGGCTCCCTGCCTCTTTACCCGGTCCCATCCCTCCCCTACCTCCAGCACCCAGGGGCAGCTGGCAGGAAGACGGGAGCTCAGAGCTCGCCAGGGTGGAGGGGAGGGGGCGTCTCTGGCTGGGGACTCCGGCGCCAGCCCCTGATTAATACACTGTGAGACGGAAACCTCCTTTCCTGAGGAAGAAAGGAACTGGGGCGGACGTGGAGGGGGATTATGGGGGTGGATGCGAGGGCTAAGGGAAAGGTCAGCCCACTGTTGCTGGGGAGGGTCAGATCCCTGGGGGACTGTGAGATGAATGATTCCCACCACTCCCTCAGTTCCAGGACACTTCCTTCAGGAGGATCTCTTCCCACACCCAAGCTGTTCTTCCTACTTCAATTTATCTGATATCAACTTTGTGTTTTTTACATTTGTAAATGTGTTTTCCTGATAGATTGTAAACTCCTTGAGGGCAAGAACTGTTTCTTTTCTGTTTCCTTTGCCAAACACAATGCCTGGCACACAGAAGGGGCTTAATAAATGCCCACTGAATGGTTGATTTTTCTGTATGCCTACCAGCCTGGAGTTAGTTTAAGCTTTTAACACTTTATGTTCTAAGACAGAGGTCAAATACTGTCAGGCCAGGGCCCTCAATGCTCCAGCTTAAAATGTAACTGGGAAATATTTAACAAAATCAATTTTTAAAAAATACAACAAAACATAGATAATATTACATTTTAAAACCAACTCAATATGCTGCCCACCAAGATCCTTATTTAGGGTTTGGCAGCCCTCATTTCTGTTTGTCTGAAGGTTGGTTTAAGATACCTTTCAGCCCTAACAGTCTATGTCCATAAGACCAGCGATTTAGATCTAGGAGAGACCCTACAGTCTATCTAGTCTACCCCCTCCTTTTACAGATGAGAAAACTGAGGTGCACAGAGCATGACTTGCCCAAGATCACACAGTTTGTGTCAAAGTCAAGGTATAAACCCAAATCTTCCTGTCTTCAAGATACTAATTTGAGGTGTCTTTAAATCCTGACATTGCATGTTCTAATCTCTCAGAAACTTCTGCTCTGGAAATCCATGCTCTGACATCCTAGGTTGTAAAGTCCTTAGTAGCTTTGCTGCTCGATGTTCTAAGGGCCCTTCCCCACTAACATTCCATGTTCTAACATTTCTTCCAGCTCTTAACATTCTCGTCTCTGTGTAAGGACCAAGAAGTTATAAAGTCATACTCAACTCACTTTGAGAAAATGAATCTGGTAGACTATATGCATGAGGAATTGGAATGTGGTAGAAGGAGTCCTGGAAATAGAGTAATAAGGCCTGGGTTATTATTCATTACTTATGTATATGATGTATGTAATAATTATTTGTTATATCCAGACTATGCCATTTATTACTTTGTGTGATCCTAGGCAAGTCACCTTCTCTAGGCCTCATTTTTCTCTGCTTTAAGATGGGTTTGTACTAGATGCTCTCTAAAGTCCCAGACAGCCTTACCAATGTGATCTTATGACATTCCCTTCAAAGGAGATAAGAAAACAAAGACATCCAACAAAAGATAGCTCACAGGTTCTTCTCAGAAAATGGAATAAAGTATTTGAAGGAGCTGGTTTCATGATGTTGGCAAAAGCAACAAGCAGCATCCTTTCATGAGATACTTGGTGATCTACCCTGCAGTTCTGGTAGAGTTCTGGTATAGTATAGGTGGAGCAGAGGAGAGAGTGTTGGACCTGGTGTTAGGAAGTCCTGAGTTCAAATCTGGTCTTAGGTACTTCCTAGTTATGTGGCCCTGGACAAATCATTTAACTTCTGTCTGCTTTGGTTGATTCTTCTGTAAAATGGGAATAGCAACAGAATCTGTCTCAAAGGGTCTCTGTGAGCATAAAATGAGATATTTGTAAGGCTCTTTATCAATCTTAAAGCACTAAATAAATGCTAGTGATGATCACACTGGTGATGACAGATGTGATCAAACCAATTCGGCATTGTTTCTAGAAGGGTAGAGTCAATCTGTTCTCTTCTGGCCTCACTTACCATGAGTCCTTGGGTGTAGCCTTTTGACTGAGTTCAAGTTTTACAGAACAGATCCTTTTATAAAGCAGTTTCAGTCAAAGGGCCACACTTGAGGACCTGGAGGTGCCCTGGAGGTTCCCCACCCCTGAGTAGGAGCAGTCCTGCAGATAGGAGAGCTAGAGAAAGAAGGACCTCAGAAGCCAGAGAAGGAAAGAGTATTAAGGAAGAGGGGATGGTCAACAGTGTCACCACTGCAGGCAAGAGAATATGGGGGACAATTCATCTTTATACTTAGGAGTATTAGGTATTCCCTAAGGGGAACATACAGCCCCATGTGTTATAAAACTGGCTTTTTAAAAGCTTAATGAAGTGCCTTCTAGTATGGGATTTGGGTGTCCCTTGAGGTCCTGTCCTTGGCCCACTCCTCTCTACACTTTCTTCTTTGGTGACTTCATTTGCTGCTATTGTTTCAATTATCTCCTCTACATTTAGACGCCTTTCAAATGTACACGTCAGATGAGATCAGATGATGTAATATGTGTAATGGGATTTTCAAATCTTAAAGCCTATTATTATTATGCTATTATTTCATTCTCATCTTCTTTTTAAAAATGAATTTTAGTCAGAAATTATTCCAGGATAAGTCATTCTCTTGCTAATATTCTTTTATATGTAATGTTCTGTAAACTATTGCCCAAGTATATAAAACAACTAATCTTTTATAAATGAATAAAAGTTTTGGAATGTATGTTTATATTCTGTAGGTACACTGAAAGCACCTTCTGGACAACTTTAGTAGCAAATAGAATGGCCAGGCTGATATGTACCCCATCCTCCTCCCAAATGGTTTTCTTCAGCTAGATCTCTTTTGAAAGCTTTTCAATCTGGAGCCAAGATGGCGGCGTTGCAGCAGCAACATATTGCAGCTCTCACATAGCCACCCCAAAATACCCATAAAATAGGACTCTAAACCACTCCTAGAACTCCAAAACGCACACAAAGATACTTCCCACTAAAGTCAGCTCGGCTACAAGGAACCATATCAGCACTGCAAACCGAAACCAGCCTGGCCTGAAGCCACGGCTGTGCCCTGGGGGCGGCTGGATGCCCTGGGGGTGGCTGGACGGGAGGAGAGGAGGAGCCTCTCTGGTGAGCAGATTAGCAGCAGCTGCGAGCATCATTCAGAATTAGCTAAGTGGGAATTGAGAAAGTGGGAGAAAAGCAGTACGACCGAAAAGCCTCCAGAGCAAAAAAGTGAAAGGCAGAGGTTGTGCACCC
>CM053587.1:302234487-302323624 GCA_028646515.1 Pseudochirops corinnae
GCCGCTTCTGCTGCTTCCTTGCCGTGGAGGCAGTTCAGCCGGATCCTCTCCCCCAAATTTAGCTGAGTTCCACTAACCTTTCACTTAGTCCTTATTTCTTATGGCTTGATAATTCTGGAAATTGCCACAGCTGCCACTGATCCACTCTTCTGAAGGCTCTAGCTGTGGCCACCCCAGGGCCAAGCCGCAGTTTCAGGCCAGGCTGGTTTAGGCTCCCAACTTGCTGCAATGAGCCCTTCTTGTCCTGCCTGCCAAGCTGCCTTCAGTGGGAGATGTGTTTTTCTGTAATTTTGTGAGTTCTGGAGCACAAAAATTTGTTTAGAGTCATATTTTATGGGTGTTTGAGGTGGCTATGTGGGAGCTGTGACATTTTCCTGCTTCTATACCACAATCGTCAGATTGAAATATTTGTAAGTATTGCCTTTATTCATTAGCTCAATTTGACCTCCAGAGTATTCTTTTTCTAGCCCCAATCTCTCCCAGGATTTCCCTACCACATCACCAACTGACTGCTGGGTATCTCCACCTGGATATACACTGACATCCAAACTAAACATGTTCAAAGTTAAATTCATCATTTCCCTTTTAAATCTGTCCCTTTCCCCAACAGCCTAGTTTCTGTTGATGGAACCATCATCCTTCCATTTGCTCAAGGCTTAAAAACCTTAAAGCCATTTTTGACTCTTACCTCTTCCTCATTCCCCATATTAAATCAGTTCTTAAGTCCTATTAATTCCACAGCATCTCTTGAATCTGTCTATTAATTACTACTGCTCTCAGTACTACTTAATTCAGGACCTATTTTCCTCAAGTATGATGTTTTGGCTTTGCAAGAGAAGGGAATTATACAAAGGCTAGGACCGCTGTTTAAGGTAGATATTTTAACGATAGTACATGATGGCGAGAAAGCAGAATTATTTAACTCTTATTTTGATATTGCTTTCTCTGTTAAGGAGAACACTCTTTGGGTTGGAAAAAATAAATAAGGAGATAAGAGTACACTTCAATGCCCTCAATGAGTTTAAATCACCCATTCTAGATAAACTGCTAATAGGCTCCTAGAGTCCTGAAAGAACTAATAGGTGGGTTTCCTAAGTCATTGCCAATGAACTTTTAGAGATCAGGAAGAATAGAAATGCCTGCCAGGACTGTAGAAAGGGGAATGTTATCCTGGTTTTCAAAAAAAAAGGAAGTGTCTGCAAACTCTAGATTGATAAGTTTCAATTCCCGGGGAAAATTTAGAATGTACTCAAGAAAGGGATGGTTTATGACTATCTGGAAAAAGGAGTAATGTGTGTAACCAGAAGGCTACATCTGGACAACTCATGATAGACTTTCCTTCCTTCCTTCTTTTTTTCCTTCCTTCCTTGCTTCCTTCTTTTCTTCCTTCCTTTCCTTCTTTCTTTCCTCCTTCTTTTCTTCTTTCCTTCCTCCCTTTCTTCCTTCCTTCCTTTCTTTCCTTCTTTCTTCCTTCCTTTCTATCTTCCTTCTTTCTTTCCTCCTTCCTTTCTTCTTTTCTTCCTTTCTTTCCTTCTTCCTTCCTTCCTTCCTTCCTTCCTTCCTTTCTTTCCTTCTTTCTTCCTTCTTTTCTTTCTACCTTCCTTCCTTCTTTCTTTCCTCCCTCCCTCCTTCCCTTCCTTCCTTCCTTTCTTTTTTCCACAGGATTACTAGCAAGTTAAGTCAGTCTAGTTTTCTCATTTATCTATGACTTCTCCATGATCCCAGCAAATAATAATTTTTTGTACTTTGCATAATTTCAAATTGTATTTATTTGTCACTTTCCCATTAAGTTTTCCCCATGTAGCTATTTAATCTAGTTTGTTTAGCATTATATTTAACTCTGTTTTCTTTATCTTTCTTTTATAGCTGTCATATTCTTGTTAGGTATTGAAATATTCCATTATTAATCACTTACTTATTGTCTCTTAGAAAACATCAAGCTTTTCTATTAACAATTTTACTGCCAAATTATATAGTACATAAATCTTCAAAATATTTATTTGAATAGTATCTTTGAAAGGGATATATAATTTCCTCATCTTTTCCTCTTTAGAGTGTTTTTCTTTGGATTTAATTTTGCCTGATATAATCAGTGCCACTTCCTCTTTTTTCAAACTAGCTGTAGAATGACAAACATTGATGATCTTTCTGCTTAGATTTACAGGAAGCCTCATGTATATGGGAGTTCTCTGAAAGATGCCCCACATTCAAAGTGTTTTATTGCGTTTGTCTCCAGTGATTTGTTTCTTGTGCCAACCAAAAGATACATTAGTTCAAATAGCATTGCATAATCAGTGATGAGAAACGTCCCCACACATCCAAACAGGTGTGCTCTCACAGAAGTTCATCTTGTGTTATTATGAAGTAAAGGCTTACTCATTATTATGAGTGGCTAGTTGGGTAAATGTCACATATTGCTGTGAATTTCAATAGCCCGCTGGTGGATCTGCCTGCCTAAGTCTCTTCTCACTCTAATACAACCTCCATTCAGCCATCAAAGTGATTTTCCTAATGTGCAGGTCCAACAACTATGTCACTCTTCCACTCAACAAACTCCAGTGGCTCTTTATCACTCTCAGAATCAAATCAAAACCTTTTTGGCATTTGAAGCCCTTCATTAGCTAAGCGCCACCCCCCCAATCCCATCCCTTCCTAGTCTTCTTGTACCTTACTCTATGTTGGGATGATACTGGCCTACTGGATGCTTATCTCTTAGCCCCGGGCACTTTATGTGGCCATCCTCCGTGCAAGCCCCAACTAAAAGCTCATCTTCTGCAGGAAGTCTTTCCCTCCTTTAATCATTTCCTATCTATTCTGCCTGTAGTTTGGATACATGTGTCTGTTTGCTGTTTCCCTCATTAGACTGTCACTCCTTGGGCAGGGGTTGGCTTTCTCTTCTTTTTGTATCTCCCTTGCTTAGTGAAGCATCTGGGACATTGTAGGTATTTAATACATGTTTATTGGCTGAGTGATGGGTACCCTTTAGTAATATCATCTGAAAAGCTGTTCTTTCTTCCATCTGTGTTAATATGGTCTCCTCGGAACGACTACTCTATGCTGCCATCTGCAGAATTTCAAATGCCATTTGACCTCTGAACTGTTAGAAGGCAGTATCAGTATTTATTTATTTATTTTTGCTCATGGCCCAAGGGGCTATTTCAGGTCTTTTCTATGTAGAACCCAGCCAGCTGCACCTAGCCAGCTAGCTATAGAAGCCCTTAGACACTAAGGTCTATCTCGTGTACTTCCTCTGTGTACACTTAACCTTTCATTCTTTGGGCCAAATCTTCTATCTCATCTCAGCTCCAGAACTCACATCTCATCAGTATCCTGGGGTGGGGGCTGATGGGTGGGGGGAAGAAGGGCTCCCTCTTATCGGAAGGTAGAGAGCTTCTCCCAGGACTTTGGTTTAAAAAGGTTGCTCTGGCCTGTTCTCTCTTTATTTCCCACCCAGCTACATACTTCTGGACTTCTCCATCATGACATACCCCTCATTTCAGCTTCCTTTTATGCATTGATTTATTATCTTCTTCCATTTGAAGGTAAGCACCTTGAGGGCAAGGACAATCTTTGCCATTCTTTGTTTGCCCAATACTTAGTACAGTTCATGGCATATAAAGACATTTAATAAATGTTTATTAGCTGATTGAATGATTTGGGATTAGAAAATTCCCTTCAGTTCTTTTCTACTACAATTATAGCAATCGTAGTCCATGAAAATCTAACACAGCAGAAAGGAGGTTGCATAAAGCTGATGGCCTTTGTCTTACTTTCCTGTCACAACAAAGTTGCTGTTCTCCTTATATTACATGCTATTCTCTGACTTTGCTATTCCATGTTCCACCCCCATATCTTTGCATTGGCAAACAGCAACATTTAGTAAGTGCTTTCTATGTTCCAGACACTATGCAGGCATATGGAAAGATATAGATATAGAGCATATGTGTGTATATATGTCTATGTATATATATGTATATGCTCATGTGTGTATACTAGTAGGGCAGACCAAAAGAGGGGAGCATACCCACCTTGGATGAAACATCTGTATAAGTGGATGATTCTTACTTCTCTAAGTTCCTTAAGGACAGAGCATGTATGATTTTTTCCATAGTATTTCCAACCAACCATTCCTTTAATGTATAAGTAATAACAAGCCCACAGTATTAGCTCTCAAGAGTGATTGTTAAATTTTCACTGTGAGCATTTATACCTAGGTTAATAAGTAATAACAACCCACAATGCAAAGTAATTTTGATGGGAGGCACTAACATCTGGGAGGATTGGGAGAGCCTTCACGAGGGAGGTGGTACTTGAGCTGAGCTTTGAAGGACACTAGGAATTCTAACAGGTGGTGAGGGATGAGGAAGAAAGTACATTCTTGGCATGGGAGACAGCCAGTAAAAAGGCATTGAGATGGGGGATGGAATATTGTGTGTGAAGACCAGTTTGGCTGAACCAAAGAGTGCATGAAGATCGGATAAAATTCTATGTCAGAAAAAAGAGAATTAATTTGGTTCCACCCTTCATGTTGCCAGTTATCAACATCAAGTGAATTATAAAATAGGGAGATATATACTTGCCAAAGATTTTTGTCACTGTTATGGAGGGTGTTCTGCTCAAAATCCAGATGGAAGAAGAATTTACTCTGGATGGCGAAGTCACCCTCCAAATACTCATGTTTGCAGATGACATTGGGTTGAGTGTATTGAGTGCCTAAAGGGTTACCCACCAAGATCCATAATCACTCTTGAGAAATCAGCCTGGAAATCCACAAAGGAAAGACCAAGTGGATAAATGATATCTATTCCCCAGATTTTGTGGTATAGTCAGATTCATTGAGTCAGTCTATCAGCACACATATCTTGAGTTCTGCAGATTAATGATGAGCTACCCCATTAAAATGTAAGCACTTTGAGAGAAGGAACTGGTTTTATTTTTTTATTTTCTTTTTATTCTCAGTGCTTAGCACAGTAGGTGCTTATTAATAAATACTCATTGACTGACCGACTAACCATAACTAGACATGAGGAGAGAACAACCTGGACCACATTTGGGAAATTACAAAGTACTTTCAATGACGCCAAGCTACACACTGTCACCAAAATCATTCTTTTTTTAACACTAGTATTTCCTGGTTTTGATGAGTCAGATGGCTACAAATCATGGAAAAACACAATCTCAGAATAGTCAAAATAGTGATGACCCGAACTGCAATGGATAGAACAATGGGATCTGCAAATAGATTGCAGCATCTCATCAACCATTAACTGGTAGATAAAAAGTGTCATGAAAACATCATCAAAGACTGGAAAAGGAGATGGACCAGACATATAACAAGAGTGAGGGATAACAGGTCACTGCAAGGACTGCATTGGTATAGATAAAATATTAAAAGAATCAGAAATCTTACAAGCACTGGGTTGAAATTTTATGGAAGATATATGGAAAGACATGGACAAGACAATATGAAGCAATTAAGTACCCACATTGCTAATAGGAATTCATCAAAATATATTCTATTATCCCTCCCTTGCTCTAACATTCTTTGATCTGTGTTCTAAGGCCCCTTCCAGGTCTGACCTGTTATGTTTTAAAGCAGAGATTGTTAACCTTTTGGGGTGTCATGGACTCCTGGTGAAACTTACAGACCCTTTCTCAGAAGAATGTTTTAAATTAACAAAATCAAGTATGTAGAATCACAAAGAAATCCAGTTATACCAAAATACAGTTATCATAATTTTTTTTAAAAAACTAAGTTCATGGACCGTAGATTAAAAACCCATGTCCTGAAGTCATCCAGGAAGCAGTCACAGAATGGTCCCCATAGAGCAGCACATGTGTCCTCACTTCTGCAATGTTCTTCCCTTGCTACTCCTTTCCTAAATAGCCAATAGACCAGGGGAGTGTCAGCCCTGAATGAAAAATCCATATAAATGTATGATTCTCATCTCTCTGCTGGAATCCCTTGAGGACAGGGCATGTACAATTTTCTGATATTTGTATTCCCAATTACCTAGATTTTTTAATGGTATAAGTAATAACAAGGCAGATTGTATCAGAGCCCACAGTTCTAGCTCTCAAGAGTGATTGTTAAATTTTCACTGTGAGCATTTATACCTCAGAAATCAGCCAACACTACAAATCAAGGCTTGATTTATTGTTTTGTTGATTGTCTGGGCTTAAGAAAAGGATGGAAAAAGTGTTAAGAATGCCGATTAAACTTAAAAAGCTCAAAGTCTGAGTGTCTGATACCTGGATGTGTTGGGGGCAGTGTCAGAGGAAGGCTGGGGCCAAAGAACAAAGGAAGCGAATCGTGGGACTGGCACAGTCAGATGACAAAGAGGAATAAAATTCTGTTCCTAATCATGGAGATTCCCCCTGGGGCTGCTTTGGTATAATGAACAGCACAGACAGCAGCCTGTCCTGCTGTATCAACGAGAATAACAGTTTAACAATCTGATAATATCATTTTCCCATCCCTCAGGCACCTTCTTCCCAATGAGCATCCCAGATTCCCTGGAGGTTTGTGTGAAGCTACACAGCTTGGCCAGCTTTGGGGCAAAAGGAGTCAATGCTTTCTGTAGAAGGAGAAGAGAAGACAAAAGTCCCAGCATCTCCCTTTATCTTTTTCATGACAAAGTAGGAAAGAACATTGGTTCCAGAGTCATAGGACCTGGATTCAAATTCTGCCTCTGATAATTGTTGTTTGTGAGACTTAAGCTAATGGCTTATATATATTATATATATAATGCATAAAATACATTATAATTATATGTTATATAATATATTAGCTCTATGTGTTATATATAACTGTATATAATACAATATGTAATTATACTTTATGCATTTATAATCCTAGGATCCATCACTCACCCAGATACTTTATACATGTTATGGTTATTTGGAATGGGGTTTTCTTTTTTATTACTATTTCTTAGATTTTCTTATTGTTATATAGAAATGCAGTTGATTTTTGAGGACCTTTTTTCTCACCAGTAAGACGAGGGTTTTGAACTAGATGGCTTTTCCTGAAGCAGCAAATCTATACTCCTAGGATTTATCACTCACAGATTGAGGACGGCAAAGAATCTAGGTTTCATTTTTTTGATGGAAATACAACCCCACAATCTATATTTTGTTGTTCAATTGTTTCAGTCATGCCTGATTCTTCATCACCTCATTTGAGTTTTCTTGGCAAAGATACTGGAGTGGTTTGCCATTTCCTTCTCTAGTTCATTTTATAGATGAGGAAACTGAGGCAAACGAGGTTAAGTGACTTGCCCAGGGCCACACAGCTTGTAAGTGTGTGAGGCAAGATTTGAACTCAGGAAGATGAGTCTTCTTGACTTCAGGCCCCATCCTCTATCCACTGTGTTTCCTAGCTGCCCACAATATATATGCCTCTCTGTTATTCTTTTCCCAGCCTGCAACTAATTCTTCAGAGACCACGATACTCCATAACTTACAGTATGATCAGAAGAATATTGATGTTAAAAAAAAAAAAGATGAGTCTTTGTTTCTTTGTCCTTTTATTCTTTCTTCTAATTGGTTATTGATCTCAATCTATGAGCTAACAAGTCAATGGTAAGGCTGTACACAGTCAGCTGATTCAGAAACTATTCCCCCATCAGTAACTAGTCACTTCCTGACTGTTCAAATATAATCAATTTTGGTTTTTCATGGCATTTGGCACTCACTGCATTGAGCACCTACAATTCTTTTCTCATTACTCTGTATGTACCTTATAATTTGGTTATCTATTTAGGGCCTTAAAGCAGAATGTAAGCTCTTTGTGGGAAAGGACCAATTTGTTTCTGTCTTTGTATCCCAGTACACTGCCTGCCTTAGAAATGTTGGATGAATTTTATCAATCCTCCCACTTAATCTATAACTCCCTTTTATCTCCAGGTTATGATTTTGTTTTTCCAGTAGTATGGCTCTCAGGCACTGGATAAGGAACTCCCATTTATAGTATCAACAGCTAAATTAATGTTCACAAACAATTTAGAAGTTGTAGATTAGTAACCTCAGGAACCCTCCACCCCATTCCTTTGATTTCATTAGTGTTGGGAGTACCTGGTGAAGAACAGAGCTTCCTTTCCCAATTCAGTTAAGAGCCATCTCTGGACCACATAGTCTTTGACAGTTGCCTGGGGGAGGTAAAGCTGCTAGACCAATGTAATAGGGACTTTGTGACTCTATTGGACCTTGAACCCAGGTCTACCTATCTCCTAAGCTAGTCCTCTGTCCAGGGTGCTAGGTTTCTTCTTCCTCTACCCCCTTTTCTTCCACTCTGACACCACTCCTACAGAAGCAGAGGGAGCCATACTATACGGACTACCCTTTTGCATTTTTCTGTTTCACGGGTTGCAAGGCCAATGAATTGGTGGCTTCATACTTAAATGACTCACTCCGACAAATTAGCTTGAATACATAGCTTGTTCAGTCCTCAAATCCTGACCATTTCAGTGTTAAACCTCCCAGAGCTTAGACTCTGCTACTGTCATATGGTTCTGAGCACCTCATTTTAGGAAGGCTGTTGACAAAGGAACTTTTTTCAGAGGAAGATAACCAGGAAAGGAAGGGAGGGGGAACCAAGTCCTTTGAGGATCTATGGAAGAATCTGGGGGTATTTAGTCTGGAGAAGATTTAGGACAGACATTATAAGTATCAAAAAGTATTTGAGGGCAGATAGGTGATACAATGGATAGAACACTGGGCCTGGAGTCAGAAAGACATGAGTTAAAAATCTGACCCCAGACACTTCCTAGCTGTATGACCTTGGACAAGTCATTTTACCTCTGCCTCAGTTTCCTAATATTTAAAATAGAGATAACAATAGTATTGTGAGGATAAAATGAGATGATTTGTAAATCATTTTTCAATCCTCAAAGCACTATATCAATGCTAGCTATTTTGTGAAGGGCTCTTAGGTGGAAAAATTAGACTTTGTAGCATCAGAGAAACTCAGCACCCAGAGGGCCCTCGGCTTCCCTTAGTCTAACATAAACCTGAATAGGAATTCCCTCTGATACACCCTCAGCACGCAGTTATTCATTCTCTACTGGAAAAGGATCCCACCAGCTCAGAAGCAGCACATTCCACTTTTGAAAAGCTCTTATCATCCACAATCTTTTTCTAACATCTCTCCCTAAATCTCCCTCAACACCATTTCTGCTGGTTGGTCAAAGTTCTATAGGATCATAGTTTGTATCTAGAAGGGACCTTTGAGGTCATCAAGTTCAACCCTCCTCCCCTTTTACAGATGAAGAAATTAAGACAAGTGACAAAATCATAGATTTATAGCAGGAAGGGACCTCGGAGCTCATCAAAGTCCAGTCTTGTCATTGTACAAATAAAGAAACTGAAGGCCCAAGAGGTTAAGTAATTTGTCCAAGGTCACACAGAGAATAGTTAATAGTGGCATGATTCAAACTCAGATCCTGTGACTCCAATTCATTGCTCTTTCCCCTACACCAAATAGAAAAATGGTTTTAGATAGAAGAAAGACTTTCCTGAGAATGAACTGTTCAAATGTAGACTGAGGTACTGAGTTCTCCATCACCAGAGGCAAGATAAGTGTTTGCTGGAGCAAAAAGAAGTTGAGAGGCCACAAGGCTGTTGGCAGGAGCCCATGGCCCCACAGGGAATCAATGATCTTTTGGCTCACTCACTCCCTAGCTCCAGTGACTTCCTCACCATCTGGGGTCTGTCACTGAATCACATTGCTCCAGGGAGTGGAGGAGGGGAACTAGCCAAGCCTGTCAAGAGGGCGAAGGGTACAGGAAGGAAAGATGGAGAGGGGCAATGAAGAGGAAAAGGTGAGGATGCCTGCATGAGGAAAAGAAGAAGGGGAAAGGAGCAGGGGAATGGCAGGAGTGAGTGGGAAGGGGAAAGGGAAAAGGAAAAGAAAGGAGGAGTTGGATAATAGCCACCCAGATGGTCCCAATCTCCACATTAGTGCTAATGCTTGATTCTCAACTAATTAACTCCATTAGAAGCCTGCCATTGACCTGGGGCTCCTGCCTTTAATTTCTAAGAGACACCCCTTTGGATCAGGACTGACTTTCCCTTCCTCCTTTGTCTTTCTAGCCACCTACTCCCTTCTAGCTGCCACTGTCTAGTTTAATCTCCCCACCACAATACCAAGATCCTCCCTCCTAGGACCAGGAGTCCTTATAGCTTCTCTATAGATTTCCTCCATGCTTTCTAAGAAGCAGTACCCTCTCTTGAGACAAATTCTTAGAGAAATTCTTGCTAATGTAAAGCTAGACTTCATTAAGAGACATAGTTTCTCAGAATAAGGAGGTGGTAGTTCCTCTATACATTTTCCTGGTCAGATTATATCTAGAGCAGTGGTTCTTAACCTTCCTAATGCCACGACCCTTTAATACTTGTATGTGGGCATATCTGCATGTGGGCAGACTTGCCTGGAGATGGATAGAGGAGTGGTGTGTCAGTTCCTAAGACCATTGGAAATATATGTTTTCCAACCATCCTAGGCGACCCTTGTGAAATGCTCTTTCAACCTCCAAAGGGGTTTTGACCCACAGATTGAGAACTACTGATCTAGAGTATTATGTTCAATTATGGGCACCACCTAGACAAATCTAATTTTTAAAAATAGGCAAGAAATGAATTAAGGTTCTGAAAAGAAGTTTAGAAAAATTAAATATGACAGCTCTTTAGTGATTATCGAATGGGGATAGAAAAGGATGTACATATTTCTCAGCTGCATACCTTTACAAAAACTGACCATAAATTGGGGCAGGACAAGTGCACAAAGAAATGCAAGAAAGCAGAAATAAACACATCTTTTACTGACTACAATGCAATAAAGATTACATACAATAAAAAACCACTGAAGAAAGGCTTAAAAATGATTTGAGGTTTAAATAACTTAATCCTAAAGAGTTGGTGAGTCAAAGAACAAACCAAAGAAATAATAGATAATTTTACTTAAAATAATGAAAATAATGTTACAACAAAAACTTTGAGAATGCAGTCAAAGAAATTCATAGAGGAAAATTCCTATCTCTAAACATATTCATCAACAAAAGAAATAAAGCACAGATCAATGAATTGGTTGTGCAACTTAAAAAACCAACACAATTTTAAAATCCAATTAAACACATAAAGAGAAATTCTGAAAATTATTGGAGAAATTAATAAAATCAAAAGAAAAAATCCCACTAAATTAAAAAATAAAACTAGGTGCTAGGGCTTTAAAAAAATAAATAAAATAGATAAACATTAGCTAATTTGTTTTTTAAAAAGAAAGGAAAACTAAATTATCAATGTCAAAAAGAATTCACAACAGATGAAGAAGAAAATTATAAACTATTTTGTCCAACTATATACCAATAAAACTTACAATTTAAATGAAATTAATATTATTTATATTTATAAAATTATTAAATGTTCACATTAACAGAACAATGAATAGAGACTTTAAATAGCCCAATATCAGACAAAGAAATTGAGTAAATCAAAAATAAATTCACAAAGAAAAAAACCTAGGACTAGATAGATTTACAAGTGAATTTTATCAACTATTCAAAGAATAATTAATTATATTACATATAATATTATATATTATATACAGATTTATATCTTATATAATATAATTATATAATGTTAATAAAATAAATATAAAATAAAATATAAATATTATTATATATTACATATAAACTATTTGCAAGAATAGCAAAAGAAGAGATCCTACTAAATTCTTTCTAAGATCAAATATGGTCTTGAGACCCAAACCAAGGAGTGTCAAAATAGAGAAAGAAAGCCATAGATCAAAATCTCTAACACTGAAGCAGAAATTTTAAATAAAATTTTAGCAAAGAGGCTACCACAACATATCAAAAAAGATGATATACTATGACTAGGTGGGATTTATACCAGAAATACAAGGTTGATCCAATATTAGGAAGACTATAAATATAATAAATCATATTAATAATAAGATCAACAAAAATTATATAATTATATCAACAGATTCAGGAAAGGCTTTTGGACAAAATATAATACCCATTTCTGTTTTTTAAAAAAACTAAAAAAATGGAGGAAATGAACTTTTCATTAATGCGCTAAGTAGTATCTATTTAAAACCAAGAGGCAGTTTTTTTATGTAATGGGAATAAACTAGAGACCTTTCCAATAATATTAGAGGTAAATGGTGGTCCATGATTACCACTAATATTTGATGTAGTGTAAGAAATGATAGTGATTGCTATAGCAAACAATTAATTGTGGGTACCAACTTTTAGGAAGAAGATTGACAAGCTAGAGATCTCTTAAAATTGAATGCAAATTCCTTGAGGGCAGGGACTATTTCTTTTATGATTTTGTATCTGCAGTACCAATTACAATGCCTAGTATGTAGGAGATGATTAATATGTGCTTATCAATTGATTGATTTGATCAATCAGAGAAGGGAAATCAAGATAATGAAGGGATTTGAGCACATTTCATATAAGAATTAATGAAGGAACTGTAGTTATTTAGCTCAGAGAAAATACAGTTCAGGGAAAACATGATTGCTGTTTTCAAGTTCTTGGAAGGTTAGAATGTGAAATAGGTATTAAACTTGTTTTATTTGGCCCCAGAAGGCAAAACTGAGAAATAGGCAGAAGTTGCAAAGAAGTAAATTTGGTATAGATATAAAGAAAAACTTTCTAACAATGAGAGCTATTCAAAAGTGAAGTTGTCTGCCTTGGGAGTTGGTTTCTCCTCACTAGAAATCTTAAAAAAAAAAAGTCAGATGATCAATTATATTGGGGGAAGAGGTTGTACTAGATGTCAGTTGAAGTCCCTTCCAAATCTGAAATTCTGTGATTCTGAGCCTAACAGACAGGTATGAGGAAAATGAAGCCGGAAACGGCGCTATTGTCTTAAAGTCAGAGGTCTCCCTATGTGTCATGAAATCTCCCAACTGTAGGATAGACCTCAAAAGCCATCTGTTTTGACTTGTACCTGAAGAAAGAATATCCTTTACAACCTTCCCAACAAATGGTCATCTAACCATCATTTGAAGAGCTCTTGGTAATGGGGAACCTGTTACCTCCAGGAAAAGCTCATTCCATTTTTTGATACCTCTCATTTTTTGAAAACTACTCCTTAGATCAAGCCTAAATCTGCTGGTGCAACCTCTCCCCATTGCCTCACATCTGCCCTCTTCTACATGACAATCCTTCAAATACCCGAAGAGAGTGATAACAACTTTCTCTCTTCCCTCCAACCCTGTCCAATTCTTCTCTTCCCCAAGGAAATAACCCCAATTCTTTCAACTAATTCTCCTGGAATTATGTTCTCCAACCCTGTCACCATCCTGGTTGGCCTCCTCTGGACATGTTCTAGCTTGGTGGGAGAGTGGATAGTGGAGGGTTCCAGCCTGGGAGTCTGGAAAACCTGAATTTAAATCCTGACTGTGTGACCTTGGACAATCATTTAACCTCTCAAGACTCAGTTTCCTTATCGAAATAATGGAGGTAGTAACAACATCTACCAAATAGGGCTGCTGTCAGTCAAAAGGCATTTATAAATGCTTACTAAATGCCAAGTAAGTGCTGAATTACAAAGAAAGGCCAAAAAACAGTTCCTGCCTTCAAGGAATTTACATTCTAATGGGAAAGACAACATACAAACAAATGAGTGAGAGAGAGAGAGAGAGAGAGAAAGATGTAAAGTAATCTAAGAGGGGAGGCAGTAGTATCTGGGGAGTGGGGGACCAGAAAAGGCTTCCAGCAAACAAAACCTAGAAAGAGAAATTCATTCAAGATAACTATAGAAGCTATAAAATAGCTGGGAATGTATATTCCAAGAGTCACATGAATCTGACTATAAGACACTGTTTGCAGAAATAAAGATAGTCCTAAATAATCAAAGAAATATTAATTGCTCATATGCATGTCATATGTCTGCTCATAAAAATGACAGTACTACCCAAGTTAATTTATGTATTCAGTGCTATACCAATCAAAGCTCCAAAAGAGGGTTTTATAGAGCTAGGAAAAACGGTAAGGTAAAATTCATATTGAAGGAACAAAAGATCATGAATCTCAAGGGTAATAATGAAAAAAAAGTATCAAGAATGAAGGAAGGGGGTCTATCAGTACCAGGTCTCAAATTGTACTACAAACCATCAAAAAGGCACTGGTTTGAAAAAGAGAGGTCATTTAGTACCTAACAAGTTAATTAGGTATTGTTGTTGTTAGTCATTCATTTTCAAAGAGGACCAATGACATCACAAGTGATGCTTTAACTTGCTCATAAATTGGATTTAAGTGAGGCAGAATTGCACAAAGTCCTTGGCCTCACCTTTCCTGAGCCATCAAAAGCCAGCAGCAGGACAAAAGTAAAGATGACCAGCATGTAGTGAATGATCTTAGCATCTTCGATGTCTGACCAAGTTCTAAGCACAGCACCTGCTTCAGCCACCTGAAAAGAAGTGAATGGGGTATACTCTGTACCCTCTGTGAAGACTGCTCAGAATGAGAAGGGAGAGAAACTATCTGGAAACGAGAAAAAGACTTTTGTAAGATTGGACAGACCTGAGTCCTGGGTTTCCTAAGAAATTACACACCCTAGGACCCTTCCCCCACCTTTCCTTATTGTCATCAACATTAGACCCCTTTCAGGAGTTTTAGACCTCCACCCTTATAAACCACACCCTTAAAAGCATTAAGCCCTTTTTCAGGAGTTTTTGACCTCCACCCTTGCTTGTGACCTTTTCCCCTCCCTTGCTTGGTGTTTACCAAATAAAGACAGTCCCACCTCCCTGCCAATAGGAGAGAATGGCTGGCTTCTTTGTTATCCACCATTGGGTTAGATTTCCAGCCAAGACTGAGAGCCTGCCTCCCAGCCAACAGAGATAGTAATGGGCTTCTTTGTTATCTGCCATTGGGTTAGATTTTGTGCCAAGACTGAGAGCCCACCTCCTAGCCAAAGGGAGAAGGGACAGCCAGGGGGAGGGAGTTTGACTGCATTAGGGTATAAATCCTTGTTCTGTCTTTTGTAACACGCATCCTCTCCTTGTCCTGGCGATGGAGAGGACTGCCCTCTTTCTGTGGGGGAAGAGATTCCTTCCTCAAGATGCCTCTGACTTTTGATTTTTCTTGGGTAGGGGATTTTTGGGGTCCCCATACTCCATGCAGAAGTTTAGAAAAGTTAAATATGACAGCTCTTTAGTGGTTATTGAATGGGGATTGACAAGAATGTACAACAGCCATGAGGCTCTTGAAACAAATTGTTCTCATCTGCCCATTGTGCCAGAGGAAATCTTCACATGCTTGGGGTGGACATCCCCCTAACTCACCAACAGGTTTAAGGCCTGTCAGTTTCCCTTAAGCTGGTTTAGTGTGTCTGCTGAGATGGTCACACCCTGGTAGTCAATCATATATAAAACATACAGAAGCAAACACAGTAGCAAAGTGTTCGATAAACCAAAACACTCCAGTTCCTAGGCGAAGGATTCATTATTTGACTAAAACTGCTGGGAAAACTAGGCAGCAATCTGGCAGAAATTCGATTTAGACCAATACCTCACACCATATACCAATATAAGTTCCAAATGTATCCATGACCTAAATTTAAAAGGTCAGCTCATAAACAAATTAGAGGAGTAAGAAAGAAATGTCATTTTGGATCCAGAATATCAAGGGAATTAATGAAAAGAAATGTAAGGGAAGGTGGCCTAATCATACCAGATCTAAAACTTTAGCATCAATCATAAAAACTGCTTGGTACTGGTTAAGAAATAGAATGGTGGATCAGTGGAATAGGTTAGGTACACAAGACACTATGCACAAGACACAAGATACTATAGTCAATGACTATAGTAATCTACTCCAGCTTCTGGCATAAGATAATGTCCTGACAAAAACTGCTGGGAAAACTGGAAAACAGTATGGCAAAAACTAGACATAGACCAAGATTTTATGTATGCCAAGATAAGGTCAAAATGGGCACATGATTTAGACATAAAGAATGAAACAATAAGCAAATTAGAAGAGCAAGGAATAGTTTACCTGTCAGATCTATGGAGAGGGGAAGAATTTATGACCAAATAAGAGGTAGACAACATTATGAAATGCAAAATGGGTAATTTTGATTACACTGAATTAAAAAGGTTTTATACAAACAAAGTCAAGGCAACCAAAATTAGAAGGGAAGCAGAAATCTGGGAAATAATTTTTACAGCCAGTGTCTCTGATAAAGGCCTCGTTTCTAAAATATATAGAGAACTAAAGTCAAATCTATAAGAATACAAGTCATTTCCCAATTAATAAATGGTCAAAGGATATGAACAGTTAGTTTTCAGATGAAGAAATTAAAGCTATCTATAGTCATATCAAAAAATGCTCTAAATCACTGTTGATTTGAAAAGTGCAAATTCAAACAACTCTGAGATACCATCACACCTATCAGATTGGCTAACATGACAAAACAGGGCAATGATGAATGTTGCAGAAGATGTGGGAAAATTGGAACACCGATGCATTGTTGGTAGAGTTGTGAAGTGATCCAACCATTCTGGAGAACAATTTGGAACTATGAGCCAATGCATATCCTTTGATCCAGCAATACCACTTCTAGGTCTATATCCCAAAGAGATCACAAAAAAGGGGAAAGGACCACAGGTACAAGAATATTTATAGCAGCTCTTTTTGTGGTGACAAAGAATTGGAAATTGAGGGGATGCCCATCCATTGGGGAATGGCTGAACAAGTTGTGGTATATGAATGTAATGGAATACTATTGTTCCATAAGAAATGGTGAGCAGGTGGCCTTCAGAAAAACCTGCAAAGACTTGCATGAACTGATGGTGAGTGAAGTGAGCAGAACCAGGAGGACACTGTACATGGAAACAGCAACATTGGGTGATGACAACTTGGATAAGCCTTAGCTCTTCTCAGCAATGCAATGATCTAAGATAACTCTAAAAGACTCATGATGGAAAATTCTGTCCACATCCAGAGAAAGAACTATGGAGTCCAAATGCAGATTAAAGCATTTTTCTTCTGTTGTTATTTGCTTTTCTTTTTCGTGGTTTTTCCCTTTTGTTCTGATTCTTCTTTCACAGCATGACTAATGTGGAGATATGTTTAACATGATTGTACGTGTATAGCCTATATCATA
Source organism: Pseudochirops corinnae (assembly GCA_028646515.1). Lineage (NCBI taxonomy): Eukaryota > Metazoa > Chordata > Mammalia > Diprotodontia > Pseudocheiridae > Pseudochirops > Pseudochirops corinnae. Next base: position 302,251,633 of record CM053587.1, read on the forward strand.
TTGCATACTGTCTTAGGAAGAGGGGACTGGGGGTAGAAATTTGGGACTCAAAATCTTATAAAAGCAATAGTTGAAAACTAAAAATAAATTTATTAATTTTGAATCTATGCATAAGGGAAGAGTTCATGATTAACCAAGTAATGTCATTGAGCTGTTGTTCCTGAGGGCACAATGAGGTACATTTGTAGTGGGACATTTGGAGGAAAGAGAACAGGAGAATTGAGATGGACAAGAATGAGGGAGTGGGCAACTGAGGTTGGGGAGGCGGATTTATTCTTTGGTATTTGGAGGTTTATTATCACAGGGAGATGCCATGTCTTGGCACAGCCCTCAGCTGCCCAACTTAAAATGTTACTATGTTCCTAGAAATGTCTGGTAGCCTACTTTGTGTCAGGGAAAAGCAGGAGGTATGTGTTCCTGGTCAGGAGGCTGCTCTGTCCTGGAGCCACTGGGGCAAGCCTGGAAGTGAAGTGGTCCTCTGGGCATTTGGAGACCTAGTGGGCAGGTGGGAGCTGATATGCCCCAGACTGAGACCAGAGAACAGATCTTGGCTTTGTTGTGGCTCTTGGGGCTTCCTAAAGCCTAGAATCAAGAGATAGTGCATTTCTGGCTCCTTGGTACTTTTTTCCTTCCACAATCTCCTTCCCCTTGTTAAAGAAGTCCCCAGCCTTGGTTACCTCCCACCACACTCTTTTTAGAAAAGACAAAGGTTAACATGGGGGATAACAATGGGTCTTTGGATCCGCAGAGAATATAGATTTGCTTGCTTCTCAGAGGAAGTTCCAGTCTGTCTCAGCATCCTTTTGTTCCAGATGGGAAGATTATCTTAGGACATTCAAGATCTCTTTGTGCCCAATCTATCTGTTCACTGACCCTTGCACCTGGAGATACATATCCTAATGCATTTTTCTCCCCTCTGCATGTACGGCTCTATTGATGCTCTCCAGGGTCTGGGTACCACTTTATTCTGGAATTTAGATCCCTTATCTGAGCCAATAGCTGGTGTTATTAATTGACAACCACTTATCTCTATGGATCAATGCCTCTGGCCTCTGACTGCCTGCTGCTCTAGCTGTGAGCAAGGTCTGCTCCTGCTCACTCTAGCTGTGGGCAGCTGTGGGCTCCAGTGGTTTGGAAGAATGGAGAGGCAGGACAAGATGATAAAACCAATATAGAAAGTTGTCACAGGGCATAGCTTAAAGATGCTCAGATTCAGATCTCAGTGAAAAGTAACTTTTCCCATGCCCTCTCCCCTATTTCTCCCAAGTACCTCAGGGTCTATTGTCCCCCAGTACTGTGTCCACAGTGCCAGCCCCTGAGCCCCCACATTTCTTCCCATGTGGTCTTCATCTCAATACCTGGTTCTCTGCCCAGGGTCATAGAAAGAGGCCAGGCCTCAGATGGGGGAAGGCAGACAGGCCTTGCAAGTTAGATGTAATGCAGGCTGGAGCCTCTTCTGGAGAGCTCTGAGGGAACCTGGGCAGTGGGGGGCGGGGCTGACAAAACCCCCTTCTCTTGGACCTCTGCCAGGTGGGAAACGTTCTGAGTCTCTGAACACCCCCAATCCACATGCCTAGCCCAAATGGGCAAGCTGGAGCCAGGCTGTCCCTCCCGCCTGCTCAGGCCTAACAACCCCCACCCCCATCCTCCTGCCCTCATAGCTTCCTGGGTCTGTATGCCTGGCTTTATGGCAGGAGCCAACAGCTTCCCTGGCCTCTCTTTGAGTTTATGAATGAGCTTCTTGTTTCCCAGGGGAATTAGATGGATCAGAGTCGGCCACTCACAATGCGGCCCATTTGTATGGCGGGGAGCACCGGGAGAGGCAGCCAGGGCCTGGGGAGACTCTAAGGGAGATGCCTCCACTGAACTCTCCCCATCCATCCTTCACACTCCGCTAGTCTGATCTTTATGCATAGATGTGGTCACATCAGCCTCTCTTCAACACCTTTCAATGGCTCCCTATTGCTTATCAAGTCAAAACCTGGCACTTCAAACCTCTGTGCCTGGAGTCAGAAAGAACTGAGTTCAAATCCAGCCTCAGGTACTTACTAACTGTGTGACCTTGGGCAGACCCTCAGTTTCTTCAACTTTAAAATGGGGATAATAATAGCGCCTGCCTTCTGGGATCACTGTGAGCATCAAGCAAGATGACATTTGTTAAATACTGAGCACAAAGTAGATGATTAATAAATGCTGGTTCCCTTCCTTTTCCCTTTTTACCAGATGACTTGCTGCCCTCCCACACAGACCCCCTTCATTTTCCCACTTTCCTGCCTTTTTGCCTGAAATGCCCCAGCGTCTCAATCTCTCCCACCCCCCTCTTGCATTTCTCCAAATACGCCCAAACTCCAACAGCTCTAAGATCTCACTCGTGAGCTTGTTCCCTCCACTGATGCCAATCACAGCCCCTTTCACCTCTTCTCCTAAGTTTGCCACCATGTGTTGGGCCCCTCCTTGGGTTCTCTTGACATCTTAAAGATACCAATGGAGAACTGGCTGGTTACTCACTAGATATCCCTCCCTCTCTCGCTAGGTGACCAGCCCCTCTTTTTCAGTTTCAATTTTCTTTCCCTTTAAAGTCCAAGTTGAAGGCCAATACCGACTCCTCCAAGAAGTCTTCTCTGATTCCTTCAGTAAGTAATGACCCGCCTCCTGTGGCCCTCATGTAGCACAGTGCTTGTGACTCTCTAGTGTACATATTATGTATAATTTTTATTGTAGTTTTCCGAGTCACTTAGCTTTTCAGTGCCCCAAGCAACTCCCTAAAGCTGGATGTAAATTGGAGAGGAATGTTTGTACTTCTGTGATTATTCTATCTTTGAAATAAATATGCCTTTGCAAAACCTAAAACATACATGTGTGTGTGTGTGTGTGTGTGTGTGTGTGTGTATAAAATAGTGACAATCCCTTATATGGTATTTTATATAGCACTGCACTCCATGATCTGGCCAAACTGACCTTCTCTCTGTTACACACACACACACAGACACACAGACACACACACACAGACACACATACACGCACAGACACACAGGCACACACACAGACACACAGACACACACACAGACACACACATACAGACACACACACAGACACACATACAGGCACACACAGACACACATAGACACATACACACATAGACACACACACACATAGACACACACACACACACACACACACACACACATACACACACACACACACCCCTCCATCGCCCATCTGCGTACCTTTGCACTGGCCCCATGCCTGGAATGCCTTCCCTCCTTTCCTCCACCTCATAGATTCCCCCTGTTCTTTTAAGATGCAGCTCAAATACCATCTTCCACGTGAAGCTTTTCCTGATTCTTCCAAGTGCTAAAGACTCCCTTCCAAAAATGCCACATATTCAGCTCCTTTGCATTTATTTGTTTATTCCTCCACACTTAGACTGTGTATATTTTTATAGGTATCTGCCTTTCCTATAAGTATGTAAACTCGTTGCAAGCAGGGACTGTTTCAGTCTTTGTATTTATATCCCCTGGGCCTACCACCAAACCTGACTCCTAGTAGGTGCTTTGAACATATTTAACGCTAGCTCCTGAGGAGCTGGCAGTCTTCCTCAGTGGCAGGAGTTTCCTTACTAAGTTTTCCTTAGTAAGTCCCAGGCCTACTTCAATAAAGTCACAGGCCTACCCCTCTCCCAAAAACAGAGTTTTCTGTGCATCACACCCCTCTACTGGGAAGGCAGAGAGGAAGGATGGGTCTGTGAAGTCAAGGATCACATTTTATCTAAACGTTTTATCTCCCCCAACACCTAGCATGGAGCTCTGCACACAGTAGATGTCTAATAGTTATTCAAAGTACTGGAGAAGGGGAAGCCACTCTCTGTGTTACTACACATAGATCATGATGAAAATAGCTTATATTTCTCTGCCTTACAGTTTACAGTGTGATTTCCTCATAACAACTCTGCGAGATCAGCAATATGCAAAGATTATCACCCCCATTTTACAGATGAGGAAAGGGAGTTTCTAAAAAGTGAAATGACTTGCCCACAGTCACATAGCAAGTTGATGGCCAGGATTCCAACCCAGTATTCTTGACTCTAGCCCCAGGGCTCTGGCCTCTGGGCCTCCCCTCTGCCTTAGAAGAAAGCAGGAGCATGCATATTGCACATTCCAAGATTCTCACTTGACTCTGGCCATGAGAAAACTCTGGACAATTGGCTAGTTCCCTAGATTAAGATCTCAGAAGACCGACTTTTTCTTTCTTCCCTAATTCAGTCGGATGGAAATAGGACCCTGGGAGGTGGCCCAGGGAACTTGAAGGGAGAGAGTCGAGGCTAGATGTCCATGCAACATGTTGGCTAAAACCTTAGCCCCTGGGATTCGTTCTCAAGCCTTGCCACTGTCAGGATGAGAATCTTGTCTTCCCATGCTGTTGTCTTCACTGTCTTGCTTTTCCCAACTGTTGGTCTTTGTTTTTGCTTTTTTCTTCACTTGCCTTCCTCTTTCCTCAACGAAGATATTACCGTCTTCACTATTATCACTGACATCATCTTCCAGGAAGACCTTTATATTCCTTCCACATGCCCAAAATAACATCTCCTCTGAAATCCCCAAACACTTTCCACCTCTCCTATACTGCTTCTATCATGTGAATTAGGGGGATGTCTGCCCCAAGCATGTGAAGACCTCTCCTGAAGGAATGGGCAGATGAGAACAAAAATGGCCATAAAGGCAGCTAAAGCAAGTGATAGGGACTTAGAACTACCAAGTGACACTGAAGCTCATTCACTGCATCCTGCGCCATAACCAGCCATCTTAATCTTTGTCCTGCCAACATCGCGCTCCTCTTCGAAAACAAAGGACAAACAACACTTACTTGTATAAGTACCTTCTCCCACTCCATGGATTGTAAATCACTCAAGAGTAGAAATGATTTTGTTACTAATTTTTGTCTCCTCCAACACTGAACACAGAGCCCCAAACACAGGAAGTAGTTAATCAATGTTGATTGCTGAAAAAAATCCATTACCATTTTCATCATCACCAGTATGTCTATCTTCACCCCATTGTTGTCATAGAACATCAGAGCTGGGACAGACCTTAGGCTCATCTATTCCAAGAACCTTATTTAATGGAGAAAATACTGAGCCTTTGTCAATGGTTTTTGTAAGATAGTGGAGCACAAGAAGAATACCACAGGACTTGAAAAGGACAAATGTTTTGATTTTCTACAAAATATAGCACCCCTTTCAGGACAAATTCTCCAACTACCATTTATAAGGACAGATCAAATCTCCACAAAGAGGCTGGCTACTTCTTCCCTCAGGGTTTTAGGGCTCACTCTAAGGGGCCCAGATCTCCAGTACTGTCACTTACAAGCCCCCTTATATGCACTCCTCATCAATTAACAGCCAGAGCTAATTAGTTTTTAGAAAGGTTATTTACTAAGCAAGTATAGCAAGGACAGTTGTTACAGAAACATCAGAAGCACCCCTCCCCTTGTACACACAAGATCCCCTAGGAGAGTGGGCTCAAATTTAGAGAACACATGCAGACAAAAGGTAAACTCACAGCTCCCAGTTCCTAGAAATTATTTTCCTTTTTAATGGAGTCTTCCCCTTAGGTGTAACCTTGTAGGCACCAAAAGCCAGTGCCTCTGTAGAGACCTTTCCTCAATGTGTCTAGCTTGCCTCTGGTGATTCTCTAACTTCCAGATGCACACATAGCCACCCCCAGATGCTACTGATGGGAACTCCCTATCTTCTAACCTTTTGAAATTCACAAGGCTGTCACTTTGACAATGGGAGAGGGGGAGAAGGGTGTAGAGAGGGAAGAGAAAAATTCATACACGCTTCCCAAGGGCAATTGCCTTCCAGAAGTTTTCCACCACTGGCTTCAACCACTATTCAAGTAACTGACACTGGAATACACAATTTTGAACTAACTTGCTGTGTTATGTCCTAGCCCAGAGATGTATCTGATTCTTTCAGCCAGTCACAGGACATTTTCCTATCTACTTTCATATAATAATCAAAGGACTTTACTCTTCCAAAATTTATTAAAGATTTGTTCATACTTAGTTTACACATTTGATTGATTGATTCAATTCAGCTATTTGGGCCTTCTGTTAACTGGGGTGTATGGAGTGCTCAGGGAGGACTAGCACCTCTGGTGTGGGGGCTTGCTGAGCCTTTTTCAGGGCTGCTCATCTATATTTGGTGTCCACCTATCACCCAACTCTCACCTGTGGCTCCAAGAAATTGTAGCATGCACAGCCACTATACCTTGGTAAAACCATCTCAACAGGTGGGCTAAATGAGGCTGAGGGTAACCTACAGGTCTCAAGTCTGTAAGTGAATTAGGGGGATATCTACCCCAAGCACGTGAAGACTTCCCTTGGTGGAATGGGAAGATGAGAACAATTGTTCCAAAGACCATAAGGATGGTTGAAGCAGGTGCTGTGGAGCTTGATCAGACATTGAAGATGCCAAGATCATCCACTGTATTCCAGGCCATCACCAGTCATTTTGAATTTTGTCCTACCACTGGATTTCAATACCTTTGGAAGAGAGAGTGAGGCTGAGAACTCTGTGCAAATCTGCCTCACTTAAACCCAATTTGTGTGTGTAAGTCAAGACATAACCCATCATCCATTATTTTACCCCAACATCATGGTGTCATTGGTCCTCTTTGAAAACAAAGGACAAACAACAATTAGGGTGAGGTAGAAAGAAAGAAACAGAGTCTTCAGACTTTAGGCCAGTGAACTTGAATTTGATTCCTTGCAAAATTCTACAATTAAATTCTAAAATTAAAGAGATGGCTAATGAACATATATAAAAAGAAGTAGTGATCATTTAAAAAGCAGTATGACTTCATTAAGACCAGGTCATGTCAAACTCACTTTACTTCCTTTTTCACAGGGTTACCAAACTATTAGATCAGGGGAGTTCTATGGGCATAATTTACTGATATTTTAGCAAAGTATTTGACAAATGCTCTCATGATATCTTTGTGGGAATGATGGATATATGTGGGCTAAACAGGAGTAAAGTAAATAGAACTGGAACTGACAAGGACCTATGAAATAACCATTAATGGTTTAATGTCAACTTAGAAAATGGTCTCCTATTTTCTCCCCACTGCAATTTATTCTCTGTGATTTTCCTAAGCCATCAGTCTGACCATATCATCTCCCTACTCCACAAATCCCAGTAGCTCCTAATTACCTCTAGGATCAGATCTAAACTTCTCTGGGCAGTATTTGATGTTCTATACATCAAAATGGCTCCTTCCTATCTTTGCAGTCCTCCCTCCATGTATTCTATGATAGCTCTTCTATGAGATGGTTCCCCACACAGGATGCTCCATCTCCTATCTCCAAGCCTTTGTGAAAGTTGCTACCCATACCTGAAATATCTCCTCTCCTCACCTCCTTAGCTCTTAGACTCTTTGGTTTCTTTCAAAACTCAACTGGAGCACAATCTTCTTCAGGAGGTGTTTCCAAGTCCCAGTACCTGCTGGTGCCTTCCCCTCTAATGTTCCTTTCTACTTTTTTATATAGAGTATATATGTGTATGTGTGTGTATGTACATATGTATGTGTGTGGATGGCGAGAGAGAGAAAGAGAGGGAAAGAAACAGCTCAACAGTGCAATGGATAGAGTGCTGGTCAAGTCAGAAAGACTCACCTTCTTGAGTTCAAATCTGGCCTCAGACAATTACTAACTTTGTGACCCCTGGGCAAGTCACTTAACTCTGCCTGTAAAATGAACTAGAGAAGGAAATGGCAAGTAAACCCTAAATGGGGTCACAAAGAACATGACACAACTGGACAATAAATATACCTATATACAGTGATATGTTAGAGAGATGCAACTGTTAAATTTTCAATGTGAACATTTGCACCACAGAAATCTGCAAATGCTACAAATTAGGATTTGAGCTACTGTTTTGTTGGCTATCTAGATGCTATTTAACATTTTTATCTAGATGGGAGCTGAAGATCTTCCCTGCCCATTAATGGGCCTCACATGGAGCCTAAGAAGAGAAGCTTGATTAGGGGAGGCTTATTTTTCAGGAAGGCCCATTCTTTTGTTATTTTGTAATTAGGCAGTGGGTCGAGGGTTGTGATGCTCTCTGACCCTGAAGAAGTGTATATATACTTTGAGGTTAGCATTTTGCTTTGGGGCTCACTCACTGGAAGAGTGTTCATATGATTTGGTCAGATGAGACTCTGGGTAGCTGTTAAGGAGCCCCCCAGCTTTGAAAACCCAGATGATGGTGCTTCTCTCTCTGGTAACTATATATGTAATGGTCAGAGAGTCGGATCTGTCTGTTGATCTATGATGTATGCATTATTTGGTCAGATGGTTAGAAGCCCTGCCTGTTGGTCTTTATGCTATTTGAAATTTCTGTTTGTAATTCCCGTTTGTATTTTCTCTGAAGTTCAGGGTGCTGACTTTTTCCCCTGAACTAAGTAAATTTTACATATGTGTGTGTGGGCGTATGTTTGATTAAAGTAAGATTGTTGACCCCTTTTGAGTTGCTTTCCTTTAGAAAAGCAGATCAAAGAACCTGTGCTAGCTGCCATTCTGCGTATGCCAGGGTGCTTGCTGCTACACTGGACTTAAAAGAGTGATAGAGAAAATGTTAATATAGATTAAACTTAAAAGTATATTGTTCATACATTTGCCCCCCAGAAAGCCAGTTGTTAAACATTTACTAGCACATCCCTACCTACAAATGTACGTGTCATTCCCTTCATTAGAATGTAAGATCCTAGAGGAGAAGGACTGTTTCGCTTTTTGTCTTTGCATCTCCAGAGCTTAGCACTGTGCCTGGCATATAGTAGGTATCAACATTTGTTGATTCTGCGATCCTCAGGGATCTGGGCACTGCCCTATGCTAGTTAACATTTTTATCAATGACTTGGATGTATTCACAAATGGCATGCTTATCAGATTTGCAGATGGTACAATCTGGAAGAGATAACTAACACATTAGATGAAGAGTAAGGATCTAAAAAAAGAGCTTGACAGCCGGGAACACTGAATCAAATCTGATAAGAAAAAATTTTATTGGGATTTGCGGTAAAAAAAAAACCAACAACCCACAACCCCACAAACACAAAATGGGTGAGGCATGGCTAGACAGTAGTGTGTTTGAAAAAGACCTGGAGGTTTTAGTGGACTGCAAGCTCAATATGAATCAAGGGAATGGGATATAGTAACCCATAAGAAAGAAAATGCAATCTCGGGTTGTATTAAAAGAAGTCTAGGTCATAATCCCTCTTTAAGTTGTCCTGGTCAGACCAAGCCTGAAACGCTAAGGTTAGTTATGGGTACTACTTTTTAGGAAGGAAAGTCATTAGTTGGAGCATATTCAAAGGAAGGCAACCAGGATGAGAAAGGGTCTCAAGATCACACCACAGTAGGAATTGGTGGAAGGAGCTGAGGTTTTTAGCCTAGAGAATAGACTTGGAAAATGTCTATGTTCAAGTACTGTAAGGACTGTCATTGTGAAGAGGGTTTAAACTTATGGAGAATCATCAATTTAGAGCTGGAAGGAATATTAGAGGCTAGCAAATCTAACCACCTTGTTTTATATATCAGGTTACTGTGGCCCAGAGAGTTTGAGTGACTTGCCCAAGGTCACATAGCTAGAAACTGACTGAGGCAGAATTCAAAATAGGTCTTCCTGATTCTAAATCCAGTGCCCTATCCACTACATCATATTGCCTCTCCAGTTCTGCTTGGCCCCAGAGGACAGAACCATAAGCAAATGTTGAAAGTGGAGAAGAGGAGAATTTAGGCTTAACAGAAGGAAAAACTTCCTAATAATTCGATCTAGTCAAAAGGGGAATGGTCTGCCCCAGTAGGTGATAGGTTCTTCCTCAGTAGAAGTCTTCAAGTAAAAACTAGCTGACTGCTTGTAGGGGATGTTGGAGAAATGTTGTTCCATGCAGAGTGGATTAGATGTTCTCTGGGGTCCTTTCCAAATCTGAGCTTTTGAGATTCTGGGAGTTTTGATTCTTTGGTTTAAAGAGTCTCTGACTGGACAGAGGTGCAATTAAAGATGTTTTCATTCTGGAGCATTAGAGATACAGTTCAAGGTGAAGTAGCTGTTTGTCCCTGAGGTGTTTGGGAATTTGTAAGAAGGGGGTGAAGCAGGGCAACAGAGAGATATGAAAGAGGGAGCCATTTAAGAATGGGGGATGGGGAGGAGTGAACAAAAAGATAATTGACCTGAATGTTCCTAACATATTGGCCTTCTGTGTTGCGGCAGGGAGGGAAATTTTGTTTCTCTGTGGGACCCATAATCTCTCCTTGTTGGATCAGGCTTGGGTTGGGGCTTAAGATACTTGATCCCCAAGACACCTGCTGACAATGGCCCATGCAGTATCAGTCATGATGCCCATATTCCTTGCTTAAGAACCCCTGGGACTTTGCCTTCCATCCCTCGCCAAGCCTTTGCCTGGGAATCGGGCTGGGGGCCAAGGCTAACAGTTTGGCAGAACTGGAAGAGGGGCAGGCTAACACAGCTTTTGTCAGGGGACACCCCCTTCTAGGGAAGGGATTTGGGAGCCTCAGGCAGCCCAGAAGAGAGTTCTGTGGCAGAAGGAATGGGTGATCAACCCCTCCCCAGGGAAAGACAGAGCACTTCAGCAGTCCAACTGGGGCCAGCTTGTTGCTCAGGGACAAGAATGTGTCTAGCCATAGAAGGGGTAGGAGTGATGCTGAAAAACCGATCCTACTCAATGAGCTATTTATAGGCCAGAGCTGGGAGTCTCACCCTCCCTACCCCCTAAGCTAGCATCCACCTTTTCTCATTCTTACTCCTGTCCTCCCATCTCATCAGGTGTCCCTGCCAAGTGCTGGGGGCGGGGAGAACTGGGAGAAGACAGGGATGGAAAAGAAATATCCTGGGAGGGGAAAATCCTTGGAAAACCAGAGTCAGGGCTGAAAGGGACAATAGGGAGCTCTGGAAGTTGGTACCCAAGCAGGAGGCTGTCATTTCTTTCTTCCTAGACTGAAATCTTAACCACCTCTCTGGTGGGGGATCAGGAGAGGTATCACAACTTCTCATATTCTCACACACTCAGTCAAATACCTTCCTTCACAACAGAGAGGACTACAAGCTCCCTTCTTGACCCAGATGGACAAAGGTAGGTACCCCCAGACACACACCTGGACTTCTATTGACTTACACTTTTGCAGAGAGCCATGAAGAGACCTTTAGAACATTAGAATATCAGAGTTGGAAGACCATTTAATCTAACCCTCTTATTCTCCAAAGAAGCAAACTGAGGCCAGAGCAGTTAAGTAACACATCAAAATCAGTCACATGACTGGTAAATGTGGCTGTGTAAAAAAGCCCAGACTTTGCTCCACACACCAAGGCAGGAGACACACAAACACTCCCCTTATTCTCTCCACAACACACTTTCTGGCAAACACAGGCTCATAACCCACACACGTGCTCTAGCACTAATACACAACAAGACTTCTACAGAAAGACTCAGAGACATAATACCGCCGACATAGATCCGTTTAGAAGGGGTGAATGAGGCTCCCTCCTTGGGACTTGGGGCCAGTAAAAGTGAATGCGACCCTGAATTCTCAAGCTCAGTCCTCAGAGCTTTCTCAAGCTTGGCCTTAAGGGTAGACACACCTACCCAACCACTCATCCACCTCCTTTGTCCTTTTACCTCCCTCCAAACCCCAATAATGGACTAGGGAAGCCTCAGGTTTGTGTCTCGGCCCCTCCGCCACCCCTAACATCAGGTCAGTTGGGGGATGGATTGAATTGGTGGATAGGGGTGGAGAAGCATATTCGGTCCTTCCTGATGGACAGTTGGGTGGGGGTGGGGGTGTCCCTCCATCACTCCCAGAGCATCTCCAAGAGAAGTCTCTGGACCGCAAGGAGGGAGAAGTGGGGGGAACGAAAACTGAAGGAGGGGGAGTTTAGAATGGGGAGGGGGACACGGGGGGGGGGGGGCGTGCAAAACTGGCAACGCATGCGCACTCCAGTCTCGAATCCTCTTTATAAAAAAGGGAGAAGGCGAGGAAACCGCGGCGACGAAACCTGGGACGCGAGGCCCCCAGCGCCGGCCACCTGCTGGGAGTGGGGAGTGCAGAGCTAGCTGAGAGCCAGCTGGGCCCCAGGCGGGCGGACAGGCGGGCGGCAGTGCAGCGGCCGCGGGCACCCCGGTTAGAGCGCAGCCGGAGCCGGAGCCCCGGCCGCTTTGTGCAGGGCTCTCCTTGGCTCGCTTTTCTCCCCTCTTCCCTCCCCCCGATGCGGAGCCGCCTACCCGCCCGGGCACCACTCCGCCTCGCAGGCGCTGCGGGGATGCGCCGGCGCTAGGAGCGGGCGCCGCCGCCCCCTTGGCCCGCGGGCGGCCGGACCCACGGACGGCACAGCAGGAGGAACCCATACGCAGGTGGGTGCTCGTCCCGGGTCTGGGCCTGAGACGAGGAGTGGGGGGTAGACTGAGGGGCGGTGAGGATACGTCCAGAGTCCTCCTGTTTGGGGCACAACGCAGGCTCGGGCTCCGGCGCCCGCCCCGTCCTGGCCGCCGGCTGAATTCTACCAGCTCTGCCCGACCTGGGTAGGGGTGTTGGCGGTGGGAATTCTAAGAGATCTGAGCCAGCTGCAACCCCTGACTTCTTCTCCTGGGACTCTGGGAAAAGGGGAGTTGACAAATGACCCGTCCCTGGAGGCGACTGACTCCTGGGACCCGTGACCGGCGCTTTCCGTACCCATCCCGTTAGTACCCCTGACGTGTCTTCCTCTTGAAGAGGAGACCTTGGGCCGTGTATTCTCTTCCTCCCCACTACCCTGTCAGTGCACTCAAGGGTCTGGGGGGAGGGGGGGACGGGGGGAGGCGGTATGAAGATGGAGGAACCCGCCAGTTAACTGGGGTAGGAAGGGGGAGAGGAAGAAGAAGAGTTTGGGAATTTGGTATTCTTAAAACAAGAACTGAGGGAGGGGTTCTGGGGTCAGCGACTCAGGGAGTGGGAAGCACGGCTGATTGCCCCCAGAGAGAGTGGGAGAGAGAAGCAGATATGATGAGCGGGGGGAACAAGAAGGGGAGGGAAGCACCCTGGTTGAAGGCAACACCCAGGTGACCAAAGATCCCAGGTGATTTGGGTTAGGACTACACTTAGGAGACCCTGGGGTCAGATTGGGATTCGGAAATCAGGTGAGTGGGAGAGCCAGTCAGATGTGGAAGAACTGGACCGTGGTAGCTTCCTACAATGGATTCTTCACCCTATTGCCTCCCTGGGTCAGGAGCAGGAGTTCCTTCCCCTGCCCAGACCAAGGCAAAGGAGGAACTTTGAGGTGGTCTGTATTGTGTCTGTGTGGTCCAGGGCCTGGAGAAAACACCTCTGGGATAGGGAACATGGAAGAAACCTGCCTGGGGATGGAAGTGGAGAGTGTGAGGGGAGCTAATATGAACTGCACTAGAAGCTCCTTCCTTTCAGGCCACATCTAGCGGGGTGCCCTTCCAGCGATGGCATTGGGAGCTGGAAGGACAGGTTTACCAAAAGGAGAATCTGTCCAGACTGCCTCAGAGGAAATGCGAGTGAGAGACTCCCCGGACAGTGTATAATGTATCCCTCCGCCTACTCCCATTCTCCCCCTCTCCATTTCTCACCCAATGCACTGGTGGATATCGTGTTTAGAAGGCAAGTGTTGATGTTGGGGCAGAGGACAGCCCTAAAATACCAATGAGAGAGGGCAGGGGAATGGAAGGGTCTGAAAGGACCAGCGAGGGGCTCAGGCATCGTCACCTGTACTCTTCCAGCCATCACCGTCCTTCCTCCTTCCCTCCCCGCTGCCTGGACCAGCCAGTTCTTCCAAGGGGTAACCCTGGTCAGAAGTCCTGGAGTGGACTGAGCCAGGGCTTTGTTCGCTTATGGGGCTTCCCCAGTGGTGTGCCTGCCTCCTGCTGGTGGCTTTGATTGGAGGGGTGGATTCCTTAGACTGGGCAGCTGCTGCTTTGGCTTCTCAAGCCGCTGTTTTGGGGTGAGGGAGGGTGATGGGATTGGGGGGGCAGAAGAAGGAAAAATAATGTGTACTAGAGTATGGAAGAGGCTAAGTCTAAGAGAAGAGATCATAGCTTTCAGCAGCCACCCCTTCCCTAAAGGCATACCTCCCTCCCTCCTCCCGACCTCCCCCACACACCCCATTCCTCCTCTTAATCTCTTCGTGGCTCTAAGTGCATATCTGGAATGATTGTATGTCCGTGTGTGTTAAGAGGGGTACCCTAGTAAGAGTGTCTGTTGTTGTGACTGTGTGCGCGACTCTGCAGCCATGCCTTTGTGTGTGAGAGGGGATATGTCTGCTGGGGTGTGACTATATGTTAGGATGTGTGTGTGGTAGTGCTTCTTGTGTAGGAATGGACAGATCTCTGGATTTGGCATCAAAGAAACTGGGTTTGATTTCTGGCTTTATTGCCTTCCTGACCTTGGGCAAGTCATATGACCTCTTTGAGACTCAGTTTCCCCATCTGAGCCTTTACATTCCCATGTAAAAATGAAAGGCAGTTCCAGATCCCTTCCAGCTCTAAATTTCTCTCTGTGTGTATGTGTAGAATTTGTGCTTCTTGGCTTGTGACTCTGTATGTGTGTGTGAAGAAAATTATCCGTGGGTTGTGACAATGTAATTCAGTTGTGTCCAAGAAGAACCCAGAATTTAAGGGCCATATCTTTCAGCCTTCAGGAAGCTCCCTGGGATTTTCTGAAGCCAATTTGGCCCCAACATCTCCCTGGGTTTCCCCACTTAGCTAGTGACCCAGTTCCACATCTAGGATTTGTCCTGGTCCCTTTTAAATACCATCACCTGCCCACCCTGGGATACAGGGGATTCCAAAGGGACCATGGTAACCTGAGAGAGATTAGGCAGGGGATGTCTCATCTCTATTCACCAGTCTGAAGATTAAATTTCCCTGTGCTCTATAGCCTATACCCCTCTCCCGAGTTGGTTCCAGCCCTTCCCTGCATTCTTTCACACACACACACACACACACACCACAACACACTACAGATGCAAAGAAAGCAATATTATAACTACAAATGCATACCAACAGAAATGCACCTTCCCAAACTCCTCCACAAAAATACATTAAAAAACATACTCTCACACAGAGACACATGGACATTCACAAGTGTTTCCCCACAAAGGTACCTTATGACACATACCCACACTGTAATCCCTTCCTTCCTCTGAAATATACATATCTTCAGAATTAGGACATCAGGGAAACCCAGTTTAGGAGAGGAAGCTGGATAGCTCCTCTAATCCTCCTCTCTTACCCCTACCCAACCCCCCAACACTGCCATTTGCCCAGAATTGGACTGGATTCCAGCTGAGGCTGGTCTCTAGCTCCCTCTTTGCCTGCACTTGCATATGCATGAGGTCTATGAATTATTCATAAGATGACAAAACCCTTCACAGCTGTGAAAATTCACCAGGACTCTGGAGTGAGGGGTTATTTTAAGAGTGTGACTTTGGGTGACTTGTGTACCGTATGTGTGTGACTGATTGCAGGTACAGGGCGAGGAGGGGGGAGGGTGCTCCAGAGAATGTGGGAATGTGACTGTATGACTAACTGGATGATTTTGTGTCTATGATGTCAACTGAGTGGCTGCCTATGGCTAGGGGTGGGGTGAGGTGGGATATGACCCTGAGAGGGTTTGGCTCTGTGTGTGTGTGTGTGTGTGTGTGTGTGTGTGTGTGTGTGTGATGAGGTTGGAACATACCGAATGCCAGTATTTATTAGCACCTGAGGGAAACCCCATCCTACATCCCCATCCATCATCAACAGCCTGACTCATTGCCTTCCTGCCCCTGGCCCTGAGCAAAATGGATTTTGCAAATTGATTTTCATTTTAAATGGGGATTAAAGGAACCTATGGGGAATCTTTCTGTAAAGTGAACACCTTTCCCAGCTCCTATCACCACTTGTCTGGTAAAATCCTAACTCTCAATGTTGTATTTCCCTGAAGCAAAGTCCACCTTCATTTTAGATTGGGAGAGGGGTATGATTTGGGTCCAAATGGAGTCAAGTGCCAAGCAGTCCCTTGTCAAGATCCAGGAAAAGAGAATGCACTATCCAGTGGGATGCTCATAGGTTAATAGTATGATGGTCTGGAACCCAGAATTTGCACTGCAGGCACCCACTTCGGAATGTCCAGCTCTCATGCAGAAGTTAGGAAGGATCTGGCTCTGGAGTCAGAGATCCCAGCTTCAAACCTTATTTCTAATACTACCTGTGTGACCATGAACAACAGATCACTACAACTCTCCAGGCCTTTTTCCCTTATCTATAAAATGAAGGTGTTAGACTAGAAGTCCACTGAGTTGCCTTCCAATTTGAGATCTATAAGCCTATAATCCCATGACAACCAGGGGCATATAATGGAGGTAGATAGATAGATAGATGGGTGTATGTTGGGGGTGGAAGTTAAGGGACTGTTCAGGTCCTTGGACTGCTATGCTAAAGGAACCTGTAAATCATCAGTTTAAAAACCTTTTGAGTATAAGGATTCTTTTTTAATGTCAGCATTTTTTTCTTTTCTTTTTTGAATGCTTCTAACACAACAGCAGCTGCAGTTTTAGTATCTGTTGATTGAGAAAATACAAAGTGAGATCAAAGCTACTTTGAATGCTGTAATACTTTTAAATAAATTTATGTTTTGTTTAAAAGACATCTATATGCTTTTGGAAAATAGCAATGCATATTTCTGTGAGACATTATTCAGCTTATAGAAGGTAGATTTGCTTATTTATGGGTTTGGATTTGGATTCAGGGAGCTCTTGCAAAAATCCCCCTGATCACAGGTTAGAAATCACTGCTGTGAGCAACAGACAACCACTGTAGTTCCTCATTGATCTCTCTCCTAACCCAACAATCTAGCAGAAGTAACCAGATTTATCCTAGAATCTTAGAACATAAAATATCAGAGCTGGGAGGAACCTTAGAGCATAGAATGTCAGATCTGGAAAAGACCTTAGAACACAGGATTTCAGAGCTGGGAGGAACCTTTGATGTAATCTAATTCATCCCAATGATTTTTTAGAAGAGGAAGCTGAGACCTGTAAAATTCAGTTTTATAAAGCACAATTCTGATAATAGCAAATTCTACCCTGACTACAGCAGTCCAGATTCCTTATTCTTATTTTCAAAGACTTATATACTGAGGCCTTGTCCTTTTACTTATAACCCATACCATTGATACCAAGGGTCAAGGAGCTCCTTCCTGACTGGCTCCTTATGTTAGGATCACAGCTCAGAAGGCAGGGAGGACTTCCTAGCATCAAGTGCTCCCTCAGCACCATGGACAGTGTTCTGTTTAGGCGGGACTCTAACCTTCCCCATCCAGGAGCCATGCAGTGATGCGATGCTAGGGCCATAACTACAAGACCTGAAGAAAATTCCATTGTTGGGTGACTTACCCAGCACTGAAAGTTTCTTTCTCAGTGGGAAGCCATTCACTTCTTCCTTTCAAACTATAACTATGCTCCTCCATCCTGCTCCTCCTCAGTGCTTCTTTACTTTTTGTCAGACAGGGGAAGAGAGGTCAGTCTCAGGTCTTGTTTCCAATTTCAAGGGAGGAATCAAAGGATCATAGACATATGACTTAAATCATAGATTTCAAGCTGTAAAGGACCTCAGAAGTCATTGAGTCCAAAAACTTTATTTTACAGATGAGGCCAAGAAAGGTGAAGTGACTTGCTTGGTCACATAGCTACTTAAGTGTTTGGATGGGATTTGAACCTAGGCTTTCCTGATTCCAAGATCAACACTCTATCCACTACTGGGTCTGAGCCAATGCTGATTGACTTTTTTCTACTTTGGTTTTTTTTTTTTTTTTGGGTAATTCACACTCACTCAACCCACTTCTACCCTCTGTGCCAATCCCTCCTACCTCACATTCAGAGCACCCTCCCTCCTCCTATACCCAGGGAAATTTCAAGGGCTCTCTTTAGGAGGTGATGGATGGGGAGGCTAATTATAATTTGCCCTTATATCCAGGTAAAATTCTACAATTTGGTAATAAACAGAAGGAAGCCTCAGAAGTGAGCACCCCGGAGTTCTCAAGTGGAGTTCCCAAAAGAGGCTTCAACTCCCTGATTACAAGTATATGACCCTCTGCTCTGACAACATCATCCACCCCAAAGCTGGCATGCCCTTGGGCTTTTATGAGAATCTAAATTGAAAGACCTGAACAGGAAGGGTCCTTAGAAACAAGAATGTGAGAGCTGGAAGGGCTGTGAGAATTTAGAACCTAGAATATCAGAGCTATCTCTGAGAGGTCATCTAATCTAACTCCATCCCCCTATTTGAGATAAATAAATTATTTGCCCAAGATTCAATGGCAAAGCAAAGACCAGAATCTAGATCTCATGACTCTCAAAGTAGTGCCTTTTTTTCTTCCTGTTGAACCACTCTGATACCCTGGGTGTTTAAGCCCAGGATACAATAAAAGGTGGGTCCCTAGCTGAGGCAGATAGTTTAGACTGCAGAAGCAGCTGTCCAGGGTGGCTGGTCCCTTGTTAATTAAATGGATGCCAGAAAGCAGGCTCCCTGGGGATTAGGGTATGGATAGAAAGGGGAGGATTACAAACCCTTGGTGTTGCCTGGTGTTACACATCAGGGGAAATTCTCTTTGTCCTATGAGACATTTCTTCCTCTTGTCATTTGAGGAACCCTGGAATAAAATCCTAGAATCTTGGATTCATGGAATAGAACCTTAGAAAGATGAGACAATAGAATCATACAATAATTCATTTGTTCATCAGCAGACATTTGCTAAGCCTCTATGTAGCTTGCTATGTTCATTACTAGAGCAGACACAAAAATGGGCAACACTAATAAAACGTTTCTCTGGCTCTTTCAGCTTTACAAAGTGTTTTCCTTAAAATGATCCCATGAGACAGGTAATTTGAGTGTTAGGAGGAACTAGGACCCAACAAAGGAAGTAACTTGACCAAAGTTGTGATGCTAGAGAGGAGCAGAGCTGGGCTTGGGACGCAGACCCTCTGACACCAAACTGAACTCCTTCCACTACATTACCCTACCCTGCCCTCCAGGAACTTGTGTGGGGTGGGGAAGGTCCAGAGAGAGGGAGTGATAGCCTTTACCCTGATCAGACCACACCTGGAGACTTGAATTCAATAAGAACAACAATAATAGTTAACATTTATATGAAACTTTAAGGTTAGCAAAGTAATTTGCATGTTACATCATTTGATCCTTCACAACAATCCTGCAAAGCAGGATTAATTATTATTAATTAATATTAATTATTAATCCCCATTTTTTACAGATGAGGAAACTGAGGCTGAGAGAGTTTAAATTAACTTGGCCAGTGTCTCACAGCTAGTAAGTGTCTGAGGCTGGATTTGAACTTGGGTCATCTTACCTCCAGGTTGATTGCTCTAGCTAGCCACTGCACCACCCAGCACCATTCTGGGTATATCTTTTTCGGAGATACCCTGACAAATGGGGATACATCCAGAGGAGCGTGACCAGGACAGTAAGATAGCAAGAGATTTTGCTTAGATGAGGACTGGTTGGAGAAACAGTGAATTTTTAGCCTGAATAAGAGGCTTAGAGATGACAATTGTCTTCAAGTATTTGAAAGCTTGTTTTGTGGAAGAGAAATTAGACTCATTCTGCTTGTTGCTAGAGGGCAGAACTAAGAACAATGGGGAAAAGTAGCCAAGAGGTGGGTTTGGGGCTCTGTATGTAAGAAAAATCTTAGTTACAATGAGAGGTATCCAAAAAATGTAATGGGTTGCCTCAGGAAGCAATCTGTTCCCTATCATTAGAGGTCTTCAGCTGGAGACTGATCATTCATTGAAATTATGTACAAAAGGTTCCAGTATAGATTGGATGGAATGACCTTTGAGGTGCCTTCCAGCTCAGAAATTCTACGAGAGCTGAAAAGGATCTTAGAACATGGACCACTGGTGCCTGAAGGGATCTCGGAGACCAAAACTAGTCTAGGGACTCTCAAACTCTTTTAATATCATGAACCCCTTTGCTATGGACCCCTTTGCTAAGCCTGAAGAACAATGTTTTTAAGTGCATAAAATGAAATACATAGAATTACAAAGGAAACAATTATATTGAAATTCAATTATACAGTTTTTTTAAGAGTATGGATTCCAAGTTCAAAACCTCTTAATTCAAAAAATTCATTTTAGAGATGAGGAAATTGAGACCCAGAAGTACAGTGAAGCACTGACCCAAGGTCGCATAGGAAATGTGTAGGAGAGAATGAGCAAGAAGCCAGGCCTCCTGATCCCCACTCCTATATTTTTTTCCATTCTACCATCTTGTCTAACCCCTTTCGAAGATTAAGCATTTCTGAGTCTGGAGCAGAATTAGTTCCCTTATGGTTCTCTCTACACTTCCATAGTCCTTGTTTATCTACCACTAAGCCAGGATTTTCTTCCCAGGCAGGGTTTCTTTTGACCACATCATCTGTAGGGCCCTGATGAAGCAGAGGCATTGAGTTCTGAAGCCAGCTAGGGCTACGACTAGGGCTGGGAGCGTCTGGGACATGGCGCAGCCTTCTTTGAGGGCTGGTAGGGAGAATTTGGGGTCAGCTAGGTGGCGCAGTAGATAGAGCAGCAGGCCTAGAGTCAGGAAAACCTGAATTCAAATGCAGCCTCAGGCATTTACTAGCTGGGTGACCCTGGGCGAGTCACTTAACCTTGTTTGCCTCAATTTCCTCATCTGGAAAATGAACTAGAAAAGGAAATGGCAAAATCATTCTCGTATCTTTGCCAAGAAGACCGCAGATGACATCACAAAGAATCAGACATGACTGAAACAACCGAACAACAGCAAGAGGGGAAACCTTCAGAGGCCCTTGCCTCCAAAACTGGGACCCGGAATGTCGGAAATCTTTACGAGTCAGAGAGGTCATTGAGAGGGGGTAGAAAAATGACTTTCTGGCTGCAAAGAGGATGGCATGACTTTCCTCAGGGCCCACCTCTTCCAGGAAGCCCATAATGTTTATCTGAGCAGGGTCTGTGGAGAAGACGGCCACTCTTTTTTTAAAAATAAGTTTTTATGTAAATATTGCCTAAAATTTCTCCTGCATTCCTTTTCCTCCTTCACATCCATTCCGCATAACAAATAATACTTTTTAAAAGAAAAAATATTAAAAAGAGAAAAATATCAGCAAAACCTGTCAATACATTAAAAAAAAAAATCTGCAAATACATGTAATAGCCTACCCCGGTGGACCTCCTCCTCCATCTCTTCAAAAGAGTCAGGGGAGGAAGCACATTCACTTTTTTTTTGGAGGGGGGAAGGCAGGGCAATTGAGGTTAAGTGACTTGCCCAAGGTCACACAGCTAGTAAGTGTCAAATATCTCAGGCTGGATTTGAACTCAGGTCCTCCTGACTCCAGGGCTGGTGCTCTATTCACTGCGCTATCTAGTTGCCCCCACATTCACTTTTAAAGCCAGACTTTTTCAGCATAAACTTTATGGCAGAGCTTAGGGCCTATCTGTCCATTACTCTGGACAAGTGGGATCTGGGTTGGGGAGAAAATTTCATGTAGGATTTCTGGTCTAGGTCCCCAGTAGTTTTCTTGACATCCCCTCAACCCCAGGGAACTTAGGTTATGCTATCAGAAAGTTGGGATGGAGGGTGGCATTGAATGGTAAAGTCAGGAAACAAAAAAAATTAGATCCAGAGAGACACAAGAAAGAAGAAAAGGGAGCAGGAAAGAAAAGGTATGGAACTTATAACAGATACAGAGACACTGAGACAGAGAGAGGTCAAGAAAGCTAGACAGACCTGGAAAAAAAAATAAGAGAGAGAGAGAGACCCAGAAAGAGAGAGACCTAGAAGGTTAGATAAGGTATTTAGTGGGTTAGGGATGGAAAGAGAGACATTTGGAGGCAGATAATGGTTGTGGGGGGAGAGTGGGAATGGTGCTTCTCATTGCCCTGGGGATGGATTGTTGCTCATTAACTTGGAGAGGTGCATACACAGCACTGACCTTGACAGTACCTTCCTGAGCCAGCTTGCTTGTAGTACAGTTTATTGAGATGATGAGAGTAGATGAGATGGAGTGGATTGCTATTTTCTTTTTACAGAATAGTTGGGCATATCCTTGGACCTTGGGAACCATTGTGTGTAAGTAGTTGGGCTGTGAGGGTTCCTGTGTTGGGACAAGAGGGTGGTACTATGCTCTGATTGGGAGGACATTGCTATGTATATGGAGGGACTTATGGGTCCCTGTATGTGGAGAAAGTGGCCTAAGCCTTCAGGAATCACTTGTGTTGTGTGTTCAGTTTGGTGGGACTGAGCCCTGAGGATTCTGGGGATGGTACATGGGAATTATTCTTTGTGTTATATTAGGAAATGGGAGAAGACAGACCTGGATGCATTGTAATATAAAGTCCACTCCATAGAGAGGAATTGGACAAAGTTGTCCAGCTGTTCTGGGGCTGTATAGGGAGAGGAGGGTCACTTTGGGATGTTGTGAAAGGACATTGAGTCCCTAGGGCTGTACCTTTGCTTGGAAGAGTCCACTTGCCTCCACACTAGGCCTTCTTCTCGCCTCATTTTGGTAGAAGAAGGCACGGATCCAGCTGCCCCAGCTAGCCTATTGCTGAAAAGTCACTAACCAGGAGCTGAGAATGAGAGAAAGCTCATCTTTCCTCTTCTCTCTTCCTCTTTTTTATTCCAGGTTCAGGATGGGGAGCCCATCTTTCTGGGCTACCCGCAGCCTGCTGTTCCAGCTGTTACTGCTCTGGGCCTGGGGGCAGGGTAAGTTGGTACCTGGGGAGATGGGGCAGAACCAAGGGCAGGAAGCAGGGAGGGGAATCTTTGCTCACCCTCTGAGATTCTCCCTCTGCCGTCTCCCTTCCTGTGGCATTCTTTTCTTTCTTGGGTCCCAAGACTGGGATCTGACTCTGGGCTGGGTAAGGCCCAGGATTCTTTGCAGAACTAGATCTTGTCTGAATCCCCCTCTCCTCTTTAGAGAAGGGGCTTTAGTCATTTGTTTGCCTAGGTTAAAGACCTCTGTTGTTGCCTTTGTACCTTCCCCAATTCCACGATATGATTTCGGACTTTGCCCCAAGTTCTGGCTTACACAGATCCTATTTATTCCTCGTTTACGTGTTGCTTTCCTGATTAAACTGTGAGCTCCTTGAGAAAAGGGACTGTTTTTCCTTCCATTATACCCCTTCCTTATACCCTTTATAGCACAGTCCTTAGCACATATAGTAAGTCCTTATAACAAGTCCTTAATAAATGCTATTTCACTTGACTTCCCTCTCCCAGCCCACAAAAGTCCCCCTTGCACTATATCTAGACTTAACTAACCTATGGTGGGGAACCTCCTTCCTAATGAGTTCCCAGGCCTGTCCTCAGGCAGCTCATTCCTGAGTCCCTAAACTCCCATACCCAAATACTGCCTCCACATTAGATGCCTCTGGCTACACTATCCTGTCTCTTTTCTTCATCATAGAATTTAGGCATAGATATGGATTTACAAAGAAGGAAATAAAATGCTAGAAATGCTATATTGGCTGCTTCTAAATACAGGCTGAATTCCTAACAGGAAAACTATATAGGCATATACTGAAAAATAATTGCACAAACTGACCATACGCCCACATTGGATTTACTTTGAAAATTTCACATGGTATCTTGTACATGTATTAACAATTCTCTCTGTTCATACAAAGATAGGGGTTTTAATGATTGAAATGAATAAAACTCAGCTTGATTCTAGCCTCATTCAGACTTTATATAAATCAGCTTTGGGGACAAGGGGTGGCCTGATATAGTAATCCCCCCAATTTAAAAGGAAATATGGAAAACTGTCCCTCAATATTCTCTATTTTCCTGCCTGCTTTCCCTCCTAATAAGACTCATACCCTCCCCCTCCTGGGAGGGTGGGAGACAGAAATGCTCAGACCTGCCCAGCGTCTGGGAGGGAAGGAAATGACCCTAAGAGGCCTTTGAAGCTGCCAGAGAATATACTTATGCAAATCTATGCAAACTTGCACATGTCCTCATTAACACTGTCATGCACCTGATAGACCCTTCCAGTGAAAGTCTCTGAGGGCTTGGAGGAGAGAAAAGGGGTGGAAATGAGGTTGGGGGCTGGGGGAGGAGACAACGAGCCTACTATCATTGGTGACTGCCAGGGCAGGGTATGCATAAGAAAAGGATAAAGAGCACAGGATGGTCTTAATAATTCAACACATATTTAATGTATTTCCAACCCAGAGACCTGTGTTGAATGCTGGCAGAGATACATAGTTTAGCCAAGACCTGGTCCCTGTCCTCTTGGAGCTTACGGTCAAGTGGAAGGGTAACATTCACACAGATAACTACAATGTAAATGATAATTTTTTAAAATAATCATTTATATATTAAATGCTAAGTTAACCAGAGAGATGCAAAGTACTTAAGATCTGAGTGAGAGGGTCATTACGGACCAGAAGCATCAGGGAAGGCTTCATGGAGGAGGGGCCATTTGAGTTTGGCTTTAACACCTAAAGGGGATGGCGTAGGAGGAACATTGCTGATAAAGACACAATGGCAAAAGAACACGGTGTATTTTGAGGCAAGGAACTCAGAATACTTCAAAGAATGTCAAAGCTAGAAAGAAAACGAGAGCTTGTCTCATCTCATCCCTTCCTTTTACAGATATGAAAATATAGACCCAGAGAAGAGATTCAGGGATTAGATTCAAAACCAGGTTTACCTGATTGCTAGGCCTGTGGTCAAATACTGTGTTTAGGCTCAGAGGGTCTCAGTTTAAATTCTGTTTACTATTTAATAATAATAATAACTATTTAATATTTAATAATAATAAATAATAATGACATTTACATAGCACTTATTAAACATCGGGCACTGTGCTAAGTGCTTTACAAATAACATCTCATTTTATCCTCACAACGACCTTGGGAGGTAGATGCTATTATTATGCCCATTTTATAGGTGAGGAAACTGAGGCAGCCAGTAGTAACATGGTTTGCCCAGGGCCACACAGCTAGTAAGTATTTGAGGCCAGATTTGAACTCAGTGCTCTAGGCCCAGTACTCTACCCACTGTGCCACGTAGCTGGCCAACCAGTCTCTTAGCCTCTCAGGGCATCAAGTTTAGTCATCTGTAAAATGGGATTATCTCTGAGGCCCCTTTCTGCTCTACCACATGGCCTCATCCATGGGCCCCAGTGACCTATCATCCAAAAGATGGCATTTTCCCTTCTTACTTTTCATGAGATTGTGGAGCCATGATAGCCCTGACTTGGAACCTTCATATGGCTCCTCTCCATCCCTATGATGGCCCCGCTCCTTGGCAGAGTCTTCTGCCAGTGGCATCTGTCCAGGTGCTCATTATTGAATCAACCAGAGAGAGGAGAAACGTGGCTTCCAACCCACCCAACCAACAGCTCAGAGAGGCACTGCCTGTGTGTCGACCTCTGATTCCACTCACTTCTCCTCAGCATCCTCTCTTCTCCATCCCTGGTGTTGGTCTGAAAGCCTCCCAAGCATCACCTCCTGCCCCTCTATCATGGAATGATCTAGACCAGGAGTGGGGAACTGCAACCTCGAAGCCACATGTGACACCCTAGGTCCTCAAATGCGGTCTTTTGTCTGAATCCAAATGTCACAGAACAAATCCATTTGTCCATAGGATGACCTTTCTGTGCAGAGCAGGACAATATTGACATAGAGACAAGGAGTCTGGAGTTTCTTCTGAGTTTGAAATGAATCTTACTCCACTTTACAGAAACCAAGAATTAGCTCTCATCTCTGTGTACAACACTGTACCTCTACATGAGACAGTCCGCAAAATATGGGGGTGGAATGCAGGATGGGAACTTCTTCATGAAGGGGAGAAGTCCTAAAGGTTCCTAGCCTGGCGCCATGAACCCAAGGGATGGAGGGTTAAGGTAGGGTTGGCTCTTAGGACAGTACTGAAGTGAATGAGGAAGGCTCAGAGAGAGTAACCTGTCCCCATAGATGATTCACTGATCCTATGAAATCGATTTAGAAGTAGATGCCTTAGAGACTGTTAAATTCAACCTCCTCTTTTTACATGTGAAAAAAACTAGGGATGAGAGAAGTGTCTAGTCACACAGATCATGTCTGAAGGAGAATTTTGGCTCTAGTCTTCCTGACTCTAGACTTACCCCTATCCACTCTACCATCCAGCTGTGCCTTACCAGGGAGATCTTTGACCAGAAGATCTTCCACTAGTCCAGGGGTCTTTTCTCTAACAGCTCCTCAGCTCTAGTACCTTTAGGTATGGCGCCCAGTTTGCCCCAGCAGCTTGTTGACATATCTGAATTCTGGGAGAAGAGAAAGGGATGTCATATCCCAATGACTAAGGAAGCTCAGATTCTGTTCCCAGCTTTGCCACTGATTCAGTGGGTGACCTTGGCTAAGTTGTGCATGCCTCCTCTCAATTCCCTCATCTGTAAAATGAAGAAATTGGTTTGAGATCTCTTCCTGATCTGACCTCCTTTGATTTAAAAGTCCGATAATGTGTGTGAAAACATTTTGGAACTAAGCACTTTGGGAATATTAAATCCTCTATAAAAGTGAGGCGAACCCCAATAAGAACAGGACAATTGGGCTTTGTCCCTAGGACACTGAAATAAGTGCTCATAGCACTTGTGCAGGTAGAAATGACTTATTTTAGCCCCTAGTTATCAAGAATAATTAGTTAAAATAGGAGACTACCTTATGGGAGCATCTTCTCCCCACCCCCTTTACCCCAGGTCACTAGCTCAGCCCTGCCCCATTCCCTCCTCTCTCCCCAGCTGTCTTCTCTGCTTCTCCTTTACCCCTGCCCCAGCAGAGGACTAAGAAATAACATCCTGGGGTTTCATCCTAGGGTCTTTATCTCTTCACACCAGAGTGCTGTACTGGGGTCCTAAATTCCAAAGTCTCTTTTCCCACTCAACTGATTTGGTCTTTCCAAGTTGATTCACAAGCACTTTCAGGCTGCTACCCCTGAGCCCTACAATTGCTAGCTACAGATGTGAATGCAGAGGTTAGAGTTGGAAGGATCCTCAGAGTTTTTCTGATCTCGCCCCTCTCTTTTCACAGATGGGGCAACTGATGACTCGTCCAAAGTCATTGTGTGACTTCCATCAGGAGATGAAAGCTCCCAGCCCCAGCCTTAGCAGTGGCAAAACTTGTGAGGCAGTTAGTTTGTGTGGTGGATAGAATGCTGATGCTGGAGTTGGACAGTTCAAATCCGTCCATAGATACCCCTAGTTGTGTGACCCTGGGCAAGTCATTTAACTTCTGTCTCCATTTTGTTATCTGTCAAATGGGAATAATAATGTCACCTACCTCCCAGGGTTGTTAGGAGAATCAGATGAGATCATATTTGTGACATGCTATCTAAATGCCGGCTTACTGGCATTCAAACACCACCACTCGCCACTGTACCGTGTTGCTTTTCAGGAAACAGTGGTAGGCTTGGAATCAAGAGAAAGCAGGGTTCAAATTCCTCCTCCGCTATTTATTGGTTATCTGAGCCTGGGCAAGTCACATCTCTGAACCTCAATCTCCCCCCTGAAAAGTAGAACTAGTAATATTTGTAACATCTATGTCAGATATGGATGGCCTGTGTTCTGTACAATGAAGGGAATCTCCATACTGAGGAGATCAATTAGGGTAGGGGTCCCTCACCTCTTTATGTGTCCTTTACCCCTTGGGCAGTCACTCTGGGAAAGCCTAAGGACCCCTTTTCTCAGAATCACGTTTATAAATGCATGAAATAAGGAAAGAAACAATTTTTTTTCAATTTTCAATTTTTTCCCAGTTATGTGTAAAAAACCATTTTTAACATTCATCTTTAAAACTTTGAATGCCAAATTCTCTCCCTTCCTCCCTCCCTCCACCTCTTATTGAGAAGACAAGCACTTCAACATAGGAAACAAAAACGCATTAAGTACCTACTATGTGCTGGGCACTACATTAAGTACTTGATCTTCACAACAACTCTGGGAAGTAGGTGCTATTTTGATCTTCATTTTATAGTTGGGGAAACTGAGGCAGAAGGAGGTTAAGTGATTTGCCCAAGGTCACATAACTAGTGACTGTCTGAGGCCAGATTTGAATCGACAGCCTCCTGATATCAGGTCCAGCACTCCAATTACTGTACCACCAGTTACATAAAGCTATAAAGGAAACCAATTATATTGAATTGTAGTTTTCAAAAATGTTTTTAAAACAAGTTCCTGAACCCGAGGGGATGAACCCCAAGCTTGATGAGATTATTGGCATATACTTACTTCACCTGCTTATTGAAAAAGTATTTTGTAAACTTTGCGATGCAATACAGATATGAACTAGCTGTAGCAGTCAAGGGGGAAGGGAACAAGCATTAGACCACCTACTATGTGCCAGGCACCTGTTAAATGCTTTTCAAATATTATCTCATTTGCTCCTTATAACAGCATTAGGAGATAGGTACTATTATTACTCCTATTGAACAGATGAGGAAATTGAGGCAGACAGGGTTAAGTGACTTGCCCAGGGTCATACAGTTAGTAAGTGTCTGAGGCCACATTTGAACTCAAGTCTTCATGACTCCAAGACCAATATTCTATCGATCATGCTACCTACCTGTGTAAAATATGGTATTAATAAGCACCTGGCCTATTGACTTGCACATAGTAGGCATACAATACAGCTAGGTCTTGATTAGAGTGAATAATGAATCCCCTGAAGTGATAGCACACATTTGAATTTGCACTATTCAAAGTTATAACTGTGTAAAATATGGTTATTGGTTCCAGTTCAATAAAAATGTACAATGCTAATTTGAATAATTTGACCACTTCAGGGGATTTGTTATTCTAACTAATCAGAGCCTAGCTGTAAATCTTTGTTAAATTAAAAGATAGGGAAACAGTAAAAAGAACACTGGTCCATCAGGATCGCTGTTGTTGTTCAGTCATGTCTGATTCTTCATGACTTTCTGGATGATATCACGCTAATACTGTCTGTGGGGTTTCCTTGGCAAGGATATTTCAGTGGTTTACCATTTCCTTCTCTGGTGGGTTAAGGTAAACAGAGGTTAAGTGACTTGCCCAGGGTCACACAGCTAGTAAATGTCTGAGGTCAGATTTGCACTAAGGTCTCCCTGAGTGTTCTATCCACAGAGCTCTGTCCACTGAGCCACCAAGTTTCCTCCCTCATGATACATGGGGTCAAACCCTAGCTCCAACATTCTACTTTGGGCAGGTCATTTCCCCACTCAAGGACTTGGGTTTCCTTGCCTATAAAATGAATGGGTGGGCTAAATTATTGCAAAGAGGCTTCCAGCTTTGACTTTTTACGTTCCAAAGGCCCATCAGTGATGTTTTGACACAGATTTCTATCAGATGAGGAAAGGGGCCAGGCATCAAGGGCTATAAGGAATATGGGAGTTGGGCGGAAGTACATGTCCTCAAGATTATATTCAGTGAGACTAACAGAGCTCTCATTTCCTCTGGCTCAGGAACCCAGGATGGTGAAGAAGTGATCCGAATTCAGAAGGTGACCCATGGTACCGTGCGGGCAGGGCTGGCAGAGCTGGTGGCCCTACCATGCCTCTTTGTCCTCCAACACCCACAGGAGCCTGGCCCTCCACATGACCCAGCTCGGGTCAAGTGGACCAAGGTTCGGGCTGCCTCAGGCCAGAGGGTGGAACTACCAGTCCTGGTAGCCAAGGACAATGTGGTAAAGGTGGCACGTGGCTGGCAGGGCCGGGTGACACTGCCCGGATATCCCCAGAATCGTTCCAATGCCACCCTGGTGCTGGGACCCCTGCGGGCCAGTGATGCTGGCCTCTACCGCTGCGAGGTAGTGACTGGCATTGAGGATGAACAGGACCTGCTGCCCCTGGAAGTGACTGGTCAGTACCTGACTGGGGGGCTGTGGGCGGCCATACTGGGCCTTTAGCCAGGGGCTAGAGAGACCCTTAAACTATGGAAAAGCAAATCCCAGCAAACTGTTTCTTCTTCTTTCCTTCCCTCCTCTTCCCTCTAGGGGTTCAGTAAAGGTAGGGAGGGACCTGCAGCCAAAATGTCTCCCCATTTTACTCCCCATCTCCCCTTACTACAAAGCAGGGAGAGGGAAAGCAGAAAAAGCAGGGAAGGCAGGAAACATGAGATGAGGGTGATAGTACTCAGGGGTTTGTCACGTCCATAGAAATGATCAATTGGTCGGTAAGAGAAGGGACTAGGAAGGAGGGAGAGTCAAGGCAGACAAGATTTGGCATCATGAAATTATAGAATTATTGTTGTTATTTACTATACTCCTGGTTTTATTAATACAGGGAACTCCCATTTGAGGACCTCTCGCTAGCACAGAGAGAGGTAACTCCTTTGCAATTAAACGTCTTAGAGAATTGCCTGTATTGTTGAGAAGTGAGGTGACTTTCCCAAAGTCTCACACTCAGTGTCTGAGAAAGGACTTGAACCAGGATCTTCTCAACTCTCATGATTTTCATAGAGCCATAAAAATGGAATAGAATCAGAATTTATGTAAACGAATGGAACAAGGATAGAATTATGGAATACATAGGATTGCCATATTTTGTACAGTCTAACTTCCAGCCCTATGCAGATGACTTAGAACTAATTCTGTAGCCCTGACCCACATCCCCAGCTGCCTCTAGGATACAGGCTTAGGAAATCCTAGCCTTATAAATCATAGCATTTTTATTTCGCATTGTTCTAGAGCTGGAGAGACCTCAGCTGCCATCCAGTCTGATTTCTTCTTTTACAGATGAGAAATCTGAGGCCCACAAGGGTTAACTGGCTTGCCCAAAGTCACATTGAAGAAGCCTTTAGCCTATTTAGCCTTTGAACCAGGTAGTCTATGCTGTCTCCACCAAGAGGTCCCAGTGGCATTGTAGACCCGCCTTGTCCAAAACCAGGCTTGTTACTTTCCTCTAAAACCTGTTCCTCCTCCTCACTTTACTATCTCTACCAATGGCCACCAGCATTTCCTTCTTCTCCCATATGTGAGACCTTAGGAGAAAGGTGGGGAGGGCAGACTCAGAGGGACTTGAAAAGCATGGAGCAAGCTGAAGGTGGGACTTTATTAAATTCACAATTTTGCAATGGGAGAGGATGCTATATATAAGCAACTCAAACACACATGTCAGTCCAGCAGATATTAGAATAATCCTAGTTTGGGGGGCTTAATCAGGGCAGGCTTCCTGGAGGAGAGGAGAACAGGCCCAAGTAGAGCCCTGAGGATGAGGATGATGATGATGGCAATGATAACTGACATAGATACAGGGTTTTAAGATCCAATAAGTGTATTATATGCATCACCACTGTGACCTCTTAGTGGGAGATGGCCTTAAGGGACTGAAGGTATAAAGTATCACTGACATCACTGAGAGCCTTGCCCCTAATGTCCCTTTTCCATCCATCCCTTCATTCCCCAGGTGTTGTATTCCACTATCGGGCCTCCCTGGGACGCTATACCTTGAGCTTCCAGGCAGCTCGAGAAGCCTGCCGCCGCAACTCTGCTGTCATCGCAGCCCCCCGCCACCTGCAGGCTGCCTTTGAGGACGGCTATGACAACTGTGATGCTGGCTGGCTGTCTGACCGCAGCGTCCGGTGAGCGAGCCCTGGGAGATGGGAGGAGATGGAGCCGCTGACAGCAGGAGAGCAGCAACTTGGGCCTGCCCCTCAAAGCTGGACCACCACCTCCAAGCAGTCCTTCAAAGGTGTAAGTGCTGCTTGGAGGTGATGGGCCAGTGGACCTGATGGCTTTGGGGAAAAGGATGTTGGATCCTAGAACCTTAGAATCTCGGAGATGGAAGGGACCTTAGGGTTCATGTGCTTACTCATTCAATGGCCATCTTCTTCATCCTTCTCCCTATCTCTGTCCACCTACCTCAGGAAGGTGAGAAGGTGATATGAGCTCCAAAGGGTACAACTGACCTTTAAGCCCTGAGACCCTCTCATGCCTGTCTCTGTTATTCCAATATCCCAGGAGAATGGGACACTATAGCCATTAACTAACTAACTGGAATTGGTCTTCTCTTAGGTATCCCATCACATTGTCTAGGCCTGGTTGTTATGGAGACCGGAACAGTCTTCCAGGGGTCCGCAGCTATGGCCGAAGAGATCCTCACGAGCACTATGATGTTTATTGTTTTGCTCGGGAACTAAGAGGCAAGTATAAGACCTACCAAGCCCAATACTTACTATTGCCCACCCTAAGCCCATGCCATGGCTGCCCACCCTGTGTCTTTCCTTCTCCCTGCAACCCAGAGAGCCAAAGCAACCTACCAAGATCGCATATGGATTCTAACTCGGATTGCCCAGCCCCACTGGGGTCCTTTACACTGAAAACTAGTTTCTCTGCCACTTCCCATTCCAACCCTTTCATCTGGTTTGCTTTGGGATGTCTGAGAGCCCAGGATGACCTTCATCTTCCTGTTCCTTTTGATAGGAGAAGTTTTCTACGTGTCACCACCCAGCCGACTCACGTTGTGGGGAGCCCGGGCTCAATGCCAGAGCCAGGGAGCAGTTCTGGCCACTGTCGGTCACCTCTACTTGGCCTGGCAGGAGGGCCTTGACCAATGCGACCCAGGCTGGCTGGCAGATGGCAGTGTTCGGTACCCCATTCAGACACCCAGGCGGCGCTGTGGTGGTGAGGCTCCTGGAGTCCGGACCCTCTACCATTTCTCCAACCGTACTGGTTTTCCTGAACCCTCTGTCAAGTTTGATGCTTACTGCTACCGAGGTATGCATTCATTCAACAAACATGACATTCTGCCAAATGGTTGGGTTCCAGAGATGAAAACATACCTGCTCTAGGGACACTGGGAGAGGATTAGAAAAGGAGATTAGGCAGTAGGAGATTATTCTAGCCCCAGGGCAAAATCTTGCTTTCCTTTTCCTTCTACCCCTACCCATTTCCCCTGAAGAAGCAACTTCTAAACATCTGCTCTAGTTTCCTGCAAACAGATTATTAGGGCTACAATCTATTATTTATTTGGCTGAAAGTTATGAATTTCCTCTCTAGATGGGCTATTGATTTTCTATCTGTTCCCCTGATTCAAGCCTGGACCCTAATTCAAGACTGTGCCCCAATGCTATCAGCTAGCTCTGAAATATGTGATGTTGGTCACAGTTTAGGACTTGACCAGAGAGTGAAGGTAGTTCATAGCAGCCCATCTCCATTGCTATGAGCACAAACACCCCAACATCCATCCGCTTTGTCAGCTCTCTATCCAAGCTGGTCTACTGTGACAAAAGCCAGGGCTTCAGAGACTACCAGTCAGCCACTCAGCAAATGTTTATTATGTACCTACTACATGATATTTCATCCTGAAGGTGATAGGAAACTACTGGAGTTTATTGAATAGGGCATTAACATGGCTAGTCCTGGAAGAACAATTTGACAGCTGTGTTGAGGTTCTACTGGAATAAGGAGAGACTTGGGGCAGGTGGACCCACCAGTAACTATTACAATAGGCCAGAGGTGAGTTGAGAGCTTTCCTAGGGTGGTAGCATATATGAGAGATATTATGAAGGTAAATTTACAGGCTTTGGCAAGAGATTGGATATGGACAGTGAGAGGTAGCGAGCAGTTGAGAATAACACCTAGGTTGAGAACCTGGGGGACTGGAAGGGTGGTGGTACCCTCAACAGTAATAAAGAAGTTAGGAAGAAGGGAGGGTTTGGTGGGGTAGGGAAGATAATGAATTCAGTTTTAGATATGTTGAGTTAAAAAATTCTACTGACTATCCAACTTGAGATGTCCAAGACTGAGTCTTGTCCACCTCAGGGAAAAGGGGAAAGGTTATAGTTCCTCACCTCCTGCTTGTTCCATATGTAATAAGTCTTTCAGAAGTGACTGGGATAAAGGATAAACAATCATCAGGCAAACTGGGAAATGTATGTCCATACAAGTTTCTAAGTTTCTCTGATCCTTTGTCCCAGTCACTTCTGGGAGGCCTATTATGCCCAGAGTCACAACATGTCTCAAGTGGCAACATTAGACCTTAGACCAGTGGTTCTCAACCTTCCTAATGCCGTGACCCTTTAATACAGTTCCTCATGTTGTGGTGACCCCCAACCATAAAATTATTTTTGTTGCTACTTCATAACTGTAATTTTGCTACTGTTATGAATCTATCTGATATGCAGGGTGTATTTTCATTGTTACAAAATGAACATAACCCGCAGGTTGAGAACCACTGCCTTAGACTATAGAATGTCAGAGCTGATTTTACAGAGAGTGAAACTGAGGCCCTGAAAGAGATGATTTGCTCAAAGTCACACAGCAAGTGAGTGATAAACTGGGTCAAAGAATCTCCAGGTCTTGATTACTGGTCCAGACCTAGATGATGATAATGAGAAGAAGAAGAATAGCATTTACATAGAACTAGATGCATAGATAGGTAGTGGTTTGCAAGGCACTTTACATATATTACCTCATTTGGTTCTTACAGCAACCCTGTGAGGTACTATTATCTTTCTCACTTTACAGATAAGCAAACTGAGATAGAGAGAGGTTAAGTGACTTACCCAGAGTCACACAGCTTCTAAGTATCTGAGGTGGGATTTGAGCTCAGGTCTTCCTGACTCCAGGTCCAGCGGTCTATCCACTGTTCTACCCAGCTGCTCAACCACTATCCCATGGAAGACACGTCTGCAACTTCCTGAAGCAAAAGAGTAGCTGAGAGGACCGTAGGTTCATAGATGAGAGTTGGAAGGGAGCCTGGACCTCCAATTTGCCCTGTATATGTCTTGCATGTACATAGTTGTGTGTGTGTGGTCTCCCCGATTAGAACATGAGCTTCTTGAGAGCAGGGGCTGTTTTTTCTGTTTTTGTCTTTCTTTGTACCCCCAGCACTTAGCACAGGGCCTGGCACATAGTAGGTCCTTAACAAATGTCTATTGACTGAGTGGAGGCCATCTAATATAACGCCCCCATTTTATAGTTGAAGAAACTGAGGTTTCCTCATGAAGGTTAAGTGACTTGCCCAAGGTCACACAGGTAGTAAGAGTCAGAGATAAGACTGGGGAAGTAGGTCTTTGTGTCTGGAGAAGGCAGACCCTGGACAGGGTGATCACCCTTCAGGGTCAGTGTGTCTAAAAGGCACAGCTGGCTTTGGGGACTAATCACTCTCTTTCCCCCTCACCCCTCAGCCCTGCATTATCAGATGTGACCAAAGCATAATTAAGGTTTATAATATGCCTTGTCCTGGCCCCCTAATAAAGGACCTTCTGCCTCCTGAGAGACCCTCTACCTCCTCCATCCTTCCCTTCCCCTCATCTCCCAGCTGCCACAAAAAGAGAAATGAGCGTGCTATATAATGAGGCCCTGGGGAGGGAGAGAACAGGCCATTACTTCCTCTAGCTGAGGAGAGGATGGGGTACCAAATGATCTCTCAGGTTCTTCTCAGCCCTGACAATCTAGCTTAAAAGGCCCTCAAAGTTCTGACATCCTCTGTTCTAAGGGCCTCCGGGCTCTGACATTCAGTGTTCTAAGGTCCGTTCCAGTTCTGATATTCAGTGTTCTAAAATCCTCCCAGCTCTGTCATCCTGTGTTCTAAGGGCCCTCTCAGCTTTGATATCCTCTGTTCTAAGATCCTCTCTAGCTCTGACATCCTTTGTTCTAAGGTCCTTCCTAACTCTGACATCCTGTGTTCTAAGGGCCCTCCCAGCTCTGACATTCTGTGTTCTAAGGGCCCTCCCAGCTCTGACATCCTTTGTTCTAAGGGCCCTCCCAGCTCTGACATCCTTTGTTCTAAGGTCCTCTCTAACTCTGACATCTTGTGTTCTAAGGGCCTTCCCAGCTCTGACATTCTCTGTCCTAAGGGCCCTCCCAGCTCTGACATTCTCTGTCCTAAGGGCCCTCCCAGCTCTGGCATTCAGTGTTTAAAGGCCCTCCCAGCCCTGACACCCTGTGTTCTAAGGCCCTCCCAGCTCTGACCTTGTACATTCTGAGAGCTCTCCTTACTGACCTCCCCTGACATTCCATAGAATCCAGGCTCCAGGCTCCTCTCTGCTTCCCTTCTTCTCCCTCCCCCTACTTTCACCTCTCAGCCGCCAGCAAGCACTGTCTGCATAGCTCACATTCTCTATTTTTGGCTGGAACAGAACATATTGGGACAAGATATATTTATCCCCATCCCTGCCTGCCTTGGGGGGATCCACAGGTTCTGTTCCTGACTGGGTTGTTTGGGGGAGGATTATTTGGGCTGAAGAAGAAAATACTGTCCTGTTCCCATCTTGTCCTCTCCCCTATCTACTCCCCCACCCCCAATCCAGCCCAGGCTTTCATTCCTGCATTCCTAGTTTCTAAAAAGGGTACCAACATTGCCCCAATCACTGGATGGAAATGCTAGTGATCCTCGGGACTTCTTCCTTTCCCCCACGCCCCACGTCCCTTCAGTCCCTAAATCTGCCAATTCTCCCTCTGCAACATCATTTTCATCCCTCTCTTCCTGCCCTTAAGGAGCCTCTGATCTTGTCCACAGCTAGGAAAAATCAGAGCTGCATCCATTGACTCCAAAACCAATGCTTTCCAAAGTGGCTAGAAACTGTGCTTGGGGTCAGAAAGACTTGAGTTCAAATCTAGTAAGTGCCTAGGTACTTGCTAGCTGGGTAAGCCTGGGCAAGTCACTTTATTTCTATTTGCCTCTGTTTCCTCATCTGTAAAATGGGTGTAATAACATCACCTGCTTTACAAAGTTGTTGTGAGGATTAAATGAAATTATAATTGTAAAGTGGTATGTTAATGTTAACAGTTATAACTGCTGAAGTCTTAGTGTTCCTGATTCTTTTACAGCCCATCACCCCACATCTCCACCCAGGTACCGAGATAACCCTGCTGCTGATGGGGAGGACCTAGAGGCTCTGTCTGCAGAGGATCTGCCCATCACAGGCCAAGAGAATGTCTTGCCCCTGGACTCCCAGGAACCTCTGGTGTTCAGTGGGATCCCTGCTGATGAACAGTCCCAGGAGCCCTCCCTGCTTCCCAGTGAGGCTGGGTCTGAAAAGGCAGGGGGGACCCAAGTTCCATTCCCTGGGACACCTTCCTTGGTCACAGCCAGGTCCCAGGGGCCAGATGTGGCCAGACAAGAGGATCCATGGCTAAACATGGTAGATAGAACACCAGTGCCTGGAGGTTTCCAAACAGAGACAGTCTTCCCAGAGGGCACAGAGACCCCACACTCAGCCGTGGTAGGGACAGAAGGTGCCACCACAAACCCCAGACCCACAGAGGACCTTAAAGCCAAGAGGACTGTGTCATCTGCTACTGAAATGGGCATGGAGTCTGATACCCAACCAGCAAGCAGTACTGCAGCGGCTCCAGTGGGTACCACGGCAAGGAGGAGGGGGCTGAATGGACGGTACTTCCAGCAGCAGCTTCTGGAGCAGGCAACCTCCAGGATGGGGTGGGGCATCAGGACAGGCACAAGCCCCACTTCCCCAGTCACCAAGGAGGCCAGGAACCATGTGGAGCTGCCCCTAATCACAGCCACTAGGCCCATGCTGGGCCCCCAGAGCACTCTGTCCAATGAGGTGGACAGACCCCACTCTAGTGAGTCTCTCACCCCAACTGGAGCCCTTGTAGGGGACCCTGCAGTTGGAATTTTCCAGAACCCCTTGAGACTAACACTTTCCTAAGAAACCCCTCTAGGCAGCACCGTTGGGGAACCCCAGCTCTAAAGGGGGAATCACAATCTCAGTGAGAAGGGAACTCAGAGGGCATCCAATCCAACCTGTCCCTTCTCCAGCGTTCCCAACAAGGGTCATCCAGCCTCTACCCAAAGTCCCCAGTGAAAGAGAATGTGCTGCGTCCTGGACAGCCCATTCCACTTTGGGAAAGCTCTCATTGTTAGGCAGTCTTCCCTGGAAGCAAGCCCCACTTTGCCTTTTTGCAAATTTTACTAATTGTTCTGCCTGCTGGGGCCAAGCAGAAAAAAATCCACTTCCTCTTCTGAATGACAGTTCTTCAGATAGTTTTTCAGGGACCCAGACCACCCTTCACCTTTCTTCCTCTTCCCCCAAGGCTTTTCCTCTGTAGGCCAAACACACCACGTCCTTCAGAGCATCCTACTCTGACATGATCTGGAAACCATCCCAGTGCCCTTACCCAGTAGCCCCTCCAGCTTCTCAGCGGCCCATCTAAAGGCCAAGGCAAAGGCAGAATCAACTTCCCAAAGCCCAGAATGGTAGTCAGGGGGTCCTGCATTCCCTTCAGCCCTCTCTGTGCCCCGGCAGCTATCTTTTCTTTTAGTTAGAATGAAAAACAGGAGAGACATAACGCCTTCTGAGAGGAGGCCTCTTTCTAGAAGGGTTCTGAGAACAAAGAATGTCAGAACTGGGAGGAGCCTTAAAACATAGTCTAAAGAATGTCAGGGCTGGAAGGATTCCTTGAAAACGACCTTTTCATCCTACAGAGGAGGGACTGAGGCCCAGAGGGAGGAAGTGAATGGTCCATGGTCGTTTTGGCACCTGGAAAGCCTTGGTTGGATTAGATATAAAAGAACTATCCTCTGTGCTGGCATTGTGTCTCTATACATCTAGGAAAGGGCTGCAAAACCATCGTTCTGCTCCTAGCTCTCCACTAACTTACAACATGACCTTGAGCAAGTCACTTTTCCACCTGTACAAATGAGAGGGGAAAAACTAAGGTCCTCTCTAGCTCTGATATTTTGTGTTCTATCAAGCCTTTCTATGCCCATATTAAGTGGAGACTGAGAGGTCCCTTTCCTGAGGGCATTTGTGCAGAGGGAACTTGCCTGGGGCAGTAGCGGGTGAGGTCAACGTTATCCAGATTGATGGAGAACCTGCTTCTGTCTCCCAGCCCACCCTCCAGTGTCAGAGGGTTTGACTTCTCAGGGGTGGGGTGGCAGCGCAAGCCCAGCTGATGCTTTATTTTTCCAACTAAAAATAAATGTTTTGTGGAGGTAGCTCATTAAAACTAGAACTGCAGATTGTAGCAAGCCATTAAGTTTTATAGGGGGAGCCATCAAGAGGACACTCAAGGGAGCAGGCACCTGCAGGGATGTAGGGCTCACCTCATCTGCTTGTCATTTCCTTCTCAACCAGTCACACCCCATGTGAACTGAAGTCTGGGCCTCTAGGCCCCCTCCCCAGCTCCCACCTACTACTTCAACACCCTCTCTAACCACTTTTCCTTCAGGACCCAGAGAAATACACTTGGATCAGGAAGCCTTGAGGCTTAAACCATCAGTCCTGATACCCCAGTTCTGCTACTTTTCAGTAAGAGTTCTGAGCACGCCAGTCCCTTCCTCTCTCTGGGCCTTTGTTTCCCCATCTGTAAATGAAAGAGTTGGGCCACATGGTCTCCAGGTTCCCTTCCAGCTCTGACATTCTATGCTCAAAGGCAATCTGATGCAATGAAAAGAATATTGGTTTTAGAGTTGGGAGTCTGGGGCTTGGAGCCCAGCTCTGCCACTTGTGACCTTAAACACGGCTGGCCTTCATTTTCTTCATCTGTTAAATGAAGGGGATTGAACTAGATGACCTGCAGCATCCCTTCCCACTCCTAAGCCCTCTGTAGACCTGATATTCAGTGATCCTTCCCGTCCTCAAAGGCATCTGTGACCCCATGGGCTTAGATAGTTCTTCCAGTACTCTGCCCATAATTTTATAGAGGGGAACTTGGCCTTCCCTCCTGCCATTTGGGTGAAGTTGAAAGGGACCTGGGAGAAGAGGAAATCATGGAAGAATTTAGGTTCCTGGGGAACTGAGGGATGTCAGGGAAGGATAGCTCTAGAGGGACCCCATAGCTGGAAAAGGGGATCTCCCTTCCATGGCATTGGGCAAGAGAAAGGAAATGCTTCTTTGTTCTTGGGTTGGGAGGTGGGAAGTGGTGGGTGGTAGAGCCTAAGATGCCGGTCTGAGAAAATGAAGCCCCATTCCCATAGCTAAGCCCTGAGGAAAGGGAGGCAAACAATGTTTCCCCCACCCCCAGATCCCTGCCCCATTCTGCCTTAGCTCACAGATGGTCCTAGTTCTCACCATAAAAGCCCACTTTGGATTCAAGTCGCCAGAAAGCCGGCTCTCCCCTTCTCTCCCCTCCCTCACAGTAAACGGTGAGACCCCAGGGCAGCTCATCTCCACTCCCCACCCCCTTTCAACTACAGCTTACTGCTTCCATGGCAACCTGAAGGGGCTAGGATTGGTTGGCGCTTCTCTAGAGCTTCCAAAACCCAAAGCCAACCATGGACTTCTCATGGCCCAGTCCCTGAGGTGGAAGCATTGTACCTGCCATGAGGAACCATAAAGACCAAAGGCCGTGGTCCCTGAAGGGCAGCTGTTTAATTCCATTATTAAAAATAATACGAATAACTCTCATTGTTATAGCATGGGAGTTCTTAACCTTTCCTGTGTCTGTGGTTTTAAAGGCATAAAATACAATACATAGGATTACAAAGGAAATTTTAAAATTAGAGAAAAGGAAGATATAATTTTTTTCCCATCCAAGTTCCCTGAAATCTGTTCATGGACCCTAAGGTAAGAACCCCTGCTATGGTACTTTCAGGTTTACAAAAAAACTTTCTTAAAAAAAGTGTCTCAGGCCCAACTGAGGTAGTGCAAGCGTTATTCTGATTACCGTCTTGCAAGTGAGAGAGATAAAAAGATGCCCAGTAACACAGAAGCACCGGGATTTCTTCCACTATGCCCTGTTGTCTGAATTCTGAGATCACCCGGTCCCCAGAACCCAGCAGGATTAAAAAGAGAGGGCGTTCCCAGGGATATGGCTGGAGCAGCATAGGAAGGGACTGACCAAGAGGAAAATAGCTCCCTCGTGGTGGGGTCCCCCTGACTTACAACCCCAAGTTTTGCCCATTTGGGCATCTCTATCTCTAACCTGCTACGTGGTATTTTTATTGTAGGCTCTTCAGGAATCTGGAGTGAGGGAAGCCCACTGAGCCCCAACTCTGTACCATCACCAGCCCCCAAGAAAAAAGAAGCTGCCTATCCTGGGAGTCAGGATGGCGCCCAGAACCCTGAACAGGGAACCTCAGGCCCCAACAAAGATCCCCACCTGGGCATGGAGCCAGGGGACCCCGAGGACTCTTCAGGGGAGGCCCACGGTGGCAGAGATATGCCTGTCCTGGCCATGCTTCGGGCCCCCAAACCACCCTTAATGTCTCTGCCCACACCAACCCTGGACACTTATCTCTCTGTCAGTGCCAGAGATGACATGGGGCTGTCTCTGTATGGTGGAACCACAGCTGCCCCAGGAATATCCCACAGTCCTATTTCCCCCTACACTGACTGGCCAGTTGAAGGGAGAGACATCCTGGGAGGGACTGAGATTAAGCCAGAGATAAATGGGACTGAGCCACCTGCATCATCCACATTTCCTGGCCCTAAGTTTCAGGATAAAGGAGATCTAGAGACTGATTCCTGGTCCCTGACTATAGGGTGGGACAACCAGCAGCTTGAGCAAGGCCAAGAGGTTAGCCCAACTGAATATGGTAGACCCCATGAGACCTTGGGACCAGGGACCACCTCACCAAATGGAGAAGACACCCCCTCCCTAAGTCCAGGATCTGGTCTGTTGTTGCATCAGGACCTACCTGCCCAACTTGAGAATTGGGAGGAATCTAAAGGAGTGGAGAAGTTTGATTTCTATACATCCATTCCTTCTCCTGCTTTAGTTCTGGGAAGCCAGAGCCTACAGCCCAGGCCTGACCCTGAAGAATGGACCAGGACCAGTGAGCCTAAGTCTCAAGAGAAGTCTAGGCTAGCAACCTCCTCACCCCAGCCAGCTTCTGAAGCTGGGCAATCCCTTGAGCTGCCCTCCACTACCATGGATGCAGTCAGCCCAGCCTCCCCCCAGGAAGGGAGCCCCTTGGGAGAGGTAGCCTTTTTACCCTGGACACCAGGAGCCTCGACGTTAGCCAAGAAAGATTGGGCTACCTCTGTCACCCCAGAGCCAGAGGGAGATGACATCTCTGGAGAGGGGCAGAAGGGGACATTGTGGGAGGCCTCCCAGACCCAGGTTCCCTTACTGCCTGGCCTACTGGAAGAAAGAGAGCCAACCAGAGATACTACCCTTCACATACAAAGGCACAGCCTTCAAATCCTAGACATTCCTGATCCCCAGGAGATTGGACCAAGCTCTGCTTTGGATGCAGGAGTTCAGATTCTTGGAGAGGCTGGGAGTGGAGAAGAGACATCGATAATGGGAGAATTGGAAAGTGGATCATGGGCTGGGGAGAGTAACCGGAGCAGTGAGGGAGGTAAGTACCAAACCAGAGGCAGAAACAAGGGTGACCCTCCCCAGAGGCAGGCAGTGAACTCTGTGTGATGGGCCCTGAGGATGCAGGGGGAGAAGCCCATCTGTGACCAGAGCTTGGTCAGAGTCCATCATCCTCTGGGCCAGTTTTTTGCCCAGCTCTAGCGAGGTGTGCTTTCTGGGTTACTGGTGTTTCTGATTCATTCATGCTACAGCTCACAGCACTTTGTAACCAGAAAGAACCATATGAATGCCAATCACCATTAACCCTCTGATATATTAGCCTCCAATTACCTACCACAGCATGGAAGTGTTGCTGGGCTCTCAAAAGCTAGGCTAGCTTTTGAGAACAGGGACTGGACTTGTCACTTTATTTATACAAGGAACTGCCTAGTTAGAAAACTCTTTTGACCAATACAGTTCAGCACCTTTTCTGCAATTTAATCTAAGTTGCCTAGAACAGAGGCTAAGTGACTTGTGCAGTTCCACAGAGGGCAGCTAGGTGGTGCTGCATTGGATAGCCAGGCTGAAGTTAGGAAGACTCATCTTTCGGAGTTCAAACCTGGCCTCACGCACTTTTTAGCTGGGTGACCCTGGGCAAGTCATTTAACCCTGTTTACCTCAGTTTCCTCATCTGTAAAATGAGATGGAGAAGGAAATGGCCGACCACTCTGGTATCTTTGCCAAGGAAACACCAAATGAGGTCACAAAAAAGTCAAACACAATTGAAACAATGGAGCAACCACCAGTTCCACAGGGTCAGGGCTTCAGCCTTTGTCTTCCTGTCTTCATGGCTGGCTCCCTATCCACTATGTCA
Source organism: Pseudochirops corinnae (assembly GCA_028646515.1). NCBI lineage: Eukaryota > Metazoa > Chordata > Mammalia > Diprotodontia > Pseudocheiridae > Pseudochirops > Pseudochirops corinnae. The sequence goes on from CM053587.1 coordinate 302,294,706, forward strand.
CACTATAAGTTCCAGCAGATCCTCAAAGTTTTGAGTAATGGATGATATGTGCTGTATCCAAGAAACTAAAACTAAACTAAAGCTAAAATCCAAGATTAGGGCTGGATAAGTAGATATGAGAATCATCTGCAAGAGTGAGACAGCTCAGTTCAGAGAGGTTCACCCCCAGAAAGGTGAACTCCAGGTGATGGCATTTTTTTTTTAGCCATATAAGCTCATGAAATCATCTACTAACTAAGGCATGGAGGAGTTTTGGTCCAGTCCTGGTAGAGAGACTATCTACATTCATAAAACCATAGGTTCTTAAAATATTAATATGGATGTATGAGCTTTGGCAATCAAGAAGTGAGTTGGATTCTGAGTAAGCCCTAGGGTTCTGGCCAGTGATCCCACTCTCTAAGCCCCAGGCCCCTAAGCTCTTTTAGTCATTTCCCCAAGGTCTCATTATTCATGATGTTCATCTTTAGGACTACAGGCCACCCTATCTCAGGTTCTCTTTTATCCTGGACCATCAAAGACCAAGAGAGCCTGATCTAGAGACTGAGACCATGAATAGAATTAGATTCCCACATGTTGGCCTTATCACAAATAGGTTTGTGTTTTACAGCTGGTAAGGTTAGATTCCATGATGAACTTACTGATCAGTCTGCCTTCCAGGGGACAGGACACCAACCTAAAGGAGGTATTGGGTCCTGATATATTGCTTCTCTGCAGTCATCACTACTGGGAAGAGCTCCTTAAGTGAAGGGCTGGGAATCAGGAGACTTTAGTTCTAGCTCTAGGGTTTTTTCTGGTTTTTTTTAAATTAATTTCTTCTAATCAGCAAAAATCTGCCTTCTTTTTATTTGGTCCATTCTAATTTTTAGGGAGTTTGTTGCTTGGGCAAGGTTTTGAACCTCTTATGCCAAGTTGCTAATTCCCTTTCCAATTCTTTCTTCCATCTCTCATTTCTTTTCTATTTTTTTCTCTAGCACTCTCATTTCATTTATAAAAAATATTTTAAACTCTTTTTAAAAAAAACTCTTGCTTCATCTCTTCCAGGAATTCTAGTTGAATTTGTGCCCAAGATGTGATTTTCTTTGAGGCTTTGCTTGTAGATATTTTGGAGTCATTATCTTCTGGGTTTATGTCTTGAGCAGCCCTGTCACCATAATAGCTTTTTTTATGATGGGATTCTTTTTTTATTTACTCAGTCATCCAGCCTGCTTCCTGACTTTTTCAAGGATCTGCTCACTTTTGGAGAGATTATCTGGGTGGGTCCTACTGCTGTTTTCTTGGAGTATTGAGCATTTTGTCATTCCAGGATTTCAGAGACAGCTCAGGCTGGAGACCTGGAAATATTTAGTTCTCCCATTTGTCTGATCCAGTGCAAGTTTGATCACTGTCCCTTTGATTTGAACTTTGCAAGTTGCCAAACCAGGCTTGGTCTGAGCAGTAAACCTATGGGCTTGCTTCCTCTGGAGTTTCAGTAAGACTGCTGTTAAATTCAGCCACTATCAATCAGCCAGCTGGAAAGCTTTACTGGTTCATAGTGACAGAACAAGTCTTCCCTTTGGTTTTGGAATCCTTCCTTGGTTATTCCTCTGTAGGCTTCAAACAGGGTTAAAGGTTGGATCTGAGACCCAACTCTGCTCCCGGGGTCTAAGCCACACCACTGTAGTTTGATTATGAGCTCACTTCTCACTCGGTATACAGCCTAAGGACTTGCAACAGTTGATCACCCTGGAATACTATCCCTGTGCACATGGCCCTTCCTCAGTATGCCTTGGATCTATGAGCTGGAACTCGGTAGCGAGTAGCAAAGCTGCCAGTTGGCAGCTACCCTGTACCTTGCATGAGGTCAAGTCACAAAGTTTGGGACCTTGTCTTGCTCGAGTACACAGCTTCTGTCTTCCTTTAGCTCTTGGGCACTGGAATGTTTCATGTAGGTTTATACTCCAGCCAAACCTGGACCCCATCATCCACAGTCTCCTCTATCTATCTTTCTGCCAACCTGGCCAGAAAAATGACTCACTGTGATTTTGTCTTGGATTTCCTAGTCAGGATTCAGTCTGATGTGTTTTCTAGATCTGTTTGGCAGAATTTTGCTGGGAGGAGTTCCTCAATGTACTTATTCCTGCTGCTTTGCCATCTTGGCTCTGCCTCTGCAGCCCCCTTTCCAGTCCTTTTCTCACTGTGTGACCTTCCACGTGTTATTTACCCTGTATGAGCCTTACTTTCCTTGTTTTGTAGTTCAGATGTTTTAATTTTGGGAAGAAAATCAGAGATCTCTAAAGCTTAAGAGTTCCTAAGGCCCTTTGCCATCACACTGACTATTGGATGGAAGATTGACAACATCCAAGCAGAGGGAGGTCTCTCTCTCCACACCCAGGGGTTCATTTTTATAGGATACTAAATCTCAGACCTAAAAGGTACCTCAGAGGAGATCTAGTCCCACCACCTACTCAGCACAGGAATTCTCTACACAGTATCTCCAACATCCAAGTTCTAGTTAACAAGGAGTTCAGGAGAATCCTGAGGCTGGAAGGACACTCAGAAGTTATCTATATATGAACTGCTCTCCAGTTCTCTAGCAATGCTGGTGGCTTTCCTATGGACGGCCTCCACTTTTTTAGTAACCATCCTAAAAGAGTTAGGTAGAACTGTACAGAATGCTCCAGATGTAGTATAACCAAGGAAAAATACATATGGCCAAATTGGAAGTTTCTCTGTTTTGTAGATCAAAATGAGACCTAGGTAACTGGGAGAGTTATAGTGCCCTCAATAGTGATAGGGGGAAGATTAAGGAGAAAAGATAATAAATTCCATTTTGGACCTGTTGAGTTGAAGGTGTCTACAGGACATCCACTTTGAGTTTCCAATAGATAGTTGAAGATGTGATACTGAAGGTCAGCAGAGAGATTAGGGCTGGATAAGTAGATATGAGAATCATCTGCAGGAGTGAGACAGGGGTGACTGGGAGATAGTGGCAGAGGGCATATGGATAATGTCAGATGAGGAGAAGGGGAGAAAATGGAGATCTTAGCAAATAGCTTCATTTTTCCCCAGTAAAATATGAAGCAAAATTTTCAGTTAAGAAGGTAGAAAGAGAAGAGCCAAGGGAGTTTCAAAGAGAGATTTTTAAAAAGTTTGGAAGAGCCCTATGGTAAACAAAATAGTGAATTGATTAGGGAGGTGAAAACAAGATTGCCTTGCAATGGTGAGGGCCCAGTTTAGATTATGTAATACCAAGTTGTAGCAGACCCAAGTCAACATGCTTTCATGATTTCTTCTACCTTCATTCAGCAGTATGTTCACGTGACAACACTCTCCATCTTGTCCATATGAGAGACTTCATCAAATGCTTTACTAAAATACAGATCTCTACAGCATTTCTCTGAAATATCAAAAGGCATTTATTAAGTAGCTTTGATAAACACACCAGGCATTGGGCTAAACGCTGGAGATACAAAGAAGGACAAAAAAACAAACAATGACAACAAAAAACAATCCCTGCTGTCAAGGAGCTCACAGTCTCAAAGGGGAAACAACTTTAAAACAACTATGTACAAACAACCTAAGTACAGAATAACCTGGAGATCATCAACAGATCACTGCATTAGGGGGGGATCAGGAAAGGCTTCCTATAGAGCAGCGATTCTCAACCTGTGGGTCGCAACCCCTTTAGGGGTCGAACGACCCTTTCATAGGAGTCACAGGGGTCACCTAAGACCATCGGAAAACACATGTTTCCGATGGTCTTAGGAGCAGAGACACCGCTCCTCTATTCGTCTCCAGGTGGGTCTGCCCACATGCAGACACACCCACATATGAGTATTAAAGGGTTGTGGCACTAGGAAGGTTGAGAACCACTGCTATAGAAGGTAGGATTTTAGCTGGGACTCAAAGGAAGTTGGGGAAGTCAGGAGGGAGAGAATTCTGGACATGAGGGACAGACAGCCAATGAAAACACTCGGGAGTCTCGAGATGGAGTGTCTTGTATGAGGAAAAGCCAGGAGGCCAGAGTCACTGGCTTGAAGAATTCGTGGAGGGAGTAAGGTGTAAGAAAATCAGAAAGGTAGAAGGAGACCAGGTTATAAAGGGCTTTGAACAATGAATGGGGGATTTTGTATTTGATCCCTGAGGTGATAGGGAGTCACTGGAGTTTATTGAGTAGGAGGTTACTGTTATGGTAACTAGGGAAAAAATTTAAAAGGGAATGAGGCTACTCTGACAGGCTGGACCTGTTATCAATGTTATCAATCACTTCCTTTTCAAGCTGATCACTCTGCATACCTTGAATAATATGCTCTAGAATTTATAAGATAGTCAAGCTCAATCTGCCAGCAGTTTTTAGATTCGCTTCCCCTACTTTTGTAAATTAGGACAACTTTTGTCCTTGTCCAGTCCTCTTCTGCTCTCGAAGATTTTTCATAAATTACTGACAGTGACTCAGCAATCACACCCTCTAGCTAGCTCTCTCTGCACTATAGGCTGTACTTCATTTGTCAAGGCCCGAGGGGTTGGACTTTTCAAGGGCAACTGGCTGACTTAGGAACCTGATGGAGTGGAAAAAGGCCTGGCTGGATCTGGAAGTCAGAGGACCTGAGGCCAAATTTGGGCATTTCTTTTCTGTGTGTCCTTGGGTCAGCTGCAACATTTCTGGGCCTCAGTTTCCTCCCTTGTAAAGTGAGGGGGTTGGACTCTATGATCTCTTAAAATCCCTTTAATCTGTGACCCTACTATCTCTTTAGTTATCTTGAGGATTAACTCCGAATTAGTCATTTTTGTTCTGCCCTTTCTAGTCCAAAGAACATTTTCCTTAGCAGAGCAAACAGAAGTCAAATAAGGACTGGGTAGCTCTGCCTTCTCACTGTAGCCTATAATTATCATCCTTTCCCCTCTGAACAATGGTCACATCTTTTCTTTGATCTCCTTTATTCCCAATATAGGAGGGAAAAAAAAGCCTTCCAACCCTTTTAAATGTCTTTAGCTTTCCACCAGCCTCAGCTCATTCTTAGCTTTAGCACCCCTGACAGTGGTCTTACGAGACAGCGACACAATTTTGTATTCATCCTCTATTACCTGTCCTAGTCCTCACCCTCTTGGTGTGGGTAACAATCAAAGTAGGTCAGCGAGTTTCCTGTGTACGCACACTGGTCTTTTTTCTGTCTCCTCAGAATGGTTTCTCTTTGTATCTTCAGAATTTCATTCTTGAGTTTCTCATCCCTCCTGCAATGACTTTTCCTGTAGGATTTTGGTCCATGGGATCCTGACTCTCTTTGAACCCTTTGAAGGTGTTCCAGGGGTGCATATCAAGCAATGCCCAACTTCCCTTTCCTTCTTTATCATAAAATTCTAAGATTCAGTGGTCCCTCTCCTCCAAGACTCCCCTCTTTGCTACTTCAGCACCTAATTCCTCCTGATTATAGAAGATTAGGTCTAGAATAGAACCTCTTCCTCTTAGCTCCTACATCTTTTGAAGGATGAAATTAGCATTATGGCAAGCCAAGGATTTAATAGCTGCTGTGCTCTAGGCAAAAAGAGAACTCAAGCAGATGTTTGAGATGATTGATAACCAAGCTTCGTGCCACTGTCCCAGATTTGTGATCTGTTTTCTGATGTTTCATCTCTTTCCTTTTCCTGTCCCTACGACACTGTCTCTTCTGTTGCTGCTCACTCAAATGCTCTGCCCTGTGCTGACTTACCCCTTCTACTTCTTAGATTTCCCTACACAAATATCTGGTCTCTTCTTAATGTATAGTGTTATTGCACCATTCCTGTTACCCATTCTGTTCCTTTTCAATAACATATCTCCTTCCAGAGATTTATTTCTGGCATGGTTCTCATACTATGAAGTCTCAGTGATAGGTATGAGGTCTAATTTTCCCTTTTATATTAGGGTCTCTGATTTGTCTTACTTTTTAGGGGGGAGGGGGGAAGGCAAAGCAATTGGGGTTAAGTGAATTGCCCAAGGTCACACAGCTAGTAATATCTTACTTTTTTAAAAAACGCTTTGAATTTTGAGTATGGACATCTGAGGCTATGGTTTTTATTGCTAGTTCTTTTTTCATACGTTATCTCCTACAGATGTCTGGACAATTCTATTGCTTTTCTTCTCCATTATGGTATCATCCCTCCCCCCTCCTTCTCAGCTTAAAGTCATTTTGATCAGATTTGCCAGACAACAGGCAAATGCGCTCTTACCAGCCCTTGTTAAAGCTCTTGTTTCTGATCAGAAGCTTCTTATTTCTGATTTTTTAAACTGTGGTCCAGAAATCCTAATCTTGTCCTTAGATGCCATCTTCTTAACTGGCTGTTTACTTTCCAAATGTGCCTTTCTCTTCTGAAGTCCTTGCCTTTGATTAGGACTAAGGAAGGTAAACACCATTTGTGGCACATGATCCCTAGCAATGCTTTCTAGGATCCTTCTGGTAGAATCGTTGTGCCTGTGTCAATCACCAAAATCAGGTAGTACTCATGAGGTCTGACAGGTATTGAGAAAGTCTTTATCATTTACTAAGCATTTACTGTGTGCCAAAGGATGGCATATTTGGAGTCAGCAGATCTGGGTTCAAATCCTTATTCAGCCACTTACTACATGTATGGCTATAAGCAAGTCACTCAACCTCACTTGGCCTCCATTTCCCCATTTGTAAAATGAGGTCCCTTCTAGCTTCGAAGCTATGACCCTATGTCCCTCAACTGGAGTCACCAGTCCTCACTACTATTCTGTGTATCTTCAGACCCTTAGTGGCAGATCTCTTACTGGGGGCTCCATATAATGATTTCTTGGAGGGTGAGTATCTTATAGCATCCACTTCCCTCTTCTTCGGGAAGAGCCTCATAGCTCTTACTTTGTTCCAAGTGTTCTGTGATCATTCTTCCTTTTCTTTTCTGAGTCTCATTCTTCCATCCTCTCATCTCTTGACACCAGACAGGATTCCCCTCAGCATCTCCATATCATCTTTGTTCTTTGCTTTTATGTTGAAATCCTTCTTTGGGTTTTTATGGAAACCCTTCATTCTCTTCCTGATAACCTGAAAAATCAAAGAGGCATTCCTCAAACCCCTTTGCATTCTCCTTTAAGACAAAGACCAAGTATAGATAACAATTATTTGTCTTCCATGCTAGTGAACTCTGAAATAACTCTTACTTTATCACAGTCTGTTGTCATTGTGCTTCCTCCTTGGTTTTGTAATCCCAAACCCTGTTCTTTGGCCTTACTACGACCTCCAATCCTTTCATCTCTCAGGTCTTTCTCAGACCATCACCCCTGTACTATCTATCCTCCATTCCCTATCTTGACGCATCAGTGAACCAATTCATCTCTACACAGTTTTCTCTTAAGTACTTTACCCTCTTGTCTTACTGTTGACCTTGCCCTGACAAGCCTCAGCCCTGTATTACTCCTACCATCACTCTTACTTATGTGTTGCTGAACAAAGGGGGAAAAAAATCACGAAATCATGCTGACTGGGTCCACTACAAATTTGTTACATAATCTCAACTGGGCCTCTACTAAGGCCAGGCAATCCTTTTATAGCACCCTAATTGACAAACTATCCCACTCACCACCTCACTTTTCCAAACCCTTTAATCCCTCCTCAAACTTCCCATCACTCCCCTTCATGCACCCCACCCCACCCAAGTGAGAGCCTTTTTTGTTTCACTGAAAAAAATGAGGCCATTCTAGGAGAGCTCATTCTTCTCCCTTCCTCATCTTCCACCCCTCAGATGTCTTCTGCCATAATCTTCCCATTCACCTGTCTCACATAATGAGATGGTCCTTCTCCTTGCCAAGGCAAACCTCTCCACATGCACAGATCATCTCTATTCTTTCATTTAAACATGCTCATGGGTCCCCCATTTTCAAGAAACCCCCCATTTGATCCATCCCTGTATCTCTCCTCTCTTTTGTGGCTAACCTTCCTGGGAAGGCTGTCTGCAATGGGTGTCTCCACATCCTTTCTTCTCACCCTCTTCTTAACCTTCTGTAGTCTGGCTTCTGTCCTCATCATTCAACTAAAACTCTTCTTTCCAAAATTGCTGGTGACTTTTTAATTCTCAAATCCAATGGCCTTTCCTCAATCCTTGTTCTTCCTCTCTGCAGCCTTTGATACTGTCAATAACCTCAGCTCCATATTCTCTTCTCTCTAGGTTTCTGTGTTACTGTTTTCTCCTGGTTCTCCTCTTACCTCTTGGACCACTCCATATCAGTTTCCTTTGTTGGATCTGTCTAGTTCAGGGATGGGGAACCTGCCACAGGTTCCCCACCCCTGGTCTAGGTCATGCTTATCAACTCTAGGTGTCCTCCAGGGCTCTGCCCTGAGCCCTGTTCTCTTCTCTCTGTGTGCTGTTTTGCTTGGTTTCAGCCATTATCTCTATGCAGATGATTCTCAGATTTATTTGTCAGATTCTATCTAACCTCTGTCCTGACTGCCATTCTCCAATATCCTATTACCTAACAGACAAATTGAACTGGATGCCCCCAAACAGAACTCATTATTTTTTTCCTCCACACCCTCCCCACTTCTTAACTTCCCTATTATTGTCCAGGGTATCACCATCTTCCCAGGCATCTAGACTTAAAACCTGTGTCTTATCCTCCATGCTTCACTCTCGCCCCCATATCTAATCTATTGTCAAGTCTTTCCATTTCTGCCTTCATAGCATCTCTCCTATGTGTCCTCTTCCCTCCTCTGATGCTTCCATAACCCTGGTGCACATCCTCATCACCTCGCCCCTGAACTAGGCAATAGCCTGCTGGCCATCTTCCTGCCCCAAGTCTCTCCTCCAGACTCTAGTCCACTCTCCATTCAGATGTCAAACTGATCTTCCTAAAGTGGATTCTGGCCCTGCTCGTCCACTGTTTGATAAATTCCAGTGGTTCCTTATTGACTCAGGATCACATATAAAATCCTCTGGCCTTCAAATCCCTTCATAACCTGGCTTCTTCCTCCTTTCTGGTCTTCTTACACTTTAGTCCCTCCCTTCTCCATCTCCTCTACTATCCAGTGACAATGGCCTCCTTGTTGCTGCTCAAACAATACATTCCATCTTCCTACTCCAGGCATTTTCATTGGCTGTCTGCTAGGCCTGGAAAGCTCTCTCTCCTCGTCTCTGTCTCCTGACTTCCTTCAAGTTTCTGCTAAAGTCCTATCTCTACAATAAACCTTTCCCAGTCCTTAAATTTAATGCCTTCCCTTTGAGTTTGTCTATCATTTACTGCTTATATATCTTGTTTGTACGGAGTTGCTTGCATGTTGTTTCTCCCATTAGATTGCAAGTTCCTTGAAATCAGGACTGCTTTTTGCCTTTCTTTGTATCCCTCATGTTGAGCACAGTGCCTAGTACAGAGTAGGTGCTTAATAAATTCTTGTTGACTTGACAACTCGACTCTGGCCAAAAGACAAACATTATTCACTCTCTGCAGTTAATTGGAAAATTCTCCTTGCTCTCTATATTTGCTGGAAGCAAGAGTCCCAGACCTTTGTTATTCTCTCTAGTGATTCTTGTGATAAATTCTCCCTGGGGAACTGCGGTATCAGTGCTCATGGCTCTAGATTTTTAAGATCTTTTTTGATCCTGTTCCATCATCTCTTTCACCTGGTTACCTCCCCTTTCCAGGTTTGTCATTGACAATTTTCATAACCACACCATTTATGATAGATAGCTATGTGACCTTGAGCAAGTCACTTAAACTCCTCTGCCCTCACCTGTAAAATGGCTGGACTAGAGGACCTCTAAAGCCTATTCTAGCTCAAAATCTATCATTCAGGAATATGCTTCAAATAAGTTATTGGTTATGATGTATGACAGATCCCTGCAGTACTCCGCTTGAGACCTGCCTCCAAGTTAACTTTGCTTCATTAATAACTACTCTTTGGATCCATTTCCAAAGCCTCCTAACTGTATAATCATGTAGTCCACATCTTTCCATCTCATTCCCAAGGCATGTTGGTAGTATCACCTCCAGTGGAGTTTATTTGAGGCATAAATGATGCCATTTGAAAACTTTTTCTGATTTTGTTAAATGCCTTGTTGACATGTGTATAGTATAAAGACTGTATTGTGGTCCTCTTTTGGAAAACTGGAACGTTTGCTTGGCTTTAGTCCTGTGGCAGCCCTCCACTACCTTTCAAAGGTCACCGACATCAGGGCATCAGCTCAGCCATCACAGCTGCCAATTCTTTCAGAGCTCTGGGAAATAATGGCATCTGAGCCGGGTGATCTAAACATTCTATTCTTGAGCAGTTCTGTTTGCTAGGAAGTTCTTGCCTGCATGAAGCTGAATCTGTATCTGTTATCCTCCTCTGCCCCTCTTCCCACTGGTTCTCGTTCTGCCCACAAGCACCACATGCACCCCTCTACTTCCTCCTCTAAGCTGGCAGTTATTAGAGCCATTTAGCTTCACCTGGGAAAGTACAATTCCAGAATGGGATGGATAGTGCCCCCCATTCCACGTCTCCCTGTCCTTGAAGGGGTGATGGCCATCTCCTCATACCAAGACCATCAGCACTTTAAGATGATGGGCCCCACAGCCAGGAGGCCAGGGGCTTTGATCACTGCTCACCTCACAGGCTTATGTTTGGGACAAGGACCTGTTGGGAAAAGAGAACCAACTGCTCAAAACCACAACTCAGCCCACCTCTCCACTCTCCTGGAGCCAGCAGGCAGCCTCTTGTTGTCATGGCAACTGTAGGGGAGTCTTGGCACTAAGCTTGGACAGGCATGGTAAAGTTCTCTCCCTGCCTAGCCCCCACAACCTAGAATGAAGGCTCAGTTCATCATCATTAAAGCCTCCAATATAATCTTATTTCAAGCTTTCAGGCTCCCCCCTACTCAGGATAGTTGAGGGGCAGGGAGGGGTGGAGGAAGGGGGGCAGTCCTTAAGCTCACCAAGAGCTGGGGTTGTATCTTTCTGTATAAATAGCTATTCCTCCAGGAATGGTATCTAGCATTCAGACCTTGAGTTTGAAGCCCCCAAGGGCCATGTCTCCTTCTTCCCCTCAGAATGGAGATTCCTTGGGAGCAGAGGCCATGTACCTTAATTAATCCATCTAACCCAGTGGTTCTCAACCTTCCTAATGCCACGACCCTTTAATACTTGTATGTGGGCATATCTGCATGTGGGCAGACCCACCTGGAGACAGATAGAGGAGTAGTGTCTCAGTTCCTAAGACCATCAGAAATATGTGTTTTTCTGATGGTCTTAGGTGACCCCCAAAAGGGTCGCAACCCACAGGTTGAGAACCACTGATCTAACTTGACTCCATGAGGGCAGGGCCTGGGCCTACCCCTTAGACCAGGGACTCATTGAGGACAGGGGTTGTGTCACTCTCTCAGACAAGGAGCTTACTAGGGATAGAGGCGTATTTCTCCCTCAAGCTACAGACAACCACATATTTTCTAGGCATGTTCTCTGTTACCATAAACAGAAACAAGTTTTCCCCTTCCCTTCACCCAACACACACACACACACACACACACACACACACACACACACCAGTCCTTATCTGTCAGGCTTCAGGCTTGTGCAGGGAGATGACAGTCACACTTTCCTCTCAAGAATAGCTCTGGGCATAAATCATTCAGTGGTGGGTCAGAGCACTGTCAGTGTCTAAATGCTGCTCTCCCTAGGGGTCAGTAGACAGATAGTTCCTCTTTCTGCCTCTTCATTTCTTCCCCCTCCTTGAGTCTCCTGGGGTGAATGGGTCATGAGACCTAGGACTCTGGAATACCAGCCCAAGACTCCTGCCAACCAGCTTGGCCAAATGTTCTATGCATTTCATAGGCAAGAAAATTAGGATGGAGATGGTCCCAGTGGTGAAGAATTGTTTGGGGAGGAGGCCATAATCTGATTCATAGCATTAAAGAACAGCAGAGTTGGAAGGGGTTATAAAACATGGAACATCAAATGGTAGAACAGTAAATCGCCTTAAAACATAGAACACCAAATAATAGTGCTAGAAGGGACCTTAAATCGTTCATTCAGTTAATTCAAGAAACATTCATTAAGTAATTTCTCTGTTCAGAGCCCTGTGGTGGGTACTAGATGAGTTATAGTATCTTGCCACCAGCTTTGGCTCACTGGTCACATACCTCAGGACCATCACCCAAGACCACAATCCCGATCCAGGCAGGTCAAGGCAAGAGCACTTAGCCTCTGAATGATCGCTTGGCTCCCCCTGCAATCTGCAGGCTGGGAGCTCTGAAGCAGCCACGTAGAGGTGGCTTCAGGGCCGCTGCTTCAGACTTCTTCTAGCTCTGGAGGAAGACAGCCGGACCCTCTCCCCTAAATTTAGCCGAGTTCCACTAACTTTTCCCTTTGTCCTTGGCTCTTATGGGTTGGTAATTCTGGAAACCACCACAGCTGCCAGTGATCTGCTTTCCTGAAAACTCCAGCCGCCTCTTGATGGGATACTAACATGACTCTCTCTAACGTCACCAGTGACTTTATCATCATCGAATCCAGTGGACCTTTTTTTTTTTTACAAATCTCATCATTCTCTAATTTTTTCCACTTTTTGAGCACCCCTCTCTGACTGAATATTTACTTCTTTGCTTTCAGGAATAGCACTTTCTTTTTATAAAATGATATTTTGTTTTTCCAATTACATGTAAAGACAATTTTAAACATTCAATTTTTATAAAATTTTGAGTTCCAAATTTTTTCCTTCCCTGCCCCCCTACCTAAGACAGCAAGCAATTTGATAAAGGTTATATATGTGTAATCATGTAAAACACATTTCTATATTAGCCATGTGAAAGAAGAAACGATTTGCAAAAAAAATTATAGTTAGAAGCCACACACTCTCTTAGTTCTCCTCCTGCCTGCATGTCCTCTACCACTGGGTTTCTGCTGTTTCTTCCAGACTCATTAAAGTGTCTATTTACCAAAGTTCTGTCCTTGACCCTTTTTTCTACCATCTATAGAGTCTCCCTTGGCAATCACTTTCATTCCTATATCTTCAATTACCACCTCTCTGCTGACGACTGCCAAATCTACGATGTCTACTGTAGCCATAACCTCTCTTCTAAACTCCAGACCTACATTTCCAACTAACAGTGTAGGACATCTCCACCCAGATGTCTCACCAGCACCTCAAATTCAACATGCCCCAAACTGAGCTCTTCCTGTTTCCTCCTGAACCTGCTCTTCCTCCAACTTGACTATTTCCATCAGTAAAACTCCCATTCATTTGGTCTTGTGCACCTCTGATTTTGAGGTTATTACTGATACTTCCCTTTGCCTCCCATCTCACACCCAGTTACCAAGTCCTATAAATTCCATCTCTCCAATATCACTTGCATTCCTTCTCTCTCTGCTGTTCCCATAGCCACCAGCCCAGTGCATCCCCATTGCCTCCTAATAAAAGTTTTCATGCTTCTACTCATTTCCCCTTCCACCTAATCCTTCATCCTGCTGTAAAGATTTTGTTTAATGCATAATTCAAGCCACATCATTCTTGTATTGAAAAATTTTCTGTGGCTCCCTATTGCCTCTGAGTAAAAGTCAAATTCTTTGCATCCAAGACCCTCTAAAATGGGTTATCTTTTTTTTTGTTGTTTTTCCCTGATTAATAGTATTTTTTCCAATTACATGTAAAGATAATTTTCAACATTCACTTTTTATAAGATTTCAATTTCCAAATTTTTCTCCCTCCCTTTTCTCTCCCTCCCCAAGACAGCAAGCAATCTGATATAGGTTATACATGTACAATCATGTTAAATATATTTTCAAATTAGTCATGTTGTTAAAGAAGGATCAGAATAAAAGGGGAAAACCACAAGAAAGAAAAAACAAAAAAAAAAAAAGCAAAAATAGTATGCTTGAATCTACATTCACATTTCATAGTTCTTTTTTTTTTTGAGGGCAATGGGGGTTAAGTGACTTGTCCAAGGTCACACGGCTAGTTAAGTGTTAAGGGTCTGAGGCCAGATTTGAACTGAGACCCTCCTTACTCCAGGGCTGGTGCTCTATTCACTGCACCATCTAGCTGCCCCCATAGTTCTTTCTCTGGATGCGGATAGCTTTTCCCATCATGAGTCTTTTGGGAATTATCATGGATTGTTGTATTACTGAGAAGAGCTAAACCAGGGGTGGGGAAGCTGCAGCCTTTTAGATCCTTGGGTGTGGCCTTTTGACTGAGTCCAAGTTTTACAGAACAAATGCTTTTATTAAGGATATTTGTTTGTAAAGTTTGGATTCAGTCAGAGGGTCACACTTGAGGACCTAGAGGGCCCCATGTGGCCTTGAGGCAGCAGGTTTCCCACCATTGGCTGTCTAACAAAGTTGGTCATAGCACAATGTTGCTGTTATTGTGTACAAGGTTCTCTTGGTTCTGCTCACTTCACTCAGCATCTGTTCATGTAAGTCTTTCCAGGTTTTTCTGAAATCCACCTGCTCATCATTTCTTATGGAACAATAGTATTCCATTACATTCATATACCACAACTTGTTGAGACAGTCCCCAATTGATGGGCATCCTCACAACTAAAATGGATTATCTTAACAGTCTTATCATGCATTATTCCTCTGTACACACTCTTTGCTACAACCAAACTATATAAGTTGATATGCTCCCCCTCTCAAAAATAAAAACCCCCAAACATGCCAAGCACTCTCAGACTCCCATGCTTCTGCCCAGTCTATTCCCCAGGCTTCAAGTGCTCCTTCTCCTCAACTTTGCCTAACTTTCTTTTAAAAGTCAACACAAAAATCTACATCTTCCAAGAAGTCTTCCCTGCTTTCCCTGGTTACTAACACCCTTCTTCAAACTTCATGTAGCATTTTTTTTGGTAACTCTCTAATAAACTTATCAGTCCTATGCTGTAGTATAGCAAGCTGTCTGTCTTACTCTTTACTAGCCCATACTCTCCATAAGGGCAGGTATTGTATCTTAATTAAATTTTTCATCTTTCCCAGGATGAGCATAGAGCTCTGCAAACCATAGATTCTTTCATTGTTGTTGTCATTTTGGAGGCAATCAGGGTTAAGTGACTCTCCCAGGTCAGACAGCTAGCAAGTGTCTGAGGTCACATTTGGATTCAGGTCTTCCAGATTCCAGGCCCAATGCTCTACACATTATACCACCAACTGCCCCACCATAGGCTCTTAATAAATGCTATGGCTTAGTAACTGATAGACTATGAAAGTATGTTGATCACAGATTTTGAATTGGAAGGGAATTTAGGAGTAATATAATCCAACACCTTCATTTTACAGAAGAGGAAACTTAAGCCCAGACAAGTTAAGTGGCTTGCCCAAAGTGATGGAGAGTGAATAAAGATAACTCTAAAGTTATAAATAGAGGAGACTGGTTGAATGGGGGATGGGGGAGGCAGGTGCTACTGAGAAAACCTGTCAGATTGGAAGGAGGAATAAGTATAAGGAGAAAGGTAATGACTGGGACAAGCTGAATTTGGGGTGCTTTTGGTACATCTGTGTAGCCACCCTTGAAGGTGGTTGGAGATGGGAGTCTGGAGCTCACCGGAGATGAAGGATTGAGATTAGGGAGTCATCTGGGAAAGAGCTGGTGGTCCAAGCTATGGGAATGGATCAGGTTGCCAAAGGAGAAAGTACAGAAAGGAGAGACCCAGGACAGATCTTCCAGAAACATACTCATTGATAGGAGTTGAAGAAATAGGAGGAGAAGCTGCAGAATGTGGTGTCTCTGGAATAAGACCCTTGAAGAGGTAGGAAGGAGTCCAATCAAAGGCTCAGGCAGAGAGATGAGCTTTAGTAAGGAGAACTTAGAATGTCAGAGCTGGAAGAGACCCTAGAACACAGAATATCAAAGCTGGGAGGGAACTTAGAACATAGAATGTGACAGCTAGGAGGGTCATTAACATATATAGGTTGTCAAAGCTGGGAGGAACCTTGGAACACAGAATTTCAGAGCTGGGAGGGTCCTTAGCATATAAAATGTCAGGGCTGGGAGGCACCTTGGAACACAGAATGTCAGCATTGGAAGGGGTCATAGAATATAGAAAATAGACTATCGGAGCTAGAAGGGCCTTTAGAACAGAGAACATGGAATGTCAGGGCAGAAAGAGGATCTGGAGAGTCACCACTCTCATGCCCCTGGTCTCCCTGCCAAGCCGTCAAGCAGCAGGCAGGAAGAAGCAGTCTCCTGGCCCCGTTGCTGGTGGGATGGAAGGAAACTTAATATGGGGGAGGGGTGTGAAGCAACTTCGGAGCTGCAGACAGTCTCTCCTGGCAGAAATGCAAATGAATTTGAAAATAGTAATCAGTGCTGGAAAGAGTGCCTGAGTCACGGCAGTTCCGTGGGCAGGTGAGAGAGGGCGGCTCCTTGAGCCGCCCACATGGGCCCAGGCTTGCCAGACGCAGACCAGACGTGGCTACACACACATTTGAGCAGCAGGGCCTGTGTGAGCACCCAGCCCTCTGAACACCATTCTCTCCGGCCTACTGATGCTCCAAAGGGCCTGTGTCCCTACAATAGGGGCTCTCCACCTTTCCTGTGTCTTCGACCCCAAGGGCAATCAGTCCAGAGAAGCCTTTGGCCCTCTTCTCACAATCATGATTTTTCTTTTCTTTTTTTCCCCAGTTACATGTCAAAACATGTAAAGAATTTTAACATTCATTTTTTGAAAATTTTGAGTTCCAAATTTTTTCCTGTCTCCCTGAGACAGTAAGCAATTTGAGAATCATGTTTTTAAATGTATAAACCCAAATCCTCGGGATTACAAAGGAAACCAATTCTGTTGAAATAAAGATGCCATTGTTTCCAGGTTAAGAATTCTTGCCCTAGAGCTATCTTTGGCCAGAAATGGTGGCTCTGTGGCATCGTGGAAAAGTCATGAGATTCAGAGGCTGAGGAGCTGGGTTTGAATCCTGCCTTCCTGTATGACTTTGAACAAGTCTCTTCTCCTAAGCTTCAGGTCCCTCATTTGAGAAAAGGAGTTGGATTAGATTTTCATGGAACCTCATGAAATTCGCTTTTGGGGCTCTGTGAGCCACAGATACCCATGACCATACAGTCACACGAAGGGTTTGTCATACACACTCTCAATCTCAAAAACATGCAGCCAATTTTTCGGTCAAACCTCCAACACTTCCTGTTCACAGTTACAGTCTCGTGCCGTCACCTTGTCACCTAGGCAGTTAAACAGGCCTCTGGGTCACATTCTAGAGGAAAGAGCCCTGGACTTTGATTCAGGAAGATCTGAATTTGAATTCTACCTCAGACACTTACTGGTTGTGTGACCCTATACAAGTCACTTAACTTCTCTAAGCCTTAGTTTCCTCCTCCATAAAATGGGCATAATAACAGCTCTTAACTCCCAGGATTGCTGTGGGTATCAAATGAGATAACATATGAAATGAGCTTTGCAAAGCTTAAAGTGCCATGTAAATGCCAGCTAGCATCATCACCATCTAGCCACATCCCAAGTCAGGGGATCAGGGAAAGCCTGAAGAACCTCCACAGTTGCCCCTATATCTCTGCAGATGAAGACTGGGAGGCACAGGTGGTAGACCACTCTTGGTCACCTGCTGCCTCTTCCTAGCTACCATTCCATCCCTCTGAATCCCTGTGTGTAAGGAACCAGGCTGAGCTAGGCCTGACTTTGGAATCTCTTTCCTTCACAGCCTTCACCCTTTTATCCTAATAACTGACCGAAAGGGGAGAGAAATAGGGCTTATGTGTTCTTGGCTGAGCTCCTGAGAGAGGAGGGGGCCCTGGGCAAGTTGCAGAACTTTTTGGACCTGTGCCCGCCCCTCTGTGCTAGAGAGGGTCAGATCTGCCTTGTATCCCACACACCCCTATGCTGAGAGCAGGAGAGTATGGCTCTGCTCTGAGGAGGGGGACAAGCTCAGAGTCCAGCTTGACCCAGGAGAGGGCTCTGGGGGACCACAGTGATCTCAGACCCTCTTTCTGTGAATGCACAGTTCATCTTTTTCTCCACTCAGTCCAAAGGTGCCAGACAAATATGTCTCCCTAACATGAAGGAACTAAGCTGTTGGGGGCTGGGTTTGTCCTCCCTCCCTTCTACCTCCATGCTCTTTGGGCCAGGCCAGGATACTGATCCCCACCGGGGGAGAGATGGCTTAAAGTCAGTCAACTAATTAGAGAAGGAGTAATTGATGCCCAGGCTCATGCCATCTGCTGAGGCATCTGTGGGGTCTATGCCTCCTGCAGAAGGAGAGGCAGCATTGGGAGAACGGATTGGGCGGGCAGTGGGAGAGCAGGCCATTGAATTGGTTTGGGGGAGGAGATGTCTACCCATGCTGGCCAGAGAGTGGACAGTGGGGGAAGAGAGAAGACAGGACCAGATGTGTGGAAAGAAGAGGCAAGGAGCAAAACAGAAATCAAGGAAGGAGTTCAAAACTACCTATGAAGGGCTTGATTAGGAATCCAGCCTCATTCCACTATCACCCAGACTTTCCTGGTTTAGTCATGGCCTCAGACAGAGCTGAGAGAGAAAAGGAATGCACTTCCAATGTTCTTTTTGCCCAGGCCCCTTACAGCTCTACATTGTAAGATTGCATGGTAAGTAAGGTTCCTCTGAACTCTTAACATTCTGTGTTCTAAAAGCCCCCTGACCTTTTGGGCTAGGTGTTACTGTGTAAGTGCCCAGGAGACAGTGGGATTGTGTGTGTGTGTGTGTGTGTGATCGTGAGACTGCCCCTGACAGCCCTCCCTAAACCCACCTCACTCGGGATGGGTCATCACCCTCCTGGAGGAGGTGTCAGCCCCCAGAGAGAGGCCTGGTCCCATCCAGAATGACTTCTAGTCGTGATCCCTTGGCTACAGGCCTAGTGTTATTGGACAGACACCCAGTAGTCATCCCAAAGGAAGGCACATTTCTTCCTGCAAGGCCAGCTTCAGGCTCATGATAGTTTTTGACTTTCTTTTTCTCAAAAAGTTACTAGGGAACAGGGTACTGGGCCCCTGACTGCCTGAGGGCAGGCTAGGGTGGGAGAGGGCTGGGAAAAGCAGAGAAAGATGACCCCCATTAACAGTCCCAAGAGAAACAGCCCGGTGTGGCAGAAATCGTGCTGACTTTGAAGAGCGGACTTTGAAGACCGCCTCCATGTTCCCCGTCTATGAAATGAGCTCAGTGATCATGGCAGCACCGTTCCTGTGGGGTAGTAGGGAAGCTAGAATGAGATCATTTCTTTAGAGGGCTTGGCAAACCTTTAAAATGCCATGTAAATGACAGTGGGTTGTCATTTATGATGGTGGTGGAGATGATGATAATTTTGTTTCCTGTAATCTAAGCAAGATAGAGTTGGGAAGTTTACCCCTAAAAAAGGAGCGCCAACCAGAAAGCGGGGGGTTGGGGGAATAGGGATAGGGGGCCCTTCTGGAAAGGGAAATCCATCTCAGAGCAGGCTGTGCTCAGAATCTTCCAAGAGAATTTGTTTTGCTTAACTATGTGAATTACAAGGGTTTGTGATCTCTACAAGGGTTAGGAGTGTTTTCTTTTTCTTTTCAATGTGGAGAGAAGTGAGAGAAAGGGAGAGAAAAAGAGAGACACTCAGAGAGAAAATAAACGCTTGTTAATTGAAAATTTAAAGGAAGAAGAAAAATCACCATGACCACCAGAAGCACAACCTTTCTTAACCCTGGACCAAACTCCTGCCTCATAGAATGTAAACTCTTTTTTTTTGGAGGGGGGAAGGCAGAGTATTTGGGGTCAAGTGACTTGACCAAGGTCACACAGCTAGTAAGTGTCAATGAGTGTCTGAGGTCCAACTTGAACTCAGGTCCTCCTGACTCCAGGGCCAGTGTTATATTCACTGTGCCACAGGTTTGCCCCGAATGTAAACTCTTAATGGCACACCAAGCACAGTGTGTGGCACATAGAGGGTATTCAAAAAAAACTTGTTGATCGGTTCTATTGGGAAGAGGAGGAAGGCAGTTATAAAGTGTGGGGGAGAGAGGTAGACTTGCAGACAAATAGAGTGCCTTCATCCCACCCAGACTCTCCACATCAGCACATTCTGACAATTCATCCTGGACACGCAGCTGGAATTGGGGGTGGGCTGCGGTGGGCAGGCAGGTACCCCCTGCTTACCCTCCAGTTTCTGTCTTACAGCTCCAGCTAACCCCTGTGAGAACAACCCCTGTCTTCACGGTGGCACATGCCAAGCCAATCATACCACCTATGGCTGCAGCTGTGACCAGGGCTTCACAGGGGAGAACTGTGAGATCGGTGAGTCTCCCCCTCTGCCAACACACACACCTGCCGCCATCCTGAGGAAGGAGCCTCAGCCCTATACCCTATAGCCTATGTGCAGTCTGAGAGGGAGCCAGTCAGGTGAATCAGAGACCCACAGACCCCCAGGGCCAGAAAGGACCTTCTGGAAGGCCGAGGCTCAGAGAAAGGAAGCCTTTTTCATGCGCACACAGTATGTTAGAGGACAGACCAGGACCCAGATTCTCTTCTGAATCCCAGCTGTCTCTGAACATTATCTACCAGCATGTATGAGACTATGATGATAAGGAAGAGTTCAACTGTAGACAGGGGTGTGTTAGTAAACATTTAACAACCAGCTTTGGGGAAGGGACAACATTTTTACGCTTAATCTGCATTATAACATTTTTCCATCACCTTCTTAAGTCTAGACAACCAACCAAACAATAAATCAAGCTCTGATTTTTAGTGTTTACTGATTCTGAGGAGTTGATGCTAACTCTGAAAATCTGACAGTTGGCTCTCAAAATCCAACATGGACCCCCTCCAGCAGCACAGCACCGGCTGCAAATAACATGGGTTTTTAGGGATTGTAGAATCTGGCTTTGGGAGGAACCTTAGAGATCTAGCTCAGGCAAACCTTCTCATTTTATAGATGAGGAAACCAAGAGGGAACGTACCTTGCCCAAAGTCCTACACCGAATTAAAATTAAAAACAGAGCATGGATTTCGTCCAGTTTTCTGAGAGGCAGCATGGTACACAAGGAAGAGCACTAGGTTCGAAGTCAAGAAGAGCCTGGGTTCAAATCCCAGCTTTGCCTTTTCCTTTCTGTATGACCTTGAGAAAGTAATTTCCCTCTGTTGAGCCTCAGTTTCCTCATTTGTAAAGTAAAGAATTTGGACTCTAGAGCTGTGATCCTACAGCCCTTTCCACTACTTCATGCGGTTGGGGACTTGGGGAACATGAAAAGATGGAGCTGTGGCCGTCCCAAGTGGGACTGGAGAGGACTACAGCCCAATCATCGGATCGATGGAGGAGACCTTAGCTGCTACTGAGTCCAAATCCCTCACTTTATAGATGAGGAAACTGAGGGCTGGAGAAGGGAAGGGCTTGCTGAGGATCATGTTGATAATAGCCAGGATTTGAACCTGGGTCCTCCGACTCCAAGCTCAGCCCTCTTTTCCTCTGTCCCATACTGCTTCATCAGACCTGGATAAAGCAACCCCATTTAGCATCAAGGCTCTTAGGATGGTTCCTTCTCAGTGCTGCCTTATCTCCAAGAAAACTCTCAGGGGCCATGCAGGAGAACACTCAGAGGGATGAAGGTCCAACTTATTGGCCTTTTCTGTGAGGGGGTGTAGGGAAAGAGTTGTGCCTTGTTTTCTGGATTCTTGACCCCAAAGATTCTCTGGAGCCTACGCCTGGCAAAACTGGAACAGAGACCTGGGCTGGGCCTCCTTCAGGTTCTCATCTCAGCTCTGCCACTTACTTATCTTACTGTGTGACCTGGGGTGGGCCAAGTCCCCGACCAGGTCTCAGTTTCACCATCTGTACAATGGTGGGATTGGAGGAGGTGGTATTCAAGTTATCTGCCTTGCTACCATTCTGTGATTTTGTGGTTCTTTACATAACCTGGCTCCTGCCTCAAGACTGGCAAGTTTGGAGGAGGATGTAAATCAAACCCATGCCCCTCCTTCACCTCTATCCTGCCCACCCAGTGCTTCTTCGTGGCAGCTCTTGTGGGGCCCTAATTAATGCTAATTGCTGATGGAGCTGCCTTCTCCATCTGCTGGAAAGCCACCCAGGGGGAAGGGATGGATTGCAGGGTCATGCTCTCTGCTTCTGGCATGGCTCAGAAACTGGGGCCAAAGGGAAGCGGCGAGGCTTGGGGGAGGAGGAGAGGAGGCTGCCTTTTAACCTGACACCATCTCCTCCCCAGATATTGATGACTGCCTGTCAAGCCCTTGCCTAAACGGGGGCACTTGCATTGATGAAGTCAACTCCTTCATCTGCCTGTGTCTGCCCAGCTACGGCGGGAGCCTCTGTGACAAAGGTGAGATCGTTTTTTTCATCTCCACCCCAGGACAGGAGAGAAGAGGAGCTCCGGCAGTCCAGTCTAGGGCCTGGGACTCCCTGCCCCTTGCATCCCCGGCACACCTCGCCCTCTCCAAAGGGAATAAAATCCCATGCCCCCACCCCATCTAGTGCTACCCTAGACCTCACTAAAAGCAACCTGGAGCCGCCTCTGTCCTTTAGAGCCAAGAAGAGGGTGTTCTCAATATGGCCGCTGGCTCTGGCTCAATCTAAAAGAGGAAAGAGAGTAAACCCAGGGAGGGTGTCAGGGAGAAAGGCAAGGAGGGGAATGGCCTGAAAATGAGGGAGGGTTCTGAACCCTGAATGGTTTGCCTTTGAGCATCTCCATTTCTCTCTGACACAATGAAGTGATGGTGGATCACTGAGAGGGAGCTGGGCTCACTAAAGACGAGGGGTTGTAGTGGGTAGAAGGTCAAAGTTTCACTGATGAGCAAGGGGTACAGTGAGAGGAACTGAGGCTCTGTGAGGGAGATGGGGTTCAGTGAAGGGAATGAGGTATCCCATAAGGGAGATGGGGCTCAGGGAAGAGAATGGGGTATCCCATAAGGGAAATTAAGGCTGTACAAGGGAAATGGAGATCAGTGAGGGGAAGTGGGGCACCATTACGGGGAGGGCTGGGTAGCCCAGGGAAGAACATAAATTCTTCAGGAGCTGGGATGGAGGTTTAGTGAGGATATGGAGTCAGAAGGCAATCACATGAATCCATGTTTCTAGTTCCTGCATGTAGGGAATAGAAGTCTCCTTTAAGAAGGTAGCTGTTACTCCACGTCCTAAAAGAGGCAATATGGTACGGTGGAAAGAATTGTGGAATGAAAGTCACAGAACCTGGTTTCTAGTTCCAGATCTGCCCTTAGCTACATGTTACCTTGGAAAAGTCAAGGAAAAAGTCAAGTCTCCCTGAATGTCAGAGTTGCCCTCAGTAAAATACAGAAGTTGCTTTATGCTCATCTTTTGACTTGTGACTCCCCCACCCCCTGCCCACTCCCTTCAGTAGTCTCCAGATGCTAGCAATATCTCAACAAGAGGAATTCAGTATTCTAAGCTCCCAGACTTCTCTGGGTCATTGAGAGGGGATAGGATGAATGGAAGAAGCTGAGCCTTCAGGTGCTGGAGGAAGGTGGGGCATGGGCCTGACAATTCCAGTGGTTGCTGATGATTTGGAGTAGTGCCTTGGTTCCCTGGAACCCAAGCTTTGTGTAGGTAGGTAAGGGAGTAGGTGGGTTGGATGAGGTCATAGAGGTGAAAGAGCAGGAACTCCCAGTTCAGACAGTCTAAGCATCACCCCCTGCTTCTGGCCCCAGACACAGAAGGCTGCGACCACAGCTGGCACAAATTCCAGGGACACTGCTATCGATACTTTGCCCACCGCCGGGCCTGGGAGGATGCAGAGAGAGACTGCCGCCGCCGAGCTGGCCACCTCACCAGCATCCATTCCCCGGAAGAACACAGCTTTATCAATAGTATGAGCCTGGGCCATTAGGGCTGGGGGTGGGGAGGAGGAGCCTGGGAAATAGAGGATCAGGTTGGGAAGAGCTGCTCAGGTCTGAGGCACTTAGCAGCTGTGTTACTCTGGATCAGTCACTGTCTCTGTCTGACCTTCAGCTTCCTTAGCTATAACATGAGGACACATACTTCCTGCCTTATAGAACTATGAGGAAAGTGCTTTGTAAACCTGAAAACACTATAAAAGTGTCAGTGGTTGAATCCAAGGACCCCAGTCCCCTGGGATGGTGGCTACGGGATGTGGGGGTGTGGCCCACTCATCAGTGGTCTCAGCATAGACTCCTCTCAGGTGGTGGTATTCACAGCAGCCTCTAGTCTACCCACCTTGGTGAAGGTGGGAGGAGGGGGATCTCACTGGCCTAGACCCCCAGTGATGGCCTTCTTTCCCCACCCCCTGGGCTGGGGCACCTTGCTCCTCAGGCTTTGGCCATGAGAACACCTGGATTGGACTAAATGATCGCATTGTGGAGCGGGATTTCCAGTGGACAGACAACACAGGCCTGGTGAGTTAAAGGAAGGAGAAGTCAGTGGCAGAGATGCAGTGAGGTCTGGGTCCCCTGACCTTGCTCTAGGTAGACGGGACTGAGTCTGAGGCTCCCTCAAGGGGTACAGCTGGTATGGATATGGCAGAAGAGAGTGGGGGTGTATGGGGAAGAACCCTGGGCTGGAAATCAAAAGACCAGGGTTTCAGTCTTAACTGCCACTAACTTGCTGCGTGACGTTGGACAAATTACCTCTCTCCCAGTTTCCTTATCTATTAAATAAAAGTATTGAATTAGCTGTTGTGCAATTTCCCTTCAAGAGTTAAAATTCCTAATGGGAGACTATACCCCTGAACTGGTCCTGATCCCAATCCTAGGGAACGAGAGAAGCCATGGTCTCTCTGTCTCTCCCCACTCCAGAAAGCTAAGACTGACCAGGGAGATCACAAGTCCAGTACTACCCTGGGGAGAGGAGTCCTGAGCCAATGGATGTAAAGAACAGAAAAAAAATATTGCTCTTTATACCCTTCACCGAGACAGAGATAGGGCTGACACTCTCCCTTTCCTCTGACCCAACAGCAATATGAAAACTGGCGGGAGAAGCAGCCAGATAACTTCTTTGCAGGTGGGGAGGACTGCGTGGTGATGGTGGCCCACGAAAGTGGCCGCTGGAATGATGTCCCCTGTAACTACAACCTTCCCTACGTCTGTAAAAAAGGCACAGGTAAGAGCAGTCTCTCTAGGTAGTGAGACCTTGGGAAGCTAAGGACATGGGATATAGGGCAGAGGAGTAATGAGAAGGCTGTATTGGGGGAGGAGGGAGAGAGAGAGAGAAAGAGAGAGAGAGAAAAACAGAGAAAGAAACAGAGAGAGAGAAACAGAGAAAAAAACAGAGAGAAACAACGAGAGAGGGAGAAGAACAGAGAGAGAGAAAATCTGACAACCCATGGGAACACAGGTTCTGACCCTACCCCCCCTCCATTTTCTGGTGATGTGACCTTGGGCAAGGCCTTTCCTTTCAGTATGTATCCCTTTTCTTCCCTGTGAAATGGAGTGGTTAGACTGGGTGCCCTCTAAGGCCACTGAATCACAGAATGGCAAAGATTTTCAAAGCCACATAGTTCAATCAGCCTCATCACTTACTGTGTTACATATCATTCTAAATGTCCACCCTAACCATAACCATAGACACCCCCCACACACAGCATTCCAAGGACCTGCTGAATTACATCCAAGCTGAAGGTTAAGAAGTGTTTGCATAGGCAAGCGAATATAGGTTGTGGGCAAGTGGGTGGAATGGATCATAGGAATTAGGAGGTTGTCATAAAAAATGCTGAATTTTATATTCAGACCAGTAAAAGACAAAAACACACAAAATTACATATCATGGGGATGTGTGGGTATGGATACAAACACTCCCTATATATCTGTCCTGTCATACAGATCAAAGTTTAGCTTACGTCCATAAACCAAAGGTCAAGCATTCTGTTTATCAGTTCCTAAGGTTAATGGTCTTAAGTAAAAGATCTTAGCCCTATTTAGGGGCCACTAGTCTATACCATCCCCATTCTAGTATTCTATGCTCTAAAGCCCCTTCCAACTCTGACATTCCCTGTATTTCCATCAGAAATTAGCAAGCCTAGAGAAGGAAGTAGGTTGCTGCTAAAGGAGGTCTTTCCCACGCCTCACTACTCCGCCGTGGAACACTTCCTGTTCAAGAGTGGTGTCCTCTCCCCTTGCCCCCATATCCATATTCCCCTTGACACGTGGCATTTTCATTTCTGGGTCAGCCTGACCCCGGGCTTGTCCTCTGACCCATTCTGACTGGGTGCTGGCCCCTGTGTCCTCAGTGCTATGTGGCCCCCCTCCAGCGGTGGAGAACGCCTCGCCGATCGGCCCTCGGAAGGCCAAGTACAGTATCCACTCGAGTGTTCGCTACCAGTGTGACAAAGGCTTCACGCAGCATCACGTGGCCACCATCAAGTGTCACAGCAATGGAAAGTGGGACCGGCCCAAAATTGTCTGCACCAAACGTAGGTGACTGCCCTCCCTCCCCCCACCCTAGCCCTCCCCTCAGCCATGTAACTAGCCTGGCAAATAGTGCTGCCCCCATGGAGACTGAGCAAGGCGTGGAGAAGACAGATGTGCTTTTGTGTCGCAGTCTAGGTGCTTAATAAATGCTTGTTGACTTCTTGGCAAAGGAAATGAAATAAACCAACATCCATGGGGGAAGGTGGGTGTGAGGGGGGTGGTCTTGATCCTCTGTGAAGCAGCATTATTTTCTATCTGCAATCAGACAGTTAGGAGGTACCAGGAAGAGTGATTGATGTCAATGCTGAAACTGAGCTGGAGTCTCAATGTGGGCATTCCCACCATCTGTACAGATCCCACCCTCTCTCCTCCTGCAGGCTCTTGTCCGTGGCCTCCCAGAAGTCCTCCACCTGAGTTGTGTGTTTGTTGAGCCCCAAATGAGATAATAAATTAAAGTTCTTTGCAAGATCTTGCTCTGTCTCTCTCCTCTCTATCTCTCTCTCTGTTTCTGTCTCTCTCCCCCACTCTGTCTGTCTCTCTGTCTCTCCCTATCTCTGTCTGTTTCTCTGACTCTTTGTCTGTCTCTCCACCTCTCTGTCTCTCTCTGTCTCTGACTCTCTCTATCTCTGTCTCTCTCTCTGTCTCTCTCTGTGTCTCTCTGTGTCTCTCTGTCTCTGTCTCTCTCTCTGTCCTGTTCTCCATTCATATATATAAATATTTTAGCTATTGTAGTATTATCATCATTATTATCAAGGGAGCTATATAATATAATGGATAGAGTGCCACACTTGGAGTCAGGAAGACCCAGGTTCAAATCCTACCTCTCACACTTGTTAGCCAGCTATGTGACCTTACACAAGTCACTTAGCTTGTCTGTGCCTCATTTCCTTTCTCTTTAAAATGCCAGACCTGGGCTTGGTGACCTCTAAGGTCCCTTCTCATTCTCAAACTATGATCCTTTGACCCCCAGCTCTTTCCTGGGGGATGGGGGGTGACCTGCCCATCTCCTTTCCCACTCTTGTGACATGCTTTAAAGCAGTGAGTAATGTGGAACTCAAGTCGAAAGGAGACCATTAATCCTCATAAGGACCCCTGCAGGCCGGGTATTGACTTAGCTTTAAAATATAATGTTCTCTGTGTTGTATTGTGTCTTTATTTATTTGTTAAATATCTCCCAATTACATTTTAATGTGGCTCAGGTCATGCTGGGGAGTGTCCTGGACTATCTATGGAGGAGAGAGTGAGGCGCAGAGGCACGTGTTTGACACCTCTGCTTTAAACCACCGTTCTCGTGATGTTCCCTGTAATGTTTGCAGCCTTCGAAGCGCGCCACACACCCCTCCATTGCCGTTGGGGTGACCACAGCTTTAATTCTCGGAAAACCATAACACTTCATGCCTCCCAGTCAGCATGACTCTTCTCTGGAAGAGTTTTATTTTGGAAAAGATGGGCTTTTGTTCCAGGGAGAAGTTTGGATCGTTTAAAAGCCCTGCCTAATTTCCCCAAAATATTCAGTTTGCTCTCCTCCTCCTCTCCTTCTTTCTCTTCCTCTCTTCCTCTTCCTCCTTCTCTTCTTCCTCTTCTCTCTTCTTCCTCCTCTTCCTTCTCCTCCTCTTCTTTCTCTTCTCCCTTTTCTTCCTCTTCTTTCTCTTCCTTCTCCTCCTCTTCTTCTGTTCCTCTTCCTCTCTCCCTCCTTCTCCTTCCTCTCTTCTTCCTCCTCTTCTTTCTCTTCCTTCTCTTCCTCCTTCTTTCTCTTCTTCCTCCTCCTCCTCTTCTTCCCTTTTCCTCTTGCTGTTCTTCTTCCTTCTATTCTTCCTCTTCATTCTCCTCTTCTTCTCTTCCTCTTCCTCCTCCTCCTCCTTCTTCTTTTCTTCCTTCTCCTCCTCCTCTCAAGTCCAGGCCTGGAATTGTTCAGTTCCATCCAACATAAGAAATCAGCATATTTCAGGAGTAAGAGCACTGCTATGGAGTTAGAACTGCCTGGGTTCCAACTTTACCTCTGCAGCCTGGAAGGCTCTCCCTCCTCCTGTCAATCTCCTGGCTTCCTTCAGGTCCCAGCTAACATCCCACCTTTTACAAGGACCTTTCCTGATCCCCCTTAAGTCTAGCGCCTTCCCTCTCCTTATCACTTCCAATATATCCTGTCTCTATCTTATTTATATAGAATTGTTTGCATGTTTTCTCTCCCATTCATGAACTCCTTGAGAGTAGGGGTTCTTTTTTTTTTTGCTTTTTTTGGAGGGAGTGAGGGCAGGGCAATTGGGGTTGTGACTTGCCCAAGGTCACATGGCTATTAAGTGTTGAGTGTCTGAGGCCAGATTTGAACTCAGGTGCTCCTGACTCCAGGGCCATTGCTCTATTCACTGTGCCTCCTAGCCGCCCCCAAGGGATTGTCTTTTTTTATATTTTTATATTTACTTCATTAAATATTTCCCAAATGACAGTGTAAAAATTTTTAACATTCATTTTTAAAACTTTTAAGTTCCAAATTCTCTCTCTCCTACCCCTCCCCCTTTCTTGAGAATGCAAGCAATTTGATATCAATTCTACATATGAAGTCATGCAGAACATATATCCATATAAGCCACATTGCAAAAGAAAACCCATACTGAAGGAGGGAAGGAAGGAAGGAAGGAAGGAAGGAAGGGAGGAAAGAA
>CM053587.1:302324124-302380076 GCA_028646515.1 Pseudochirops corinnae
TGTTTTGGAATTGTCTTGGATCGTTGTATTGATCAGAGTACTCAGTCTTTCACAGCTGATCATCCTTATAATACTGCTGTTACTCTGAACAATGTTCTTCTGGCTCTGCTCACTTCACTTTAAATGAGGTCACATAAGTCCTGAAAGGACTGTCTTTTGTCTTTCTTTGTATTCTCAGTGCTTAGCCCAATGCCTAGCATACAGTAGGTGTTTAATGAGTGTCTATTGACAGATTTACTTCCTCCCTGTATGACCTTGGGTGAGTTACTTAACTTCCCTAGTCTATATCTAAAAAGTGAGGTCCCTTCTAGCTCTAGAGGTAGTCTCTTGTCTATAATCCTATAATATATGGGCCCATTATATGGCATATCATCCATCCAACTACATACCAGTGTCTCTACAATAGTCATCCTTTATCCACTTGGAAGGAAGGAAGGAAGGAAGTGCTGATAGTTAAGGTGACCCCTTTTAAGTGATTTTGAATCTCAGTTAGGAGGCTCTATGATACTGTCATAATGTTACCCAGAAACAGCAGCCTCTGGTCAATTGTCACCATCTATAGAAAATCCCTCTCCTATTTGGACTGTGCCCTGGACACCCTCCAAGATGGTGACAAATACCTTTGGTGAGCTCACAGCTCCCTGTGTGATGCCCCAGGTGACATTTATAATCAAACAATCGTCAAATAAAGTTATCTCTGTCACATCTTTTAAGAAATATTGAATGGTTTTGACAAATGCACAGGAAATACTTCATTGGAAGAGAACCTTCAGAGAGATGTTTCACTGTCTTGGATCAAACGCTGTTTCTTTCTAGTTCACAAACAATGGGGCCAGGGAGCACTGCACCCTTCAGTCAGCTGTGACATGGTAAAGATGTGGGTGTAGGATATCGTTGACAAAAGCCTGCCAGGTTCCCTTCTCAGACTTTCATCAAGTGCTTCCTCACAGCATGTATAGAATATGGCCATGAAAAATTTTGTGGAAATGGGAAAGTAGGCATATGGGTCAGTAGTCATTGATATGAATTATCTTGATCAACTCTTTTGATAACAAAACTTGTCATTATCTAAATTATGAAATGTAATTATTAAATTTAAATTAGCTCAGATTATTAAATGTAATTATGAAATTACTTAAATTAAGTTTACTTTGATCAACGCCAAGCATTTTTTAAGTGTTTACTATGTACCAAGTGCTCTGCTAAGCTCTGGGGACACAAGGAAAAACAGGAATAGTCTCTGCCCTCAAGAAGCTTACATTCTAATGGAGAGAGACAGCATGTGTATATCTGTCTAGGCACATACAAGATTCATAGAGAATAGATGGAAGGTAACCTTAAAAGGGAAGGCTCTAACAACTGAGGCACCCAGGAAAAACCTCCTACTGAAGGCGACATTTGAACTGACACTGAAGAAAGCAGGGATTCCAGAAGGCAGAGTGAGGAGGGTGAGCATGCCAGGCATGGGGAGCTTTTGCATTTTAGGGATCCCTAATTTCATTCATATGCGTGCTACTTCCACCAACACAGATTCTGCACCCTCTCTGGCTTCATAGACAGCCTTTAAAAGATCTGGCATTCAGAAGCACTCATCACCACTTGGCCAACCTGGTGATGAATTTCTCAGAATTTAGCCAAACTGGTCCTTGGACAACAGACATGTCATCTGTCGCTAAGCCCAAACTCACAGTCTTTTTAGCTTGGTGGGACCTGCCAACTCCTTTGCAAACCTTAAAGTTCTATATAAATGATAGCTGTTGTTGCTGTTGTCATCATCCGTGATCATTGTAGTTATTTTCATCATTGTTGCTGACATAACCTTCAAGAACCCAGGACTACATCCATACCATAATGAGGAATCATACAGATGTCTTCATCATCACCATCATAGTGAAGGTGGTGATGGTGGTGGTGGTGGTGGTAGTAGTAGTAGAAATACTAGTAGTAGAGATGGTAATAGAAACAAAAGTAGTAGAAATTGTAGTAGTAGAAATTGTAGTAACAGACATAGTAGAAATAGTAGTAGAGATAGTAGTAGTAATAGTAGAAGTAGTAGTAGAGATAGTAGTAGAAATAGAAGTAGTAGTAGTAGCAGCAGCAGTAGGAGGAGGAGAGATAGTAGCAGAAATAGTAGAAGTAGTAGTGGTAGCAGCAGCAGCAACAGCAGTAGGAGGAGGAGTAGAAATAGTAGTAGTAGATAGTAGTAGGAAATATAGTAGTAGCCGCAGCAGCAACAGCAGTAGGAGGAGGAGTAGGATTAGTAGGAGTAACATTGATAAACATTATTCTGTCCATCAAAAATAGTCTATGTCCACCCCATTTGGGTTCTAATGTCACAGTCCCTGGCATACTGTATGTGGAACTGGAAATCATAGTAAAGAAAAAACAACCCCCCAAAAAAGACTTTTGTTGTTGTTGTTGATTAGTTGTGTCCAACTCTTCATGACCCCATTTAGGGTTTTCTTGGCAAAGATACTAGAGTGGTTTGCCATTTCTGTCTCCAACTCATTTTACAGATGAGGAAATTGAGGCAAACAGGTTAAGTGACTTTCCAAGAGTCACACAACTACTATGTATCTGAAGCCAGATTTGAACTCAGGTCTTCCTGACTCCAAGGCCACCATTCTATCCATTGCACCAAAGACAATAAGTACGGTAGAATTAGCCTAAGTATATACACAGAGGAGGTCCATTCTGGAAGCTTTGCAATTTGGAGAGCATTGTTAAAATGTATAGAGGCAGTTGGGTGGTGCTGTGGATAGAGCACCGGACCTATTGCTGGGCCAATCATCAGGAAGGCCTGAGTTCCAATTCAGCCTCAGACACTTATTAGATGGGTGACCTGGGGCAAGTCACTAAACCTCCCTCAGTCTCAGTTTGCCCATCTATAAAAGGAAGATAACACTAGCTCCTGCCTGCCAGGATTGTTGTGAAGATCAAATGAGTTAATATTTATAAAGTGCTTTGCAAACAAAATGCTAGCTATTGTTGTTATTCTATCTGAAAGAAAGGAGGGTACCAAAAGCTTGTGAGAAGAAATCAAAGACATTATTATAATTCCTCAAGAGGCACTCAAGAGAATACCACTAACTATTGACCCATATTTATTCCTTCTTTCCCATCTCTGAAAACCTTTGAGAATAATCTACACATATACCAAGGGTATCCTTGACAAAGTTATGAGACAGGAATAGGCAGGCTTTCCCAGATGGTATTCTAAAGCATCTCTAGTATCACACAATTGACTGAATGGTACATATCTCACTGTGCTCATTTATTGTTTGATAACTCAATAGAGTAAAATACAACCTCAAAGACTCTCTTCCAACAAAGTATCTCCCATGAATATCTAAAAATTATGCATGATTTCTTGAAAGATGCAAAAACAGACCCCTCTGATTATTACTATCAAGCAGAGCATAAAACCTGCTTGTTGAAGGTGTTTGCCAGCTTTGTCATAGGGGACATCCAGAACAGTCCAAATGGAAGAGGCAGGGTCCTCCAGATGCCCCTATTTGCAGATGACATTGGGTTGATTACATTAAGCCCTAGCATGTTATGGAGCTTCCTGAATAAGATTCATAATCACTCAAAAGAGTTTGTCCTAAGGATTCACATGGGAAAAACCAAACAGATGAAGAATGATTATTGTCCTATCACTGTTAGTTCATTGAACTGGTCTGTGTATTGCCAATGCAATATTTATAGTGCCCATAATCATGATAAAGACCGTGACTATAAATATTGCATGACATTTGATCACAAAATATACTAAACTCTCCATATAGAGGACAGAACTGAAACATTTAAAACCCAGTTCCAAAATCAATAAGCCAATTCCATCATAGCACCAAAAATATTAAGAAGCCATAATCACCTTAGAGCTATAGCATCCTTTAGCCTTCCCACAAACCAATATAAGCTCAATATTTACTCACAAACCTCTCTCTCTCCTTGCCTGAGCTCCTCTGTCCTACTCTGTCTGGCTAGCTCTCACTAGCTTCCTGTGGGCTCTGCTTCCCTTCAGCAAAACTCCTCCCACCACAGGATCCCTGTGACTATATTCAGCCTAATAGGGGGCAGAGTTTATCTTCACAGCAGGGAAGCTTCCTGTGGGCTCTGCTACTCCCTTCAGCAAATTCCTCCCATCACAGGCTCCATGTGATTACATTCAGCCTATTAGGGGGCAGAGTTTACTTTCAAAGCAGGGAAGGACTTCAAACTCCCACCTAGGTCTATTAAGAGGCAGGGAAGATCTTCAAATTCCCATTCCCATTACAGTCTATCAGGACATGTCTTTAGGATGGGTAATGCTGAAGGAAATGAACTGAACCCAGAATTGAATAGGAAAAGGAGAGTAATTGGATTACTTTGGGAATATTGAGCCACTTTTAATGAATCCAATTTTTTTCTTGAAACAAAGACTTCAACACCCATTCCTCATAGGATCTTTGACTTAAAACTGGAAAAGAACTTAAAGACCACATAGTCCATCCCTTTTATTTTATAGGTGAGGAATAAGGCCCTGAGAAGTTCAGTGGCCTCCCTTAGATAACACAGTCAGGAAATATCAGAGCTGAGAATCTGAACTCAGGTCCTTTGACTCCGAATCCATCATGCCTCTACTCTCATTGTGCCATCCTACAAATCATACAATACCTCAGTCTCTGAAGAGTCAAAGTTGTAGGCTACCCAAAGGCCAATGGAAGGGACTGTGGTTGGCGAGAGCAAGCTGTAGCATATTATCAATTTTAGAAGTGATATAAAAGAGTTACATGACCAGAAAATGAAGTAGGAGAGCCAAAGTAGCAAGAGTGAGGGATAGCCAAAGATCATAAAAATGGGAAAAGGACCTACATGTACAAAAATATTTGTAGCAGCTCTTTTTGTGGTGGCCAAGAATTGGAAATTGAGGGGATGCCCATCCATTGGGGATGTGGTATATGAATGTAATAGAATATTGTTGTGCTCTAAGAAATGATGAACAGGCAGACTTCAGAAAAACCTGGAAAGACTTATATGAACTGATGCTGAGTGAAGTGAACAGAATCAGGAGAACACTGTGTATAGTAACAGACACATTGTGGGATGACTAACTATGATAGACTTAGCTCTTCGCAGCAATGCAAGGACCTAAGACAACTCCAAAAGACTCAGGATGGAAAATGCTCTTCACATCCAGAGAAAGAACTCTGGAGTCTGAATGCAGATGGAAGCAGACTATTTGCTCTTTTTGTTTTGTTCTTTCTTATTGGATGCCATTGGGTCTAATTCTACTTTACATCATGACTAATGTAAAAATATATTTAATATGAATGTATAAGTAGAGCCTACATCAGATTGCATGCTATGTTGGGAAGGGGAGAGAAAAGGGAGGGGGAGAAATTTTAAAACTCAAAATCTTGTGGAAGTGAATGTTGAAAACTAAAAATAAATGAATAAATAATTTTTTAGAAAAAGATTGAGGGATAGACAGTGGATCTGCTCTACCTCAACAGAACCCAGGGAATACCCCTTCCCCTTTCCCAGTATATTGGGTAGATCTCTATAAAGAATTTGATGGAGTATACAGATAGAAGTAGGCAGCTAGGTGGCACAGTGGATAGAGCACCAGGCCTGGAGTCAGGAAAACTCATCTTCCTGAGGTCGAATATGGCCTCAGATACTTATTAGCTATGTGATGCTGCACAAGTCACTTAACCCAGTTTGCCTCAGTTTCCATATCTGTTGAATGAGCTGGAGAAGGAAATGGCAAACCACTCTAGTATCTTTGCCAAGAAAATCCCCAAGGGGGTCACAAATAGTCAGGCATGACTGATCAACAACATGGACAGAAGTGACACAGAGTCAGAAGGCAGGAATGAGGTGCATTGGAGATAGCACCCATGGTGACAAGACCTTAGACCTATAAAAGCAGCAGTGCTTCAGAATGTCTTCTCCAGCCTTCTTCTCCCCAATCACAAATCAAGGTGTTTGGACTAGAGGGTGGCAGGGTAACGTCTTGGAAAGAAGGTCTGGGTTTGAATCCCAGCTCTGCTACTTGCTGACTGCATGCCCCTGGGCAAATACTTTCATTTTCATAAGCCTCAACTTCCTAATTTGTAACTAATATCTGCCCTGCTTACCTCACAGAGTTGCTGTGAGAAGAGTGTTTTGCAAACTTTAAAGTGCTTTAGAAATATGAATTACTGTTATCATTCCTGCTGTTGGATGATCTTGAAAGGCATTTCCAGCTCTGATGCTCTATCATCTTCTGTTTTCATTATCTTCAAGCAGTAAAAAGCTTCACATGTTTGGAACACTAGAAGTGATACATAGGGCAGCTAGGTGTCGCAGTGAATACAGCACTGGCCCTGGAGTCAGGAGAACCTGAGTTCAAATTTGGCCTCAGACACTTAACACTTACTAGTCGTGTGACCTTGGGCAAGTCACTTAACCCAAACTGCCCTGCCTTCTCCCCCCCAAAAAGCAAAAAAAAAAGTGAGATATAGAATCTGATGACTCCAGAGTTTCTTCTAGCTCCTACCACTCCAGCCTTCATTTCCTACTTTTTTCATTTTTCTACCACCAATCCAGGCCCAATTCCTTCCCTCTTTTGGAGCCCCAGAATAGAGGTTACCATGGTGACCCTCTCCAAACCATCCCTCAGATGCCAAAACGGTATTTCTAAAGCACCAAGATCTAACCACTCCCCCGATCAATAACACTGGTGACTATTATTAGTATATCTTCCTGAGTTCAAATCTGGCCTCAGACACTTAGTAGCTATGTGACCCTGGGTCAGTCACTTAACCCATTTGTCTCAGTTTCTTCATCTGTAAAATGAACTGGAGAAGAAAATGGCAAACCACTCCAGCATCTTTGAGAGGAAAACCCCAAATGGGGTCATGGAGAGTTGGACACAGTTAGAAAACAGCTAAATAGGAATAACAAAAACTGAACATTCCCCTTCAATTAATTTTGTTTTTCCATCATATGGGGCAGGGTTGGGGGGAGGGGGGAGGTATGTGTTTAACTTACCTTATTCACTAACAGCTAACTCTTTATCCACATACAGAGCAAAAGTTAACTTTGGGCCAGCCTCCACATGAATGATCAAAGGGTCTAAATTCACAGGGTTTGAAGTAAAGACTTGTCCATATCTGTTTCTTTCTCCCTGTAGCTCGTAGGTCACACCGCCTACGGCGTCATCACCACCACCACCAGCAGCATCACCACCAGCACCATCACCACAAATCCCATAAGGAGCGGAGAAAACACAAGAAGCACCCCAAGATGGACTGGGAGAAGGAAGAGGAAGATAATTTCTGCTGAAGGGCTACTAAGACACAAGAAGCACAACCCCAGAACCCACTCTGACAGATTCCTTTCTCTTTCCTAACCTCCTTTGTAAAAAGCCCTCCATCCCTGTTTCTCACCCTAGGAGGTTCTCCCATGTATTTGAAACATGGTCTAGCTCCCAACAGACTTCTGGTGTAATGTCCTAATCAAAGGAAGAACAATCAGGAAGGGTGTATTATGCTTTGGTTTAGCCTTCTGTTCATAAGGCTGATTGTTTATTTGTAGTAAGGGAATTTGGCACATGAAAATACATTTGAATTTACTTTCACAAATTCCTTTTGCCCACTGGGAAACCAAGAATAGCCAACACATTGATGTGCCAATGGCCCTAGTCAGAAGTGAAACTTTATCTAAGATGATTATTCTTGGGAATAGAAGGATAATAGAAATATATACATGACTTTGTTGACTGTTCTCCCTCCTCATGGACATTAGCTAATGTTAGAGCTTTTATGACATGATGGATACACATCTGTACTGCACACCCAGGTGTGTGTGCTTCCTATTTTGGTCTGAATATAAGATTCAACAATTTTTTAATCACAACCTCCCAATTCTTGTAGTATATCGCACCCACCTATCCATATCCATACCCACTCGGTTACTCAAAAACTCTTAACCTTCAACTAGGATGGGACGATACTTTTAGAATGTCATGGGGGTGGGGTCAATTTATAGTCAGGGTTGACCTATATTCAGAGCAATATGACAGGTGATGGAAGGAGATTGTATCAGATGAACTCTGAGGTCCCTTCCAACTCTGAGATTCTATGATTCTAAGGCTCGGATGCTAAAATTCTATGACATGTTAAGATTCCATGATTCTGAGATTCTCTGGATCTGTCATTCTAAGATTATCTGATGCTCAGATTCTATGATCAGGAGAATCTATTATTCATAACTAAGAATCTATGATTCTGAGTTTTTAAGATTCTATGCTTCTGAGACCCCGTGCTTGGCAGGATAACAGGATGGCTTGGATTGACAGGGCCCTGGGTCCTTCATACCTCTTATCTTCAAGATGCCAAGCCTAGGGAATCCAGACAACTAGCCAGGCATAGAAGCTCTTTGCCAGTCTGAGGAGGGGGCCAATTTGTATACATCTCTACCCCCATTCCTCAATGGCTCAGGCATTGATAGTCTCCCAGACCGAATCTTCACCCCAGGGCCTTCCTTTTCCCCTCTCTAGCTGCCCCCCATTTCCTACCCCACCACTTTCTTTCCAAATCCCCCTTTCCACCCTGTGCTCATTGCCAGCGACTGGCTGGTTGAATAGAAATGCATAAAACTCAAAGTAGCAACACCCACCTGTGATCGTATTGTAGAAAGGTTTGCAGTATTAAACACACACACACACTTTTTTTAAAAAACAAGGTTTTTTTGGTTTGTTTTTTAAAACAAAGATGTGAGAAAGAATGAACATTTCTCCATGTCCAGAGAAGCCCCTTTCCCACCCCCAGACCCCGTTCCTGTTTTTAGCTCAGAACCATAACAAACAGAGCAGTGAATTATACCTAGTATGAAGTGAATTTAGGGCAGCAGACAAGCCCAAGTACCTCAGCCTAGGAAACTGTCCTCACTGAGTCCATCAGAAGACAGTGCCCAGCCTGCAGCCTGGGTCCCTGTCCAAGTCAACACAGATAATACAGGGTATATTCTGGCTGAAAGACCAAACATAGGATTGTGGCCCTAAGCCAGTAAAAACAATTAGCAGATCCAGTATTCTGGGTTCTGTTTATATTTCCTGGTTTAAAAAATCATTTTTTAAAACAACTGTAAGTGAAAGACTAGGCTTTGATTATAAGTTTTAATAGGGAGAAAGTGTCAACTGAACCTGGGTTTCTAATGTGAAAATTTGAACACAGTCGCCTTTACCACAGACAGCAGAAGGCTCTCAGGAAGATGGAGCATTCATTAAACATTGGGGTGTGTGTGGTGGGGGTGGGTCATGATACCTAGCCCTGAAGGGGAGATGAAGGTAAATGAGACATGGTCCCCCACCTTTGGAAATATACTTGATCATAGATGTGCAAACAGGACCCTGATTTGGGACTTTTCTCCTAATTTTTCCTGCTGTGGACATTAATTGTCGTTCAGTCTTCAAAGTGGTCATATCGAGCCACAGTCTGGTGCTGGTTTTGTCCTTCTCTTCCTGGAGAGTCTATAAGTTTCCATTCAAAGCCTTTTCTACATTTAAATGAGGCCAGGAAAGGATGTTCATGATCGTTTGCCTACCCACCTTCCCTTTCTCTTTAGACTCACTGTAACTTTGGTCTCTTCTCAGCCACAGTCTCTGGTTTTTCTGCTGCCATCTCATGGCCCCTCCCTGGCAACATTGGGGGGAGTATCTCTCTCTCTTTTCTTCTCAATGGGGTTGTTTATTATCTTTGTATGTGGATGCGTGGGTGTGCCTGTGTGCGTGTGTTTGAAAAGCTTTGGACTCAGCTGGTTTTGCTGTGACTACAGTGTTCCGTAGGCCTGTGGTATCTGACACTGTGCATTGGCGTGCTCTCTTGGACATTTTAATAAATTTTTTTAACAGTTCAACCCATTTGTCATCTCCTCCTTAGCTCAGCTGTCAGGATTGGCCATCATCCTGTTACCAGTTTCTGGGGGCTGGTAGTTCAGGCTCAGCTTGGTCGAAATCAGCCAGGTGCCTCAACACTCAATGTCGTAGTCATAGAATACTGGAAATAACTCTGGATTTGGACTTGGGAGATCTGAGTTTGTACTGACTATGTGACCTTAAAAACCATGTCACTTCTCTGAGATTCAATCTGCAAAATGGGATAATAATATTATCTATATGACAGAGGGGTTATAAGGAAAGGACTTTATAGTCCTTAAATAGACAATATAGTACTAGATACATGTAATAATAAATAAATGGATACAATAATAGACTATATAGTAATAAATAAACATAATAATAAATAGACCAGTAATAGAAATGATAATAGACTACATAGTAATAGACATAGCTATAATAAGCCATTATTGTAGCTTACTATTTTATTAATTTATTTAATTTATAAGTTAATTTATTACTAATTAATAAGTAGAGTATTGAAAAATGAGTTGTCACTCGTGTTATTAGTCTGAATAGGCTCGATTTACTTCCCAAACTTGCCTCATGTAAAAACCACATCGCAACTGGCTTTGTGTTCTTATCACTGCTTGCTTTGTGAAGAAGACAAAGAAGAACTGCTAAAGAGAAAAATGAATAAAAACAAGTGCCTTTATTTTAAACAATTAGATCCAAGCCCATTAGAGTGTAAGATCCTTAAGAGCAACAGCTTGTTTTGCTTTTTCTTGGTGTTGCCAAAGCTTAGCACGGTGCCTGGCACATGGTAAGCGGTTAGCAAAGGCCTGATTGATGCTGCTCTATGGTGATGACCCCAGCCACTGACACTTGCTAGCTGGGTGACTCTGGACAAGTCTCCCTCAGTTTTCTTATCTGTAAAATGGAAATAGTAATAGCATTTACTGCCCAGGGTTGTTGAGAGGATCTTTGCAAAC
This sequence comes from Pseudochirops corinnae, assembly GCA_028646515.1. Taxonomy (NCBI): domain Eukaryota; kingdom Metazoa; phylum Chordata; class Mammalia; order Diprotodontia; family Pseudocheiridae; genus Pseudochirops; species Pseudochirops corinnae. The sequence continues at coordinate 302,334,985 of CM053587.1, forward strand.
CTTAAAGCACTCCATAAATCTTAGCTATTGTTACTGAACACTCAGTACAACATACCAAGTTTGGCACTAGAAAACAGACTTGTGATAAAAACAATAATTACTACTCTAGGCAAGAGAATAAATCATTTATAATAAGCAAGTGAAACAATGGAGCCTAGAGAGTCACCACTGGATTTATTCATTTAAATGTATGCATGACTTTAGTTGAAAAAAAAAGAAACCTTTTAAAATATCCCTAATATGTATTTTTCGAGATGAGCTCTATGGCATAAGATTTTGGTGTTTGAATCCATCCTCTGGGATGATGGACAAATAATTTGTATTTTCTGAGCCTTAGTTTCTACATCTGGAAAATGGGAGTGAAAAGGCAATATATAGTACAGAACAGGCATGTCAAACTCAAATAGAAATGGGACCACTAAAGCATACACAAGGATTCTTAGTGTTAAATGTAATATTATCTATGTTTGATTGTATTTTTATTGATCTTGTTAAACATTTCCCAACTATATTTTCATCTGGTTTAGTCTACACTCAGGAGAGTGTTGAGTGCTTTACACCTCTGGTACAGTAGACAGAGAGCCAGTGGCAAGCCCTGAAATCCTGGGTGCAAGACCCACTTCTGCCTGCCACATGACTGTCAGTACCCCAGGTTACTTTAAGATGACTTTCAGAGAAGGTGCAGATCTTCCTTGGCAGTAGGACTCTTTTACCAGGAACTACCTCTGTGGATGAAGTCCCAGGACACAAGTCCCCTTGTTCTCTAGTGCCAAACCTGGCACTTTGTACTGGGCATACAAAAATCCCAGGCCTTGGTACCTGCTTCATACCACACGAGGCAATTGATCAGTCAACATTTATTAAGTGCCTACTATGAGCCAAGCACTTTCCTAAGTGCTGGGGACACAAAAAGAGGCAAAAGACGGTCCTTGCCCCAGTAGATCAAGGCTCTAAATACAGTCATTTGCACACTTTTGAAGCACTAGAGAAATGTTAATTATTGTTTGTACAGAGGGGACCATAGGCTCTTGAAGTCTCAGGCAGATGCTACAAAGCTGAAAAGGATTTGAATAAGGGCCCAGTGTTGGACTCGGTGTCTACTGCCCAAGTACAGCCAAATGAAGTATAGAGGGCCTCATCACCCAAAGGTTGGTCACCAGGGGCTGGTCCTTTTCAGAATCATCAAATCTCAGCAGGAATCCCTTTTTTGTCATCTGTGATAAGGGATCACCAAGCATGCCCTTGGAATCAGCAACTCTAGAAGGGTCTGCTGCCTGTCTGTGGCATGTTTCAGAGATCTTTCCCTAAATTATTTAACCTGATAACCACTACCCACTTCAGATGATTCATGTGGGGACTAGTGATACCACTAGAAGGTATTGCTAAGGTTTTTGAAGTCCTGGACCTTTAAGAATGCAAGACCTTCTTGTTGTTTGCCTGTGAAACTTGGACAGTCTACCAGCACCATGCCAGGAAACAGAATCTCTTCCATTCGAATTGTCTTAAGAAGATTCTAAAGATCACTTGGCAAGATGAGGTACCAGACCCTGAGATTCTTTCTCGAGTTCAACTGCCAAGCATTTGAACTCTGATGTAGAAAGTGCAACTCTGATGAGCTGGGCCATGTTGTTCAAATGCCAAATATACACTTGTCTAAAAGTCCATTTTATGGAAAACTCACACAAGGCAAGCAGTCACATGGAGATCAGAAGAATCAATACAAGGACACTCTCAAGGTCTCTCTGAATAACTTTGGAATCAATTATAAAACATGGGAGACACTGGCACAGCATGGCATGCCCACATCAAAGAAGGTGCTCTATGAGCAAAGCAGAATTGTGGTAGCTCAGAAGAAACATGAGATGTGCAAATTGAGAGACATCTCCACTCCAAATGCTCATGTCTACAAACAGCATGTAATTAGTGCTTTGATGTACTGTGTCAATCCGTGGTAGAGCCTTCCAAGCTCACATTGGTCTGATCAACTACAGTCGGACACACCATACCTTGACTCCAACATAGTGATGTCATTTTGGTCCTCTTTGAAAAGGAAGGACAAAAACCAAACAACTAATGGAAGGTAAAATTCAGCACAGAAAAGCAGATTTGGGAAGTAAATAACTGGCTAAGAATATCTTGACTGAGAAAGGGATTTGGATTTCTGGGCCACAAAATTTAAAAAATAGGAACGAGTTCTTAGCCAGGGATGAAGTGCCCCTAACAAAGTCTAGGAAAAATACATTTGCTTGGAGTCTTGTGAGTTTAATCAAAAGGGTTTTAAACCAAAAAGGGACCAGGAAGGAAGAAAATCACTTACACAGATCTAACAAGTTTGGTACCAGAGCAAGTAGCAGGCACATTATAGGAGGAAGACTAGCACATAATTCATGGAGACAATAGCCAAAAAAAGAAGCAGCTGTGTGACTTTGGGCAAGTCACTTAACCCCAATTGCTCTCCAAAAAGCAAAAAAAAAAAAGAGAGAGAGAGAGAGACTGGTAATAGACAGCACTGGGAAGATAGGAAAGCAGGCTGAATTTCCCCTTACTTTAACACTTCCTGGAGGCTCTGTTTTCCATACCTCAAAAGGGTCAAATTAGTTTGGAAAACGTGCTATATCCAAGGAGATCTAGAAACTGAAGCCAATCTTGCCTCAGATCGGAAGTCTATTCTAATGCCATTCTTTTTCAAGCAGGAGCTTGAGACTGCCAATGGAGGTTTTGGCCAGCTCACGGCATGTAATTAGCACTTTGATGTACTGTGGCCTGGGATGGCCAACCAAGAGGCTTTTATTGACTTACAGTGCTATACCTAAAGTTTTAGCAGGGATACTAGGACTCAATGGTTGTCCTGTCATCAAAGGAGCAGTGTCAGAACCCTTGCAGTCTCAGGAGATCTCAATGTCCTTAATTCTACACAAGAAAAACCAAAGTTCCCATGAAATGCTGTTGGGCATAGTTTTACATTACTGTGAGAGGGAGCTAGGTAGAACAGTGGATAGAACACCAGGCCTGGAGTAAGGAAGTCCTGAGTTCAAATTCAGCCTCAAACACTCACTAGCTGAACAACTCTGGGCAAATCACCACACCTTTGTTTGCCTCAGTTTCCTCATCTGTAAAATAGAGATGATAATAGCACCTACCTTACAGAGTTGTTTTGTGGATTAAAAGAAATAATAATTGGAAAGTGTTGAATACAGTTCTTGGCACATAGTAAGCATTATGGAAATGTTAGCTATTATTATTATTGCCAGAAGTGATACCACTCTACATCAGACTGTTCCATGCTGGTCTATGCTCTCCCAAGAACAACCTTGTGGACTCTGGAACTTCTGCATCTTGGATTAAATTCTTCACTCAGAATGCCTTCTGCCCTCCTCTATGGCTGTCTAAATTCTAGCCATCTTTTAAGGTCCAGATCAGGTCTGGCTTCCACCTTCAAACTTTCCTTAATCATCTCTGCCCAAAGTGAATTCTCATTTTTGAGGCCTCCTCAAGGACTTACTTCATTTAGTATAACCCTGTTCTATTTAGCACAGTATTATTAAATAGTTATCCTTTTAATGTGTATCATTTCAGCCTCCTGAACTAAATTGTAAAACCCTAGAAGGAAGAGACTGTGCCTTATCATTTCTGTTTTCCCCATAGTACACAATAGCTAGGCACTCAATTCATCTGGATGATTGCTTACTAGGTATGTGGTAGAACAGACTCTTTTCTAAGTATGAGTTATACTAAATAGTCAACTCTAAAATTGTGTGACTTTAACTTACGAATACTGAGAAGATATACTCATAGGAAGAGATCTAGGAACTTTAGAGGAGAACATCTGGGTGAAGATCAATAGAAGGAGAAAGAGATAATGCTGCTATATAAGTATATTTTACAGACCACCTGGCCAGATGGAGGAATTAGATGAAGAGTTTAAGAAACATCACAAACCTGGTACTGATACAGAAGCATGCTATTGTAGTGAGGGAAGACTTCAACTACTAAACCATCTGTTGGCACTCTCTCTACCAAAAGCAGAATAGTTGATAAATTTGTAATTCACCTTGGGAAAATGTTGATCTTTCAGTATTTGGAGAAGGTGAAAAGAGGAATTTCTATTTCAAACTGGATTCTGACCAACAAAGAAAAACTGGTTGCCAAAGTGGAAAAGACAAGAACCTCAGGAGCAAATGGCCATTCCGTTATTTAATCAATCCAACCACCTTTAGTTTATTAAGTGCCATCACAGAGTTTGTGATAGAGAAAGAAAGGAATCTGGGTATATATTGCCTAATATGCTTCCTAAATTTTGAAAGAGCAGATTTCAAAGACTTCAAGGAAAGGATAAATCATATCCAATGGCCTAATATGTTGAAGAAGTCGACTCAAGAGAGATGGGTCACTCTCAAGAATGAAATTGTGAATCAGAAATATTTCCAGTGAGTTGAAAAAAAGGGGAGTTGTCTAAAGAATCTGATTTGGAAACACAAGGAGCTCCCTGACAAATGTGGATTTAAAGAGAGGTTAAACTATCAGGCGGTAATAGAACCATAATAGCTAGCATTTATACAGTGTTTTAAGGTTTTCAAAGTGCTTTACATACATTGCTTCATCTAAGTCTCACAACAATCTTGTGAGGTAAGTGTGATTATTATCCCCATTTTGCAGATGAAGAAAGTGAGGCAAGCAAAGAGGTTAAGTGACTTGCCGAGGGCCACACAGTCAGTAAAAATATGATACAGGATTCAGACTCAGGTCTTTCTGACTCTAAATCTTGCCTGTAGCAGCAACCTACTACTGGACATTAACCTGATCCTATTCAAAAGGAAGATGGGTCTCAGGATTCAAGAACACCTCCAATCTCTCCTCATTATGTGACCTTGGCAAGTCACTTAACCTCCTGGGCCTGAATTCCCTCACTTGAAAAAGTGAACAGCTTGGACCACATGACCTCTGAGGTCCCTTGCAGCCATAGACAGAGGGTCCTATGGTCTTATGAGCAGATGCATTGGGAAAGGGTCAGGATAACTTTCTGTCTTCCAGTTCTATTGTTCGTTGAGTAGTGCTGCCATCTTATCACTTGGAGTTCTTAACCTGGGGTCTATAAATTTTTATTTTTACATTTGGATAACTTGCATTTCAATATAATTGATATCTTTTGTCATCCTACATATTTTATTTTATGCATTTGGGAGGAGAGGGAGTAAACACTCATTTAACCCTGGGAGTTCCCTGACCTGGATCCCTTCCTTTCAAGGTTCTAAAGGCCAAGAAATAGAGTGCTAGTCTTAGAGCTAGTTGAGAGAGTACTAAAATTCACTTAGTGCTCATTGGGAGTGTGCTAAAGACATGGGTTCAAATCCTGCCTCAGACATCTATTAATTGTGAGCCCCTAGGCAAGTCATTTCACTTCTCTCATCTATAAGATGGGGATGATAACAGCACCTACTTCACAGGGTTGCTGCAGGGATTAGATGAGGTAACATACATAAAGTGCTTCACAAACCTTAAAGCACTATTGAACCATACCCCCTCTCTCCTACTAGGTCCTACATCTCATCCCCAGCACTGCCATACCTCATCCCTTCTGTTTGCACACCTCCCCCTGACTCACCACCTGAAGCCAAAGCTTCAAGAGGGAAGAGAGATCCTACATGCAGAGAACATAGAAGCAGAGACAAGTCACTAAGGATGAATAACAAAGAGTAATATAGTTCTGTTAGGATTGTAAGAACTGGCAAAAACCCATAAAAAATAGAGAATACATTTTAACAGTAGCTTCTGTGAAAAAATGTTGGTGGACCATAAGCTCAACATGGGTCAACAATGTGCTATAGTGAACAAAAAAGCATTTTGTCTGCTTTCACAGGCAGAGTGTCCAGGATTAGAGATGCCATAAAGAGCTCTTCTCTGCCTTAGCCAGGCCCTGCAGTGTTCAGTTCTGGATATCACATTCAGGAAAGATGTCCAGAGATTCCCAAAGTGGGTGATACAGCCCCCTGGGGGGCACTAGAACGATGGAGGGGGGAGGCACACGGTGTGAGAGCCTCAGGTGCAATTGAGGGGTGTTGAATAAAAATAAAGGGGAGATGAGAGCATAAGTAAAGAGGAGAAGAAATTTTGAAAACTGTTCATACATGTTTCATTTGTCGTATAACAGAGTTAAAGTCGTAGGCATTACATTATTTTCCAAATAAACACACAAAATGCACGTTATAACCTATCGGTGGTCAAATCTGACAACAAGTCTTGACAAGCAAGTGTTGGCAGGTGAGTATGTTGCACATTGTTGGGAAGTCCAGCATGCATTGGCAGGAATATGTGTGTGTAATGACTTTGTTCGCAATACGATACTATCTGGTTACATGATGCGATATTGTGTCATCAGAATTTCAACACAGGAAAAAATCTGCAAATCTACAATTAATTACCAAATTTAAGATGTCATTTTTAAAAAAAAATATTTTATGATGATACATGTTGATGTATGATATGGTGTATGATATGATGATACAAATTTCAAAAAAAAAAACCCCATCCTATTAAAGAGTTAAAGAAAGTAGATTTCCAGAAAGGTACTGAGTATTTTTTTTTAAAGGGGGTGGCACGCCAAAGAAGTTTGGAAACCTCTTATGTAGACTAAGTGGAACATGTGCAGAAGAAAGTGGCTAGGATAGCAGGACTGGAGAATGTGCCAGATGAGGAGGTAGCCAGTGGATAGAGTGTTGGGCCTGAAATTAGGAAGACCTGAACTCAAATTCAGCCTCAGATAGTTACTATCTGGGTGACCCTGGGCAAGTCATTTAACTTCTGTCAATCTCAGTTTCCTCATCACTAAGAGGATAATATTAGCACCTGCCTTCTAGAGTTTCTGTGAGAAGCAAGTGAGATAACATGTGTAAAACTCTTTGAAACCTTAAAAAGCTATAGAAATGATTGCTATTAATATCTTTGGAGAATTCGGTATATTAAGCATGAAACAGTGGAGACTCAAGGGAAGGGCTTCAGCTAGCTGAAGGGCTTTCAGATGATTGCTGGACTTGTTCTGGCAGAACCAGAGGGCAGAACCAGGAACAACGGGTGAAAGCTAGAGAGAGGCAGGTTCTTTATTATTGTCATCGTTGTTAATAGCAATAACTCACTTTTATGGGATGTTTTTGTGTTTCTTACAATTTCCCTGACATCAACCCCATGAGGTAGATTAAAAGTATTATTACAAGTTATCACAAGTATTCCTTATCCCCATTTGACAGATAAGAAAATTGAGCTTCTGAGAGATTAAAATGACTTGCTTATGACCAATTAGTGTAGGTCTGATGTGGGTATCAGACCCAGGTCTCCCTTTCCAGTGCTATATCCACTACAATGTCACCATTTGTGTTCAAAATAAGAAAAAAAAAACTTTCTAAAAATCAGCTCCAAAAAGTGGAATGGGCTGCCTCCAAAGATAGTAAGTTAATCTTTATTTAGGATCTTCAAACACAGGCTAGACTTGGGCATGTTAGGGAAGTAAGTGGTTCTTGGTCTGGTCCAAGTTGGGCTAGATAACCTCTGAGATCCCTTCCAGCTCTTAGAAAGGGAATTCTGTGAATTCATTTTCAGTTCCTTTAAATATTTGAGTAATTTTATATTTTTTTAGTAATTGCACTCAAAATTGTATTGATTTCAAAGGGATCTCACTTCAAAGGTGGGTTCTATTATCAAGGGACCCTTACTTTCAGACAAATACAGTAATCTGATTTATCTTTTCCTACAACTCCCAATTCAATTCAACAAACTTTCATTAGCTGCCTACTTGTGTTGATAATATGAAGACAAATAGTCTCTGTCCTCAAGAAGCTTACATTCTCCTGGTAGGGATATGACATGTACTCAGATAAGTCAATACAGATGAGACAGAGACAAAGAGAGAAAAGGAAGGAGGAAAGGAAAGAGAGAGACAGAGAAAGGGGGTAAAGAGGAAGGGGGAAAGGGAAGGAGGGAGGAGGAAAGAGAGCAAAAGGAAGGGGAGAGGGAGACAGAAAGAGATGGAGAGACAGAGACAGAAAGAAAGAGACAGAGAGAGAACACGGACTGGAGAAATGAGCAAAGGCCTCCCAGGAGAGAAAGTTAAGCTGAAGCATAAAGGAAAGGAATCAGGAGGCAGAATTTAGCAGGAAATGCATTCTAAGCACTAGTGACAGCTTGTCGGAATGCACACAGGTGAGAGATGGCATGGAAAGTCTGGGGAACAGCAACTAGTCCAATTTGGCTGGAATATAGAGTGCACCCATGGGGAATAGTGTGATATAAAGCTGGAAATGATGCTTAATAATGATAATTCCCTCCCATGAATTGAATTGAATGCAATACAGGCACAAAGTGCAACTAAATGCAATACAGGCATCTCTAGGAGGGAAACCTACTAGGTATTATTAACCTTATTTTTTAGAGGAAGAAACTGGGGCCCAGGGAGAAGTGACTTTCCTAAGATCACATATGGAGTCAGAGCAGGAGCTGGAACTCAAAACCAGGCCACCTGACTGCCATCAGGACATGGGCTTTGCCTTCCTGATTGAGATAAATATCACAGCTGCTATGCTGCTTGCCCTCTGCACACATGCTGACCAAGGGCAGAAGAAAGTCAACTCTGAATTAAAAATCTGCTGTGTTTGGAGCATGGGGAGGGAGGGAAGGAAGTCATTAGTGCAAGCTGGCTGTCTTGGAGCCAAAAAGAGAAGCCCAGCTGTTAGCAGCATCTATAGTCAGTTGCAAAGACCTACCCACCCACTGCAGATTCCAGTGGATATCCAAGGTCATATCATCCCTCCCCTGGCTCATCTAAAACACCCCTCATCATCTCAGATCCAATGCAATGCAACGAGCATTTATTAGGAGCTTACTATGGGAAAGGCACTGTGTTAGGTAATAGGGATACGAGGGCAAAATGAAAAATGGTCCCTGCCCTCAAGAAGCTTACATTCTACTGGAGGGTTGTACATGCACAGATAATTATATGCCTGAAAACTGAGGATAGAACACTAACATCTGGGGGCATCAGGAAAGGGATACTTCCAGGGAAAAATTGCATTACCTCTCCTTGGAATCTGGTTAGAAAGTGAGAAGTCCTTCCTTGGCTTGTTTTGAAAGATCATCCCAACTAGAGATCTCATTCCTAAATCCCATCCTCTTTGCATGGAAAAGAACAGCTCCATGTAGCCACCAAAACTCCACTAATGGTGAACATATGAAGGCAGTAACCACAACAAGAAGGCTCTTCCCTTTCCTCTCTCCCCCCACCCTTGTGGCCTTGTCCACTGCCACAAGATGGGAGTTCCATCATCTAACATTTATTAATGTAAGGAGGACATTTTTATAGCCTCTAGTTTTATGACCACATGTGGGCCACCTGAGACTCCCTAGTGCCCCCTCTCTGCATGTAATCTTTTACTTGGGGGTTTGATGTCAAACACTACAAGAGGGTCTGGCCCTGAGAAGCTGAAAGCAGGAGAAGCATCCTAGTGACCCAGCCTGAGGGTGCCTCCGGTGAGCTGAAAGCCCTAATCAGTCTCCAACTTTCTTTTTTTCATTGTGGGTGAGAGGATACCCAGACCCAGATAAGAGACCCTGATAGGGGCATGCAGATTAAGCAGGCACACAGGCTGAGATGGGTTGGACCTGCACTTTTATTTGGGGCAAGAGGACAAGACAAGCAGGATGAGGTTTAGGTTCTGGAAGGGAAAGAGCTTCTCCTCCCCAGGCTGACCCTGGGCAGTGGGGACAAGGGACTGATGCATGCAGGCCTCTTGCTTCCCAGTCATAGGATCACACATTTGGAACTGGAAGGGACCTTAGAGGTCATCTAGTCCAAACCTCTCATTTTATGGATGAAGAAACTGAGAGGTTACCCAGAGAAGTTATGTGACTTGCCCAGGTCACACAAGTAGTAAGTGGCACAGCAGAGTCCTTTGCTCCAAATCTAGTGCTCCTGTGACCTTCCCGATGTCCTGTCCCTGTAGGAAGTTCAGGGGGAAAGGAGGAAGAGAGAGGAAAGCAGCTCTTGGGTCCTGGGGACCCCGGCGTTCTGCTTCCCGATTCTAAACGTCCCGAGGCCGCCTGCGGAGTCGGGCGCAGTGGATGCCACCTGGAGGCTGGGGTATCAGTCCTCGCAGGGATTACTGGGCTGCTAGGAAGAGGTCAGTACCCCTGGCAAAAAGTGGAGGGAGGAGCCAGTCACTATGGCTGCAGCAGAAGTATTCCTTCAGGGGAATGGGGCAAAGGTCAGTCACCATAGCAACATCTTTGAGGACCCTCCGTTCGAATCACCACAGTGACTGCTAGAGGACTCCTTCCTCTCCCAGAGACGGAGACAAGACTCTCAGGCATCCTTCCACAAAGGGGCAGGGCAGATTGGTCTTCTGGTTGAAGTCTTGAGACATCACCACCCCACCCCCAGGGGAGGAGGGGCAGAGGCCAAAGTTCCTTCCCTGGGGGCGGGGCAGATGGTCCCCATGGCAACACCTTTAAAATGCCCTTGTTGGAGAGATTGGAGTGGATGTTAATCTCCATGGTGACACCCAGAAATCCCTCGGGCCGGGGTGGGGAAGAGGGGGAACGATCAGATGCTGGTCCCCATGGCAACATCTTCGAACACCCCTTCCCTCAAGGGGAAGAAACCGATGCTGGTCCCCATAGTGACACTTAGTCCTCCCCGGGGGTGTAGCAAATGCCAAACCCCTTGGTGACGCTGGGGGAGCCCCTCCCTGGACTGGCCTCCAGCTAGACGTGCAGGGGCCGCCAGGCGCTTGGGTCCCTCCAGCCCCAGCCCCAGCGCGCTGCTCCTGGGTCCGGGGAGCCAGGCGCGCGGTAGCAGTAGACGCCGAAGAGGCGGTGCTTCTTGTCCGGGAAACCGAGGTTGCGCACGCCTGGCCTCTGGCCTCCGCAGCGAGCCCGGGGGTTGACAATAGGGTAGCGCACGCTGCCGTCGCCCAGCCAGCCTGCCTCACAACGATCCAACAACTGCAACTTCCACGCGGCGTAGAGCTGGCCCACTTTGGCCACCGCGGCGCCGCTGCCCGCACATGCCCGCACCGCCTCCGGAAAGCTCACCTTCCGGTAGGGCTTCAGGAAGAATACCTGACCTGCGGACACAGACACGGCGGACTGGCCTGGGCTCAGAGAACTGCCCTGGGCCAGACCCAGTCTTCAAGCCTCCTTCCCCAGTTCAGCCCCTGCACTGCACCGAGTCCGGAGGCAACTTGGGGAGCCCTGGCACACCTCGGAACACATGAGATTCTCTACCTAATCACCCCCCCTTCTCTCTCCCCCCCCCAAAAAAAAACCCCTCAAATCTTCAGGGTAGATTTCCTTGACTTCTCTCCTTCCTCAACACCCTCCTTAGCTCCCCCGCCCCAAGCCCAAGAGCTCCATTACTCCTCAACCCCTCAAGCTTCCCAGTGTAAAGGCTCATCCCACACAATGAGGGATTCAGTCTACTCACCAGTAATCACATTCACACGCACCATCTTCCATTCCCAAGTAAACACCCTTAACATAACAATACACAGAGAGCTCAAATACACTGATTCAAAAGCATAAATACACACAATCACATGCTGTCACGCTCACAGAGCCACATTTGGACACTGCATCACCCACAGTTACAAGCACAGCCTCATGCACACTCTGACAAGCTATCAACCACATCCATTCATTCATTCGACTGTCACTGAAACTTTTTTAATACTGGGTCCTTGGGTTCTCCTTGTGGGAGAAACATATCTCTGGGAAAACATATCTATGACCCAGGCTCACCCCCCCACCAAAGATCAAAGTCTAGTTAGGGGGATCAAGCACAGACTCACAGAGCTACAACACAAACTATAACACGATGAGAGGAAAAAAGAAAAAGAGGGCTCAAGGGATGGAGGGAAGAAAAGACAAACAGCCCTGGCTTGTTAGAGAAGGAGGAGGAGGCTTCTGAACTGATCCTTGAAGAAAAAACTGATTCCTAGGGAGGCCTGCAATGCCAGGCTGTTTGGACTTTGTCCCACGGACCACTGAGTCATTGATGGTGTATGAGCATGGGAGGGTTTAAAGACAGACCACCAGACTTGGAGTTAGATATTCCACTGGTTCAAATTCCAACCCTGACACTGACTTTGGGCAAATCTCTACTCTCCTGGGCCTCACTTGGCTCATCTGTAAAATGAACCAGATAACATCTCAGTTTCCTTCTAGCTGTAAGTTATAGAAGCGTAGAGTTAGAGTTAGAAGGGGTCACCATCAATTCTCTTGCTCTTGTTTGGTCATATCTGACTCAGTGACCCTACTTGGTGTCTTCTCTGCCAAGGTACTAGGGTAGTCTGCCATTTCCCTCTCCAGCTCAGGCAAACATGGTGAAGTGACTTGCCCAGGGTTACACAGCTAGTAAGTGCCTGAGGCTGAATTTGAACTCAAGAAAAGGGGCCTTTCTGACCCCAGGCCCAGCATTATCCACTGTGCCACCTAGCTGCCATCAAGTACAACTCCCTCAAAAAGCTTGTCCAGAAGGTGAAAGAAAGGTCTTGAGACTGTGTTGTACCAGAAGGAAGTAGGGCAGTTTAAGACTCAGAGGAAGATGGTAGCTTTCTTCAAGCATAGAAAGGGCTGCCACATGCAAGAGCAATTAGTTTTGTTCTCAAAGGCTGATGCCAGGAGCAGTGGTTAAGATTTGAATAGATACATTTGAACTCAATAGAGATCAATCCAAAAGTGGGCCCAGCTGTCCCAGGAAATGGTGGATATCCCATCCCTGCAGGTCCCCCTAGAGCAGTGGTTTTCAACCTTCCTAATGCTGTGACCCTTTAATACAGTTCCTCATGTTGTGGTGACCCCCAACCATAAAATTATTTTCGTTGCTACTTCATAACTGTAATTTTGCTTCTGTTATGAATTGTAATGTAAATATCTGATATGCAGGATGTATTTTCATTGTTACAAATTGAACATAACCCACAGGTTGAGAATCCTGCCCTAGAGGATGCTGGATGCCTTGTTGTCTGGTATGTTGGAGAAAAGGGGTTCTTGCTGAAGTACAGATTGAATTCAATGGCCAAGTCTTAGCTTCTGTGATTCTGGAGAGGGTCAAATCCAAAATCAGGCTAAGTCTAGAGATTTGGTGTGTGTTTGGTGACGGATTGTAGAGGCAGGAAAGGATGGTGGCACCACTGAGCAGATCAGGAAAGTTGGTAAGAACAGGTTTTCATGACAATGGCATTGGGTTTGGGGGAGGATTAATTTGAGGTTATGCAGTATCAAATGAAGTTGCACAGAGATTCATCCAATAACACACAAAGTTGGCACCCTTGCATACACAATATCAAAAACAATCTCTCTCTCTCTCTCTCTCACACACACACCCCAGCAGTCACACAAACCACACAGAGTTGCAGACAGAACATTTCACTGGGTTTCCAAAAGCAGGACTCATTCCTGGCCCTTCTGAGGTGCCCTTCACTTGCTCAGGGCCTAAACATAGCTTTGGAAGTTTCAACTGATGCTAGTCACACAGGGAGTCTCCTTCTAAGTACCCCTAATACCCATACAGAGGAATGCCCAGAGACATCTCTCAGTTCTGGGAGACTGGGGAAGAATGAACTCCCACCACCACCTGCTGCAAAAGTGAAGCCTCCAGGGGACTAGCAAAGGAAAAATACTCATGGGCACCTCTTTGAAGTCTAAGTGAAAGGGTGTCTTATCTGCAGGGAGCCAGGCCCTGCTGAAGATGTGGCTAGTTCAGCCACAGTCTCTAAGTCATGTGGAGGAAGGGAAATGAACAGAGAAATAAGAAATGGGGTCTTTTAAAATTGTGGTGAGGGGAGGGTAACCAGAGCTGCAGCACAGAAGAGCTGACTAGAAGACCAATGAAACTGGAAGATCAAAAGCTTGGGTTTGGGGCCAGTGGGCCTGGGAAAGAATGTAGGGGATTGAGGTGGAGAGAGATGTTGGGACTTGAGATAAGAAGAAACTGATGGGGTAGTATTGAAGGTGGAAAGTCTGCCAATAGATAGGACCGTGCAGTGGCTGCTGGGAAGGAGAATGAGCAGAGGATGGGGTGGGGGTGAGGGAGTACTTAGAGGCTTGGGTGTATCTAGAGGAAGGTGACGGGCTGGTTGGGTGAAGATGGGGTGGGAAAGCTGGTGACTACAATGAACAGAGGCAGAAATTAAGGTCGGGGCGGAGCAAAGGGGAGGGGGAAGCTGGGGAGGGGCTAGCAGCCCCGGTTGGGTACGCGGCTCACCCTGCAGATTGGACGTGAAACAGAAGGCATCGTAGCGCTCGTCCTCCTTGTGGCGGTAGCCGTAGTTGCGCACGCCCACGGGAGCCTCTCGGCGGCCGCACTCTTCCCGCGGCTGGCCCACCGGGTACTGCACCGAGCCGTCCTGCAGCCAGCCCGCGTTGCACCAGTCTAGACCCTCGCGCCACGCCGCGTGTAGCTGTTCATAGGACGCCAGGATGCCGTCCTGCTCGGCGCACGCCCTCTGTGCCTCAGGATAAGTCAGCGTGTAGCGGCCCAGGCGGGGATGGTAGGGAAAGATCACACCTGATTTGGGAGGGGAGTGGAAAGCCCCGATGTAAGAAGACTCTCCAAATGGACCTTCGTCCCACCCATCATCCCTTCTGTGCCAGCCACTAGAGTCACCTCCCCAAAGTCTACAATGGGACATCCTACCCCATTCCCAGCTTTAGGGGCCCCCAACTCCTATCTGGCCCCCAATAGCTCAGGCACTAACCAAGACTTTCCTTGTCTCTAGGAGATGGTCACACAGCCTGAGGGTGGAGGCTCCCTATTAGCCAACCCCAACCTACTTTGACTGTCTAATCTTCCCCTAAACCCTTTTCACTTATCATCCATCGCTAACCAGACTGGAAAATCCACCTCTTTGCCTTTGCTCATGCAATTCCCCTTGCCTGGAATGCCCTCTCCCCATTCAGATTTGCTGTGGGCCTTTTAAGGTTATTTTCTCTTCCTTAGTTCCAGTTTCTCCATCTATAAAATGAGTTGAATTTGACTATTTCTACAGCGTTTCCAACTCCGATATTGTATTCTACCTTCTATATTCCTCCTTGCTCTGAAATTCTATGTTCCAAGGAGCTCTTCCAGCTCTAACATCTTTTTGCTCTTTGAAATCCCACTGGTCTTACTAGTTGAAGTCCAGCCTTCTCTGATCCACCAAAGCAGAAGTGATTTTCCTTCATCTGAACCCCTCTACCTTCCCCATTCCCTACTGTGCCTCTATCTAAGGACTCATATCCCACTCTGCCTTGTATGAGAAGTTACTTGTATACTCCTTTTATCTCCCTACAACACTAAACCACCTGAGCAGAAGGACCATGCTATATTCACTTTTCTATTTTCTCAGGCTCAGAGCAGACACTCTAAATAGTATCACAAAAAATTAGCCCATCAGAGAAAGCACCTTCAAGATGGCCGAGTTCAACATACTCATTTTACAAATGAGGAAACTGAGGCCTACCTCCTGCTACCTATATGTTGGTATATCCCTCAAGGCTCTGACCTTTATATATTCTCCTTTTGGTTTGGTTAATCATCTCCATGCAAATGACTCTTAAGTCTTTATATCTAGCCCTAATCTTAGCCTATCTCAATTGAAATTAAAACCTATATCACCGCATGCTGAACATCTCCATCTGGATCTCCCATGAGCATTGCAAACTCACCATGTCCAAAAAGGAATTCATCTTCCCCTCCTTCATACTTCCATCTTTCTGATGAGGGTACCACCACCATCATATCATCCATATTCATAACCTTGGAATTATCTTTGACTGTTCACTCAGTCTTACCTCCATATCCATAGCATAAATCTTGTATATTTTATCCATAAAAGTTATCTTACATCCAACCCCCTTCTCTACTTACATAGTCATCACCATAATTCAGGACTTCATCTCCTCTCCATAATAGCCTCTAATTGGTCTCTGCTGGCAAGTAGCTAGATTTATATGGCACTTAAAGGTTTGCAAAGTATTTTGCGAATATCATTGCAGATCAATTCTCCATTTTGCAGTTGGGGAAACTGAGGCTGAAAGAAGGTAGATGGCTTGCCCAGATTCAAGAAGCTAATGAGTATTGGAGGTCTTCCTGACTCCAGGTCCAGCACTTTCTCCACTGTGCCCCCAGCCACCTCAACCCTTTTTATCTTTATTTTTCCACAAAAGAGCCTTTCTAAAGCAGGGACCTCAGCATATCACTCCCCTGCTCGAAAGGCCCCTGCCGTCTCTCTTCAACTTGCCTTTCCAGCATTATTTCAGATTATTCTAGATCACCCTCTACATTCTAACCATATGGACTACTTAATGACTTTTTCAAGCTGGACATGTCCCCTCGACCCTCTCTGCATCCATACTAACCATCCCCTTTTCCTGGAATGCACTTTCTTCTCATCTTGTCTTCTCAATACTTATCTGCCTTAAAGATTCAGCTAAGCTGTCGCTTTGCTCTGGGAGCTTTCCCTGATCCCCCAAGATATCCTCAATTTCTCACTCTTTAAATTACCTTACATCTTGTATTCCTCTAGGAGAACGTAAACCAGGGGTGGAGAACTTGCCTTAAGACTGAAGGTTCCCCACCCCTGATTTAACTCTCTAAGGGAAAGAAGGGACTGTTTTGTTTTTGTCTGGGTATACCTAAATACCTGAGTTACGTGATCTTAGTCTACTTACATGGAAGTTGAGTAGCAGAACCAGGATTAGACACAGAATTGCTTATTGACTAAAAGAAAGATTACTCTATCCCCCAACAGGGACTCCCCATCTTATTCATGGAACCAGTTTCCTCATCCATATAGTGATCTATACTCAAGTCTCAAAGGGAGAGAGGCAGAAGGAGGTCCCAGGGCCCATCCCCCAAGGACACATACATTCTAACATGTATTCTTGGGTCTCAAGGCAGCACAGTCTCACCTATTGGTGATTCTGATGGCGGGGAAGGAATTTCAGATGAAGGAGTGGAGGGGAGGGTATCTGAAGCCATAGTTGGGGTTAATGAACACCCCTTCTTAACCCACCCCTTCATGATGCTGCTGAAACCACAAAACCTATCAGTGTGATTCAATGGAAATAATAATAATTATTGCAACTAGCATTTATATAATATTTTAAGGTAAAACAAAGTACTTTATATATCTTAACTCGTCTGATTCTTACAATAGCCTTAGGAGGTCACCCCTGGGAGAAACTGCTATTATTATCCTCATTTATAGAAATTAAGTGACTTGCCTGGGGTCACACAGCTAGGAAGAGTCTGAGGTAGGATTTGAACCCAGGATTTCTGTTTCAAATCCCACGTTCTATCCCGTGGGCCTCCCAATCAGAAGATCTGGGTGAGAATTCCAACTCCAAAACATACCAGCTGAGTGATTAGGAAAATCACCTAACACCTCCATGCCCCAGTTTCCTCATCTTCGAAAGAGGGGGAAAGATTTTCCCTTTACCCACTTCAGAGTGAGGTTCTGAGGAAATTGCTTTGTAAACATAAAAGTAAGATTGGCACGTGAATTATTATTCTTTTGTTTTTGGAGGGGGGAAGGTAGGGCAATTGGGGTTAAGTGACTTGCCCAAGGTCACACGGCTAGTTTTTTGTGTTAAGTGTCTGAGGTCAGATTTGAACTCATGTCCTCCTGACTCCACGGCCGGTGCTCTATTCACTGAGCCGCCGAGCTGCCCCTTAAATATTCTTAAAGACCGGGTGTTCTCAGAGTGTGCTCTAGGGCCCCTAGACATCTCCTAGACCTGTTCAGAGGGTCTTTAAGATAAAAATTACTTTCATGAGTCATTTTAATTTCTAAAAAGGTAAATACCCTAAAATAACCTACTTCAACAAAAGCTCTTTGGGGGTCCTCAATAATTTTTAAGAGTGTGAAGGGGTCCTACGACCAAAAAGTTTGAAAACCTCTATTATAAACCATTCTTGGAACCTACTTTTACCTATGGATAGGGCCAACCTAGTCCTGAGAGTTTTTTAAGCCCAAAGTGGGCCCCTAACCTGGACTGTTAGAGGAAGAGGTGTCTCTGACTTATTCCTACCCACCTGGCTGAGTCCCTTTGACTCAGACCATCTTGTCCTAAATCAAGTCTTCCCTCCAGGTGTTCTCTCCTGGTTTCTTCTAGCTTAGAGATCTTCTTTCACTGCCCCAGACCCTATAGCAAATTTTTTTATATCTCCCTGATACTGTGTGGTATGTTTTAGCCATCCTTATCATGTAAACTTATCTCTCCTCCAGTGCCCAAATCTGTAGACAAGAAATAGGCACTGAACACATTTTGATTGAATTGAATTGTTCAAGGATCTTTTGAGTCTCAGATACTGTGATTCTTGGATCTTGAAATCAATATTAATAAAAATCCAGGCTTTCATAGAGACTGAGTTGAGAAAGCTGTCTAAGCCACCCTGTCCTTAGAAACAAATCTCCTGGACAATCTACCTGACAAGAGGTGATCCAGTCATCCAGTGAAAACTCATTAGAACGTGAACTCTTTGAGAGCAAAGACAATCATCTCTGGGTTTCTGTTCCCATCACCAGCACAGTTCTTTACACAGAGTAAGCACTTAATAAATATTATGTCATTCACTCATTCATTCCAGGAGCAAGAACCCACTGCCTTGGGAAGCTCTAATTGTTAGGAAGGTTTTGTTCCCCCTGAAATCAAGCCTAAATCTGCCTCTCTGTAATTTCTACCAACTGCTCTCAGTTCAGGCCCACCCCCCACCCCACCCCCGAGGTCTAGGAAGACAACAACAAAATCTCTTTTCACCATGTTGACCCTTTAAATACTTGAAGACAGCTATCTTAACTCCCCCAGTTTTCTCTCCTCTGTGTAACTAGCTCCTTCAGTCAATCCGCACGTACCTTGATTTGGAGGCCCTTCACCAACCTGGTTGCTCTCCTCAGGAAACTCTCTAACTTATCAGTGTCTTTTTAAAAAGTAATTTCTAGAACTAAACATAATCATTCAGAGGAGGGTACAATGGTCTATCCTTTCCTTCCACATGGGGGATAGATACCTGTCTTCATGCAGCTTAAGAAGGCATGAACTGTCTTAGCTGCCATATTACGCTGTTGTTATACTAGTAAGCTTATATGTCACTAAAACCACTATATCTTTTTCAGACAAATCATACTTGCAAAGCTGGGAGGAAAAGGGAGGGGCAGGGTTTACATTGCAAGTATAAGACTGCATTTATCCCTAGTAGACTTCTTATTATTACATTCAGGGAACAAGAATTTATTAAGCACCGATTATGTGTGAGGCATTGTGCTAGGCACTTTGGATACAAAAACATAAGCAGAATAGTCATTTCTCTCAATGAGCTGAGGGCATAAAACATGTATAGGGACAAATAAATATAAAGAGTTTATATTCCATCAGGGAATAGACCATGCATATTTAGTATTCAGTATTTGGCCAATATTCTTTAATATCTGGGCAGCTAGGTGGCACATTCAATAGAAAGCTGGGCCTGGAGCCAGAAAGGCTCATCTTCCTGAGTTCAAATCCAGCCCCAGACAGTTCCTAGCTGTATGACCCTGGGCGAGTCACTTAACCCTGTTTGCCTCAGTTTCCTCAACTACAAAATAGAGATAATTGCAGCACCTAGTGTGGTTGGTTGTTGTGAAGCTCAAATGAGATTATTGTAGAGCACTTTAGCGCAGTGCCTGAAACATAATAAGGGCTGTATAAATGTTTGTGTTTATGTTTATTTAGTAGGTAGCTAGGGCTAGGTGGCGAAGTGGACAGAGCGCTGGGCCCAGAGTCAAGATGACCTGAGTTCAAATTTAGCCTCAGACACTTATGAGCTGTGTGACCTTGGGCAACTCACTTACCCTGTGTATGTCTCAGTTTCCTCAACTGTAAAATGGGGTTATAGCAGCTGATGCTCAGTCACATCAGTCTCTTCATAACCCCATTTGGGGCCTTCTTGGCAAAGGTACTGGAGTAGTTTGTCATTTCCTTCTCTAGCTCATTTTAAAGATGTGGAAACTGAGGCAAATAGGATTAAGTGACTTGCCCAAGGTCATACAGCTAGTAAGTATCTGAGGTCACATTTGAACTCAGGCCCAGCACTCTATCCACTGTGCCACCTAGCTACCCTAACATGACAATAGCTAGGTTTGATGGTTGTAAGGATCAAATGAGATAAATTTTAAATGCGGAGTATGTAGTATGCCCTATGTAAATGCCAGCTATTATTATTTATAAGTACATTCAAAGCAGATACTAAACTAACTTAGGAGGAGAGCCTCTACAGCTGGGGGATCAAGCCAAATTTCGAAAGTAACCAGGGTTCCCTACACGGCAAGGTTGAAGAGGGAGAGCATTCCAGGTCTGAGGAAGAGCTAGTGTAGACAGACCTGAGATGGAGACAGATGATGCAGAAATGTGGTACGTAAAGAACAGCAAGAAAGCCAGTCTGTCTGGACTCCAGAGTATGGAAGGAGGCGTGATGTAAGCACAAAGTTGGAAAGGTGACTTGGGGCAGGATTAGGAAAGGCTTTAAATCAAACAGAAGAGTTTACATTTGATCCAGAAGGAAATAGAGAGCCATTGCAGGTCAGCGAGAAGGAAAATAACATGATCAGACCTGGGCTTAGGAAAATCACTTTGACAGTTGTGTGAAAGCTGGATTGGAGGGAGAGGCTTGAGGCGGCATGGAGATTAATTACATGGTTATTTCAGTAGTCTATGTGTGAGGTAAGGAGGGCCTGAAATAGGGTGGTGGCTTGTGTGCATAGAAAGAAGGAGATGGATGTGAGAAATGTTGTAGAGATAGAATTGACAACTGGATATGTGGGGTGAGTTCAAGAGAGGAATTGAAGATAAAAGCAAGGTTTTAAGCCTATATGACTGGGAGGATGGTGGTGCCCTTGATGTGATGGGGAAGTTAGGAAGAGAGGATAGTTTGTCGAGAAAGAGAATTAGTTCTCTTATGGACATTTTCAATTGGGAATGTCTACAGAACATACAATTTGAGATATCCAAGAGGCAGTTGGTGATGAGAAAATGTACATCAGGAGTGAGGTTGGGTCTGGATTTTTGGATCAGGAAATCATCAGCATAAAGATAATAATTGAACCCATGGTAGCTGCTGAGATCACCAAGCAAAATGGCATAAAGCAAGAAGATAAGGCCAGGCCAGAGCCTTGGGGTATACCCACAGATAGGGGGTATGAGTATCCCTCCTGTCTTTGGTCATTTGCACATTTGATAACTATGATAACTTTTATGCCTTCCTCTTATGTGAAACAGCAGAGGGAGAAGCACAGAGGCCTGGGATGCCTCACTGGAGACCTCCTTCCAAGATGACCTCCCACCATTAAAATTCCATTTAAAAGTTCAGACTATTTGAGTACAGCCAGTTAGTTACTTATAAGCCCATAGAATTGTACCATCATCATCCATGGAAATAACAGAGACCTTTTCAGATGGTTTGCTAATATCTAGGTAGGCTGTATCTGCAGCATCCTCTGATCTTCCAGTCAAAAAAGGATATTGGATTAATCTGTCATGAGTTATTCTCGGGGAAGTCATGCCAACTCTTTATGATCACTGCTTCCTTTTCTAGCTTTTCACAAACCATCCTTTTAAAGATACATTATAGAATTTTGCCAACAATCAAAGCGATTGGCGTAATTCTCTTACCTTACCTTCAACTTGCAAAGCCCTTTACAATCTACAAAGCAGTTGTTGGAGAGGCAGGGCAGGAATTATTGTCCCTTTTGTGGTATTACCACGTTGTGTGAAAATGAAACAAAGAAGACCAAAATGAGGCCCAAATGTGGGTCTAAGGAAGAGGTACCGATTCTGGATTAACTGAGGTCCAGATGAAAGTGGGGTCACTGAGGTTGACTTGGGACAGGCATCCCAGGGCATGTGTCAAACCCATAGCACTTTGTCCATCCACTTTTACTGAACTGAGAAAAACTGCTGGGTGAGAATGCTTAGGCTTAGATTTTCTAAGGCCTGGAGCCGGCCTCCGTCTGGCCCTTCAGGGGATTAGTTGCAAGTGGGCCATTATTCATTGGCACACTGTCCTCTCCTTCCCCAAAGAGAGGAGCTGTTGGCTGAGAGCTCAAGGCTGTCCCTCCTGGCCTTGGGTCTCTAGTAGAGAAAGCATATAATACCAAGCCCTGGTAGTCTGAAGGTCATGCTCCTCCCCCAGGGGACAATGAAGAATGGTTCCTAGAACTCTCTGTGTCTGACAGAAGTCCACCTCTTCAGAAGAGTAGAAGCAGTGGGGAGAAAGGACTTGCCCTCTAAAGAGGTTCCCACTATGACTTCCCAGCTAGACACCTCTCTCCTCCAATGTCTTCATTTTTCCAGTGGAAATCACAGAATCTCAGATCTGGAAGGAACCTCAACGGACATTTAGTCCTTAACAAGAATATCATAGACAACCTACCTGATAAGAGGTCATCCTCTCCAGCCCCCAATCACATAATCTACACTCTGCTGGGTGGCTCAGTAGATAGAGCACTGGGCCTAGAATCAGGAAGACCAGAGTTCAAATCCCACCTCAGATACTTACTAGTTGTATGACCCTAGGCAAGTCACTTAACCTCTATCTGCCTTAGTTGCAAATAAAGATAATAATACACCTACTTCCCAGGGTTGTGAAGATAAAAATGAGATAATAGTTAAAAAGTGCTTTGTAAACCTTATAATAATATATAAATGCTAGTTATTAATTATTGTGAGTATAATAGCTTTGATTGAAAGATCCACAAGCAGAGGGGGACACAGACAAGGCAATGTTGATACTACCACATTAAATTTAATGTATATTAAAAGGAATAAGTTGTATGTAAGGGTTTTGTCATTTCACATATAGTCCCCATTTTCTGTTCTTTGATGAAATATTCATGTGGATGATTTTGTAATTCATAGTAAAAATTCAAAAAGAAAAAAAAGATCATGTTTTGTTTGTTGAATTAAAACTCACTCCTTGACAACCAGTGATACTGTTTTCTTTTGATATCATACTCTATCCCACTTCTTAATTCTCCTAATCAAAACACCCATTTTATTATTTCCCTGATCAAAATATCTTTATACTTCCCAATTTGTGTAACAGAAATGCCCACCTACCATCCCACTTCCTTATTCTTTTTATTAAAATGCCCTCAGGCCATCCCACTTCTCTTTCCCTTATCTCCTGCATTGACCCTGGGCCAGGTACCTTCTAAGTCCAAGCTGACCATGCCAGCATCATCCTCGAGCTCATTGGTGACCTCACATTCATAACGGCCATAGTCCTGTAGCGTGACATTTCGGATAATCAAGGAAGCATCTCCAGGACCATCTTCCTGCAGGGATGTCCGACCCCGGTAGCTACCAAAGGCCCGCCTCTCTTTGCCCATGGCCACGAAGACATCACGGAAAGCCAACGGGTCAGTCACTTTGGTCCACTTGAGGCGGATTTCATCCTCATCGTGGGCTGAGATGTCGTAGTGATAGCGGCAGGGCAGGACGATGGTTCCCCCTCGGTGTGTCACCACCTTTCCTGGTGCCGTCTGGACTACCACAGCCCCTGACTCATCCTCTGGAGAGCAGGGAGCGTTAGAGGCAAGAGGCAATGATCCAGAGGCACTCTAATTACTCTGTCCACCTATCCCATGTCACCCTCCTGTTTAATCATTGTGGACTTGGGGAAGAACATGGGAAGTTAAGGGTCATCTACAAATGACAAGCTAATCTCTTAATTCCTAGGTCAAGATCTGAATGGAGGTTAAGAGTTTAGGTTGGAAGGAAGATGACTGGAAAAAAAGGATTTGAGGATTCATTCTAGCTTGTTCCCACTCTATGCACCCTTAGCCTTCCCTCCCCATGTGATATCTTTCAGTTGTTAGAGAGGGCTCAGTGAAGGGGAAGGAGCCCATAGATTAGGATAGGAATCTAATGGTGAAATGAGGGTTCAGTGAACAATACCAGGACTGAGTAAGGGAAGGAGAACCTGAGGGAAGGGGTAGAGAGAAATGAGATGAAAGATTTGGTGAAGGGGAATGAGGGGTCATTGAAGGGAATGAGAGCTTGGTAAGGAAATTGGGGGCATGGGAGATGAGCAGACAGTGAGAGAGATGAGTTCAGAGAAATACTGATGGCTCAGTGAAAAGAATGGAGGGCTTGAGGGAAGGTGGGCTGTCACTGAGTGGACAGGGAGATCAGGGCAGAGTAAGGGTTTGGAGGGGAGATAAAAGCTTAATGAGGGGAATGGACTCAGTGAAAGCTCTGTGAGGAGATGAGGGCTCACTGAGGTATATGAGAAGCTAAGGGAGGGGGTGGGAGCTCACTGAGCCCTCATCAAGGGCAAAGAGGTTTCAGTAAGGGGTATGAAGGCTTAATGAGGGCAGTGAGACTCAGTAAAAAGATGGAGATCAGTGAGGGAGGATTAAACCTCCCTATGGGGGTGAAAGCTTAATGAGGAATGAAAGGGTTCCGTGAGGGAAATAGGAGCTCAGTAAGGGAATGGGGGTCAGTGAAATGGATGAGCCCCATGAAATCTGTAAGGGAGGGGATGGTTCATCGGCAGAGGCCAAGATTATTCCTCATTTCTCAAAATGAGGAGGTCGCTTATTCCTGACATAAGGAGCTGCTAGAGGAGAATCTTATCCCGCCCCCGACTCACCTAGCACATGGACAATCTTCTTCCGGCCCCTGTCACTGCCCCCAAGAGCAGAGACTGCAAATACCAGGACGATCCAGATGTTGATGCCCACTGCCTGGCAGGAGGGCCCCTAGGGGAATGGAGGGTGCCTAATGTAACTAGCAAGTATGGACTGAACCCCCTGGGGAATGGGGAGGCGTTTATGCAGTATCTACTGCCTCTTTGCCCACAGACCCACATTGGCCAAGAGCCCTCCATTCCCACATGCTCCCTTCTCTGATCATTTCCAGTATGGATTCCGAGAGAGGGTAGATTTTGATTTGGGTTTTGAGAGACATATTGGGAGATGGGGGAGATAAGGAGAGGAAGGAAGAGAAGCAAAGTACATTCTAAAGGGAAGGAGGAGCCTAAGGATCAGTGGGGGTAAGGAGACATAAGATAGGCTCAGGATATGGTAAGAAGGCCAGTTGTCTGAATGGTGGGTAATGTTTAAAGGCATCATGAACAGTAAGTCAGTGCAGTGTAATAGGAAAAGGCTTGGTCTAAAAGTGAGGAGACCTGGGTTCTCATCACTGTTTTGCTACCAGCTAGCTGTGTGACCTTGAGCAAGTCATTTCCCCTTTTCTGAACCCCAATTTCCTCATCTATAAAAAAGAGAAGAACAAGGGGAACTAGGTGACCCCAGGTAACCCAAGAAATATACAATTCTAAAACTGGAATGGTAGATTGGGACCAGATTCTGAGGGGCCTTGAAGGCCAGGCTAAGTGATTTGCATAAGTCTGAGCCCAGGCTGTGTCTGTGAATGGAGGTCAGTCATCCGGCCCTCAACCGTATTCCTTTCCTATGTCTCTATTTCTCTATTTCTCTTCCTTCTTTCCCAGATGGAACCTGAGCTAATGGGCTCCCTCTAGAGCAATGGTTCTCAACCTTCCTAATGCCGCGACCCTTTAATACAGTTCCTCATGGAACTGTGGTAACCCCCAATCATAAAATTATTTTCATTGCTACTTTGTAACTGTAATTTTGCTACTGTTATGAATCTATCTGATATGCAGGATGTATTTTCATTGTTACAAATTGAACATAACCCACAGGTTGAGAACCGCTGCTCTAGAGGCTGGTAGTCATGACAGACTGGAACTTAGTATCTCAGGCCCTACTTCTCATAGACACAGAAAAGCCACGATCAGCAAAGTGCAGCCTCCTAAAATGAAGAAAACATGGCTTTGACCCCCCTACCCTTCCCTATTCTTCCACTTAATAACTGGGTGTGAGGCTCAAATGAGACAAAAGATGTGAAAATGGTTCTGTAAAACAGAATAACCATAGAATGTCAGAGATGAGGGGGACCAGAGAACCCAGACTATTAGAACTGAGGGAAGAGGTGAGGGGAGAGGGAATCTTAGAACACACTGTAACCAAACTTGGCAGGGACCTGAAAACACAAAATGTCAGAACCCTCAGAATATGGAATATCAGAGCAGGAGGGTCCTTAGAACATGGAATGTCAGGGCTGGGAGGGGCTTCATAACACAGAATGTAAGGGCTAGGAGGGACCTTAGAATACAGAATGTCAGGGTTGGGAGGGGCCTTAGAACACATAATGTCAGAGTTGGGAGGGGCCTTAGAACACAGAATGTCAGGGCTGGGAGGGACCTTAGAACACAGAATATCAGGGCTGGGAGGGGCCTTAGAACACAGAATGTCAGGGTTGGGAGGGACCTTAGAACACAGAATGTCAGAGCTGGGGGGGAATGTCAGAGCATGAGGAGCTTCCTGTTCTGAACTGGAAAACTGATATTCCAAGAGAAGTAACTTGCCCAAGGAAACACAGTGAGATAGGAACAGAGATAGGGCTCAAACCCAAACCCCTGTCTCTCAGTGCAGACTTTTAAAATGTAAATCATTTCCTCTTCTTAGTAGTAGTAGTAGTAGTAGTAGTAGTAGTAGTAGTAGTAGTAGTAGTAGCAGGAGTTGAGGTGAGGAGAGGGGGTAGCAGCTCTCTTGAGCCTGTGAGATCCTTCTCCTCATCTTTCAGGTCCTGTGGATCCCAGCAGCACTTCAACTATTCCTCTGCACTCAGGTGGGCATCTCATGCACACAGACCAGCACACACACTGTCCCCCTACAATCCCATTCTCCTTCATGAGTGTACACACACACACACACACACACACACACACACACACACACAAATCCCCTACACATACATTCTCTTTTCTCACACACATATGCGCTCTCTCTCTCTCTCTCTTTCCCTCTCTCTCTCTCTCTCTCTCTCTCTCTCTCTCTCGTTGGCTCAAGCTGTCCCATCAGAAAAATGCAGGCTCCTCAAAGAGAAATACTCCCCCTTCTCAAATGCTGTTTGGTGGGGGTGGGATCTTCTTTGACTGTAGGTGTGTGGAGAGAAGAGGAAAGGCCTTTAGGAATTAGTTCCAGATATAGACTCCAGGGTCTTTGGCTCCCTGCCCCACACTCTAGGAGCCCCAAGGCTGCTTAGGTAGAGCTGGAGAAGGGGGGTGGGGGTGGGGTGGCAGGGGAAGGGACAGACACCAAGGTTCTTGCAGACCAAACTAAGTATACCAGGCAGTCAGCCTAGGGTAGGCAAGGGCTGTGGGTTAGGCCAGCCAGCAATCCAGTTCCATGTCTCCCAGAGACCCCAGACTTGCTCCCATCCCGGAACCCCCAGCCCTGAGGATCTCAGTGGCAGGCAGCAGTGGGGCAGGGGCAGGCAGTGGGGAAGGAGGGGTAGGAGCAGGCCAGTGGGGCAGCAGGGGCAAGTGACAGGCCTGCCAGGACAGGATGGGCTAAAGGCTAAAGTCAAGCTGCAGTGGTGCAGAGGCTCTGCAGGGAAAGGGAGAGAGCCAGCAAGGAGCATGCAGCATTTCCAATTTCAAGGTTATTCTGTTGGGGGCTGGGAGACTGCACCAAGACAGGTAGGACAGAGATTCAGAGAGACAGAGACAAACAGAGACAAGTACAGGAAGAGAATGAGAGATAAAGACCGGGAGAATGAGAGAAACAGAGACAAGGAAAGACAAAGAAAAACAGAATGAGCGAGAGAAAGAAATGGTGACAATGTCAAATGAAGAGGCAGAAGCCAGAAAAGATACAGAAAGAGATCAAGAGAGAGACAGAGAAGCCAAAGAAAATGGACAGAGAAAGCAGATAAGGGTAAGAGGAGGTGGGGGAGGAGAGAGGGAGGGAGGGAGAGAGAGAGAGAGAAAGAGAGAGAGAGAGAGAGAGAGAGAGAGAGAGAGAGATTGAGAGAGAGAGAAGAGACAAAGATAGAAACAAAGTGAAACAAGGAAGGACCTGGGCAGGGGTGGGGAGAAGGAGGGGTGGTGCATCACTTACCATCTCTCCAAGAGCCAAGAGGCAGCTGAAATCTCTAAGCCTCCATCTGACAAAGTTAGCAGGCTCCTCTACTTGGTCCTAGAGCTGGGCTGGCACGTGTCTGGTGGAGGCTGGGCCCCACAGTCCTTGGCACAGACGTGCTTGTAGAGGGAGGGGTATGTGGAGGTGGGGTAGAATGGAGAAGAGCTGGGACAGGCCGGGTACAACTCTGCACAGGGAAGTAGGTGGATGCTGGGAGAAGATCCGGACAGGGCGGGATTTTTAAAAAGAGGCGAGGTGTTAGGTCAGGCAGGGATTAGGCTCTCTGGTGCTGCTGGTCCAAGGCTAAGGATAGTCTTAGCACCCACCTACCCTACTCCAGGGATGGAAGGGCAGGGGGCAGCCTCTGGACTCCTCAGAGAATGTCCAGGACAGGCTAGTGTGTGAAGCCAGATGGGTAGTGCTGGACCATCTCTTGAAGACCGGCCTGGGGTCAGATGAATCCAAGAGACATATCCAATGTCCCTTTTGGTGGAGGAACAGTCCTCAGCACTGGAAACTCCAAGTGGACTAGGCTGATGCCAGCCAGGAATGGGGTGGGAATGGGGGCAGGGGGGAACCAGAGTTGAGGACCCCAACTTCTGACACCCAAGCTGGGGCAGTGGAATGTTGGCCCCCCTCAGACCCTCTGAATCTCAGACTTACTAACCTGGAAGAAACCTCTGAGATCACCTCCCCCATATTACAGAGGGAGAAACTGAGTCTGAGGGAAGGGAAATAACCCATCTGATGTCACCTAGTCTGATCAGCGTTGGGGAGTGAGAGCACCTGCCCCAACATACAGAGCCAAAGGACGGCAGTATTCTAACCACACGGTCCCCATCAGCTGCCCCCCTCCCTTGAGGCAACCACAAATAATAATAATAGCTGACATTTTTCCACAGCACCTGTGTGTCACAATGTCACTTGTGACAAATTTGATCTTTACAACAACCCTAGGGATTGTTATCTCCATTTTACAGTTGAGGAAACTGAGGCAAACAGAGGTAAAGTGATTTGCCCAAGGTCACATAGCTAGTAAGTATCTGAAGCTGGATTTGCACTCATATGGGTCTTCCTAAATCCAGGCCCAGTACTCTATCTATTGCACCCCCAACTGCCCCAGATTCCTCAGAATAAACCCCACTAATTCCATAAGGTGCTGGGCTTCTAATGAGTAATTCAAAGGTTCTCGGAGGTGCAGGAAAGGAACAAAGCTGGAGAGAAAAGAGGGTCTTTCTCATGATTTCCTATCATCTGAGACAGCTTGGGCCCAGAAACCCATAAAGTTATCTGTTCCACATTGTGGGGTTAGAGACACAGAGCCCCCACAATCTGGAAAATCCTCGTAAAAAAAAGAAGTCTGAGTTATTATGGTATTAAAAGATAAAATGTGTTGATATTATATAATACTACACATATATTTTATGCATTTCTGAGTGTCTGTATCATCTGCGGCTTCTGCAAAACTCCCCCCAAATTCCCATTTAATTTCTTATGTTGCCCAATGATATATCAAAACCACCATGGGGAAAGTCTCGATGTAGAATCGATAAGTGTAGTTTTTTTGACCTTGGGGCCATCAATGCTCAAGTGTAGGAATTTCCTCCCCAGGGACATGCCTTACTCCCCTTCTCAGAGATGACCCCAACACACGCTCAGGCCAAACGTCTTTGTTCAACCAAAGCCAATTTACTACAGAAAACAAGAATGACAAAGGCATACAGTCTTTACAGACAGTGCAAACCCAGGCACAGAGAAGAGGAATCTCACTTTGGAAACTGTTCCTCTGGTTCTTCTGGTCTGGAAACCTCCAGCCATCCTACCTGCATCCAGTCCACTTTTGGCCCAGTGGAGAACCTGCCAGCTTGCAGATGAGTCTGGCTCCATGCTGAGTGATCGTTGTCTTCCTTCCTTACAACCCAAATATCTGGTTCCTCTTCCAGAAAGATTTATGGGCCCCCAGGCCTCTCTCCAGAAAAAAAAAAATGCTGGGCCTAGAGTCAGATCTGGGTTTGGAAATCTGCCAGTTTCTCACTGTGACACCTTGGGCAAGTCCTTTCCTCTCCCTGGGGCTCCATTTCCCCATTTGTTAAATGAGAGGTTTGGCCATAGACAATATGAAGGTCCTTTTCAGTTTTAAGATTCTATGATTCTGTGCTTATGCTAGTCACAATTGAGCCCCTCACCTGCCACCATCATGGACACCACTTTCCTGTAAAGGTCCTGGCAAGGTCATTCTTCTCTTCTATCCTCACTTCCCTGCCTCTCACCCAAACCTTAGTTCAATTCCATCTGTAGAATTCTCCTCCAACCTCTGCCCCAAAAGTATTTTGTCACATAAGAGGGGGCTAGAAAGCCCAACCAGCAATATAATACTTAGCTTTGTAAACTGTGGCTTGTTATCATGGGGCCCCAGGTATCTGTTTTCAGAGTCTGAGGTTGCTTTGGGAATCTAGACACCCCAACCTTGGGCAGGAGGGCTTGAGAGGGGAGAGTTAGGCTTGGGAGAGGGGTATCTCTCAGGCCCCAGGAGCTCCAGAGGATAAAGGGAAATTCCTCCAAGTCACTCCATGCACATACTCCCATCTCAGAGGTCACGCCAGAAAGAAGATGGAGAAAGGAAATAGGTTATTGGCTCAATGTGGTGGTGGTCTAAGTAGACCACCAATGAAGGCCTCTGTCCAGTTCTGGGATGACAAACCAGGGGAGGGTTATCAGAACTGAAGGCCATGCCATATAAAAATCAGTGGAAGGAATTAGAGAAAAAAAAATTTAGCAGTATCATGATCACTAAGTATCTGAACAGCTGTCATGGGGAAAGGGATCCAGATAGACTTATTCTAGTTGGCCCCAGAGGGTGGAACCAGGAGCAATGGGTAGAATTTACAAAGAGGCAAATTTGGGGCTCAATATTCCAGTACTTCAAAGGAAAATTCTCAGTGTAAAGAAAATCTTCCTCTAACACTTGGAGCTGTCCAAAATGGAATCAGTTGCTTTGAGGTAGGGTAGTCAGTTTCCCCTCACTGGAGGGCTTCAAGCAAAGATGGCATGACCACTTGTTTGGAGTCTTGTAGAGGGCATTATTCATCAGGTAGGGTTGGTATAGTTGACTTCTGAGGTCATTTCAAACTCTGAGATTCAATGATGCAATGACCAGAGCTAGGGAAATGAGGCTGGTCCTCAGGAGGATGGGTGGCAGTCTCGGTGGCCCTTGCTCAAGTGGTACTCTCTCAACGATCTTTCTTGGTCTTTTCTTGCTGGCTAAGGGTGGGGGGAGAGAGGAAAAAGGCTGGCCATCGGAGGCAACGGTAGACTAAGAGGTGGGGTCCCACAGCATATAGAAGGTTGAGGACAAAGAGGAAGGTCCAGACATCTTCAGGGGTTCGGTAGGTATAGGGGGTATGAGGATGCATTGAGGCACCAATGTGAGAGAACTGAGCCTAACACAAAGAAAAGCAGACAGTGAGAAGGAGGTCAGTACACCCTGTCAGTCCTAGGGGCACGGACCACATGTGGCCTTCTAGGTCCTGGGGGGCGGCCTTTTGACTGAGTCCAAGTTTGACAGAAGTAACCCTTTTATTAAGGGGATTTGTTCTGTGAAGTTTGGATTCAGTGAAAGGTTTGGACTTGAGGACCTAGAGGCACATGTGGCCTCGAGGCTGCAGGTTCCCCAGCCCTGGTAGGGGAATAGGAATGGGGCTGCTCTGCAAGGAATCCTAAATCTCTCAGTTTTCAGTACTATCACCCTACATCCCAGCAAACACGCACTCTGCGTGGCTCTGTATCTGCTGCCTTCTGCCTCAGTCTCCCTTCAGCCAGTGTTTTAGTCTATCTATGTGTCTTGGTCTCTCTCTGTGTGTCTCTCAATCTGTATGTGCCTTAATTCATGTGTGTCTTAGTGTATGTCAGTCTTTTCACACATCCCAGTCTCTGGGTCTCAATCTCTCTGTGTCTGTTTCCTCCTGCCCTACTTCTTTTTAACGACTTTTCTCCACTGGGGATAGCAGTGACTAACTTAAGAATTTACCCTTCACATTCTCTCTTTCTCTGTCTCTCTCTTCTCTCTCATCCTTTCTCTCCTCTCTCTCCCTCTCTTTCTCTCCTTTCTTCTTTCCTCCCTCTCTCTCTCTTGCTCTCTCCTCCCTTCCTCTGTCTCTCCCTCCCTTCCCCCTCTCATGATCTCTCCCCTCCCTCTCTCTCCCTCCCTCTTTTTTCTTTCTTACTCCTCCTCCTCCTTTTTCTTCTTCTTTTCTTTCTGTTTTTCTCTTTCTCTATCTCTCTTGTATCTCTGTCTCTCTCACATACACAAATATACACATACACACACACACAGAAGAATTTTTAAAAAGACCCCACATCTGTTTTGCTCTGGACTCACTGGGATAGGCCTTCTGCCCTGATCCTCCTGCCCCACCTAACCCCTCTTCACTCTCCCCCTCCCCACCATTTGCAGCCTCCCCCCTCACCTGGCCCATGGCCCCTGCAAAAACCAGGGCCCAGTCTGGGAGCCAGGCACAGCCAGGCCACAGGAGGCCATAAGCAGCCAGGATGAAAAAAGGCAGGGCATAGAACAGGAACACCAGCATCTGGAAACCAAACAGATCTGAGTCCATCATCCCTCACAACTTCTCTCCCCTCCATCCCACCTCCACAAGTCCCAGAAAAATGGGAAGTAGATTATGTCAAGGACACTCCCACACTCCCCTCTCAGATTAGGAAGAGGTCTTGTCTCTCCCTCAGACAGGAGACAGCCAGAGGTCAGGGACTGAACTGCTTCCCTCTGCCATCCCCACTCCCTACCTGGTACATAGCCCACTCACCCCACCCCTCCCCAGGAGGCAGCTATGGTCCTGAAGCATGAAAGAGGGCTTTCTGAAGGGTTGAGGGTCCTCATCTGGGGAAGCCCTGCCAGTGCTGGTGTTGGGGCCAGGGCAATCTCACCTGGATCTTGGGATAGGCCACAGGGTCCCGCAGGTATGGCTCATACTGATACACGTAGATGAAGCAAGAATCTGTGGGACAGTCTAGGACCACCTAGAGGCACAGACAAGATTGGGTCTAAGTATTACCAAGACACAAAAGCTCCAGAGGACAGAGCTAGGGCACTGACCACCATGCACCCCTGAGCCCTTAAGCCTTGGCCCGGTCTCAGATAACTTATTCCTATGAGAGGTGGCTAGCTACATGGAAGCTGGCCTGGGAGACCATTTCCCCAAGGAAAGAAGCTGAAGCACGTATCAAAGAGCTTTCATTGGGAAGGTCTGGCTAGAGGCAGAGGAGAGTAGGGGAAGAAGGATCCTTAGAGAAAGATAGTCCCCTGGGACATCCACTGAGGAGACTCACCAGGCCACGGAAGATGGTGAACAATCCTGCTAGGAGCAGATAGACAATCAGAGCCAGGTCCCAGGGCCTCTGGAGCAGCCCCTTCTTATGCTCTTCAGCAATCTATGAAAGAGACACACACCCCCAGAGTGCAAGAGACACATCCAGAAACAGTGAGACCAAGTCAGACAACAGGTGGATGTTAGGGTTAGTTTTTACTGAACAGCTTTTTTTTTAAGCACAAGGCATGACTCAAAAGAGGGGAGAGGAGAGAAAAAAAATCAATAAAAACTTAAAAGAGAGACCACATGGTTCTAACTTACTTCAGAGATCTGCGATCTCATCCATTTGTGTGTTCCCTCTACTGAGGCTGATCACCACTCACTCTGTGCCCCTTGAGAAGTGATCTTTGAGAGATGCAGAGGTTCAACTCTCCTCACCCTGATGCCAGCCCAGTGATGAGCCCCTCTGATCTCAGTTCAGATGATCCTGAGACCACAAACACCTATACTTGGTTATGGCCCTAACAATACCATCGGAAACCTAGATTCTACTGGTAGGCAGCAGGACATAGTGGGATTCAGAGAAGGGTTTTGAGGTCAGGAAAGGACGTGGGAGTCTGGGGACATATAGAAGTGATGCTCAGAGGAGAGGGATTCACCTTGGACCAGGATATGGATCATTCTGATGTCTTAGGAGCAGGCCTGAGGGGGAGGAGAGAGGAAGTTGAATAGAGTTTCGAACCCTGAGGGATCTCCAAGGGATAGTCATTCCTAAGTTAGACCCAATTGGTTGCCGGTCCCTTTGTCCCAATCATATCTCTGAATCCAGTCTGAGCCCCAAATACACTTCAAGACAGGAGATTTCATGGCACAATAGGATGCTGGGGTTGACAACTCACTCTGTGAAGGAGAACAAGAGTCCAGGGGCCTGCAGCCCTGAACTCATGTGGGAAGGAAGGCTGGCAGGCCATTCGTCGCCTTCCAGATAACATATACACAACATGGGGAGGACCACTGGACTTGGAGAAGACCCAGGCCGGAGTCTCAGCTTCATTCCTTACTGTGTAACTTTGTGCCAATCACTTCGTCACTCTGAGACTCAGTTTCCTCATCTATAGAATGGGGATGAAGCTCACACTACTTTCTTTCGGGGGCTATTGTGAAAATTAAAGGAAATAATGGAGGTGAGAGGAGTATGGAAAGCACTATAAAAATATGAGTTTTATCATCACAGAGGCAGCAGGATGGTGTGGTGCTTAGTGCTGGGCTTGGAGTCAGGAAGACCTGAGTTCAAACACTGACTCAGACACTTACTAGCCATATGACCATGGGAAAGTCACATGACCAGTCTTCCTCAGTTTCCTCAGCTGTAAAATGAGAATATGGCACATTTTCCTCATGTTCGCTAAATAGATCAAATGAAATCATTTGTATGAAACATTTTGTAAAACTGTTAGCTATTATTATCATCATAAGGGCCTTCTGGAGACAACATCTTAAAACAAAAAGCAACTGTGATAAGGGGTGGGTTTTTTGCTATCATACGCCACATAAGGGGGGGGGGAGATAAAACAATAATGACCTATAGTGTTTCACAGTTTTAAAAGCCTTTTCCTCACAACCCTGGTTGTAGTGAAAACATCCCCATTTTTCAGATGAGGAGACTGAGATTCAGTCACATTAAGTGGCTTGCCTAAGGTCACACAGTAAACGTAAGAGCCAGAATTTCGATCCTCCCCCTCGCCCCCCCAAACGTCCCCGTCTCCTTCCGTTGTCCCACATGCTGGGGATGGTACAGGAAGGTACAGTCCTACACTGACCTGAGCAGGGGGAAGGACAGAGCCCCAGGAGACTTACCATGTTGGCTGTGTAGCCCGCCGGGCCCCTGGCCTGGCCGAAGAGGTGCCGGCCAACCCAGCAAGGGATTAACACGTAGGGAACGTTAAGTAAGAAGGATGGTCGGAGCTCAGAGCTGTACTTGCCTGGAGAGGGGAGCACAGAACGCTCAGGTGAGAGGGTGGATCCAGGAGCCGGCCCTGGCCCTGAGCACGGTCTTCACTTTCTTCCCTCCCCCGCCCAAAGCTCTTCCTGCAGCTGCTCCGAGTGATAAATGGTACCCAGCCTGATGGCTAGAATTCAGGGAGCGCTTGAAGGTTTGCAAAGCACTTTACGATGACTGCCTCATTTGATTCTCTGGGGACATAGGTACTATGGTTACTCCCATTTTACAAATGGAGAAACTGAGGCAGACGATGGTAAAATGATTTGCTCAGGGTCATACAGCTAGCAAGTTTCTGCAGCAAGATGTGAGCTCTATCCATTGTGTCACCTAGCTGCCTCTTCTAAAGCCTGTGACCCCCACCCCCACCCCCACCCCAGATCCAAAAGTGGAGAAAGACTTTTTTTTAACCTAGCTAGTCTTGGGTAGTGCAGGGGCAATATAATCAAATAGGAAGAACAGAGACATGGGAGACTAGAAGCCTGGATTATCTACCTTCTCTTGCCACTACTCACGCGATTTAGTACAAGTACCTTCTTCTGTGGGCCTCCGTTTTCTCATATGCAAAGTGAGGTTAAACTAGATGATCCTCTCAGTGCTATTTGTGTTCTCTAAGTTCCTTCCAGCTCTAATGCTTTATGTTCTAAGGTCCCTTTTACCTTTGACATTCTGTATTCTAAGACACTCCTAGCTATAACATGGTACATTCTAAAGTTATCTTCCAGTTCTGAACTTCTGTAATCAGTGTTCTAAGGGCCCAGTCAAGTCTAATATTCTAAAATGGAGAAACAAGAATTATGGACAAACATAACCTTGATCATTCCCCTTGTCCCCCTCCCCAGCTATCCCAAATATAGAACCCTTATTGTCTGTCAAATTAAGAGAAGATTCATCAGGTGCTCTACAAATCTCAGGCCAACCACCTTTCTAGTCTTATCTGCCTTTTTTTCCCTACTGCAAAAACAAAAAAAGCTGACCCTACAATTACTCTCCTTGTAATTCCCCACACATGCCTTCAAACCCTCCCACTATCTAAAATAACTTTATTCTCCTTTCTGTCTATCCAAATCCTATCCCGTAACCAAGACCTCAATTGCCAAATGTCACCTCCTCCAGGGAGCCTTCACAGATCCCCCAGGACCCCACTCCAACTAGCAGTGATCACTCCCTCCTTTGCATCCCCTTAGCCCTATGCCTCTGTCTCTCTCTTAAGCTCTAATCACACTCTGCCTTGTATTGTACTGCCAAGTCTCTGTGCCTGTATCTCCTCTATTAGACTCCTCTAAGCCCTGCAAGGGTAAGCACTTGGTTTTACACATTTCTGTCTGCTGCCCAGCCCAGAAGCACTGTATCTGATAATGGCAGTGAATGTTTGCAGATGAATGGATAGCTGGGATCCTAGCAGTCATGGTAAGAACCTTACACTTCCACAGAGCATGAAGGTTTTTAAGGTTCCACTTCTGATATGTACCAGCTGTGTGACTCTAAATGAATCACTTAACCTCTCAGTTTGCTAGGCAACTCCAAGACTCTTAAGTTTCAGGGAAGATGCTAACCTGCACTGGTGGAGAGTTTCCTTATCAGGAGCTCTCTATGCCAATAAAATCACAAGTCTAGGCCTTATCCCTGTTGGATCTTCAGGAACTGTGGCTGCTCAGGAGGATGGAGCTGTACCACCTGTAGAGGCCATTCCCAGGTAGTATAAATGGAAGGAAGAAAGGAAGGAAGGAAGGAAGAAAAAGGGAAGAAAGAAGGAAGCTTGAATAATGTCACAGGGGATTAGCTGGAAACAAGGCTAGTGTCTGGGGGTACTGCTATTTCTGGGGCTCTTGGGTTTATCTGCCCTTCAGTGGGAGCTGACAGTAGTCGGTGTTGGTAATGGTGGAATATAAGAAATCTTCTCCACAGGGCTGATATGACAGCTAGATGTTAACTGGCAGAGTTCTTAAAATAAATAAGTCCCCCCTCATACAGACTCCTTTGTTTGCAGAAGTGAAGGTCTGTGAGTGTGCAATGTTGCATGCACTCAAACACAATGGACATGTCCATTGGTGTCGCTGGGCTATTTTATTTTTTTTCCTTTTAAAATCTTTGCTACAGCAAATGTTTCACTGAGAAGGGGAAAGGAGATGGCTATATTGGGAGATGAATGTGATGGAATTAAAAAAGGTATCAGTAAGAGGAAAAAGAAAGAACCAAAAATCCAGTTCAGTGACACGTGCCTAAGAGAGCGCAAACCAAGTGCAATGTAAGGCGAAGAAGACAGTCATATTAACCAATGAGATCAGGAAAAACTTCCTGGAGGAGATGGCCTTTGCTTCTGGTCTTAACAAACGGTTGGAAATTTAACAGGCCCCTGTACCCACTGTCCAAGTGAGGGATTCTTGTGAAGATACTTCCAGTCCCCTCCTCTGCAGATGCTGCAGTTGACAGCTACCCAGAAAATAGGTGCCCACACGCCGAGACAAGAAAGGTCTCACCCTAAAAGTCCTTGGTGCTGTCCAGTGGCTTAATGTCAGAAACAGACATGGTTTTATCATTGAAAGGACCCTGGAGAAGATGCCAATCTGCTTTGCTGTTGCACCCTAAGGACCATACAACTTGAAGCTAAAAAGTTGAGTTTATAAGCTCTTGAAATCAGGGATTGTTTGGTTTTTTTCTATTTGTATCCCCAAGCCTTTAATACAACACCTAGCACACAGCAGGTGTTTAATAAATGTTTTTTCTTCCTTATTTCCTTCCTCTCCCTCTTTCTTTCTCCCTCCCTTTTTTCTTCCTCTCCTTCATTTTTCCTCCTTTCTCCCTTCCTTTCTTTTCTTCTTTCCTTCCTTCCTCTTTCTTCCTCTTCCTTTTTCCCTCCTTTACTCCTTCCCTCTTTCCTTTTCTTTCTCCTTCTTCCTTCTTTTCTTTATTTCTCTTCCTTCCTCCCTCTTTCCTTCCCACTCTTCCTTCTTCTGTTCCCTCCCTCATTCTATCCCTTCCTCCTTTATTTCCTCCCTTTATTTCCTTCCTCTCTTCTTTCTTTCCTCCCTCTTCCTTCCTTCCTTCCTCTTCCTCTCAATGCCTATCACAAGAGCCTCTAATAGTAGGTATTTAATAAATGTTTGTTGAAAGTGAAGAACTCTTCCCAAATGCTGTTGGCAGGAGGCTAGGTCTAGCAAGATGAACCGCCCCCTCCAAATACCCCAGAACTGAAAGTGGGATCAGTCAATCTTGGGTCTCCCTCTTCTCCAGAGGGGAAAGATGGCTTCTTCTGGGGGAGGGAGGGTGGCACAGGAGAAGTCTGGGAAAGAACTGGTGGAGAAGCTATTGGCCTTGTGTCTGCCCTATCCAGATGGCAAGATCAAGTTGCAAAGCTCTCTTCTGTCCTTCCCTCCTAATCCCACTTCTTCTGAAGCCTGGTCACCAAACATGACACTTACCAAGCATCTGGAACATCTCAAAGGCATGACACTTACCAAGGATGTTTCCTGGGACAAAAACCATGATGCTCATCCCCAGTGATCCCAGCCAGTATAGCCCAAGGCTTCTATATCTCTTCCTGAGGGAAACAGGGAGAGAAGCTGGCAACTTTCTTGATCCTTCAGATGGGTAAATGGGTTGCAGAGACAGATTCCCTACCCAGAAAGGAGGGTTGTGGAGGAGCAAGTAAGGAAACCAAGTCAAAGGGTTTCAAGGTGGGAGGACAATAAGAGAAGGGGCCAGTAGGAATTCTGACTCCCTTGGCCAGTCCTGAGCACATCTAGCCTACTCTGAACTAGCGCTAGAATCTTCTCTAAGCATTTCTGCCAAATGATCGTCAAACCTTCACTTGAAAGTCTGCACTGGGAGCAAAATAATGGGGGGATGGAAGAATGGGGTGTGGGAGAGAATGTTCTGTTAGTATGGTTTTCCATATGTAGAGTCAAAATCTGCCTCTCAGCAACTCTGCCCCATTGCTTCTAGTTCTGTCCTCTGGGGTCAAACAGAATATGTCTGATCCCTCTTCTTCCACATGACAGCCTTTCAAATACTGGCAAACCATTATATGCCCCTTGAGTCTTCTCTTCTCCAGGCTCAACATTCCCAGTTCCTTCAACCAATCCTTGCTAAAGATATTTTTGGCAAACCTTCAAATACTTTAAGATAGCTTCTTAATTGGTCTCCCTGCTTCCAGGCTCTCCCCTATCTAATCTATCCTCCATCTCACTGCCAAATTGATATTCCTAAAATACACATTTGACTATGTAACTTCTCTAGTCAAAAGCCTTCAGTGGCACCTGACTAGCTCTATGGTAACATACAAAATCCTCAATCTGGCATTTAAAGCCCTTTCTCCCTTCCTTCCTTCCTTCTTTTCCCCCTCCTTTCTTTTCTTTCTTTCTTCCTTACTCTTTTCTCCCTCTTTATTTCTTGTCCTTCCTCCTTCCCTCCCTCCCTTTCTTTTTCTTCTTCTCTTCCTTCCTCTCCTTCTTTCACATCTCTTCCTCCCTTCTTCACTTCCTCCCTCCCTCCCCGTCTCCCTTCCCCTCTCTTCCTTCTTTCCTTCTTCTCTCTCCCAATGCCTATCACAAGTTCGTCTAATAATAGGTACTTAATAAATATTTGTTGAAAGTGAAAAGTCTTCCCAATAGCTGCCGGCAACAGTCTGGCTCCCAACCACGTCTCCAGCCTTGTTTCGTGTTCCTGTCTTCAAAGACACTCCTTCCTTATCAAACTGGCCTGCCAGCTGTTCCTCGTACTCGGCATTCTCTCACCTCCATGTGCCATGTTTGGAACATACTCCTTCCTCGTGGTCATCTCTTAGAATCCTTTGCCTAGTTCAAAGCACAGTTCAGGTGCTGTGTCCTCCTATTTTCCTCCTCTCCCATCCCAATTATTGGGGTTATGTCCCTCTGTAAGTTATTTCACATTACTTTGTATTGCTTATCTATCTAAATATTGTGACCCCTGGCAGACTGACCATCTTCACATTCATATGTCATATCCCTTCCTGCTCTCTCAGGCCAAGGGCTGACTCACTTTGGCCTTGTATAAGCAGGGCCTAGCATGTTCCCTGGAACATAGCAGGTACTTTATAATGGTTTCTTGAATTGAATTGAATGATATCATGCGCTTCCTAAGTCCTCTTTTCTCCAAGCGGAAGGAACATCCTTCAACCAATCTCATGACACTCAGAGACTAGTGAATGGTGTCCAGGTCGGAGCACATCAGTAGTACGGTATTCAAGTCTGGTGTCATGCTTCAGGAAGGATGCTGATATGCTAGAGAATATCCAGAGGAGAGCAGCTAGGATGAAGAGGGGTCCTGAGATCATCCCATACAAAAATGGGTGGAAAGAACTCCCCAGAGAGGCAGCGGAGCAAAATGGGGAAAAGCCACTGGCTTTGGAGCCAGAGAACCTCCTGGATTTGAATTCCAGCTCTGATACTCATTACTTATGTGACCCTGGGCAAGTCATCATTTCTGTGCCTCATTTTCCTAATCTGTAAAATGAGAGATGTTCTCTCCAGCTCGAAATCTATGATTTTAGGAACTTTTTGTTGCTTAGTCATTTTCAGTCATGCCCAACCCTTTGTCGCCTCTCGAGGTTTCCTCGGCAAAGATACTGCAGTGGTTGGCCATTTCCTTCTCCAGCTCCTTTTACAGAGGAGGGGTTAAATGACTTGCCCAGGGTCACACGGCTAGTCTGTTTCCAAGGGCAGATCTGAACTTAGAAAGATGAGTCTTCCTGATTCCAGGTCAGGCACGCCGACCCAGAATGCGCCATCTTTTGGGGGTTCAGTTGTTTCCATCATGTCCCACTCTTCCTGACCCCATCTGGAATTTTCCTCGAAAAGATATTGGAGTTATTTGTCATTTCCTTCTCCAACTCACTTTACAGGGAACAGGATTGAGAGTGAGGACAGGTCTGAATTCAGGAAGATGAGTATTACTGACTACAGACCCAGCACTCAATCCACTGCACCACCTAGCTGCCCTCTTGTGAACTAGTGATCTTTAAATTGGAGAATAGAAGACTTAAGCTCTCTCCAATTATTGGTATTAAGGTTACACTTATTCTGCTTGGCCCTGGAGGACAAAACTAGGAGCAATAGGCAGAAGTTGAGAAAAGGCAAGGCTTATGCTTGATGTAAGAAAAAAATGTTTTAATCATTTAGAGTGATCCAAAAATGCCATGGGCTCTCTCTAAAGATAATGGGTTCTTCACTGGTCTTTAAGGTCTTTAAGCAGAGGCTGGATGAAGGCAAGAAAGAAACTGGGTTCTTTGCCTCTGTGACCTTAAGCAAAACATTTCCATATGTAGAGTCAAAATCTGCCTCTCAGCAACTCTGCCCCATTGTTTCTTGTTCTGTCCTCTGGAGTCAAACAGAATATGTCTGATCCCTCTTCTTCCACATGACAGCCTTTCAAATATTGGCAAACCATTATATGCCCCTTGAGTCTTCTCTTCTCCAGGCTCAACATTCCCAGTTCCTTCAACCAATCCTTGCTAAAGATATTTTTGGCATCAACATATCTAAGCATCAGTTTTTTGGTTTATTTTTTTATTTTTTTGTCTTTTTCGGAGGAGAGAAGGCAAGACAATTGGGGTTAAGCGACTTGCCCAAGGTCACACGGCTAGTAAGTGTTAAGTGTCTGAGGCCAGATTTGAACTCAAGTCCTCTTGACTCCAGGGCTCTATCCACTGTGCCACCAGCTGTTCCCGGGTATCAGTTTTCATACATAGAAAATATGGTCTTTTGAATCCAAACTTCACAGAACAAATTCCCTTAATAAAAGAATTTGTTCTATAAAACCTGAACTCAGTCAAATGGCCATACTCAAGGACCTAGAAGGCCACAGGTTCCCTACCCCTGGAGATCATTTTTCATGTCCTTTCCAGTTCTTACAATTTAAGTTCTAGGTTCTAAGAGCCCTTCTAGTTCAACACCCTGTGATTTGTGTTCTATGATTACTTCTAACATTCTGGATTTTATTTTCTAGAGTTATTTTCAGCTCTGAAATTCTGGGTTACGTGACTCCTACACTCCCTGAATTTCCTGCTTTCACCAATTTAGTCCAAAACCCAGAACATATCAAACAGTACCCTAAAATCCCTAGTATTGCACCCTATCTCCTCTAGGAGGTGCTTCCTGAGTCCCAGCTCCTGATGCCTTCTCTGTCTCCTCCTTCCCCAACAAGGAATCTCTTCTCTCCTTCCTGCCCCCTGACTCTTTCAGGGATCCTCCTTACCTCTTTGCAATGGCCCCTGTCATGGCGAGGCAGAGCAGATAATGGACAATGCCATCCCAGTAGCAGCTTAAAATCCCATGGGCTGTGCGCAGATATGGCTCTCTCTGGAACAACAAAGGAACAGAAAGGAAGATGTGGGGCTAGACTGGAGACTGCTCATGAGTCCTTCCAGCAGAAATAGGGAAGGGTAAGCCTTACCTCCCGGGTATAGAATTCCATGAGGCCTGTCACATAGCCATCCTCTTCAAGAGCAATGAACAAGTCAACGAGGGAGGTGAAGGAAAAGATGGTAAATACTGTGGGAAGAGCACAGACAGGTCAGACTCCCCCTCCCCCCAGTCCCTGGCCCAGCCAAGGTAATTTAATTCAGCAATATGTCCAAGGTTTGAGGCAATGAAATTCACACAGTCCCTACTCTCAGAGAACTAATAATCTTATTGGGGGGGGCAATATAATTCCAGCCACTTCCCTCAGGTAGCAAAGGACCCAGATGTAACCAAATGCCATAGAATCTTGGAGCTAGATGGATCCTTAGACTATAGAACAAAGACTTTCAATGTTGGATGACAGAAAATGGAGGGAATGTATGTCCCTGGAGGTGGGTAACTTCCTTAGGCCATTAGAACACAGAATGTCAGATCTAGGAAGGCCCTTAGAGTACAGAATAACATCAAACTGGGAAGGTCCTTATAACATTGTCAGAGCGAGGACCTTCCAGAGAGCATAGAATGTCTGAGCTGAAAGGTTGCCTTAAACAGTGGTTCTCAACCTGTGGGTCATGACCCCTTTGGGAGTCGAATGACCCTTTCACAGGGGTCACAGGGGTCACCTAAGACCAATGGAAAACATATATTTCCAAAGGTATTAGGAACTGAGACACCACTCCTCTATCCATCTCCAGGCAGGACCGCCCACATGCAGATATGCCCACATACGAGCATTAAAGGGTTGTGGCTTTAGGAAGGTTGAGAAGCACTGCTTAGTACAAAGAGTATTAGATTTGAATGGGC
This sequence comes from Pseudochirops corinnae, assembly GCA_028646515.1. Taxonomy (NCBI): domain Eukaryota; kingdom Metazoa; phylum Chordata; class Mammalia; order Diprotodontia; family Pseudocheiridae; genus Pseudochirops; species Pseudochirops corinnae. Next base: position 302,378,546 of record CM053587.1, read on the forward strand.
CTTTAGAACATATAAAAGGTCAGAGCCAGAAAGCCTTTAGGTACAGAACATGGAATGTCAGAGAATATCAGACTTGGGAAGACTGTAGATACAGACATAGAATGTAAGAGAGAAGATTCTTTAGAAGATAGAATATCAGAGCTGGGGGTGGAGAGGACCTTGAACATTAGAATGACAGAGCAAGAAGAGCCCTCGGGACACAGAATGTCAGAACTAGGAGGACTTGAGAACCTAGAATATAGAACAACAGAGCTGAAAGGGACCTTAGGACTCCTTGATCTGGGAACAGGCTAAGCACACACTTGCTTGATACCAGTCCCCAAGTCTAATGTCAGGGCACTAGGCCAAAGGTCATGGTAACAGATGTTTCTCCCCCATTGTAACCTCCCACAACCTTCCATCTCCCTTGTCCCCCAGAACTCACCAGCAAAAAGTGGGTCGTGGGAGATATCTCCCTGGGCCAGACTGGAGATGGCCACAGATAGTAGAGCCAGGACCATTGCACTCAGGATAGCCACACCCAAGGGACTGGGAAGTAAATGAGGAGTCAAGATGGGTGCCCAGATTATGGATGGGGTCTGACACACTTGGGTCTATCAGGCAGGACCCCTACTCTGAACGTAACAGCCAAGGTCTCTACTTTCTCACTACCCACTCACTCCCTTCAATCTGACTTCAGCCCTTATCATTTTATTGAAACTTTTCTCTGTAGTCACCAGTGACCTGATTTCCAAATCTGGTGGCATCTTCATAGTCCTCATTCTAAAAAAGCAAAATAAACATACCCACAGTGACAGGGGTAGTAAGCTATAAATTTCTGCATTTTTTGACCCTGGTGGATGCTTCCCTACCAGTATACTCTCCCTTCCCCTGATGTGTATTATTACAATCTTGGTTCTCCTAATTGTCTTCTTAACATTACTTCTTAAATTCCCTTTTCTCCTCCTGGTCCATCAATAAGTACTTACTACCCTCTGTCAGGCTCTGTGCTAAGCCCTGGGGATACAAAGAAAGACAAAAGACAATCTTTGCCCTCGAGGAGCTCACACTCTAACCAGGGAGACAATGTGCAAACAACCATATACCTACAAGATACAGACAGTGTCAAAGGGAGATAGTCTCAGAAGGAAAGCCCTAGAAGTGGAGGTGGAGAATGTCCCTGAGTGTGGGCAGCTTCCCAAGACCTTCAGCCTGCTTCTCTCTCTAAAGTACCCCCTCGAGATGGTGGTGTAGCAGCAGTAACATATCGCAGTTCTCACATAGCCACCCGAAAATAACCATAAAATATGACTCTAAACTAATCCTAGAACTCCAAAACGCACAGAAATATACCTTCCACTAAAGTCAGCTCGGCTACAAGGAACCATATCAGCACTGCTAACCGAAACCAGCCTGACCCGAAACCCTGGCTGAGCCCCGGGGGCGCCTGGACAGGAGGAGCGGAGGAGACTCTCTGGTGAGCGGATTAGCAGCAGCTTCGAGCAGCGTTCAGAACTAGGTCAGTGGGACTTGCGAAATCGGGGCAGAAAAG
>CM053587.1:302380576-302455021 GCA_028646515.1 Pseudochirops corinnae
ACTTCATGAGAAATCAAGATACTGTCAAACAAATCCAAACAAATGAAAAAATAGAGGGCAATGTGAAATATCTGCTTGAAAAAACCACTGACCTGGAAAACAGATCCAGGAGAGACAACTTAAAGTACCCCCTCCATTCTCAATTCTCCCACCCCCCCAAACTTCTCCACTGACTGAACTCTAGTCCCAGACGTCTTTCTGATTTCCAGCTAGACGTCTCCATCTCTGGGTTCTGCCCCAAGTTCAACATGTTCCAAACTAAACTCAACCTTTTACTGCAAAATCTGTCATCATTCCTAGTCTCCCTGTTTCTGCTGCTAGCAGAGGTAGCTAGGTGGAGCACTGAGCCTGGAGCCAGGAAAACCTGGATTCAAATCCAGCCTCAGAGACTCACTAGCTGTGTGACTGAGCAAGACCTTTCTCTGCCTCAGTCTCCTCTACTGTACAATGGGATAATAATAGCACCTCCCCCCCAGGGTTGTTGTGAAGACCCAATGGGGTAATACTTGCAAAGAGCTTCGCACAGTGCCTGGTACACAGGAGGTGCGTGAACCTTTGAAGAACTCTATAAATGCTTGGCAATATTCTTTTTGATTCTTCCCTCCATCTAATCAGTTATCACGTCTTGTCCTGACCACTCTTCCTTAAAAATATCTCCCTTCAAGTTTTTCTCTTCTCTTTGAATTTATCTGGATCTGATGCTGTCAATCAAATCATCAACCAGCCAACAGTTATCAAGGACCTTCTGTGTGTCAGTGTGGCAGTTAGGTGGTGCAGTGGATGGAACAACAGCCCTAGAGTCAGAAAGACTCCTCTTGCGGAGTTCAAATCTGGCCTCAGATGCTTACTAGCTGGGTGACCCTGGGCAAGTAATTTAACCCTGTTTGCCTCAGTTTCCTCAACTGTAAAATGAACTGGAGAAGGAAATGGCAAACCACTCCAGTATCTTTGTCAAGAAAACCCCAAATGGGGTCACAAAGAGTCAGGCGTGTCTGAAAAACAACTAAACAACAACGACAACGTGTCAGTCACTGTGGCAGCTGCTAAGGACACTAAGACAAAGACAGAACAGTCCCTGCTCACAAGGAATCTACATTTTCACAGGAAGGGACGTCGATAGCTAGACAGCAGTTATATAATGCTTCAAGGCTTGCAAAGTGTTTCACACATAATGACCATTTTATCCTCATAACAACCTTGTGGCAGTAGGTGTTATCCTTATCTCGTTTTTCAGTTGAGGAAACTGAGGTAGACAGATGTTAAGTGACTTGCTCAGAGTCAGACCACTGGTTAGTGATTGGGTCAAGATTTGAACTCAGATCTTCCTGACTCAGCTCTATCCATTGCTCCCTCTTGGCCATATGTGTATGTATACATACATATAAGGAAATATAAAGCATGGGTTAAATACAGAGAGGGGAGTCTATCCAAGAAGGGCATTCATTAAGTGCCTACTGTGTGCCAGGACCTTGCTAAACCCAGGAGATTCAAAGAAAGGAAAAAATGGTCCCTGCCCTCAAGGAGCTTTCATTCTCACTGGGAAGACACTGTGAAAATAACATATACAGGATGCAGATATGAGAGAAACAAGACAGTTTCAGAGGGGAAGGTACTAGGGAATATTATGTAAGGGTAGAAAGGGGCCAGACTGTGAAGAGCTTTAAATGCCAGAGGATTTTTTTTTTTATTCTAGGGATAAATAAGGAGCCATTGCAGTTTGAACAAAGGAGTCACCCAGTCATACCTGTGCTTTAGGAAAAATCACTTTGGAAATCCTGGGGAAGATGGACTGGAGTAGGGAAAAACTTAAGGCAAGGAGACCAATTAGGAAGCAAGTCTAGGTGAGCTGTGATGGTGGCCTGAACCACCACAGTGGTGGCTGTGTGAATGCAGAAAAGGGGGAGAATGTGAGCAATGGGTTGATCTAATAATTGGCAACTGATTAGGTATGTGGAGCAAAGAAGAATGAGAGTGAGGAGTGGAGAGTGGCCCTAAGCTTGTGAACCTGGGTAACTGGAAGGAGGACAATGTCTTTGACAGTAATAGGAAATTTTGGAAGAGGGAGAGTTTTCTGGGGAAATATAATGAGTTCTTTTTGAATACATTTAGTTTGAGATGCCTATGGGACAGCTTTAAAAGTGTCCAATAGGCAGCTGGAGCTCATTGGAGGGACTAGACCTGGATTGAAAGATCTCACAGTCATCTTCATAGGTATGATTGTTGAACCTATGGAAATTGGTGAATTCAACAAGTGAGATTGTATGGTATGAAAAGAGAAGAGGGCTCAGGACAGTGAGTTGGGGGACATCCACAGCTTATGATAAAGACCCAGTAAAGGAGACAGAAGGACTGGCCCGACTGGGAGGAGAAGACCCAAAGTCAACATTATCCAATTCTGCAGAGATGTCAGGAAGGATAAAGATGAAGAAAAGGCCATTATACTTAGCATTTAAGAGATTTTGGAAAGGCCCCTTGGAGAGGGCCATTTCAGTTAAGTGATGAGGCTGGCAACCATAAGGGGCTAAGGAACAAGTAAGAAGAAAGGAAGTGAAGGGAAGTACGGAGGATGTCTGTTTCTAGGAACTTGGCCATGAAAGGAAAGAGAAATATAAGGTGATAGCTTGAAGGGATGTAGGGTTAAGTGAAGCTTTTTTAAAGGACTCAGGTTGGTTTGTAGGCTGCAGAGATGCAGCAGCTGGTTTTTAAGAAGAGACTGATGATGAGAAAGGAAATGATTGTAAGGCTAATTTTCCCGTGGAGATAGGTAAAGAAAGAGAATGAAAGACGACCAGGTTTTGAGAGATAGAGTGGAGGAGAAGAGAGAGCTCAAGGTGAATGGCCTTTATTTTCTGAATAAAGTATAAAGAGAGATCCTCTGCTGAGAGGGGTGGGGAGTGGATGGTGTGGGCGACTTGAGGAGGGAAGAAAAGATCTGGAACATCTACAATGGGTAGTGTGAGAGAGAATCAGTTAGGAGGAAAAGGATTGCCTTTTGGCAATTGACCCCGCTGAGATTAAATGACACAAAGTATAATGGACCCAGTCAGTACAGTTGGGTGTTTACCTCCAGCTTCATTCACCAACACAAGTAAGAGCAAAGGGGGCACATGTTGGGGGGTAATCCAGGGGTTGTTTTAGCAAGTATGAGCTGTGTACGGACACTGTCTTTTTTCTAACTATGGTTGTGAGGAAAGAAAAAAGCTCTAATCTAAAGGAGTTTCAAGTGCCATATGTTCTCCCTAACAGACGACAGACATCTGTAATAGGATTAAAGGCAGAGGCTTGGGATAATCTGGGCGCTAGAGGAGAGGGCAAATGACCCAGAGCAGGAATGTCACAGAATGTCATAAGTCAGAGGATCTTGAACAAACAGGATTAACAAATGGGTATAGGAGATGCAAAGAACCTGACAGATCATAGAAACTGAACTCCTCCCTGATACCGTAGGGGAATGTCTTTTACAGCTTTCTGCAAGGGCAATTAAGACATACTTTCATTCTCCAAAGCCTTTCTTTCTTTTCTCCTCACATCTTCCCCTCCTTATCCACCAAGGGACATCTCCTTCATTTTCCAGATAAAAAATCTGAGGCCTTTGGGTGGCTAGGTGGTGCAGTGAATAGAGTACTAGCCCTGGAGTCAGGAGGATCTGAGTTCGAATGTGACCTCAGACACTTAACACTTACTAGCCATGTGACCTTGGGCAAGTCACTTAATGCCAAGTGCCCTGCCTTCCCCCCTCCAAAAAGAAAAAAAAAAGAATCTGAGGTAAGGGAGAAAGGTAAGGGTTTGCTGGAGGCACATTGTAGACTTTCACAACCTGACCCCAACCCACCTTTCCATTTTTAATATGCATGGGGTTGGGGGGCGGAGTTTAAGGGTCAAGGAAAATGTAGAAGAGCTAGGATTCTGCTTCCTCCTTCCTTGATCTTAAAGGACCTCTTCTTCCTAAGCATACATAGGGTGGGCACAAAGTTTCTTCCAGCTGGGACATCATTCAATTTACAATCAGAACATTAAATCTCAGTTCTGCTACTTACTATTTATATGACTTTGGGCAAGTTACTTTCCTTCTCTGGGCCTTGTTTACTCAACTAAAAAAAAAGGACTGGACTAGATTATCTTTAAGGTCCCTTCTAATCCTAATTCCTATGACCTTTCTAGTCTCTGTGAGTAAAGGTCCCTTCTAGTACTAATGCTATGTTCTGTGAGTAACAGTAAAGAGAGGATTGTGGGGCACATTTTGGGTAAGGGCCTCAGTTGAGGTCATCAAGGATTGTCACAAACATGTAGACCACTCCATCTGATGACTGCTTCCCTTTCTCCTGACCTACCTAAAGTTCAAAACCAACAGAATGTGGCTTGTGCTCCCATGGGTGGTGGGGGAAGGGGGGGAGGCTTCTATGCCAGGGGGTTCAGAGTCCAGAAAGCAGGTGGAGAAAAGTGTGATTGCCCCAGGAACACGGCATGTTAGAGCTAAAAGGGACCTCTGAGACAATCAAATCTGACCCCTAGTTGGGAAATAGAGGCTAAAGCAAAGTGATTTCATCCAGTGGCCTGATTTCCTAGGTTGGTGACTAGTTTTTCCACACAAAAACTCTTCCACCCCTACCCTATATGTCTGGCTCCATGTCAGAATGTATGAGGAAAGACAAGAGACAACGATTCAGGTCCTACTGTTGGGAGTTTACAGTGTGTCTGGGGAGACAAGACATCCATAAAACCAAAGACTAACACAGAGTATAGATTAAGCAACACGGCTCATATTTAATTGCTAGAGCAGGGAAGGGTCAGCAGACAGACCCTGACAGGCAGACAGATGATGAAGGCTGGAGAAGTCAAGGAGGGCTTGCTGTGCATGAAACTTAAGCTGGGACTAGAGAATCATATAGGGTTTAGATAAGAGGAAGAGGGAGAAAGGGGGGCATTTCTAATGGAAAGAAGCTGAAAAAAGATGGGGATTATTAAGGGGAATGGTAAGGAGAGTGATTTGGCTGTCCAGTCTTCCAAGTTCAATCAGTTAATTAAATAAGTATTTATTAAGATCTAATGTGTACCAGGCACTTTGTTAGGCACTGAAGACCCAAAGACAAAGGGAAATAGTCCCTTTCCTGTAGGAGCTTACATTCTATGGGGAGAGACAACATATATAAAAAATAGATTCAAAGTCTTTTGGGGGACGAAGCATTAGCAGCTGAGGGGTGGGGGTGAGAAAGGATTCCATGTTAAGGTTAGAGCTTGAGCTGGATCTTTTTTTTTTTTTCCTTTTTGGAGGGGGGAAGGTAGGGCAATTGGGGTTAAGTGACTTGCCCAAGGTCACATGGCTAGTTTGGTGTTAAGTGTCTGAGGCCGGATTTGAACTCAGGTCCTCCTAACTCCAGGGCTGGTGCTCTATTCACTGTGCCACCTAGCCGCTCCTTGAGCTGAATCTTAAAGGGAATTAGGGATTTTAAGGGACAGAGACAAGGGTGCAATGCATATAGGAGTGGGAGACAGCCAGAGCAAAGGTCTGGAGTCAGGAGATGGGAGTATAGTCTCTCAGGAACAGCAAGAAAACCAGAATTGCTGGATTGAAGAACGTGAGAAAAGGAGAAATTTAAAATAAGCTTAGAAAAGTAGGTGGGGACAGGTTGTGAAGGGCTTGAAATGCCAAAGACAGGAATCTCTATTTGATCTTAGAGGCAACAGGGAACCAGTGGAGTTTATGGAGGGAATGCCATGGTCAGATCTGCACTTTAGGAAAATCACTCTGACAGCTATGTGTAGGACTCACTGGAGCAGGAAAAGCAAAGAAAAGGCTATTGAAATAGTCTGGGTGAGAAGCGATGAAAGCCTGAACTAGGGTGGTAACCCTATGAGTGGAAAGCAGGGGCCTGGGAGCATGCTCCCCAGCTTGTAACAGAGAGGTGATAGATAGACTCAGGCTGCAGAAAGAAGCAGGTGGTTTTGTTTTTCTCATGGACATTGCAAGAGTTTGTTTTGCTTGACTGAATATTTGTTCCTAGGATTTTCCTTTCCTTTTTTCTTTCTTTAGTGAGATAGGATGGGAAGGAGAGAACATTTATTTTTGTTCATTGAAAAAATGCACTTAATTTTAAAAAGAAATAAAGGAATTGGGATGCAAGAGATGTAGAATTTGCAAGACTTGGCAACTGATAGCTGTGTGGAATGTGAGAGAATCAAGAGTCAGGAATGACTGAGGCCATGAACCTGGATGATTGGGAGCATAGTGTGTACTCTACAGAAATGGAGATGTTTGGAAGGGGGCGAAATGATTAGATGGAGACTGACTTTTTTTTTGTAATTCATTGATTTTTGTCCTGTAACTGCCTAAATCATGTTTTTGGTCTCTTTACTTAGCTCAGGAATTCAGCTGAGTCAAGTTTAGAAATTCAGAAATTCTCTTGCTAATCACTGTTCTATTCTTTCCTCAAAGAAATCTGTTATCCTTAACAAATATATGCAGGTGGATACCAGGGAGTCTGGTATCTTTATACCACCAAATTATCATTCATGTAAATAGTCAATAGCAGAATGAGGAATTTGAACCCAGGTCCTCTGACTGCATATTCAGTAAGTACTCTTTCTATCAGTTAAATATGCGTGATAAAACTGCCCAGGTAGGAAGGAGCTACTCTATGTTGAGGCTGGCAGAGAGTTAGAAGCTAAAATAGGCCTAAGCTACTATAGTTAGATAATAGAGTTTAGATTAGTCCCCAAGTCTGAGACTAGTTAGATTTCTTTTTATATACACATCTAATTATCTTCGCTTGCTATTATTTCTGAATCTGAATGTTTTCTTTTCCTCTCTTAACTTTTTTCCCTATTAGACTTGTGATTCATTGATGTAGGGAATTCCTGTCTTTTATAAGGAAATTCTCTCCATCATTGCAATGCAGAGGGAACTGCTATGAAGCTTAGAGTTTGAGAGAGCTGGCTGGGTGCTAAGAGGTTAAATGATTTGCCAGAGTCACAGGGACCGTACATGTTAAAGGTAGGACGTTAATCCAGGATTTAATGACTCTGAGACCACCCTTCTATCCACTACACCATAGTCTGACATTCTGTGATCTAGCTACTTTGGCTTATTTGTTCCTGGAACAGGATACTCATTTCCAGTCTCCACGTTTTTGTACTGGCTAGTCCCCTGCCTGGAATGCTCTTCTTCCTCCCACAGACTGAAGTCTCTTTATTTTCCAGGTTTTTTTTCAAGACTCAACTCAAATCCCACTGTCTGCAAGAGGCCTTTTCCAGGTCTCCCTCCTGCTAGAGCCTTCCCATCTACTCAGTTGTTGTTACTCATGGGGATCATGAGGTGATATCTTAACTTGCTCGAGAATTGGATTTAAGTGAAGCAGAGTTGCACAAAGTCATCAGCTCCACTTTCTCTTCCAGAGTCATTGAAGTTCAGTGCCAGGAGAGAAATCAGGATGGCTGGCATCTTCAATGCCCGACCAAGCTCTAAGTGCTCCATGGCACTTGCTTCAGCTGCCTTCATGGCTTTTGTAACAAATTGTTCTCATTTGTCCATTCTGCCAGGGGAATTCTTCACATGCTTTGGGGTAAACATCCGCATAATTCACTGAAAGGTGAAAACTGGTTTAGGCTATCTGCCAAGATAGTTTACTGGGATGTGACTGCTGTACATACAGCTTCTTGGAGCCCCAGGTGAGAAATGAGAGAAGGTAGACACCAAAGGTAGATGAGTAACCCCGACAAGAGCTTGGTAACACCTCACACTAGAAGTGCTAGTCTTCCTTCAACACCCCATACATCTCAATATTATTGTTGTTCAGTCATTTCACACTCTTTGTGTCTCTATTTGGGGTTTTCTTGGCACAGATACTGGAGTGGTTTGCCATTTCTTCTCCAACTCATTTTACAGATGAGGAAACTGAGGCAAACAGGGTTAAGTGATTTGCCTAGGGTCACACAGCTAGTCAGTACCAGAGGTCACATTTGAACTCAGGAAGATGAGGCTTCCTGACTACCAGGCCCAGTACTCTAACCACCATGCCACCTAGTGGCTCACCTACTCGATAAATACCTTACGCATAAGCTATGACTGAAATGACTGAACAACCACCCAATAAATATTAGGAACAAGAAGACCAGTCATGGGATCACGGCAAAGCTAGGATGGCCGATAGAAATCACCTACCTCAAACACTCCCTCCCTCAGCATCACTAAGGGACAGTATGGTACAGAGAAAAAGAGCACTGTCTTTGGCGTTAGCGACCGCGGTTCAAATCCTGACTGATGTAAAAGGACTCTGACAAGGAAAAATCTCAGCTTCTCTGGGTCTCAGTTTCCTTCCAAAACGAGGGGGTTGGACTAGATTGCCTCTAAGGTCCCTTCCACCTCTAAATCTATGAAGGAGTGAACAGAAGAAGAAACTGAAGACTAGAGACAGGCAGTAACTTTTCCAATTTCACACAGCTAGTTAACATCATCATACAATGAAATGGAATTGCCAGGAGGAATCTACCTTCAATCTTTAAGGTGCCTTTCAAAAATCCATCCAGGAAAATTTCATTTAAAGTATAACTACTGTAAAATGGGAAATTGTACCATATTAAGGAGGAAAGAAGAGGTTGGCGTCTTCCAGGAATCCAGAAAAATATCGACCCTGTCAGAGAGTGAAAATGTGTTGATGGCTGTCAAAGTTGGCCCTTAGAGTCAGCCCCTTAATTTACAGATGAGGAAACTGAGGCCTGAGAAGAGTGGTAACTCAGCTAAGGTCACATACCCCTGCTCTTGGAGAGAAATGTTTCCCCCTGTAACACTCTCAGGATGGTATCTTTATCGTGAACCCTGGCCCTTGATTATCAGCTTTACATTTAGTCAGCCTACCCTGTATTGCTCTCTAACTATTGGAAGTGTGTCTTCACTATAGTTAAATCCAGTCTTTAACCATACCGTGAATCCTAGAGGGCAGGGGCTGTATCTCCCACCCAGACTAACACAGGAGTAAGTCAATGCAGGAGGTCAGTGACTAGCTGTCAGTCACTGGTTGGCAGTACTGAGAAGCTTCCGGGACTTCGACTGTCCCACCAACTGTACCAGCTGGCCACCCAAAGTGTGTCCTCATAGGTCTGTTTCTCTGACTAGTATAGGTCATCAGAAATTGACTCAATCTGCTTCTCAGCCCCATCAGCCTCAAAGGAGAAATTCGTAATCTTATTTGTCTAGGCTCTTTAGGAAAGAAGGAAATCGAATTCATCTGCCTCCCACCAACACTAGCACTTGGAGGAGGGACCTGGGGGTGGACATGGGGGAAGTGGGTTGGAAAAAGCAATAGCTCCCAGAGCCTTGTGGCCTACACTTAATGAAGGCCAATCTCCGGACAAGATGAAATACCCCACATCCTGGGCACTGGCCTCCACTGAGCCCCGCCCCCCTCCCAAAAAATTCCCTCTTAATCATACATCTAAGTGAGGTGAGGCAGGGTTCTTCACTCCCCTCCCCACTCCCTTTCGTGCCCAACACTCACTGGGAAAGCTCAGAGAGGTGCTTCAAAGCGTAGCAGACAGGGAAGGCGGTAAGGGAGAAGGCGACGACCTTTCCGGAGAGTTCGGGGAGCTCCATGGCTGTGGAGGAGAAGGTAGATGCCACCCGGCCAGGTGCGGGTCGGGGCTGTAGGTCCGATCTGATGCTCCTTTTCTCCAGGAGCTCGCCGGTCCTATCCGCTAGTCAGCTGCCTCGTTCTCGCCCCCGGGCTGCTGCCCAGGTCTGTCCAGACGCTCCGCCCTGGCTCAGGTGGGTTTGCCGGGTACCGTAAGGAAGTGGCTCCTCCCTGGACTGTCAGCCTCGGAGCCTAAAGCTTCCCCGCCGGAGGCCCCGACGCCACCCGTCGGATGGCCCAGCCCCATGCAAAGGTCACTGGCGCACTTCTCCGTCGGTCCTCGATCTTGCCCCTCGACCCGAGGTTTCGACATCTCCGCCGGCCTTTAAAGGGACTGTGACCTCTACTCTCTCACGGCCACACCCACCCTCCTCCCAGTCGCTGCCGGGGCCTCCTCCACCACACACAATTTAGGTGTACCAGGGAAAGGGAGTCCATAACTAATCGACCTGCCTAAAATAATCTTGAGGGCAGGTTTGGGCCGCGCAGTGTTCCGAACCATCAGGTAGGTCATTCACCTCACCTGGGGGGTAAAAAACCAACGCCCCAAAAACAAAAACAAAAAGCAAAAAACCCAAAACTCCAACAAAAGCATTGTTCCCTAATGGAGAGAACGATGGGCCAAAGGGTGTTTGCCACCAAGTTTCTTTATCTGTAAAATGAGGGAATTGAACTCATTGATCCCATTGGTTTCGCCTAGCTTTGAAGATCTCCCAAGATACGTGTCTCAGCCTTTAAGATCAAGAGTCCCAATATGGAGGAGCCCCAAGATATCTATTCAACCCCCTTAACGTTTTATGATGAAATTGTTAGACATTTATAACCTCGGCCTTCTCTTCAACTTGTCTCATTGCCCTGGAGAGAGATGATGAAATAAAACATGATCCCTATACTCTTCTTTGCAAACCCATAAAACACAGAAAAGCATTCCGAGCTAGAGTCGGGTCTCATTTCGTCGTTGTACTGCCCCCTGTCTCCCAACACAGGCCTCCGAAAAGAGAAGGCAGTTTAATTTCTACCACCCTCCATAGAAGCTTGATTACTTAGGGGAGTGTTCTCATTAAACTCTGCGTGAAATTTTTACAAGGACAGTGTTCTTGGAAGGCCAGGTGGATTTTCCTGAAGGACAAAAAAAACTTGTAGCTGATCATATGCAGAAGAAAACAAAGGTCTTTCACCCAGAGGTCAGCTAAGCTGGAAGGCCTTTAAATTCACTTTTCCTTGGATGGCCATATTGTACCTTCTTTCCTAATTAACAGCCTCAAAGTTCCTTCTCTTAGTCATATTTGTGGTTTACAGAAACCTGGCTTTACAAGGACTGAGTTCCCAGGTTTTGCCCTTTGAACAAAAATGAAGTGTGGCCTGCTGAAAAGAGCACTAGATTGGCAGTCAGGAGGCTGGGGTTCTAGTTCTGGCTCTGATATGAATAGCTATCATTAGGGTGAGGCAACCTGAGCTTTGGCCAGGGTGCCAAAAAGGCCCCTTCTAGGGCTTACTCCCCACTCAGTGGTCCTCTGACTAAGGGAGGGCAAATTCCAAGTTCCTGATGTCCACAGATAAACAATTCAGTGCCATGGGAAAGCACAAATCCTGGGCAACTCAAGCATGAATGAGACAAAGGTGAATTACCTTAAACTATATCTACAAAGAGGGGGCCCTTCAGGGGCCACAGTTCTCTGGGCAGATGTCCTTCCCTAGACCTTGCTCCACCTGAAAAGATGAGTAATATGGTTCTAGGGAAAGCCCCAAAGGCATAGTTATCTATAACATGAGAGGACTGGGTCATGGATCCCTTTGCCTATCTGTTGAGGCATATGGGTCCCTTCTCAGTTTGTTGCCTACATTCAGAATTGAATGCTAAATTTGTTAGAGGTTATGTAAAATACAGATGTGGTCGGGTTTGGGTTTTGTTTTGTTTTTTTAACCGTTGAAGATGACAGACCTCTCTGAAACTTATAGACGCCTTCCTCAACAACCACAATTACCAACCTGGTTCAGATAACTATCACTTTACTTGAACTATTCTACTAATGGTTCTCTCTGGGCCTCCCATTAGAATGCAAGCTCCTTTAGGACCTGGACTCTTGCTTGTATGTGACTGGCTCATTCTAAATGCTTAATAAATATTCTATCCAGCTATCTAGTCTCTCCCTCATCCAGTCATGTTTTGCCAACGTAGTCTTCATTTCACTCTTGTGGAAGGTGCTGGATTTGGAGTCTAAAGGACTCAAATCCTGCCTCCGCCAGTTATCCATTGTGTGCCCATGGGTAAGTCACTTGACTTCTTTGGTAATGTTTCCTCATCTTTAAAATGAAGGGGCCAGATTCAGAGGTCCTTTCCAGTATTAAATCTATGATCTTTACGTGCAAATCAATTTTTCTCAAGAATATTTAATAGTTCTCTATCTTCTTAGAATAAAACATAAATTCCTTAAGCTAACATTTAACACACTCCCCCCCCCATGAGACTTGAACCTGTCTTTCCAGGTTAACCTCATGTTCAGCTACATGCCAGCCAAACCGTACTATCTTCCATCCCCACAATTTCATTCTGCCCTTTTCCACACTTGCGCATTTATACACATCTCCCCTCATCACCACCATGCCTAGAACATGAACTTTTCATATTTTCATGTTGAGATCCTTCTTTCCTTCTTCTACCCCGAGTTAAAAATTATCCCTTCTGATAAGGACAATCACAAAAGATAAAAAGATAATTCCTATTACACGAAACAAATGCAAATCAAAACTGATTCCCCCTCACACCCAGTATACTAGCAAATATCACCCAAAAAGGGAATAGGCGAATTAGAGAGGCTGTTTTATTTACACATTGTTTCTCTCATTAGGATGACTTCCTTGAGGGCAGAGTTTCTGCCTTTATTTGAAACCTCATCAATTATTACAGTGCCTGGTAAGAGTGCTTAATCAATGTCTGTCTCCTATACACTGCTGGTACAGCTATTAATTGATCCAGACATTCAGGAAAGCAATTTCAAATTGGACTAACAAACTAAATGGCTAAAAAGTCCATAACCTTTGTCCTAGAGGTCTCTCTACTAGGCATGTCAAGAAAGTCACCTTGACCCCCATCTCCCCCTCAGAGTGGGGCCACTATGGCCTTTCTGTGTGCTCCTGGTGCTTAAGAGAATGCCTGGCATACAGAAAGCACTCAGTGCTCACCGACTCCTCCTTGAGAAGCCCTACTCAAATTCAGTTTATGATGATTTCGTGAGGAGTAATGATTGTTAGAAATGATTTTATTACACTCATCTGGTAACATCTAATTATTCTTAGTCCATGTTTTGTATGTTTCTAACAGGAAGATCCTACAATGGGCCTCAAGCTTTGACGTAATGGTTATTACTTATTTACCAGCCATTGAGCTCACCTGCATAACCACAAAACCACTAACATGGATGTCTTCATCTTGTTGCACTTGAATTCCATGACTGTACTAAGCATGAGTGGGAACATGGCACAAAAAGTGCCCCACCCAGGTTCCTGCTAAATGTTTTTCCCCCCTGCTTTTTGGAGGGGAGGTTAGGCAATTGGGGTTAAGTGATTTCCCCAAGGTCACATGGCTAGTGTTAAGTGTCTGAGGCCAGATTTGAACTCAAGTGCTCCTGACTCCAGGGATGGTGCTCTATTCACTGCACCACCTAGCTCCCCCACCCCCTTCTAAATGTTCTTGGAGCATACATATACCCTGTATCATCTCTTATCCAACCTTAGGGCTACCCCACCCATCTTGTGACCACCTAGTCAGTGGATGTTATTTCCTGCCTTACCCAATCCTTGCTGATATATCGTTTTGCTTATTTTAGCCTACACATCATGTCAACCCATAGACTCATTCTGTATTTGATATAGCCGTCCTTGAATGTCTAGATATTGGGGCCTATAAAAATAAGGGCCCTGGAAGGAAAGGACATCGAGGAAAAGCTGAGGTCCACTTCATTAGAGGGTACCATAGACCCTTTAATAAAGTGCCCTAGGCTCAGAGCTCTGCTTCAATCTCTTTTATTGTAGGTTAGACAATTTTAATCCCCACAAAAAGGACTGAACCTGTCCTTCATTGCTATAAGAAACTTCCATATGAGGCAAGTCCCTCTAATACAGATGGACATCTCATTTGCAATTAATCATTTTGGGGAGTTGCCTACAGCAAGACTTCTTTAACTTTTTCCACTCTTGGAACCTTTTTTTGTTTTTGTTTTTGTTTTTATGTTTTTGGCTCCGCATGGCCTGAGGGCATACACAGTGCAAAGCGTCCATGCTCTGTGTTCAGAATGAAGGCTACAATAAGTTTATGCCACTGGAAAGCAATGCCAAAAACACCTCAGATTCATTTGTTTTTTAAAATTAATTTTTGGTTGCTGGAGTTAAAAAATCTTTAACTATTGCCAAATTTTGGTTGAGATCCAGTTTAAGAAACGCTGGCCTAAAGCACTGGAAGCCTGAATGGTTCAGGGTCATACATGTGCAGAGGCAAGACTTGAACCAAGACCCACCAGACCATGCTGTCTCTCTGCCATAAATGTAATGGGAATATTACTGTGCTGTAAGAAATGATAACTAGGAGGAATTCAGGATAGCATGGAAATACTTACATGAACTGCTGCAGAATGAAGCAAGCAGAATCAGGAAAGTAACACATAATTACAATGTAAGTAAAAAGAACAAAACAGAAATTGAAAATAAACCTTATATAGTCCCTGAAGAAACAATGAGAAAAGGCACCTCCCTTCCTTCTCTGCAGAGGTCAGGGGACTCTAGGCATGTGATGCTGCACACACGGCCAGCCTCAGCTGACGTGTTTGTAGACTCTGCCCAATTCTTTTGCCCCTCATTAAAAAGAATGGCTGTCAGGGTGGGAGAGGGTAAGAGAAATATCTGAAAATGTTTTATAAAAAAATAACATTTTTTAACAAGCCCCTTAGCTCAGACTTCTCATGTATCCACCATATGTCTTATGTACTTATATTTGAGTAGTGCATGCATGCCTTAACTCTCCTACTAGATTGTAAGCTCCCTGAAAATGGATTTACTTTTCAAGCAGTACGCCCTTAGCAGATGCTGCAGTTGACAAAAGTGAGGGTCATGAAAAATAAAGTGGCCTCCATGGCAGTGCCAGTTTGGCACATTCCAAGCAGAGATGGAAGCCTCTTGTAGAGAGGAGAGAAAGAAAAAGCAAAACTATTATTGAGAGTTCGAAAGATACAAGAGCCCTGGCTATCTTAACCAAGAACATCAGTATTGTGATTATTGCTAAGAACTTCATTGGTAAGAATTTCACGTGAATATGGAGCTTAAAGTTTATAAAGCACTTGCATAACCAGCGCTTCATTGATCTTCACAATACCCTATGAAGGAGGCAGGCTGAGGGTTAGTATCCCCATTTCACAGATGAGAAAATTGAGTGAGGCCTTCTCCAAGCAGTGATGGAACTGGCACTTGGGACTTGGGCACTTTCCCAGGCCAGTGTTTTACCATACCAGTAAGTGGAAATTTCAGGAGCCTTGGGGGCTTAGCCCAGAATGCTTTCACTTCAAAGAGAGAATTAGGAAAGAGACCAAGACATGTCACCAGACATCCATCTCTTTGTAAGCAGATGAAGTCACCTTCTGTGGGGTGTGATTTGAAGGGTACCCTAAAACCCCTCTGCTGCTTTGCTTCTTTTCCTTCTCCCCTTCCCTCCCCCTCCAACATGAGTCTCACATCATATAATCATTGCTTTATGTTACAACATTTAGGGCTTCGGTTAAAATCAACAGTTTTCTTTCCAAAAAGGGGCAACACCAAAATTCAACTCAAATACTGATTCCTACTGTGTACAGGGGCCCCTGTGCTGGACACTAGGGAAGACAGAAAAGAAGATGTGGTTCATAAGCACAAGCATTTATCTATAACGAGGGGATATATGGGGAAATAGCTAACTATAGAGCTTATGCAGGGCTTAAACTGGGGTGAGAAGGGGTTTAAAAATTCAGGATGCATTAGGAGAGGTCTTGTTCCCAGAATGAGGGTAGTGGTAGTCACTGTCCTTAGCTCTCCTCTTATACAGTGAAAACACTGGAGGGCAAGGGAATGGTTCATTTTTGTCTTTGTATTCCCAGCAACTAGCAGTGTGCCTGGTATACAGCAGGTATTGAATAAATAGGTTGTAATTGGGCAGCCCACCTCTGTAATATCCCAGATCAGTTCTGGGCACATTTTAGGTAGGACACACAAACTGGAGTACACAGGAGAGTGAA
The DNA here is from genome assembly GCA_028646515.1 of Pseudochirops corinnae. NCBI lineage: Eukaryota > Metazoa > Chordata > Mammalia > Diprotodontia > Pseudocheiridae > Pseudochirops > Pseudochirops corinnae. Next base: position 302,396,457 of record CM053587.1, read on the forward strand.
CAGGATGGGGCAGGACTAGAAAGCAGGCCATTATGAGGTTCAGATGAAGCAAGTAGGGACATTTAGCTTGATAGAGAAAGAACAGGTTCTTGGTATGCAAGAATGGCTCCTATCACCAAGTATCTGAAAATGTGTGATTTGGAAGAGAGAAAGGAGTTCTGTTTAAATCCAGAGAACAAAACCAGTCATAGCAGGCAGACAGTACACAGGCAGATTCTGGCTTGATAGAAGGTAAAATTTTCTAACACTTAAGAGATGTTGAAAACTAGAATAAGCTGCTGTGGGAACACTGTAAAGGAGATCCTTGCTAACCAGGTACAGGTTGGGTTCAATGGGTTCTGAAGTCTCCTCAACTTTAAGATGCTGGGAAATTCCAAGACACCACAAGCAGGTTTTGGGATTCCTTTCATATGCACATGGCACCCATCATAGCAATAATAGGTCACAGTGGCATTTTACAGATAAAGAAAACAGACTAGGAAAGGTGAACAGACTGAGTCAAAATCCCACAATGGCAGTCAGGAGACCAGGCTCTGAAGCCTCACCCTTGGAACTTAGGTAGATCCTTTTGGCCTCCACTTCATCTGTAAAATAAGCAACTGGAGAAACTGATCCCCAAAGTCCAGTCTCATGCTTCTGCTACTACACGATGCTGTCTTTGACTTAAGAACATCTGGTTACCTTTTAGGAAATGAAAATGACCTTTCATTACATCTCAAAAGCCCTTCACAACCTGGCTGCAACCTATTTACAAATTCTTAGGATCCCAAGTTTCCTCCAAAACTCCGCCCAGTTGCTCCTTCTACATGAAGCCTTCCTTAGTGCCTCCCCTTACAGTCCATCCCCCACCAAGTATACATGTAGTTTTCTCCTGATAAAGTGTAAGATCCTTGAGGGTAGAGATGTTTTATTTTTGTATTTATCTCTCCAGTGCCCAGCACCATGCTTGGCATCTATTAGGTGCTTAATAAATGCTTGATGACTTATTCTAAGCGGGGAAGGACTTGAAAGCAGGTAAAAATCAGAAAAATGCTAGCAGGCTAGGAAATGGAAAAGTGGGTTGGACATGCCAAGATTCCTCTTAGTACCAAAGTAGAAGGAAGAGACCTAGGCCCTGTTTAAGGGACCTGGCATATTTCACTGTCTTTAAAGAGTGATCTAAGGCTCAGTGGATCTTGGGAATTAGGTCCCAAAAGTAGAAATTATGCTCACTTGGAAAAGATTTTGGAACACAGAAGTTAAGGGCTGTAAGGCATCTGAGAAAGTACACTGGTAGGGCTGAAAAAGACCTTGAAGCCTATGTAATCTGACTTCTTCCTTTTATTAAAAAAAAGGAGAAGCTATAAAGTAAATCAACTGATCGCAAGTAGATTAGGAGTAGGTAATGGGCACCTTGAGCTCTCAGGGAAAATACTGGGAAAAGCTTTTAGCTTAAGATATATAACATGCTGATTTTATCAAAGGGCCAGGTTCTATCATGAACCCTAAAGAAACCACATAGTCCCCAGCAAGACAAGCACCATATCAATCTGGAAAAGCTCACCATGCAGAAAATAGGATTTCAAGAGGCTATCACTGGAGACCAAGCACATTCAAGGGCTCTGAGTTACAGAACATCTGGGGTATGCAGGCAGGGAAGAAGGTATACACTATATAGTAAGGAAGCTAATTAGGCCCCTTGTGTAAGTATAAGGCATAGAACGTTTTTCTGTTCAGGGAATCTGAGCTCTCCTTTAGATAGTAAAGTTGGTCACTGAAAGGGAGTCCCTCACAAAGAGTCATGAAGGAGCCTGCAGGTAACCCTATATTCACAGGAGGTAGAAAATAAGGGTGCACCCCCTCCCCCCAGAGACTCCTCTTCTTTGTTCACAAAGGAAGGAGCTGGCCTATTCTACATATACTCTTGAGAATTAGGAGCAGACCAAGGTCCAAGGTGCTGACAAGTACACTAGGTAAGGGAAAGGAAAGCTGGATTTTTTTTCGGGGGGAAGTGTTTGTCTTTTGGCTCCTAGTGTGAGGACAACCACCTCAAGGTAAATCTGCTACTGCTGAAGTTTAGGATATAACAATAGAGGATCTGGGACCTGGTTCTGCCATTAAAGTGCTATGTGATATCAGGCTCATTCTCTAAACCTCAGAGCTTTTTGTTTATCTGTTTTTACTCTGTAAAGTGAGAGGGACAGATTAGATCTCTTAGGTTCCTGCAGCTTTCCATGTTACATATTCTAAATTCCAACCCAGCTCTGACTTATGTTTCTAATCAAACTATCCTTCATCACTGGTAAAGAGGTTTCCCTCAAAAGAACATTAGAGGATTCTTAATGAATTCTTTGGTGTTTCCCCTTGGAAAGGATATTATGGGAAAGTTTCCATCTTAACCTTTCCTCCTTATTCCTCTATGACACTGCCACCTTCACAAAGATGCTGTCATCAAGGAATCGTGTGTTAGTTTGTGTGCCCACCTGTTGGTGCTACAACACTGTTCTGGGTGAAGGAGAGTACTGTGACTTTTAATACATTTTACAATATTTGCAACAAAGAAGGAAAAAAGACAGGGTATGGGGGTGGGAATAATGCAGTTCTGTAACATTTCACAGTAAAATTACATTTGTACTGAAAATACTTTTTTTGGGAAAATACTCAGTAGTAAGGTCTTCTGGGATTATTCTGTAGGGGAAAAAAAGGAAGAGAAAGAGTATTAATATTTACAGATAAAATCACATCAGTTACATCCAGAATTAGCCAGTAAACACCTCAACTATAAAATGAAAAGTACTGAGTAGAGGAGAAAGGCAAAGCCCTGCTTTCTCCTCACCATGCAAAGTGCCACCTAGAGCAAGAGTCAAACAGAGAGGTGCGTACTTCAGCCCATGGGAAATTCACATTTAGAACAAAGCTTGATGGGTTCTCTTCCAGACCAATTGCAGTTCCTTTTGTATGAGGAGAATGTGTTAATACTTGGTCTATCTGGGTGTCAGCTGAATCAAATTTCTGCTGTTAAAAATAACCTCAAAGTAAGCTCTCCATCATGTTCTATTCTGAGTAATCGTACCATAGCTGCTAGATGAAAACTCAAAAGGAGAAGGAAAAAAGGAAACCTCCCGGTAGGAAGGTATGTGCACACTTCACAGATGACTATGACTGGGCTTGCTGAAAAACAATCCCTTTTTTGCATAGTTCTTTGTATTTTTCAAAGCATTTTTGCATAAATTATATCTCACATAAATCTCACAACCACACCACACAGAGTAGGTACGGCAAACATGATCATTCCCTAACTGCCAAATTTAGGGGCAGCCTACTAGACAAGGAACATCAGAGTCAGAAAAATAAGACTAGCATCCTCACTGATGCTTACAATTGTGTGCCTTTGTCACAGAATCTCTTAGCCTCAATTTGCACATTTGAAAAATGGGAACGTTCCTTCTAAAACCTGCTTCCCCAGAGTGTTGAGAGGTAAAGCACTATACAACTCTGATGCATTTCAGTAGCTATGGAAGAGTGGCTAGAGAGAAGGATCTGTTTTGCCTAAAAAAGATCACCATACCAGCGGGTTAGGTCGGAATCTATAGGCCAACATCATTCTTTTACGGAATGCCTCATACTCATCATCTTCTTTAGAGAGCTCAGCAGGCCGGTCAATGCCAAACCCAGCTCCATCCACTGCCGTTGTACCCCTAGAAAGAAATTCACACAGAGGATAAGAGAATGTTCCTTTCTCTGCAGCATCATCTCCTCAATGGGGCACTGACTTCCTCTGCCATCTCATGAAGGTATCTTTATGGGATTCTTTCATTTTCTTTGCCCTTTACCAGACCTGACCAAAGAGTTTTCAGAGTTGTAGCTACTGAAAAGGAGAGAAGACTGTAGGAGATGGATGTGTGTACATATACATACATATATACATGCATACACACACACACACACACACACAACACACACACACGTTTACTTGTTCTGAGCAAACTAGAAATACGAAAAACCATGTTCCGGATATGAGAATGTTACAACTGAAAAAGACCTTAAGAGATCAACTAATTAAATTTGCTCATTTTACAAAGGAGGAACTGAGAACCAGAGAATAGAGAGCAAAATTTGTCCAAAGTCAGAGAGTCAATAAGCAGAAAAGCCAGGACTTGAACCCAAATCTGATTCCAAATTCTGTGATTTTTCCATTACAACAGAGCTGATTCTACTATACCATAGCTAAAAAATTAGGGGTGATTATTCTCTTTACGAAAAAGCATTTATCATAGGATTTCTTTAAATATCAAATCTCTTTAGCTTATTCAAAATACAAAAAATAAATTACTTTAGAGATGTTTAAGGTATACACTTATTGTATAAAGGTGTGTACACACATATACATGATATGGCTGGGGATAAAGAACAGGCAACAACGGCTGCCCAGTATGGCTGTATACACATATTAACTGTCCTGTTTTGTCAAGGTCCCTGCATAGTTGGGAAATATTATTCCTGAAGAACATAACTTAGAGAAAATCTTGGATATTAATGAGTGGGTTGAGGTAAACTTCTTCCTCACTGCACTTAATTCAATTCAACCAACATTTATTAAGTATCTATTCCATGGCAAATCCTGTTCCTGACACACACCAGCCATGTAACCATTTATGCTCCCAGAAACACAGGCAGCTAAGACTACCAGTATGACAAGTTGGTAACCTGCATTAAAGGAAGGAATTCCCCATAGCTAGGAAATCACAGAAGCAGAGCTCTCTCCCATTCTCCCAGCCTAAAGTGCCCTCTGCAAGGGACTATTCCAGGTACTAGGGCTACAGAGACACAAATGAAACAGTATCTGACTTTAAGGACATTATCTTCTACTGGGAAGATACAAGAGATACACAAAGAAGTATCTGATACAGAAAACCAAGGAGGTAAAGACTACCAGCAGTTCAGGAGCTGTCATAATGCTCTCTAGGGTTGGACACATTGATTCACTAATCTTTTATAAAATATTGGTGCATACATAGATGTTTGCATGTTGTCTCCCTCTTTAGATTGTGAGCTCCTGGAGGGCAGAGGCTGGGTCTGCCTTTCTTTGTACCCCCAGTCCTTTGCACAATGCCTGGCACAGAACAAGGGGCTCTGCTCACCAGAGCTTGAGAGATGGCAAAGGGGCTTCAGAGGCATTAAGATCCAAAGTTCCAAGGCCTGGCCCCAGAGAAAGGCCAGGAGTTCTGCTCTAAAAACAATTCCCTAAGGCTGGGTCAAGGCCTAGTGGCTGAGGGGCTCAAAGTGGTCAGTACTCCAGGTCTATCCTCTGGGGCTTTCTGTAACTTGGCAATACATGGGCCCAAACCTATTTGTGTCCCTAGGTAGTCCTAGATTGTCCCACAGATGCCAGCTTCAGCTCTGTGTATCAGCATGAGCAGCAGCAGGATCCAGTGGCCTATCCCAGGTCTAGATAAGATTGCCCCAGCTCCAAGAGAAGCAAACGAAGACTCTCTCAAACCTCCCAAGTCCTTCTTTCAGGTCTCTGGAGTATAGCTGCCTCTTCTTGTCTAAGGATCCTTCCTACCTGGAAGAGGGGCTATGTACTAGGTGGAGGGAGGTGGATGACAAAGAGAGGAGGTTCCAATTCAGCTCCCCTCCCTCCACAGTAGTATAACTGCTATAAGCAGCATGCTAGAGGTACAAAGGTGATATGGTATACTAGAATACGGTGTGGACTACAAGCCAAGAGATCTCGTCCCTGTTTTCTTATATACCCACCGTAGGACTGCAAGCAAGTTACCCTCTCAGTTCTTATTTGTAACATAAAGAGGGAGGCTAGACTAAGTGATCTCTAAGATCTCTTCCAGCTGAAATCATATGGGCAATAAATTTCAGAGATCAGGGTAAACATCTTAAAGGTATTTTAAAAAAAGCCAAGGAAAGGAATAAGTATGATTCCATTAAAAAAAATTTTTGTATACACACACACATACATATGAATATATACACTCAATGTACATGTTAAATTCTCTATGTTGCTACTTCTTCCTGTTCCATTACAGGAAAATGGCTATGTTCATTTCAATGCCTTTAAGGCCCAGCTCCAACACTGCCGTCTCCCCCAAAAGTCTTCCCAGAGTCTCCCGGTTGGAAGTGATGCAGTTTCAATGCAGACATTTATGAAGCACCTCTGGGCCTATCCAGCACTTCTCTCTTCTTCTCATGCACCATCATCTGTGGGCATTTCACCTGTCTATCACTGTGTTTATCTTGGGTATAGCCTGTCTATCTCTGCCTGTGTATCACTGATGTATCCGTGAGCCTGCCTCCTACATTTTAACTGCTTCTGAAGCAGAGATTATCATTAGCATTCCAGGCAACACAGAGCTCAATGCCTCACCTACAGTGACTGCTGACAAATGTGTGTTGAACTAGTACTGAGTAGGGAATGGCTACAGTGGGAAAAGCGAAGTGACAATACCACTCACTCATGGAGCATGTCCAAGTCATTTACTTACTTGTTAACAGGATTTTTGATCCCCTGCCCTTCTGAGCCAAGGCCCTCGCCTTCCTTCCAGCCCATCTTCACCAACATCTGGTAGCCAATGTTCTCCACAGTCAACTTGAATTCTTTGTACTCTGAGTAGTCTGGCTCACGGCCTTCCTGCAGGGGTGACAGATCTTACTGGCTAAAGTGAAAGAGAGGGCTCTGCCCAGCCTGGAAGCCAGAAGTCAGGCTGAACTTTAGCCCCAAATGGCTTTCTGACATTCAGCAAGGTATTTCTCTTCTTCTGTTAGGAGTTAGGATTTCCTCATTTGCAAAAATGAAGAGACTGGATCAGATTATCTGTAAGGTCTCTTCTTGTTCTGTCGGTCTGAGCCTATGAGTCCATTTGCAAGTTATTTTAAACTACTGAGGAGAGCTTTGTGTGGCTCCCTTTTTAAGTTTCCTTTTCCAGTGCCTTGGAAGTGATCCCATAACTGCAGCTTAAGTACTATTTGCTTATTGCTAGGAATGATATTTTCAGTTACAGATATCTCCCCTATAGCAAAAGGGAACTAAGCCACTAACTTTTCTCCAGATGTTAAGAGACTCAAGTCTTTCTCTGGACACTTAACAAGAGGACCAAGAGCTATAACATTCTGCTTTTTGTTCAAACTGCATATACTAATGGTTTCAAGTGAGGTTCACTTTCCATCGAACTTGACTGATATATGCTGACTGCCTGACACCTGTCAACAGCTCTAGTTATTTTGAGCTGACAAAAGAGAAAAGTCTCTAGGGTTTCAAAAGTCAATTACCATGCAGTAATCAACAAAGGCTATTGAAATTATGCCCATCATGCACCAGAGTCAGGAGTCTGAAGAGTCTGAGAGGGAGTAAATGTTCAGGGCTGGTCCACCCATTTGCAGCTATCTTCACATTTAACCTGGGGTTCAATCTTCTAATGACAGAGACTTATGACTCATCTCATGAGCCTTTATCATCATCTTTCAGGAGGTTCTTGAAGAGCAAGGCCACATGCACCCCTCCTACAGCGTCTGGGATCCCTCCCTTAAATGGCCTATAGTATGAATCTGTCTGCTTCCTCTGGGTTAATTCCCTCATGACTGGGATAAGAGAAATGCATACCCTATTGTTATGTTCTCCAAAGAGGGAGCACTCCGAGAGAAGGGTCACTAATCTGGAAGAAAGAGCTGGAGAACTGGCCCAAGCCCCTTCAGAGTGCTAGGGGTGCTGAGGAAAACGAGGCCCTGAGGCAGTTCTGGCTAGCGAGGCTCACCTCTCTAGCATGGCACAAAACTCAAATGGGATCGTGGGGAAAAAACACTTTGCCAACCTTTAAGGGCTTTAAAACACCAACGGGCAGAAATACCCTGTTGATACCAGCAGTTGATTCAATTCTCTTTCTCCCTTACCTTTAACGCCTTGAACGTCTCCATGAACTTCTCCAGCTCATCAGGGGGCAAGAAATCTCCAATGAAGTGCTTTCCTCTGCCCATTTTAGTCAGCTGCTCTGCCCACTCTATACAGAGATGGGAAAAGTGAGGACGTTCCCAGCCCAATGAGGAAAAGAAAATCAACTGAGGCCTCTCCCTCTCATTCTATATATATTCTCTGAGGGGGAAGGAAGGGAATAAGCATTGATTAAGTTTGTTTGCCATGTTTTAGGTATTGGGCTAAATGCTCCACAAATATCTCATGTGATTTCAGCAACGAGTCTAGATGTCCCACTCAAAAGAGTGGCATCAGCTGTCTTGCTTTCCTAGGACCTAGAACAATTTGGAAATTCCCATTTGTATATCCAGTTCTACTGTGCCACCAGGTTATTTCCACACCTTAATTCACAGCTCTGCTGACGTACAACAAATTCTACCCGTGGAAAAATCTCCAACAGATTCACTTAGCAGTTAATATATGCAACAAAGATGAGACTACATGACAGGAAAAGTGGATTTTCAAACCTGCTCTGTCACTAACTAGACTACACTGTGGAACCTTTACAAGTCCTCTTCCCTTTCTGACTTCCAAGGCAGCTAGGTTGCACAATCGGCAGTGCCAGAGTCAGAAAGACCTGAGTTCAAAATCTGTCTCAGACATTTCTCGCTGTGTGACGCTAGGCAAGTCACTTAACATCTCTCCCCCTCAGTTGTTTTAAGAGATCAAATAAGGTCACATATGTAAACTGCTCTGTAAATCTTACCAGGTTTATATAAATGCTAAGCTATTATTCCCTCTTTGTAAAATAATTAAAGTTAGAATAGATCCTCTCTAAGGTTCCTTCTGCCTCTAATATTCTAGGACTCAGTGACTGTTCTTTTGGTACAGAATTTATAAAAGGTATTCATACTGAATGCCTAACACAGTCTCATTAATAATAATAGCTAATACTTATATAATGCCTTAAGCACTAAATAACTCAATAAGAACTAATAACTCAATAGTTATTACTGAGTATTTGTTAAGCACTTAAGCAGAGTGCTTTACAATTTGTATCTCATTTGATCCTTACAACCCTGGGAGGGAGGTGCTATTATGATTCCAATTTTATAAATGAAGAAACTGAGGTAGGCTGTATTTTCCAAAGGTTAACTGTATTTTCCAAAGTCACACAGCTATTAAGTGACTGAGGCTGGATCTGAACTCAAGTCTTTCTTTTTAAAAAATCTCTTTTCCCTCAATTACACGTAAAGATAATTTTTAACATGTTTTTTTTTATTTTGAGTTCCAAATTTTCTTCCTCCCTCCCTGTCTCCGCCTCTCCCTGAGACAATAAGCAAATTGATATAGGTTATACATGTTCAATCATTAAAAAAACACATTGCCATATTAGTTACATTATGAAAGAAAACAGACTCAATTGGAAGAAAAAAACCATGAAAAAAATAAAGTGAAAAATAATAGGCTTCAATCTGCATCCAGACTCCATCAGTTTTTTCTCTGGAGGTGGACAGCATTTCTCATCTTGGGTCCTTTGGAATTGTCTTGGATCACTACATGTATTGCTGAGAATAGCTAAGTCATTCACAGTTGATCACTGTACAGTATTGCTTGAATTCAGGTCTTTCTGACTCTAGGTCTAGGGCTCTATCTACCGTGCCACCCAGCTGTCTCTAATCAAACCAGATATAATGAATAAGCATTTATTAAACGACTACTAGTCACTTAACAGTGCCAGACACTGGGAATATAATAAAGACAAAGGCAAAACAATTCCTCCCCTTGATAATCTTATATTCTAACAGGGGAGGCAACAAGTAAATACACAATTTTGGACAAAATGGACATAAGGTAACCCTGGGAAAGAAGGCTCTAGCAGTTGAGCAGGAGCTTAAGCTGAATCCTGAAGTAACAGGGATCTAAGGAGGAGATATGAATTCCATGCATACAAGATAATAAGGAGCAAGGCACAGGGATGGGAGACAGCTGTGTGAAGACTAGCAAGAAAGTTACCTGGGCTGGACCATGAGATGGGTGAAGAGCAGTAGTGTACAATAAGGCTAGAAAGGTGGGATAGTATGAGGATATGAAAAAGACCTACATTTCAGAAAGATGCCTTTGGTAGCTCTTGTGGAAAATGGATTGGATGTAAGCAGACCAAGAAAGAAACTACTGCAACAGTCCAGGCAAGAGGTGGCGAGGAATGGAACTGGAGTTGGGGCACTGAGCAGAGAGAATGCAACGCATGTTGAGAGATGAGGTAGAATGACAAGAATTAGCAACTGAAGATAAATGTGAATGGAAGGATTTTTTTTCAAAACAAAAATCTTTTTGGTTCCTGGCTGGTGAAGGCAATAGAAAGAGAAGTTCAGGAAAGAGACAAAGTATGAAATGCTATCAGGTGAAGATCTCAAATCCTGCTGGTACCATAGACTCTGAAGCACAAAAGAATGAATAATCGCCTCCCTTCAAAGAGATGACTTTTAGCTCTGATGCTATGTTTCTAGGAAATAACTGTGTGAACTACTGCCCTAAACTGGTTTAGATAAGTAATTCAGACAATCTTTTACAACTCATTTCTACTGTAATATGACAAGGGCCCTGCTCTTTGAAGGGCTCTACTAACCTAGGCATCAACAGCTATTAAGCACTCCTTAAGAAAAAAAAAGCAATTTAAGAGACTCAAAATTAGAATGTACTTACTTTACTTGTACAGTGTCATGGTTACTCTTCAACACATCTACCTAGTTCTTTGTACCAAAGCCTACTTTATACTTATGATGGTCAGAATCATGAGGGATCCCAAGAAGGCACTGCTCTCTCTTATAATCAATGTAATGGGATCTTCAGCTGAATGAAGTCCAGGTAAGACTAGGAAGAGGAGCCAGGATATGCATATCCTAGCTTAAAATTCACAAACACTATCCTTTGACCCAGCAATACCACCATTAGGTCTGTATCCCAAAGAGATCATACAAGTGAGAAAAGGACTCACATATACAAAAATATTTATAGCAGCTCTTTTTGTGGTGGCAAAGAACCGGAAATTGAGTAGATGCCCATCAATTAAGGAACTCCTACACAAATTGTGTTATATGAATGTAATGGAATACTATTGTGTTATAAGAAATGATGAGCAGGCCGACCTCAGAAAAACCTGGAAAGACTTATATGAACTGATGCTGAGGGAGGAGAGCAGAACCAGGAGAACATTGTACACAGTTACAGACACATTGTATAATGACTAACTTTGATAGACTTGGCTCTTCTCAGCAATGCAAGGTTCTAAGACAACTGCAAGAGACTCATGATGGAAAATGCTCTCCACATCCAGAGAAAAGAATTATGGAGTGTGAATGCAGATAGAAGCATACTATTTGCTCTCTCTCTTTATTGTTTTGCTTCATCTTTCTCTTAGTTCTAACTGGTTCTAATTCTTCTTTGCAACATGACTAATGTGAAAATATGTTTAATGTGAATGTATATGTAGAGCCTATGTCAGACTGCATGCCATCTTGGGGAGTGGAAGAAGAAGGAAGGGAAGAATAAGGAGAAAATGTGGAACTCAAAAGCTTATAGAATGGAATGTTGTAAACTAAAAATAAATAAATGATTTTTTAAAAAAGTTCACATGCCCCTGTGAAGCCACTAAGTCCAACAAACTATAATTCTTTAATCTGGTTCACTTCCTCACATCACAACTGGGACAAACCTAGAACTTCTGACTCCTTGTGGTGATTCTTTTTCCCCTTTAAACACTGCCACCCAACTCTGGTCTACCAGCTTCTCTGCCTCATTTAATCTTGATTTTTGTGCTTACTTTCTCACTTCTACCCACAAAGAAAGTCCTTTTCATCACCCCTTTTCCCTGCTCCCTACACTCGGTTTCATTACATAAGCACAGGACCCCTCCAAAGCTATAGTCCTTGCAGAGCTAAGACCTGTTAGAGGCAGTACCCCCGCTTCACCTTGGGGAGCTCCCCATGCCTACCAGTCCTATCTGTTCTACACTGAGGCTACTTAAAGTCAGAGAAGCAGGAAAGATGTCTTGTCCTGATACTGACAGCCACCACTTGGTCGTGATGTCTTGTGAACTTTGTTCTCCTGTTCCAGATCTTGAGATAAGAGTTCCCAGTCAAGGAATCTTAGAATTAGAAAGAAGAGTGGATGTCTTGTAGCTCAATCTCCTGCCTGATGCATTGATTCCCTACAATATTGTCCTCTTTAAGTGACTATCTAGCCTCAATACCAGTACCAGTTCACTATGCCATGTGGTAGCCCCTTCTGTTTCTGGACTGTCCTATTAAGAAGTGTGTTCCTATACTGAGTTGAAATAAGCACCCCTATAATTTTCACACACTAGCTCCTTGGGGACTAAGTAGAATAAACCTTCTCTCTAGACCTCATGACAACCCTCAGATAGGTGAAAGACAGGGATCAGATCTCTGCAAGCCTTCTTTTCTTCAGACTAAACATTACCAAACTGTGTCCAAACCTCCAAAGTTCCCTGTTCTTTGAACCAGGATTGAAGTCTAATTGCCCCAAGTTGTGTGGATGGTCCCTCGGTCAAACCTATTGCCTCTGTGATCAGGGACCTACCTCGTGTCTTGTCCATCTCCATGCGACGCAGCTGATGCTCCCACGTTCCTAGCTCATTGTCCACCTCCTCATCACTATCATAGTCATGCTGGTGTTGCTGGACTGCCTTCTCCCACATAAGCTGCATGTCCTGCATGGCCCGCTTATGCTTCATAATCATGTCATACATCTGCTGCATCTGAGGGGAGATAACATTAGGCTCCAACAAGTGCCTATGGATAACTAAAATCCCATCACTTGCCAGGTTAACTGGCTAAGCTATTACGTGATTAATATTTAGAGAAAATAAGAAATTGGATAACATCCTCCAACATGCTAAGGTCAGCATCTGAAAGCTGGTTTTGTTATGGAGCATTCACAACTTGTCTTCCCAGTACCACCCTGGGACTGAAGCAGACACCAAGACCCTACCCCTTGGCCCTAACAGAGAAAGTGATGATGGTTTCCTCACTGCCTATCAGCTGGAATGAGGGGACCAAAGTCTGAATAGCAACTTTACTTCTCAAAAGCTGGGTAAATCATCTTTCTTCTCTCAACCTTTATTTCCTTATTTGTAAATAGAGACAATAATCCTCCTCCTAGCTACCTAAAGAGTGATGAAAATCAAAGCTGGAACATTTCATAGTTGCCCTTCCTAAGGACACTGGATTTGATTAGGAGCTCCCTAATGATCAGTGTTCCCAGGGAGCTGCAACCTGCCAATGTCCTCAACCGTTGTTTTGACATTCTTGGTCCAGGCTGCTCCTCAGGGAAGACTATGGCAGGGGTGGGGAACCTGCAGCATCAAGGCCACACGTGGCCTTCTAGGTTGTTGGGTGCAGCCTTTTGACTGAGTTCAAGTTTTACAAAACAAATCTTTTTATTAAGGGCATTTGTTCTGTGAAGTCTGGAATCAGTCAAAGGGCCGCACTTGAGGACCTAGAGGGCTATATGTGGCCAAGTTTCCCAACTCTGGACTAGAGTTTTCCTCCTAACTGTGGCAGCTATGCATGAAGAAACAGAGTTGTGGATTTAGAACTGAGGAGAAGCCCAAATGAGGTATTGCATGTCAAGGATTTTATAAAGCCTGAAGTAAGAAAGAAATGTCAGCTGCTACTGTTATCAGAATACTCCACATGCAGGGGGGAGTGACTCAGTTCCCCTTCCAGGCTTACCTCTTGCTGTTCCTTCAGCTGCTTCTTCTGGGCATCAGAGAGCTCTGTTACCCCCACAAGGCCAACAGGTTTTCCTTTCTCATAACCAAGCCCTTTAAGGTCCTGAACTGTAAGAGAAGACATTGAGATAGTCATCTAGAAAGGTAATCAATCAATTACCCTTCAAGGCAGAGGAAGACACGACTCAAGTCATGATAACTTCATGTGGGTAAAGGCACCACTTGATTCCCTAGGCACAATGGACCAAGAGCTCAAACACGGGTTTGAGTCTTTGACTGAACCACTGACTAGTAGTGGGAACTTGAGCACTTAACTTAACTAACTTAACTAACTTAACTAAAACTTAACCCTAATGAGCCTTCACTTCTGCACTAGGTACTGCACAAGTTTGAGGGGAAGCTCAAATGAAAGAACACCTAAAACCAAAAGAGAAATCTAAGTTATTATTTTCTTAATGTCCTCTTATCTAGGTACTCCCTATGTCATAAGTATATTCAGAAAAAGGTCAGTCAATGAACATTTATTAAGCCTCCAATATGTGCCGAGCATTGTGCTAATAAGCACGTGGCTGTCAAGAGGGCAAAAAGTCTCTGCTTTTAGGGAGCTCAAGGGTAAGAAAGCCAGAGTAAGAGGAGGGGGAGAAAAAAGCACCAGAAATCTCTGCCAAGGTTAATACTAGTTGGAAAACACAAATGTCCTGTTGTGAGCACATTACTCCACTCCTCAAAGTCCTTTATTATGAAGTGAATAAAATCTGTATTGTTTAGCCTGCCCTCCAAGGATCACTATGTGATTCAAACGTACCTCTGCAGTCTTCTTACACTATTCTTCTTCTAATTTGGGAGCCAAATTAGATTTTACACTATCTCCCCAAAATGTCACTTAATCTCTCTACCTTGATATACACAAAAGTTGCAACTAGGGTAGGGTGATCAAAGGTTTGCCCCAAGGAGTTAAATTTAGAGAGTGTCAATACCACCACTTCAGTGCAGATTTCTTCTCTCCTTGTCCTTGGCTAAGCACCAAACCCCCCATGAAAATCTGCCCCATGTCCTCAGTTAGAAGTGAGCCCTTCCTTACCTAAACTCACAGCATTCTGCATTCTTCTTACGCAACTGCCATGTTTTAATCTGAACTACGGCTGCCTGCTGTCTTTATATTCCACACAGGCCAGCAAACACGCCTAAGGCCAGGGTCAGTGTTGTCTGCCTTTCCATCCCACTCCGTCTTCCCAATTTCCCTATTACTGCCCAAGATACCATCATCTTTCCAATCCCCCATGCTCACAAACGAGGTGACATCCTTCATTCCTCATTACCTCTCCTCCCCCATATCTAATCTATTGCCAAGGCCTGATTTCACTTTTGCCACATTTCTGGAATGACCTTCTCTCTCTGATGCTGTCAGCACCATGGTGCTGACCTTTATCCCCTCACACTTTAGCTTGCCACAAGTGTCTCCTCACTCCAGGCCATCTTCTACTGAGCCAACAAAATGATTTTCTTATGTACAGGGCCCACTATGTCACCCCCCCCAACTACTCAATAAATTCCACTGGCTCCCTGTCACCTCCAGGATCAAATACAAAATCCTCTGTTTGGTATTCTATTTGGTATGTGTCAGAGAGTAAGGTAGAAGACTGGAAAAGTGGAGGGCAGGGATAGATAATGAAGGGTGCCCTCCACTTTTCCAGTCTTCTACCTCACTCTCTGACACATACTCTTTGATCCAGTGACACTGGCCTCTTTGCTGTTCCTTAAACAAGACACTCCATTTCTCGGCTCCAGGCATTTTCTCTGGTTGGTCCCATGCCTAGAATGTGCTCCCCTCCTCAGTTCTACCTCTTGGCTTCTGTCTTCCTTCAAGATCCAGCTAAAATCTCTCCTTCTACAGGAAGCCTTTCCCAATCCCCTCTTAATTCTAGTGTCTTTTCTCTGTTGATCATTTACTATTTATCCTGAATATAGCTTGTTTGTCCAGTTGTTTGCATACTGTCTCTCCCATTAGATTGTGAGATCCATGAGGGCAGAGACTGTCCTCTTTGTATTTGCCTTTCTTTGTATTTCTAGCACTTAGAATAATGTCTGGCACACAAAAGGAGTTTAATAAATGCTTACTACTGATCTAATCCCCTCTTGTCTTTACCAGCAGATAGACCCATTATTATTTTGTTCCATTCTCTTATGTTAAATTTTGCCCTTATCTATTGGTCCCTTCAAAGTTGCCTAGAAACATCTCTAAGTCTCCCCCATTATTTAAAAAAAGTTCTACTTACTTCAATCTCCACTAGTTATTGGGCCACACTTCTGAGCCATTTCCTCATTAATTCCTCAAGAAAGCTATTTCCCTGGGTACTTCAACTTCTCTTTTCTCTCATCCCTCAGCATCTGGCTTCCAAACCCATCATACAATGGACATTTCTCCTTCCAAAGTCACCTATGATCACTTAATTGCCAAATCTAATGGCTTTTTTTTCAATTCATGTCCTTCATGACCACTCTGCAACATTATGATATTAGTGATCACTTTCTACTCTTGGATACTCTTTGTTTGCTGGGTTTTCAGGACTCTTTCCTCATTCTCCTCCTAGCTGTCTGACCACTCCTCAGTTTCCTCATCAGACCACCCATGATCATTAGAGTTCCTATTTATCTAGTGTCTATCATGTGCCAGGCACTGTGCTAATAAGCACTTCATTAACATTATCTCATTCAATCCTTACAATAACCCTGAGGTCGGTGTTCTTATTATCCCCACTTTACAATTAAGGAAATTGAGGCAAACAGAGTAACTTGCCCAAGACCACATAACCATTAAGTGTCTGAGGCTGGATTTGAAGTCAGGTTCTTCCTGACACCAGGCCACCCTGAACTCAGTCCACTCTACCACCTAACTGCTTCAAAAAAGAACCAAAGCGCTGGGAAAAAGAGACATCAGGAACTGAGAGAAATGCCTTCAAGAGCCTGAAACAAGAGAGAGCTCCAGGATGCCTACAACAGCCCTTAGTATTTCCAGCTGGTATCCCATTGCAACCAGTGGCTGAAGAGTGCTGCTTAAAATACATAGCATTACAAATTGGTTTCCAATGACACTGAAATAATAGTTATTAAAAAAACAAACCAGGATCCCAGACTAAGAACTCCTGCTCTATGCTATCTCAATCATTGAAATCATCAGGTTCAAAGGGTTCAAATTATCATCTCTACGCAGATGATTCCCAGATTTCTATATAGGACTGAAACTGAATGGTACATCATCATAATGACCAAGCCTGGCTCCAAAAGAGAAATAAGAAGGCACCTCCTTCCCTCCTTTGAAGAGGTAGCGGAACTATAGATGTGGAAAACAACAAATGTCAGACTTTTAAAATACAATGGCTTAAGATATATTGGTTAGCTTTCCTGAACTGTTTTTCCCCTTTTTTATTCTTTGTTATAGAACTGCACAGGATGAAAATGGTGGCAGTGTGGTAATATAACAGTGAAGTGAAGCAGCATAGAGGACACAGAGCCATGGACATAGGTATCAACAGCTATCCAACAATATAGCCACTCTATAATTATTGTTATATTGTATGTTATATTATTACACATCACATTCATTGCATAATTGTGTATTATATCTTCTCTGTTTGGCTATCTGTCACAAAATCACTTTTCTATCTTCTTCAATGCCTACCTAGCATAATATTCTGCATGTGCTATATACACTTAATAAGTGTTTGAAGTAACTAAAACTTTTAGTCCCAAAACCATGATTGCACTCTTAAAACCCATTCAAAAATTTTGAGACGGCACAGTGTAAATGTATCATTGCTCACAGCATAATCATAGAATCTCTGAAGCTAGAGTTGGAACACATATATATTAGCAGTCTTATCTTATCTAGTCCAAATTATGCTGAAGAATGATGAAATATCAAAATTCTGTACTGTGGACTGCCTTATTGGGCAGGAAACAAGGAAAAGACAGGAGCAGAGTATAAGCAATAGAGGGGGGAAGAACTGGGACTGTTTTCTAACATTCTTAGGTTTGAAGAAGGACCTTCAGTAGTAACAGTATTGTTGTCTATTCCCCAACTGACAAATTGTCAAAGGGCATGAAAAATCAATTCTCAAAAGAAGAAATCTAAAATAGCTATGATCATGTGAAAAAATGTTCCAAATTACTAATAACTAGAGAATTGCAAATTAAAGCAACTCTGAGGTTCAACCTCATAACCTTCAGATTGCCAAAGCTGACAAAAAAGAAAAATGACAAATGTAGGGAAAACAGGCATATTAATACACTGCTGGTTGGCTAGGAATCAACAGACATTCAGAAAGGCAATTTAGAATTAGGACCCCTAAAGTTATTAAATTGTACATACTCTCTGACCCAGATATACCACTACACTTCCAAAGAGATCAAAGGAAAGGAAAAGAATCCATATGAATCCAGCAGCTCTTTTTCTGGAGGCAACAAACCAATTAATCAATAAACATTTATTAAGCGCCTATTATGTACCAGGCACTGTGCTAAGTGCTAGAACTAAGGGGCTGCTCATCTATTAGACAAAAAATTGAATAGATTATGGTATATAAGTGTAATGGAATACTACTGTACTGACAAAAAGTGTAGTTTTAAAGAAACCTGGATGAATGTATGAATTGATGCAGTATAAAATGAACAGAACCAGGAGAACAATTTATACTATAACAACATTATAAAAATGAACAACTCTGAAAGACTATTTCAGAGAGCTGATAGGTAAGAATGTGATAATGGATGATCAGAATGAGACAAAAATTTAAAAGAATGTTTTGTCTCATTCTCTTATAGTGAATACAATAACCTGTTTTGCTTAACTATGCATATATTTATTTTTTTGTAGGGAGGAAGGCAAGGCAATTGGGGTAAGTGACTTGCCCAAGGTCACATAGCTACTAAGTGTGTCAAGTGTCTGAGATCAAATTTGAACGCAGGTCCTCCTGACTCCAGGGCCGGTGCTCTATTCACTGTGCCACCTAGCTGCCCCTATGAATATTTTTAAAATAAGTTTTTACTGGTATCTTTTTTTTTTTTACATAACCACAGTTTTCTCCACTATCCCATTCTCTTCTTCCGCCTACACAGCCATTTTATAAAACAAAAATTTTTAAAGACAAAAAAAGAGGGGAAAAAATCAGTATAACTTATTAACACACTGAAAAATTCTGAAACTATATGCAATATTCAACACTTGTGAATCTTCCACCTCTTCAAAGGGATGGGGTAGTAATAGCTCTTCTTTTGAGCTTTACTTGGTCATTAGACTATCTATATTTGTTATGACAGGTGTTTTGGTTTGTTGTGTTTTTTTTTTTGCGGGGAGGGGGAGGGGGGAGGATGGACTGGGGAGATGAGATGGAGAAGAAATAAATGCTTATTAATTGAAAAAAAAAGTTTTTTAAAAAGACCAGAACAGTATTGTGGTCTGGTAAAAATTTGCCAGAGGCTGGCAGTTGCTAAAGAATAATATGCTCTGGCGGCAAGGTGGCGCAGTGAATAGAACACCAGTCCTGGAGTCAGGAGGACCTGAGTTCAAATCTGGCCTCAGATACTTGACACATTTACTAGCCATGTGACTTTGGGCAAGTCACTTAACCCCAACTGCCCTCCAAAAAGCAAAAAAAAAAAAAGAATGATATACTCTATCAACTAGAGAAATGTAAATCAAAACAGTTCTTAAGTACCACATCACACCTATCAGATTAGCTAACATGCCCAAACAGGAAAATGATAAATGCTGGAGAAGATGTGGGAAAACTGGAACACTAATGCATTGTTGGTGAAGTTGTGAACTGATCCAACCATTCTGGAGAACAACTTGGAACTATATCCAAAGGGCTATATAACTACGTATACCCTTTGACCCAGCAATAGCACTTCTAGGGCTGTATCCCAAAGAGATCATAAAAATAGGAAAAGGGCCCACATGTACAAAATATTTATAGCAGCTCTTTTTGTGATGGTCAAGAACTGGAAATTGAGGGAATGCCCATCAACTGAAGAATGGCTGAATAAGTTGTTGTATATGAATATAATGGAATAGCATTGTGCTAATAAGAAATGATGAGCAGGCAGACTTCAGAAAAATCTGGAAAGGCTTATATGAACTGGTGCAGAGTGGAATGAGCAGTACAAGAGAAACTTTACACAGTAACAACCACATTGTACAGTGACTAATGCTGACAGACTTAGCTCTTTCAGCAATACAAGAATCTAAGACAACTCCAAAAGACTCATGATGGAAAATGCTATGTACATCCAGAAAAAGAACTATGGAGTCCAAATGCAGAGCTAAGCATGCTATTTGCTCTCTCTTTTTTGTTTTGCTTTGTTTTTTTCTTTCTTGTGGTTTCTCCGTTTCATTCCAGTTCTTCTTTACAACATGACTAATGTGAAAATATGCTTAACAAGAATGTATATGTAGAGCCTTTATCAGATTGCATGCCATCCTGGGGAAGGGGAGAAGGAGAGGAGGGGGTGGAGAAAATTTAAAACTCAAAATCCTAAGGAAGTGAATGATGAAAACTAAAATTAAATCAATTAATTTAAAAAGGAAAAAAAAAAGAATGATGTAGTCCAATTCATTGCCCATACAAGTGCTCTAATTTGTCCATGAATCTAATATGAGGTCATTTAACCTGAACACAATATATGAGATGATACTTAATAGCTATGTAACCCTAAGAAAATCACTTAATCACTGAGCCTTATTTGTCTCATCTGGATATAAAATTGGAAAAATAGTAATACTTAGCTCAGAAGGAACAAATGAGAAAGGTGACAAGATGGTACAATGGTTAGAACAGTGGACTTGGAAGTCAGGAAGACCTAAGTTTAAATCCAGTCTCAGACACTTTCTTAGGCAAATCACTTAACCCACTGCCTCAGTTTCCTCACCTATAAAATGGAGATAATAGCATCTACCTCCCAGAGTCATTGTGAGATAAAATTAGATATTTTAAAAGTAAAGCAAGTTGTAAATTTTAGTGTGCCACATAAATGCTAGTAAAAAATACTAAAGATGTTAAAAATTTCAAACCTTAAAGCACGAAGTAAGTTATAGGATTATAACTGTGAAGCTGGAAGATACCTTACAAGTCATCTAGTTCAACTCCTTCATTTTATAGTTGAAATAATTGAAGTACAGAGAAGATGTGACTTGCCCAAGGTCACAGAGTAATAAATGGCAGTCAGAATACAAAATTGGATCATTTGACTCCCAAGATCAGTTCTTTCCAATGAATCACGATTTTACATAAATGTCAATTGTTAATGCCATAACTAGGACTAGGATTCATAGGAATTAGAAGGAAAGGATTTCCCATTCAAACAGTTCACAGTTGCATACAGTATACTGACAGTCTGACTGGAGCCCTTCCCTTATATGACTTTAAAAGGGGATCTCCAACTTGTTTATTTATCATTCAGGTTTTTTTAAACTTTCATTCAACTTGCCCCATAAATCACTCACCAGTGAGAAGCTAATCAGGAAGTTGCTGAGGCATAGGAAGGTAAAAGCTGTGTCAGCTTTTATGATTTCTTTTGACAAAAATTTTCATTCTTTTTCTTATGTGCCCTCTCTACTTCCTTCCCCCCAGAAACAAAAGTAAATTTCATGCTAATGAAGTCACAAAGCAGTTAAATCCTTAATTTGTCTTTTTATAACACAAAACTCTGGGAAAACAGATTTCAAAAAAATCTGAGAAAGGATATGTAGGATTTTATGGTCTAAGATTCAAGAGGGCAAGTCAGTTCACAGAGGATAGAATGCTTTCAAGACTAAAATTCTGAAGATGAAATGTTTCAAATAAGGAATAATAATAAATCATATTTGTAGAGTGTTTAAGACTCACAAAGTTCTCTCTTCACAACAATCCTGCCAGTTTGGTAGTGGGAATCAGATATCTGAGAACTGTCCCCAAGTCTTCCCTTCTCCAGAATAAACACCCCAAGTCCTTCAACTTGCTCTCAATTATATTTTTTGAATGTTCTCCTCATCTAGGTTCCCCTTACTTTCAATATGTTCTAGCTTGTCAGATTTCCCTCTACAATGTGGAACCTAGCACTGGCTACAATTTTCCACTGAAGGCTTTTCCTCTCCCCATCATCAATTCAAAATCTCAGCAAAGAATTCAATGTATCACATTCTAGGCACTGATTGAATTCTCTAAGAAATAAAATAACTGGCTTTTTCTCACATGAAGCCTTTCATTTTGGAGAGGCAAACCAAGTATAACAGTGAAGCACTAGTACTAAAAAATGCCTCAATGACCGTATGCAGGCTCTCCTGATATGTCTTGCTAAATGTATACCAAGTCCCTTCTGTGATCTTTCCTTAATAAAGGAAGGATCAAATTGCTGATCAGAGCTGTGATAAAGATGTGGAGTAGCTGAGCTCAGATTTTGACAGGTGCTTCTTTGACCACCTCAGCTCCTAGAGGAAAACATCCTTCAGTGGTTGCTGGAAAAATACCCTAATGAGCCAGAGCACAGCAGAATTTTCCAGAAAACCTAAGAAATGATACACCAATTCCCACAATCATGAGATAAAGTTTTATCTCCATAAGCATACAAGGAAAACTAGACGTAAGGTTGCATCTAGGGCGGCTGAGCATGAAGATTATAGGAGACAAACCTGAACTGTCCCCGTTTCTAGATCTGCCTAACTTAAAATATGCTGAAGGTAACATGTGGTAAGAAGAAAAGTCTAATTAACCTAATTGGAATGTGACTGGGGTAGGGTTGGTAGAAGGAGTTAAATAGATTTTTTTAAAATAGGCAATGGTTACTACCTGAGAGAGGGGAAGGGGAGGCATCCACATCCTGCTGAACCATCTCAGGTGGAGGCAGTTCAACCTTCTCCTCTTCTGGGCCCCATCTGCTCTTCCTTTTCTTCTTGGTTGTAGCTGCAGCTACTGCCTTGCCAGGAGCTGGAGTGGTGGAAATGGTAGTGGAGGAGGAGGAGGAAGGAGACGTAGATGAAGAGGAAGAAGGGGCCTCTGGAGGTATCTTCCGTTTCAGACCAGGATCAGGCGTGGGGGTTGTACCTACAGAGCTGGCTTTGGCTTTCCGGAACTCCTCCAGTTTCTGTCGGTAGTATTTATATCCTTTGCTATTCGGTTCATATAAAAACCTATAAAGTTGGATATATGTGTTTCTAACTAAGAAAACCAAACAACATGGGATCAAGTGACACTACTACTCTAGGACATCAGTGACTTTCCAAAAGGGCAACTACCGTAAGTATCTATGTAGGGCAACACTGGATGCTTTGGGATTATTTTAGGTCAATGCAAACTCACTGAGCTTCTCTCAACTATTACTTCCCCAATATACTGTCCACTTAAATTCACAATGGACACTCAGATTCTGGGTCGTTAGTTGACTGTAGTTCTGGCAGACAAAGATTCTGTTCACTCAGAACAGCAACTTATAACAACCATATCTGAGGAAAAGTACATATGTCCACCAACGGCAGCTTCCAGAATCCATGCTGACCATCTGATATTTTCAAGGATTCATTTAAAAGCTAAAGTTCTTAATAAGTGCTCTGAGGAAAAGGGTGAAAAATCATTGTACAGCCCACATATTTAATAATGGTGGGGGAAAGGTGGGATGATAGCGGTGAAAACCAGACATTGTATCACAACTTTTATCATCAAACAAAACCCAAAGAAAACATTTTTGCCTCCCTCAATTCCATATCTGGAAAAAATCTTCATGTAGATCTTGGCTGGGTTGTTTCAGGTTATAGTTCAGGAATGAGCACTAACTTTGTACTAAGAAATTTTAAATTTTATATTTAAAAAAAATCCACTAAAGTACTCTGACTCTTCATCAGAGTATGGCTGGAGGTGAACCTGAGTTCTCGAAAACTATACCAACGCTACCCAAGAACTAATTATCCTACCACTGGAAAGGCTTGTAACACAGATCCAGTGAAGGACTGTGTATCTGTTTTCTGAGGACCAACCTAGCTAAGTTTAGAAAAGTTCAGAACCAAAGGATTGGCAATCAGGTGTGACTTTTCTTTGGCCAAAGTAGTTCATTAAACCATCTCTTAAAGGTGTGGAGGGAAAGTGATTTGCAAACCTTAGGTGCCATGTAGACATGAATTATATCCCCTTAAAGCTTTAAGGGACTTAATGGACTACAAAGCTTGAAATATGGACATTTTTCTTTAAAATGCCACTCAAAACAAACAATCCAAATCTGGATATGAGCCAAAATGGCAACAACATTTAAAAAAACAAAATGGCTCATTATTAATTGATGAACTTGACTTTAAATTCACTGGGAGAGCAGCTTTAAAGGGTACTCTTGAAAACAACTTTAAAAGTTGTAGGAGCTGCTCCTCAAAAGAAGACAGTCAAATTCTCTATACTACTAAGAGTCTCTCAGAAAAGCTGATAAAAAATTTATCCAAGAGGCAGCAAGCACTACAATGGAAGGGTCCTACTGGGTTATAGAAATATATCTGATGGCAAGTGTCCCCATAAAACACTTAGCATAAATGTGGGTCTTTGTAGCCTATGGTCACTCTAGGCTAAAAAAGCTAGAAAGGTTAGGCTGCACAGGACTTTCTGTCCCAATAATAAACAAGCCCACGAGCAAGGAGGAGAGTGGTAATGGAGGTTTCTAGATAGGCATCAAATAGTTCCATAAGAAGACTGACAAAGAGGTCACTGGCAAATGATGGGAAGACACGGTTTGGTGATAGTATAATAATATTACTAACTGGTGTTGATATACTTTAATATTTGCAAAGTATTATACACAAATAATTTTATTTGATCTTCACAACCCTGACAGGGTCAGAGCTATGGGAATTTATTGTTCCCATTTTGCATATCTGGAAGCTGAGGCTGAAAGAAATTAAATGACTTAGCCAAGGTCACAGGTGAGATTTTCATTAATGTCTTCCTGATTCCAAGCCCAGTACTCTAACCACTATACCACACTGTCTCTTGATGTGGGTCAGAACAAGACTACGCTAGTATACCCACATAAATAACAGTGGACACGCATTAGAACAATCTTATCCACGGGTAAGTTTTCCTACATTGGCCTGGACAGAGGAAAGAGACCAGGGAATAACATATACAAGACAGCTAATTTCTATCTGGAACTACTTAGGAAATACAGCTTGCCAAGTGGTGAAAACATCCTGGGAGACGCACAGTACAGAAGGTCAGCATCACTTTGTGGAAAGAATATTCAATCTGGAGTTGAAACCTGGGTCTGAATCCTGACTCTACCACTACGTGACCACAACCAAGTCAGAAATGTCTCTTGAGTCTGTTTCCTCGTCTCTAAAATGGGGATAAGAATGCTCAGAGTACCTACAAACAAGGCTATTGCAAGGAAAGTGCTTTGTAACCCTAACAGCACTACATAATGTGAATTGCTTTATTATATTATTGTTATACCAAGACCAGAAGTGCCATATGCTATACAGTGGCAGCTGGGGGTTTGGAAGACCAACTTCATTAAACCTAGTTATCTATTTATATCCTTAAGCAAAAACAGCACTTCTGCAGACAGTATACATCAGCAGCATTATAGTCAGTTGAATCCTGAGGGCTTTCTTTTTTCCATGAATGTTAACTGCAATTATTCTCATCTCACCTGAATGCATGGTTTTCCCTGTTGTTCTGCAAGGCAATTGTTTCCACTTCTGGACCCCCGTCAGCTATAAACCTGGCCAGCTTCTCAGCAAAAGTCTTGGTCTCTTCATCCTCTGGGGGTGAAACTTTAAGCAGGCTGTCAGTACTGGGTTCAACTCACCACACCCAACAGTCAAAAGCCTAATATGTTCTAAGAACCCCAAGGGCAAGAGGAGGGGTTTATTGGGGGAATGATACAAAGAAAAACAGGCAAACGGTAATCAGGTTACTTCACCGGGAACAAATTGTGGTGCTTACTAGTCTGACTGCTCTGAATGACCCCTAGCCAAGAATTTAAACCACCTATTTCTTTGGACTGGGACATGGACTTTCTCTTTTGGAATCCAGGTTTGTACCCTGCACTCTGAACAAGATGGAATTTGAGAGAGACATTCTATGTCCAGACAGATGCTTAGTTTAAGGCACCACTTGTGGGGCTTGTCTAGGTTAGGCCCAGGGAAATGAAATTAGAAAGAAATACAAGTTTGTCCCCATGATAGCTTCTCCAGGCAATTTTGGTTGAGTGTGCTTCTCATTCTTACCTGTAGGAGAAGATTTCTATAGGAGCCCTTTATTGAGTAGGAGTAATAATGAGTAGGAATATGGGAATTAAAGAGCAGTTGGCTCTTTATGGGAATCTCCTTAAAAAACTATTTCTGCTCAACCATCAATTTTTTTCCCCCATTGCCCTACAGTAGTTTATCATTCACTGGGATATTACCCCATTTAAAATATGATGACTAAAAATTTTTCATCTTTCATTTGAAATTTACTGCACTGAAATCTTAAAAATTCATTTCAACTCCCCCCACGTTTATATTCTGAGAAAGAGATGGCACTTCTCAGCTTAAGTGTAGACTGAAAATTGGCATCTTAACCTTAAAACACCTTTTGTATTCACAGTTGAGCTTCTGCTACTTGGAAAAGAATTAAGCTGCTGCTCTTTTCAACTTGTCTGCCGGTGATGCCTCAATACTAATTCTGCAGGCTACTTGCCTTTGCTGTAAGCCCATTCAGACCCAATATAAGGGAAAGCATTTCTGACCCTCTGCACTGCAACTGGGCAGCGCCCTCCTCTACCTTTTTGAGAAGATGGTGTCTGGGCATTCTGGTTTTCTTTTTTCATCTCTGCCACTTTCTTTCTGTAGTACAGGAATTCTCTGCTGTTCTTATCATGCAAAAATCTGGAAAGATAGTCAGAAAGTCATGCAACATGTTACTCTGACAGTTTAATTCTAAAGCTTTTGATAGTTACATTTCTAAAGGCAATAAATAGGCATCTTAATGTAATATAAGCTCTGAGAGGCATCACACCTAAAGCTTCTGATAGAGTTCAATAGCTCTTTTAATGAAAGTTTCATCAATGAGTCGGTTACACACACAAGGCTCCATATCTTAACACTAAAAGTTAATAAGCTGATTAAAAAAATAAATTAAGCACAGTTATACTTACGAAAATGCAGGGTTATCCTTGTAGTCCTCCATAGCAACCTTTTCTAATTCAGGGCCTCCTTCTGCCACAAACCTGGCCAATTTCTCTACCACTTTCCGGGTCTCTGCATCCTCTGGGGGTAAAACTTTAAGCAGGCTGTCAGTACTGGGGTTCAATTCATACACCCAACAGTCAACAGGCACATTATTTCTAAGAACCACAACAACAGACAAGAATGGGATGGGGGAGGGAGGGAAGAAGAGGGATGAAATGGGGGCGGTAATCCTAGTATGATTGTACAAATTACCAGTGACTGACTGCTGGGGGCAGGGATGTAATTCTAAACAATCTCATGAAATGTAGGGGAAGGGAAAAAGCTAAATCCACTTGGGTCACTGCCAGAATGTGAGTATACAGAACAGTCACTAACATACCCTCAATACAGCCTTCAATGAATAAATTTTTGTTGTTTGGAACAGGGAGGAAGGAGTGTGTATGGAACTTGTAGTGTAATTAAACTGGAACCTAATAACTAGTTTTCACTTTCCTACTGAGATTAAATGATCTCTAAATCCAGAATGGTACTAATGCACCTACAGGATGTCTGCCATTACAGCATGTCCTTTCTAAAGAACATTCTTATCTCAGAGCTTTCCCTCCCTAGACTACAAACAAGTTTCTATGGCTGAACAACAGTCATGTCCTCTCCGCCCACCTCTTCCCAAAGCAGACTTAGAATCAGAACAAGGTACTGAAGTGAAAGTACCAGGGACCAACATGATTATTTTCCCCCAGGACAAGGACAGTAAGAGTAACACAGACTTGTTCTACCATTCTACTCAAATGGATCCTTGGTCAGTTCTGGAAAGAAGACCCCAGGAAGATCTGAATGGAAGAGGAATGGAATTTCCAGGACTCATTCAGAGACTGAGATGAGTGGATCAAATGGTCACAACATGGGGTGTGGTGAATGTGAGAGAATAAGAATTAAGAATCCATTTGATCTGCAAAGGACCTTAGAAAAGGAACCACATTTTACAGAGGTAGAAACAAATTCTGAGAGGGCCAAGGACTTTCCCAAGATCTCACAGTCAGTTAGTGACAAAGCTAGCAAACAGAATTCAAGTCTCCTGACTCCTAACTGAGGGCTCCTTCCACTTTAACATGGTGTCTTCCATAATATGAAGTTTCCTGTTTCTTATACACAGGAATGAGAAACACTAGGATCTCTTCTTTAAGGTAAAACACATTAGTCATTCACTCAAAAGACAGTCCCTATTGGAAATCTAGGTTTGTCCAGCATTCCCACTCCTCTTGCTATTGAACAGGGCAATTTATAAGAAAACCTGAGGGGCTGAAGGGAAAGCACTGCACTCACTTTTAATTTCCAGCCACTGCTCATAATCCTCCTCGTCGTCGTCATCTGGAGACTGGAAGACACTCAGGCGGTTAGCCACAGGGCTCTGCTTGGCATGAGAGTAGTTTTTTACTTGAGTGAGAGGGTTGCTCACTCCCAGGCTGGGTCTCTTTCCAATCAAGATTGGTCTTTTCCCAGTGCTCGAGGTAGAGACATTAGAGGGAGCACAGGGAGAACTTGGAGAAGCATCTTGGGGGGAAAGAAGAGCAAAGACAACAACAAAAGAAATAACATTTACTGGAGGTAACAGCCACTGAACTGAATCACAGAACTGGACAGGGCCTCAAGAAGGTATCTAACCTGTTACCATGCCTTCAGGTACTGTTACACGTAAGTAACTTGAGAGGTATGCATACCTGCTCTATATTTACAGAGAAGATTCCAAAACTTATTTCTATTCCAAGAGCAACCTTTTAAATGGAAAGTTTTTCCTTCTGTCCTAAATACTTCCTATTCCACTTTAAAATCATTTTTCTCCTAGTGGCAAAAATTAGTCAAAACTAAGTTACCAAGTTAACAATCAACACGAATTTATTTTCAAGTCAAACCAACCTATTTGATGTACAGAGCAGAAAACAAGATGCAAAATATTCTGCGTTTTTTAGAACTATACCCCCAAAATGACCAAACTGAGCATATATCCTTTGACCCAGTCATACCACTACTAGCCTAAACCTTTATAACTGCTCTTCTGGTGATAGCAAAAAACTGTAAAGTAAAAGGGAACCCATGAATTGGGTCAAAGGTTAAACAAGTTATAGTAAGTAAATGTAAAGGAATGCAAGTGTAATGTAAAAAGTGATGAAAGGAATAATTTAGTTATAAAAGGTTATAGAAAAAAGTTATAGAAAACTTCAATTATAGAACCTTAAGAGAAACCTGGGAAGACTTGTATGAAATGATATAGAGAAAAATTAGCAAAACCAGGAGAACAACTGATATTATAACAATAAAACTACTGAAATGAAAAAATTCTGAAAGATTTAAGACCTCTGATTAACCCAATGATCAACCATGATTCCAGAGGACCAATGATGAAGGATACTACTTATCTCCTGACAGAGACCAGTATGGAGAATGAAACATTGGACATGACCAATATGGGAATTTGTTTTGCTTGGCCATGCTTATTTGTTACAAACATTTTGTTTTTATTTTCTGGGAGAGGAAAGGGTGAAATAGATATTTGGAAGAGAAAATAAATGCTTGTTAACTTTTTTAAAATAAAATTTAATTTAAAAAAATAGAAGAGTTTACTTTTCTCTACTCTGTTATTATCATTAGTGTGAACACTTATCAGCCTGATTTCTGATGTAGGTTCTCTCAGTGAAAAAGACAAATATAATCAGAAAAGATAAAGGGGAAGAAGACAGAAGGGGTAACTAACATACAAATTATAAATCATAGGATTTTAAATTTGGAAGGGGCCTTAGGATGTTAATTCAATCCCTTAATTTTTTAAATAACAAAATTTTTGAGCATAGAGAAAGAATTGCTCAAGGTCACACAGATAGATCTGATCCCATTTTCTGACTTCAAATCCATTGTTTATTAAATATACAATGCTACTGGTTATAATTCTTCTTTACAACTTGACTAATGTTTAATATAAAGGTATTTGTAGAACTTATATCAGATTGCATGCCGCCATGGTGGGGAAGGGGAGAAAATTTGGAACTCAAGGGATTGTGGAACTGAATGTTATAAACTAAAAGTAAATAAATAACATTTTTTAAAAAGAGAAAAAAATAAATATACAATGCTACCTCTTGGCTACTACATCAGACTGAAACACTGACTTCTGAAAAAATAAGTGTGATGTAATGAGAACAGCTCTGGATTAGGAGATCTATATTTAAGTGGTGACCATAAGATCAATTTATTTTACACTATGGGCAAGTTATTCCACCTCTGAGACTTAGTTTCCTCCTATATAAAAGTGGAATACCCACCTCACAAGAGTGTCATGAAGATCAAATGAGATAATACATTGTGTGATTTATTACTATCATTATTATTATTAGGATATTACATTAATTTGTATACATGCAAAATCTCAGAATGCCAAAACAAGCCTCTTAATTCCAAATAAAATACAGCAGTGAGGACTCTCTACTTAAGCTCTTTTTCTAAAAGCAGGCTTTAAAGAGATGATGTCTGTTAAAAATAAACAGCTTTGACCTTGGGTTGCATCAAACTGGAGGCTAATCCAGATTAATGTTGCTAAAGCATGGCTCTGATGATGTCACTTCACTGTTCAAAAGCTTTTGGTGGTTTTCTGTCTACCAAATAGAACTCAAACTTAACCTGAAATCCAAGCCCTATCTGATTCCAAACTACCATTAAGGCTTTCAATTGCACTATTCCCCCTCATACAAATAATCCAGCCACAATGAAGCAGGCCCCACCCTACCCTGGAAAAGTATTTGTTCAAACTTCTTGTATGTCTCCTTAATACCCAGAATGTACTCTTCCCAATCCTGCTTACTGACCTTCTGCTATCTCTCAAACACCACCTTCCATGAGGCCTTGCCTGATCTCTTTACCCACCTTGATCAAAAATTAGTCATAATCTTTCCCGTGTCTCTAATCTTATAGCACTTTTTATTCTCTTTATGTACTACTGTGGGAAAAGTCTAGACCTACGATTTCCTTGGATTAAGGACTTTACGGTATAGAAGCTCCTACCACCAATGCAAATCTCAGCAATTTATAGCCAGAGCCAAAACAGGAAAATGACAAACACTGGAGAGGAAAAATTGGAACACTAATGCGTTGTTGGTGGAGTTGTGAACTGATCCAACCATTCTGGAGAGCAATTTGGAATTATGCCCAAAGGGCAATAATAAAGTGCATATCCTTTGATCCAGCAATACCACTTCTAGGGCTATATCCCAGAGATCATACAAGTGGGAGGAAGACCATTTGCACAAAAATATTTATAACATCTCTTTTGGTGGTGGCAAAGAACTGGACATCAAGGGGATGCCCATCAACTGAGGAATGGCTAAACAAGTTGTGGTATATGAATTAATGGAACACTATTGTGCTATAAGAAATGAGAAGACAGACTTCATAATAACCTGGAGAGACTTATATAAACTGATGCTGAGTGAGGAGAGCAAAACCAGGAGAATTTTGTACACAATTACAGACACATCATATCTGTGATGACTAACTTTGATAAACTGGGCTCCTCTCAGCAATGCAATGTTGTAAGACAACTCCAAAAGACTTATGATGGAAAGGATATCCACATCCAGAGAAAAGAACTATGGAGTTTGAATGCAGACTGAAGCAAATTACCTGCTCTCCCTTTTGTGTTTAGTTTTGTTTCATTCCTTCTTTCTTGTTGTTCACTTCATTGGTTATAATTCTTCTTTACAACTTCACTAATGCTTAATGCAAAGGTATTTGTAAAGCCTATACCGGATTGCATGCCACCATGGGGGGGGAGGAGGGAGAAGAGGGAGGGGGAGAAAATTTGGAACTCAAGGGATTGTAGAACTGAATGTTGTAAATTAAAAGTAGATAAACAAATTTAATAAAACTTAAAAATATATATAGTCAGAGCTACCTGAGGCACTGAAAGTTTCAGTGACTTACTGATGGTCACACAACCAGTACAACCAGTGGTCAGAGGTAGGACTTGAACCCTTTGGTTCCTGACTCCAAGGTCAGCTCTTTGTCCTCTATAACAACGGCTGTCAAAGTTCAGTTGAGGGACCTCTAAAGGTCCCTGAGACCATTTCAGGAGGTTTTCAAGGTTAAAACTATTTTCATAATAACACTAAGATGTTTTATTTCTAATATAACTAGTGATAGAGATTACTCACATTTTTTTTAAAAAGCTCATTAGGGAACTGTCCATTTTTAAGAGTGTGAAAAAGCCCTGAGTTGGCAAAGTTTGTGAATCTCTGCTCTATGCCAGGTTGCCTCTTCTTAAGTACTTACTGCTTTCCAATCTCTATTATATTTACTTGTAAATATGTCTCATATATTTAGAGATACTCTAAGATCCTTAACACATTTCTGATTTATTTTTGTACCTTTCCCAGGATCAGCATATAGTAGGAACTTAACAAATGTCTGCTGAATGCTGAATAATTGAGTGAATGCCTGAGGCATGGTTCCAAGAGATTCTAAAACCAAAAGTTCCCAGAATCCTCTAGGCTCCTAGGTTGAAATGAACTTACCTGTGCAGGATCTTTCCTTCTGCAGCTTCAGAAACTGCTGCAGGAAGCTGCCATCATTGGCAAACTTGTTAGAGACAGAAGTAGCATTTGGTGCACTTGCAGTTCTAAGCCCAAAACAAAAGGAATAGTTATCAGATGACAAAAAACCACAAGGAAACCTGCCAAGTTTTAGACCAGGTAAGCAAAGAATGACAATCATCAAGCTTTTATGAAGTACCTATGAATGTGCCAGGTCCTGTGCTAAGCAGCAGGGATAGAAATAAAAAAGTGAGACAATCCTTGATCTCAAAGAGCTGACATTCTGCCTGGGGGAATATAAGATGTTCACTTATAAATGTAGGGTATATACAAAATAAACAATGATTTGGGAGAAAGGCACTAACAACAAGGGGAACCAGGAAGGAGTGACACTTCAATGGAGCTTTCCAGGGAGTCAGGGATTCCAAGAGACAGAGGTAAAGAAAGGAAGCACCCAAAGCATGGGGGACAGCCTGTGTAGAGGCATGGACCAGGAAGGTGAAACATCCTGCACAAAGAATAGCAAGGAGGTCAGTTTGGCCAGAATTTTCAGTGTGTGCAAAGTAATGTAGGATGAGCCTGGTTAGACAGACTAGAGTCAGATCGTAAAGGCCTTTCAATGACAAAGAGGTATCAGTATTTTATCCTGATAGCCTAGTCATATTTTATCAAAGTGCTATTACTTTAACAGTAATGTGGAGGATGGCTCAAAGAGGAGAAGTAGACCCATTTAGAGGCTATTGCATAGTCTAGGCAGGAAGAAATGAGGGCCTGAATTAGGATGGCTGTGGTGGGAGTACAAAGGGACAAACACAGATTTAGAGCTAGAAGAGACCTAAGAAACCACAGAGTTCAATTCCTGCCTTTTACAGAAGAGGAAACTGAGAGATGAAGGAACTGGTCTAGGATCATCCAGCTAGAAGGCACCTGAGGTGGGACATGAACCTTGTCTTGCCTAACTGTTACAAGTACAGGACCCTATCCAAGATACCATGCTCTGAGATGCTGAGAGGGATAGGTAGACAAACCTTAGTAACTGAGGTTATGGGGTGGGAAGTAGTGAAAGTGAAATGCTAGGGGAAAAGATAACAACTTTCATCCCGTCAAGGCCAAAAATGGATTCCATTTAGCTCAGTGGCAATCATTCTCCTTAACCATTTCTAGTAGGTAGGGGACTCCCTCAGTGCTTTTTACCTAATGTGAAACAAAACTTTAAGATCCAGAGCACTCTCCAGTTTGAAGAAAACAAGGAGAACACAGAATGTGAGCACTGGAAGAAATCTGGGACAACAGAATGTTAAGAGCCAGTGGGTAATCCTAGAATGAGAGCGTTTGAGCTGGAAGGAAGCGAAAGATCATTTTAATCTAGCCCCTTAATTTTACAAACAAGACAAGTGAGGTTTGGAAAGTCAAAGAAACATCAGGGCTCCTACAGCTATTCATCAGAAGAGTTGGGGCTTGAACTCAGGTCTTCTCACTGTAATTCAGTACCATTTTACCTACACCATTCTGCCTTCCCTCTCTCTTCTCAAAGTGGGTTTGAAAGGGGCTATTTATATTCATAATCACCTAGATAAAAGCTAGGTTTAACTGAAAGAAAAATATCTGTCAAATAATCTTGAAAAATCTCAATTATTTGCCAACTACCTGATATCATCAATTTGATTCTCATTCGGGAGTCAGCTGGTGCCACTGTTTTTGTACAGGCCTAGGAGCTAAGAATGGTTATTAGCCACTGACACCTACTCTAGATGTAACCTGCCATTGGAATTGGAAAAGGAGAGAGACAACTGTAAAGAAGCTACTGCTTTCTTATCAGAAACATGTTTAATAAATCCAATTTTTTGTCTAGATCTATGATTTAATTAGCATACAGAACCTATTGTAGAAACTCTCTCTACCAATGCAGATCAGTAACTAGTCTGTAACTTCTGGTCATAGATAGCTGTCAGGAGCAGTGAGAGGTTGAGATTTGTCCATGATCAAAAAGCAAGATTTGAACCTAGAAATTCCTGATTCTAAGGCTCACACTCTCTTCTTTGTCAAGCTGCTTCTCAGATTATAAATCCACCACTTTGCCAATTTACTATCAACCACACTGTAATCTATTCTTGATGCTCTTTCGTGGATACCTTTACTATTGTAAGCAAAATCTTGCTTGGCACATTGAAAGTGAGAAGCTTTGGGCCAATCTCCTTCAATGATGGTGATTAAGTCGAATATCATGTTTAAGTCTGATGTAATTTTTTTTAAGGTGAGTTTGGTTCAGTAATAAAATGATCAACAGACACATACACACACACTCTTCATATATGTTTTTGGCTAGCTAAGACCAGGCTTCATCTTTCTGAGGTGGGTCTTTTATTATGATCTGCCTGTTTTGACCAGCCAGAGGTAAAATCACTGAGAAATCTCTTTCCAGACATCCAGATCTATCCTGCAATGTCCCCCCCTCATGCCTTACAGTCTCTAGTACATACTATAGATTCTAGATAATTGGGACTATTATTTGTCTCTTTGCTTGCACTGTTTTTTGTGCCTGGAACAGACTCCTCCCCCAGCTACTATCTGATGAAGTCTCTATTTAATCAGTCAATAAGCATCAAAATGGTTATTATGTGACAGGAACTTTGCTAAGTACTGGGAATGAAAGATAAAAGTAAAACAGTCTCTGTCTTCATGTAGGTCACATTCTAAGGGTAGAGAAGACAACATATACCTCTACGTATAAATATTATGTATACATAATATACAAAATGAATACAAGGGAGCTTGGGGTTAGCACAATTAGTTTCATGTCAAAGGCAGTGTGTGAGCTAAGCTTCAAAGGACATCAGGGCCCATTCAGATGATGACTTCCTCCACTAAACTTTCTCTGACCCCCCCTGGCCCCCTATGCCAGCTGTCTTGCCTTGTTCACATTTCTCACTATCCCTGATCCTCTCCTCTACCCTATGCCTCATAGGGCAGTTGTCTGTGTACATATCTTTCCTCCCTGTTAGGCTCCAGGAGACCAAAGTCTGTTTCCTTTCTCTGTATTTTCAGCACAGAATTTCCATACAGCTGGTGCTTAATAAATGTTTGTTGAATGGATATGATTACTAATTAAGATCCTCTCTGACAGACAATAATCCTGAGATACTGTGAATATCATAAAAGCTCTCAGGGATATATATACACTCACTCCCTGGGTGGTGGGGGCTGGGGAGTGGCCACGTGACTCTGTTTGGCTTGTTGTTCCATTTTGGCCTCAATTTCCCGCTTTTTCTGAGCAATCAGCTCCTCCTGATGAAGAATATTCATGTTCATCTTCCCAGATTTAGGTGGCGCAATTCCAAACCATCTGTTGGCTTTTCCTGCAGAGGTAAGACGTAAGACCATCAGAAATCATCATACAACAGCCTTATACCATTTAAACAGGCAATGGGGATATATAAAAAGTAGAAAACAAGGCTCCTTTTCTAAAGGAGTTTACAGTCCAGCTAGAAAAACATCTAAACACTCATCAAATACCTATATTATACATTTTACAGTATACCCTGCTAGGCAAGAGAAGCTACAAAAATAAGTAATAGTCCTCTTAAATAGTCTTCATAAAGCTCATACCCTAGATATGATGTATACACAAATAACAAAAATGTGAAGTGATACATGATCAGTACATCAGAGGCAAATAATGTGCTAGGGGAGTTGAGGGGGAAGAAGCATTAATGACAAGGATAAGGAAAGGGTTCATGAAAGAGAGGGAAGGCTTCATGGAAGGCAAAGGATAGATAAGATTTGAACAAGTGAAAAATCAGAGCAGATGAAGTGGGATGAGAGTTGGGCATTCTAGGTATGGAGAAGTGGGGCAGAGTGAAAGCAAAGGCAGGAGGGTGGGTAAGGAGTACGGCAACCAGTACAATACGGCAGAAGCATGAGGTAAGAAGAGCGCAGCATGACAGAAGACTGGAAACAGCGGGCTGTCAGACTATGGGAGATCTTAAATGCTAGGCTAAGGAGTGTGAGGTGGGTCATAAGGAATCACTGAAAGGTTCTGTTTGTTTTTTTTTAAACAGAGGAGTAACATGATTGGTGATTGCACTAGATGGTCCCTGAAGTCCCTGTCAGATCCAATCTAAGGGTTCTGCATAAGGAAGAGGAATCTGGCTAACATGAGCACATATCTCAATACAGTATCTAAGTGAATAATTAAGTACAAGGGAAGATGACTCTGTAGAATAAAGTGATCAGAGGACTCAAAGTTGATGGGACATGAGCCAGGCCTTATAATTAGCTATCATCTATTTTTAATTTACATTTTTGTCTATGTTGCTTCCCCCAAGGAAAATACAAGTTTTTTGAGGGCAAGAACTATTTTCATTTACGTCTCTGTACCTCCAGTGCACAGCACAGTGCCTGGCACATAGTAAGTGCTTTCCCCTCCCAGCTCTGCTCCTGAATTTCCAGAGATCAGAAGTATGCCTCGGCTGCTGTCTCATGCTAGCACTTCCCTCACTGCCCCAGCACAGCCGACATCTGTGGCCTTCTCCCCCTGAAATATTCTTCTGCCAGCTTGGTCCCCTTTCTCTCACTGGCGAGTTTTTCCTGAGGCTTCCCTTCTGTGGCAGGTCCCAGGGTGGCCACCTTCATTTTCTATCTACTCCTCACTTTTGTGCATTGTCTTCCCCCATTGACTGTAAGCTCCTCCAGGGCAGGGGTCATCTTTCTTTTCACTTGTATTTGTATCCTTAGTACTTAGTCAGCAATAAGGGTTTTTGCCCAGCCTTACCTTACCTAGCTTAATAAATGTTTGCTAAATGGAATGGAATAAGCTAAGCAGAAAACAGAGAGAACATTCAGGCAAAGAGAACAGCATAAGTAAAGACTGGTACCCGCAGGAAGGTGCATGACCTGTCAAACTCTGAATAGGCCAATTTGGCTGAAGCACATATTCGTGTGCACAGACAGGCTGTTTGGAATACCGTTCAGGGCTTTGATGCCAATCAATGAGCATTTATTAAGCACCAAAGTGTCAGGTACTGTCACTACAAAAGACAAAAAGGAAACTAGTCCCTACCCTCAAGAAGCTGACATTCTATTAAAAGAAACCAGCACGGAGATATATAGATATTCGCATAAAATTCAACATAAAAGAGGAGTACCCCACAGGCAGCTAATGGGATTAGGACAGGCTTTATGTAGAAGGTAGCACTTGAGCTGAAAAATTCTAGGAAAAGGAAGTAAAAAGGCAGTATATTCCTAGCAAGTAAAATAGACACTGAAAAGGTAAAGAGATAGAAAATGGAGTCCTGAATATGAACAGAAAGAAAGATGGTTTTACTAAACCACAGAAAGCAGGAAAAGGGCTAATATGTAAGGCAAACCAAAGCCAGACTGTGAAGAGCTTTAAATTTCTTCTCAAAGGTAATAGGGAGCCACTGGGATTCACTGAGTAAGAGAATAACATGGTGAGACCTTTTTAGGAAAAGCATTTTGACAGCTGTGTGTATAGGATGGCTTACAGACGCATCCCAAGACCTAAGGGAGATAGAACTATTGCAAGAGCCTAGGCAAGAAATGAAGAGGGTCTGAATTAGGGTGATACATATGAGGGTACATAGTAGAAGACAAATGTCAGATATTTTGTAGAAACAGAATGACAAGATTTAGCAAATGAATGAATATGGGAATGAGCAAAAGGAGCTGAAGATGACATTGAGGTTGTGAACCTAGAAAGATAGTGGTGTCCTTGATAGTAACTGAAAAGTTTTCTAAGAGGGGTGGGTTGATGAGTTCTGCTTCATTCAGACACACTGACTTTAAGATGCTTATGGAGCATTTAGTTTAAAAAATCCAATAGGCAGGTGAGTCTCTCACCTCATTCAGGTGAAAGACTAGAATTGAATATGTAGACAAGCAAGACAAGATTAAACCAATAAGGTCACCATGTGAGAGTGTAGAGAGAGAAGGGAAGAGGGTCCAAACAGGGCCTTGGGGGACAGCCACAGTTAAGGAGAATGATAAAGAAGATCTAGCAGAGGAGAACCAAGAGAGTAGCATATCCAGGAGGAGAAGATGGTCAACAGTGTCAGATGCTGAGAGATACTAAAGGATGACAAATGAGAAAACACCACTAGACTTGGTAATTAAAAGTTAAATAAGTGAATAAACATTACTCAAAAGAAGTACAAACTAGGCACAATCATGTGTGAAAGATGTGCCAAAACATTAATAAAGGAAATGCAAATAAAGACTCTGAGGTTTTATTTCACACCCAACAAATTAACAAAGACGATAAACGACATATACAATGACTGCTGGAGGGACTATGGATAAACAGGCAGACTAATGTGCTGTTGGTGAAGCTGAGAATCAGTCCCAATGCTCTGGAAAGCAATCTGGAATTAGGCCAAGAAAGTAACAGAAATGTTCCACTGTCAGGCATATATACCCAAGGAGGACAACGATAAAAAGAAAGGCCCCATATCCTCCAAAATATTTTATAGAAGCACTTTCTGAAGCAGCAAAGAACTGGAAACAAAGTAGGTATCAATCAAACGGTAGACAGCTGAACAAGCTGAGATATAAAAATGCGATGGAATATATTACTGAATGCTGTAATTAATGAATATAATGAATATAGAAGCAAGGAGAAACTAACTAATGCAAAACGAAGTAAAGAGAACTAGGGAAAATGCAAAATGACAACAATGTAAATGGAAAAACTGCAAACAACTATGAATACTGTGAAATTATAATAACAAAAATATCAAAAGGCAAAAGTGGGAGTGCCTAGAGGTATGAAACACAAAAGATGTAAGATTTTTTTCAACGTGCTGGCCAGTTTGTTGACATTTTTTCATTTTCATATATGTCTTAAATGATAGTTGTCATAGAGAAAGACTGAGAAATTTAGGTAATGTAAAAAAAAAAAATCGGTAAAAATTTATTTGAAAAATTTTTTAAAGAGCATTGATAATTCCATAGAGAACAGGTTCAACTGACTGATGAGGTCAGAAGTAAAATTGCAAGACAAGAGATAATAAGGTGGCCAAGTAGGAAGAAGTACAGTACTCCTCATTCCCCAACTCCTCCAAACAGATCTAGAAAAGGGAAAAAATGAGAATGGGTCATTTTTCTAGCCCAAATCCACACAGGGAGACAGACAGTGAGATTTACAGATACCAGGGATGGAATCTGATTAGCATAGAACATTTCAGCCCAGGGAGATATTCTATACCAGGGTAAGAAATGATTCCAAATCTACTATGGAGAGGCCTAAATTTGGATAAGGTGCAGGAAAAGGAGCCAAATGGCAGCTCTGTTGTTCACTACTCTGTTCCAGGTCCTATTTCCAGAAGAGAATAAGGAGGGGGACCTGTAAAATGATGGTGCTAGGGGTTCCAGGTTAAGCAACAATTACAAGGCTCTGGGCCGTGTACTCAAGAAAGTTCAGAAGCAAGCAGCAGTTGTGTGGCTCTGATTTTAGGGGTAGAACAGGGTGTGAAGCCTGCAAAGGAATAATCAGGGTAGGAACCCCATACCAAAGGGGAGCCTACAGCTCTGTCACTCTGAACTAGTAGAATTTTCCAGCTGACTAATAGTGTCTGAAGCCAATAGTAGTCTACTGATACTCCAAACAGAGCAAGGCTATAGCTCCGACCAAAACTCTGGTCAGGAACATGCACAGCTCAGTTCAGGATAGCCGAAATCAGAGAATTTTGGGTGAACTAAAAGCTTGCAGGTCTACACCTGAACAGTCCCTGAATATCCTGGAATA
Source organism: Pseudochirops corinnae (assembly GCA_028646515.1). Classification (NCBI taxonomy): domain Eukaryota; kingdom Metazoa; phylum Chordata; class Mammalia; order Diprotodontia; family Pseudocheiridae; genus Pseudochirops; species Pseudochirops corinnae. The sequence goes on from CM053587.1 coordinate 302,436,633, forward strand.
AGACAACATTCAAAAGGAGCAGCAGAACTAGAACAGACTTTTTCTACAGAACCCTGCTCCTACCAAGTCCAACATTAGGAAGTAGGCTGGAAGAATAAGCAAAAAGAATAAGCAAACAAAAAAAGAATCCCACCATAAATCAATATTATAGTGACAGAAATGTCACACAAACCCAGAAGAGATTGACTCCAAAATATCTACAAATAAAGATTCAAAGAAAAACACAACTGGTCACAAATTCAACTAGAACTCCTAGAAGGGATGAAGCAAGAGTTAAAAAAAAAAAATTAAAATGTTTTTATAAATTAAATGAGTGCACTTGAGGGAAAAAAATAGAAAAGAAATAAGGGAACAGAAGAAAGAATTCAAAAAGGAATTAAAAGTCTGATACAAGAGGTGCAAACTTTACCCAAAGGGGGAAAAAAACGCCCTGAAAACTAGAATGAACCAAACAGGAGTCAATGATTCCCTAAGGCAATAAGAAATATTCAAACAAAGTCAAAAGATGGAAAATATGCTGCTTCTCCCAACAAAAACAACTGATCAGAAAGCAGATCAAAGAGACCTAACTGAAGAATCACTAGACTATCCAAATACCATAACCAAAAAAAAAAAGCCTAAAAATCTTATGGAGCCATAGATAAGATCACACAAGCAACATTTAGCAGCCACTGTTGTGCAGAGAATAAGAGCGAGCTGAGACCTGGGTTCAAGGTAAAATTTAGGTGTGAATTTATTGATCAAGCAAGTGACTATTTGTGTAAACTCAAATCAGGCAGCCCTGACCGAAGGTACAAGCAGTGTTTAAAAAGGCTAAAACCACAAAAACCACAATCAGGGAGAGGAGCTAGCATAAGCAATGATGTACAGAAGCCAAGAACAGCCACTGGTTAGAGCTATAGCTCAGGGCTAATTTGGGAATATAGTGCAAGGGTACAAGGGTGTAACTTTCCTGGAATATGGAGGGTACAGGGTGGAGGGTCATTGGGTAAAGGGGAGTGGAGAATAATCAATTCCCCAGAACAGGCCATGGTCATGTTCTGGGTGAAGGGTGTTGGGACCCTGCTTGGTCAGCGGAACAGAACAAGGTGGTCTCTTCTTAAGATAGTCTTGCACCATAACCCTGGGACTGGTCCTGGTACACAATGCTGATTCAGGAGGGAGCAGGGTCAGGGCACTACGCCTTGGGCAATACCTAAGCTGTTTCAAGCTATTACAGGGTATAGGACACAGACAAAGACAAAAATATAAAGGGGCTTAATGGTGAGCCACAAATCAGGTGGTGTGTAGTGACCTGTGATTTGGGTTTGGGCACACCACTATCACTATAAAAAAGTAGAGAGCCTGCAATATGTCATTGCATGAAGTCACAGATATAGGCCTACAGCCAAGAATTACTTACCCAGCAAAACTAAGTATAATCCTAGGAGAAAAATGGTTCTTTAATGAAATAGGATTTCCAAGCATTCATGATGAAAAGTCCAAGAGCACTTTAAAGTGCAAATACAGGAGTCAAGAGAAACATTAAAAAGGTAAATATAAATGAACAATGATAAGGGACTAACCTGTTTACATTCCAAAGTGGAGAAATGATACTATCCACCAACTGAGGAATAACTGATCACGGTATGGCATATAAAAGTGTTGGAATATGATTTCTTTCATGGTAAGAAATAATGAAGAGGATGGTTTCAGAGAATTCTGCTAAGGTTTTTATGAACTGATACAGAGCCAAATGAGTAGAACTAGGAGAACAATTTATGTGGTGACAATAATAATGCAAAGACAAAAAACTGAAAGATTTAGTAATTCTAATCAGAGTAGTGACCAACAATTCCAGATGACTCATGATAAATGTGCTACCCACCTCCAAATAATAAGGTGAAGCACTCAGAGTGTAGAATGAAACCAAAAAAAATTTTTTAACATGGAAATTTTTAACTTGACAATACATGTAACAGGTATTTTGTTTTTCTATATCACTGGGAGGGGAGGTGGGAGAGAAAGAAGGTAAAATTTTGCTGATTAAAAACAATTTAATTTTTTAAATTAACAAAAAAAGAAGTTAAAGTGCAAAAGATTAGGGTGTGAGAGGAAGGGAAAGGAAGTTATAATTAAATACAGTTTCCTTTAAGGAATAAGGGTTTAGATTAGAGAGGGGAAGTGAAGGCTTAAGTATAGACAGATTTTTTCTAGATAATGGGGGTCTGGACTAGAGTGGAAACAGAAGGAAAGAAAAGAAAAGGATACATAGAGCCAAGAGATCAGGCTGGAAAAATAAATCTTCAAGATTTGGTGACTGAATCAAGATAAGTGTCAAGGAAGAGTTCTCTCCAAGATTTTGAGCTGGAATTAGGATAATGGTGATACTACTACAAATATAGGGAGGTTCAGGGAAGGCGAAAGAGGAATCAAACCTAAAGGTAAAAACAATAATTCATCTCTGATAATATGATAATAGCTCCAAGAGACATTCTATGGAGCACTGTAGGTGTTCTCCATGACATTAATTTCATAAAGTTAAGAACATGACATTTCCCTTCAGTAAAACTCAATTACAGATCCATGAATTTATCAAATTTATCAAATATATTTGTCCTTTCAGACTGTACTTCAAATATTTATTAAATGCTTGCCACATAAGCACTATCCTAGGCACAAAGCATACAAAAATATAATAGACTGCTCTCAAAAAGGTTACAAGGAGCTGTGCTTGATATTTTCTAAAGTCCCTTCAAGTATTAAATCCTGATTTAATGAAAAGACATGCATTCTCACACACATACCCCACCCCACCTCTCAGTCAGCTACATACACATACACATACACACAGACACACATGAGAATGAAATACAAAGAAAAGGACCAAGCAAAATGCTACTAAAAATTTGATGAGGGAAGAATCACTTTTAAAGGATCCAAAGCTGGAAAGGACCTTAGAGATCTCCTAATATTATAACGCAAACAAGCAAACTGAGGCCCAAAGAGGTTCCATGATTTGCCTAGGGTCAAATGACCAGTATTCAACCCCAGGTCCTTCAGCTTCAAATCCAACAGTGTTCTTTCCACTGCATTAGGATGCCTCTGGAGAAGCTGAGGAAGAGACAGAATCAAAGAAGTCTACAAGGAGGAAGGGATCCCCTAGTTTCACCTTGAAAGAATGGACTTCAACAGATTACATTAAAAATCTTCCCGAACTTTTTCCTCCCTTTACCAGTCTTCTTATACCTTAAGACTGCCCCTTGTGGAAGTGAAGATGAATGTAGAAATGATCAAAATCATATCTATATCTATGTTAACCAGCATGACATGTAACGATTATACTAAACATTTAGACTTGTTGGAGCTTCTCTCCTTTCCAAAGGACTTTGACTTGGAGGCTGAGGTTGCAGAGGTCAAGAAGAGAACAAGGAACAGATTATGATCAATGTGGATGAACAACAACTACACAAAGGGAAGCAGTATTGAGACCAGGCTTGAAAAGTAATTTGGAGTGGTTTTTATTAGCTTAAATGAGTTTATACTTTATTTCTTTAAGCAAGAGGAGGCAAAAAGCCATAGAAGATAAAGTAAAAAATAATGTCATGAACAGAATGATACATTAGGAAGAAGATTTAGGCAGCAGTGTGAAGGACTGACGGAAGAAAAGATATAATGGAGACAGAAGATGAGCTTGATTATTATAGTAATACAGGTGGGAAAAGAAGAGCTCCTGAATAAGAGATGTTCAGAGGTAATTGAGAAGAGGCACTGGATGCAAGATATTATTGCTCCTCAAAGAAAATAGCTTTATTATACTAAAACAACTTTTTGAAAAGTAGAGGCATTCCTAGCTCTAGTTTAGAAAGTCACCTGTGGGGCGTCTAGGTGGTACAGTGAACAGAGCACCAGCCCAGTGGTCAGGAGGAACTGAGCTCAAATATGACCTCAGACACTTAACACTTACTAGCCATATGACCTTGGGCAAGTCACTTAATCCCAATTGCCCTGCATTCCCCCCTCCAAAAAGGGAAGAAAAAAAAGAAATAGTCTCTGTCCCATCTAGCTCTGTAACACTGTTCTTTCTATGCATTTTGCTTTTCTAGATCACTAAACTGAAGAGCTATGGTCAGGAAAGAGGCCCACAACATGTACTTTTTAAGTTAAAAACCTCTACTGCCCTAAACACTGATTGCTTTTGGAAACATTATTAAAAGCCACCACATTTTTAATAGAAATTTTCTTTTTTGAAAATGAAAACTGTATTGGTATCTTTTGTTTTTACACCATTAACATTTCCCAATCTATCTTCACTCTTTCCCTGAGAGCCATGTCCTATAATAAAGAATATAAAAGAGGGAGAAAAAAACTAGTTGGGTAAAACTAACACATTTTTAAAGTCTGATATTATTGACAGTATTCCAAGACTACAGCCCCCTCCCTCTACAAAGAAAAAAAGAAGCACATGTCTCTTCATTTCTCTTGTTTGGACAATTAAGACTTTCACTGAGGAAAGCATGTAATTCTAGAATATAAGAGACGGAATCAATCATGAAGCTTAGAAGTCATCTAGGTCAGTCTCATATTTCATACAGATTGGACACAGGAACACAGATTTGGAGATGAAAAGGACCTTAGAAATCATCTAGTCCAATTCATTCATTTTAAAGAGAATTTGAGAAAATTGGGGCAAGAGAAGCTGACTTGCCCAAGGTCACACAGACAATAAGAGTGGTAGAACCAGGTTTCAAACTCAGGTCTCCTGACTCCAAATATAGCTCTCTTTCCATGATACCATAATACTTCATCTCTGTGTAAGGACAGAAATTAATATTTCCTTTTATCTCTACTGCACTGATTCTATCATGTAGCTGGTTTTATGCAATATTGATTTTTATAATGGTTAGCATTAGCCTAAACTCAAATATGTTATCTCCCCCACTTTGAATTGGCTTAGAGTCGTGGTTGAATAGGGAATAACAGGATCACTCATAGGCCCTGGGACATTTGCTCTCCAACTAGTTAACCTGGGACTTGTTTGTGGTCTATAAATGACTGCCCAGATTTAGCTGGATCTCCTTCCTAAAGACAATTCTTCAGTCCTTGCAGGTCCCTGAGAAATTAGTTGTGGTTTAATCACCCCCAAAGGAACAATTAATAGAATGGTCCAGATTTCAGTGGTTCTGATTTTCTAGTCAAGATTATAAGAGGCAGTTGAGCTCCATAAAGCAATTAACATTTCTTTATTGTCAGAGAGGAGTGGTAATCAACCACACCAGAAGACCAATTCACTTTCTCCAGCTACATAGGATACAGCCACCCAACTACAGTGACCCTGATGGTTGTTCCCTTCTCATCGATGTCTTGACCTGAGTGAGGGGCCGAGTGTGACAGTTTATTAACAGCAGCATTGTCAAAAAAAAAACAACAACAACCCACCTGTTATATTGCTCAGAGAAAGGGACGCCTTTGCTGCTTTTATTCACCACACCTGACTCACTGTTTTAACTTAAAATTACCAGCTAAGAGGAGCTCAGTGTCTTTTGTTACAAAGTTGCCAAAATGGTATCCCTAAAAACCATATCCCTGTTCAAAAAGCTCCAGTAGCTCACTTCTTTGGGCAGCTAGGTAGCACAGTAGACAGTGCCTGGCCTAGAGTCAGGAAGACTCATCTTCCTAAATTCAAATCTGGCTTCAGACATTTACTAGCTGTGTGACCTTGAACAAGTCACTTAACCCTATTTGTCTCAGTTTCCTCAATCTGTAAAATGAGTTGGAGAAAGAAATGGCAAACCACTCCAGTATCTCTGCCAAGAAAATATTGAAATAGGGTCACAAAGACTCAGATGACTGAAAAACAAGAAGCTCAATTCTTCATTCTAGAATAAAACACAAATTCCTCTGCAGGACACTTGAAATCATTAACAATCAGGCTTCAGCTTGACTTTCCAAGCTCATCATAAGATATTCGAAGTAGTTTAAAAGCTAAATAAATAAACGCTGTGCTGTATTTTGTTCCTTCCACTTCTGGGCTGATTTTTCAACTGACAAGACTCAGATTTTTAGCAGGCCCAGATTGCCTAGCCTACTAAGAACAAGAACCGAGGGAATAAATTTTCATAGGAATAGAGAGGAGTAGAGAACTGATTTAAATCACCTGAGAACAAAGGATTTTGGGAGCTGGAGAGGAACTTAGAGGTTATCTAGGCCAACACCTCTCATTTTTATAAATGAGGTTAAGTGACCTGGCCAAGTTCACAAGAACTAAGCAGCAGAACTTGATTCTGAATCCAAATCTAATACTCTTTCCTCTGTACCAGCTGCCTCCAAGCCAAGATGATTCATGACTACAATACTTTAACTCAGTTACTGATCGTGGGCAAGTCACAAATTTTTCAAGCTTCAGTTTTCTCTACAAAGTAGGGGACATTAACATTTCCTATCTCACCTGGTTGTTATAGGTTAAAAAAAACTCTGCAAACGTTCAACACTAAAAAATGTAATCTGCAGGCACTGATCACCAAAATAAAACACAAATTTATAAAGACCTAAAAAAAAGACCTACAACACACTGAATAGATTTACCTATTCAAAATCTATGGGAGTATATAAACAATTGCAGTTTGAGAAAAAGTAGATGTGATACAATCTGTACTATCAGTGGAATGAGTGATGACTGACAGTTCTGAAGTTCTGTGTAGAAGAGCATCAGTTTGGAAAAGAATTATTTCCAACTAGCTTAGGTTGAGGAACCCCCAAAAGGGCCCTAACAAAGGTAAATTGGAACCTGTGACCACCCCTTTTGCTGTCTTTTAGATACTTGTACCTGTGTTGGAGGAGAGAGGATCTCCTTTCCTGCTTGGCACAGAAATAATATTAGCAGCTCACATTTACGTAGTGCTACAAAGTTTACGAATCATAACCACGGCTGACATCTATGTGGCACTCTAAAGTTTACGAAATACTTATCATACGTTATCTCGTTTGAGCTTCTCAACAAATGTTTAAGACATTTATTATAGATACCGGAAAAGTTAAGTGACTAGCTCGTAAGCACACAACTAGAAGATGTCAAAATATTTGCATCACAACAATGCCTACAGGAGGTGCATATTCCCATTTCACAGATTAAGAAATTGAGGCTCCAAGTAGGGCGAGCACAGGAATGCCCTTCGTCACAAAGATAGGAAGTATGAGAGCCAATATTGCAAGAAACACAAGCTTTCTGATTCCGAATCCCATGATCTTCCCACTACATCACGGTGGCAGAGAAGCCCACCTGGCTCTTTTACTTTTGTAAGACATTAGGCGAGTCAGTTCCCCCTCTCTGGGCAGGGGGCAGGGCAAGATCCAATTCAATCCAACCCAACAAAAGATTCAAACGATACCCATGGGCCAGGCGTTCCGGCCTTATAGGTTACACTCTCCTGGGGAGAGGGAGATCACCCCAAGTGGAGAGACAAGTAAACACGGGATGAGTTAGGGAGAGAAGAGGGGCGAGCACTCTTCACAATAGGACTCGGGAAGGCTTCCCGCAGCAGCTGACACCAGTGGCCCCCTGCAGCTGGACTCGCCGGCATCCAGGCAGGCCCGCGGCTAGTCTGATTAGAGGGGCAGGATTTCCTGACCAACTCCAGGTGCCCAGGCTGCCCCATCGGGCCCCGAGGCGCCGGACACGCGGCCCGGGAGGGTGCGGGGTTAGTAGCAGCCACAGCAGGGGAGGTGCCGCCGCCTCAGAGCCGCCCCCGCCCGGCTTCGACCCGCCCCCGCTAACAGCTGAGAAGACCCGGGCTTGGGGGCGGAGGGTTCCCAGGGGAGGACTCCGAGATCCCAGCTCCAGCGACACGGCGGCAAGGCCAGAGGCTCCGCGGACTGGACGGGCCTGCACTGCGCCTCTAGAGGGGAGAGAAGCCTCGCGGAGGAGAAAGAAGAAGGAAGCTGTTACCTGCAACATCCCGACTGTCCATCTTGAGGTCCTCAATCCCACAGTGCACCGCGCCCCACCCAGGGGCGGGCGGGGATATCTGTGTGTGCGTGGAGAGACTGAGGAGGGGTAGGAGGTAGGTGGGGGGGGGGGGGGCTGTTATACTGCGCACAGTCTGCTGGGATGTGTAGTCCGTGCCTCTAGGACCTCTCGCGGAGGTCTCTATAAAAGAGTTCTTAAAGTGGTGGTCTCACTCTGACCTTAGGGCTGTTTTGGATTCGTCCTCTGTGGGACAGACAATCTTGTGGTTACTCTGAAAGCTACCCCTTATCGACCGCGTTCTCATCCCGCGGCAGCCTACAACTCCCATGAGGAGCCGCGCGCGCGAGGGAGTTAGGGAGGGATGCTCACGAACGCCTCATCAAGTTATCACGAGAGCCGCCGCGGCTTCCGTCCGGCGCCCCCTCCCCCAACCTAGTTCGGCGGCCGGTTGTTGTTGTGCGGCCCAAGATGGCGGCTCAGGCGGCCCAAGCGGCCCAGGCCGAGGCCTCAGAGTCATGGTACCTGGCGCTGCTGGGCTTTGCCGAGCACTTCCGCACGTCCAGCCCGCCCAAGATCCGACTGTGCGTGCACTGCCTGCAGGCCGTGTTTCCCTTCAAGCCACCGCAGCGCATCGAGGCCCGCACGCACCTGCAGCTAGGCTCCGTGCTCTACCACCACACCAAGAACAGCGAGCTGGCCCGCAGCCACCTCGAGAAGGCGGTGAGAAAAGGCCCTGGGATCGCGGCGCGGCAGGCGAGGAGGGCCTGCAGCCATGCCGCCGCCGCCGAGGCCCCGGCGCAAAGGCGCCCCACAGCTAGGCCAAGCCTGAGGGGTGGGGGTGGGGGTGAGAGGAAAGGCCTGGGCTGAGGTGACAGAGGAGGACCCTCAGGTTGAAGGGAAGAAAGGAAGACCCCCACCTCCGGACCGAGGTGACAAGGAGGCAGAGAGCTCGATTGAGGTGACAGAAAGAGGGGACTCCAGGCTAGGGTGACAGAAAAGGGGATCCCCGGACTGAGGTGACGAGAGGCAGAGAGCTTGGGTTGAGATGACAGGAGGGGGGTCCTTCGGACTGAGGTGACAAGAGATAGAGAACTCGAGCTGAGGTGACAGGAGGGGAGACCCCAAGCTGAGGTGACAGGAAGGAAAGATCCCAAGCCTGAGGGGAGGAGGAGGAGAACCCAAGCTGAGGTGACAGGAAAAGAGGGAGCCTGAGCTGAAGTAACAAGAAAGGGAGAGCCTGGGCCAAGGGGACAGAGAAGGGAGGACCCCAGGGCTGTGGTTATAGGAGGGGAGACCCTCAGGCTAACATAACAGGAAAGGAGACAGGAGGAAGGGAGCTATCGCTATAACAGGTGGTGTGTCAGGAAAAGACAAACCAGAATGAGGATAGGAGCAAGAGAAAGTGAGGCCAGAGGTAACAGGAGGGGCAGAGGCTGAATTTGAAATGATGGGGTTACAGGGTGGCTGCAGAAAGAAGGCCTGGGAAGGGAGGCAATGACTTCTCAAATGACCATCCTAGTTCCGAGTGTCGATTTCACTTTTTAACTTAGGATTTTCTTTTCCTTCTTGCTTTGATTGTCACAACCCTAGTCTTGAAAAGTAGCTGGTACAGTGGCCATTGCCTTGTGTTTTGTGTGATCATAGTTGTAAAGTTGTTTCTAATAACAGTAACACTATACTATGTCAGAATAGACAGTTTACCCCCCCAGACTGGTTACTTAGATCTTACTTGTTACTGTACTAAATCCTGACTTGGTACTGTATGCAAAATAAAGATACTAGTTTAATACTGGTTAAACAAAGGAAGGTTTTTGTGTACTGTTTTGTGTATATAAAATTTTGTTTGGTTTTAGGTAAAAATATTCATTTGCATTTACATAGCACTATATAATTTACAAAGGTCTTTCCTCACCACAACTCTGTGAGGAAAATAGTAGAGTTAATTGTCTCATTTTACAGATTTGTAAACTGAGGGTCAAAGAGTTGAAATAGCCTGTTCATAGGAGTGATTTAGCTGAGATTGTAACCTGGGTTCTTTTTCTTCTATACCTCACTTCAGATGATGGCAATAAATAGATCCTCTTTCAAGAGAAGGCCAGACATTTCTGGAAAACATTGTTCTCATAATGACTTTGATGGTAGCTTGATACACTGGAAAGAGCACTGGCTCAGTAATGAGAGGACCTGGATTCAAAACTTGCCTCTGAGGCTTACTAGCTGTGTGATTTGGGGCAAATCACTTAAACTCACTGGACCTCAATTTCCTCATCTGTAAAAATAGGGAGTTGGACTAAATGACTTCTGAGGCCTTTTCCCACTCTAATCTATAATCTTAAATGTTAACTACAAACAATGCATGTTTCTATCTAGTTCATGATTGGTAGTGCTTTGCTACAAACTATATCCAGTTCAAATGTAACTTAATCACAGTTTATATTAATAAAGTGCTTTAATAATAGTAACTGACATCAAGTATTTTATGATTGACAAAGTATATGTATAATTTTGTGCAATTTATTTTGGACTATATGGCCCCTGAGTTCAAAACAGCTTTTCTTCTATTATCCTAAGAAATCTGTGAGAACCATTCTCTCCCCACTGATTATCCTTATATATATGTATTCTTTGTATCCTTCCCCCTCTCCCAAGTAGAATATAAGATCCTAGAGGTCAGGGACCATTTTTTTTGGTCTGTATTGACAGTGCCTAGCACAATTTCTTGCACATTGAATTCATTAGTTTAGCAGATGTTTAAGAAGGGTCCAAGGCACTGTGGTAGGTGCTGAGGATACAAAAATATCCCCTGCCCTCAAGGACCTAATGTATAGATAGATGAGGAATTGAAAAATATATACAAACTTAGACAAAGTTAGTTCAGGGAGAGAGCACTAAATATAGCCGAACCCAATATATTTGCTAAGATGCGAAAAAGGAATAAATTTTTAATTTAATAATCAAATAAAATAATAATTTAATTTAATAATAATCCACATGAGAAGAGTGTATCTGTGTTTTTGTGGTAGAGAATAAACCAGTCTTTAAAAATATCTTCCTACTACACTTCAGAAAATAGACCAGATTCCAGAGTACTTGCTTTAATTACTTTCTGTATTTCCTCGAATTTTGGATGGGCTTTGTTAGTACATACCCAGTGATGATAACTGTTAACTGCAGCTTATGGATAAGCTGCTCAAGAGCAGGTGGCCTATCCACATAGTTGGTGCTCAATAAATGTTACTTGAGTTAAGGGAGGTGGTGCTAGTGATGAGAAAATCCAAGATTTAGAGAGCTGAAATATCTTTGCCTGATATCAGTAAGTATCAGAGGCCATTAATGAGCAGGATGAATGATAAGCCATTTGAATGCTTGAGAGTAGCTATCATGTCCTGCCTTCATCTTATCTTCAGCCTGAACATCCTCAGTTCTTTCATCCAGTCTTCATATGATATGATATGGACTTAAAGCCTTTCACCATCCCTATCACCCTTCTTTGGACTATCTCCAGCATATTAGCATCTTTCCTAAACTGTGGCACCCAGAACTGTACACAATACTCCAGGCCAAATATGGTCAGACCAGAACAGAGTACAGAGGGATTATCACTTTTTTATTCTAGGTCAGCAGTTCTCAACCTGTGGGTTATGTTCAATTTGTAACAATGAAAATATATCCTGCATATCAGATAGATTCATAACAGTAGCAAAATTACAGTTATGAAGTAGCAATGAAAATAATTTTATGATTGGGGGTCACCACAACATGAATGACTGTATTAAAGGGTCGTGGCATTAGGCCTAAAAGGTTGAGAACCACTATTCTAGGTTATTCTATCCATTGCATTACAACAAGTTTTTTTTTACCACAATACTTCTGCGCCTGAGTCAGTTTTTTTTTTTTTTTTTAGTATCTCTGATTATTATTTTCACTGTTTTTTGTTTTTCCTGCTCAGATATCCCCATAAGTCTCCAGGAAGTCTACATAAGCTTCCCCATAAGTCATTTTGATTTTTATATAATTTTCTCGTCATTTTTTATATTGATGTTTTCCATCTGCTTAATCAAATTGGCCAGGTTTAAGTTATGATGAAGGAATTTCAATAGTTACTATAGTTCGGTTGAGTTACAGAACATTAAAAAATTTTCATGGGGAGGGGGAAAAATTTGTTACATGTTGTAGGGTTCTTGTCAAAACAGTCTTGAGTGCGTTTCTCCTTCCTCGGTCACTTTCTTGAAGTTGAAATTGTGATACTGGTGTATCATATAAGTGTGATATAATGCTTCTAATCTGATTCTAGATTTAAAACTTGACTAACATCTTTATCTACCTGATTGTTGGCTTGTTTACCAGCTTTCTACGGATCCCAAAGCAAATACATTTCATAAGAGGAGTCTTACACCTCATGGCTTTTTTTGTGTGGTTTCATTACTTGTTATTTTGACAGTTAGTTGGCAGTATTATCTAAATTCTTAGCATTATGTGGTGTTTCTGGGTAAATATTTCATAAATTTAAGGTATGTGCTTTATTATTCACCAGTTACTTGGTGATTTAAATGGAAACTATTATTGCGGATTCAGCCCAAATATATTCACGCGTGTGCGTGCGTGTGTGTGTGTGTGTGTGTGTGTGTGTGTGTGTGTGTAACAAAACATAAGCGTTTGTATTGCTAATGCAAGCAGGCCAGGTGGCACAGGACCACCCAGCATGGGTGAGCCCACATCAGAAAAGGTGCTGTGCTCTATGAACAGAGCAAAATTGAAATAGCTCAAAGGAAATGCAGTATGCACAAATTTAGATAATCTACCTCAAATGTTCACAGGAGTTGTTTGTGCCCAACCTGCAGTAGAACATTCCAGCTCATGTTGGTCTGATCAGCCACAGTTAGATACATTGACACTTGATTCTGGCATGTCGTTTCGGTGCTCTTTGAAAACAAAGGACAACAACCAACTACCAACCATAACAAAACATAGAAGTATGTTTGAAAGAATGGCTCATTTGACCATGGGATTCATATCGTGAATACAAGGATAGTTCGCTATTAGGAAAACAGTATAATCATATCAACTCAATTTACAGAATTAGAGAGGACCTCAGAGATCTAGTCCAATGTGTATCTAAACAACAGTCTCCTCTAAAATACATACAACAAGCAGTCATCTAGCGTTTGTTTAAATATTTCCCATGACAGAGAACACACTACTTCCAATTCTACTTTTTTACAGTTGAATATTCCATATATCCCAAAAAGAGACTTGGACTTCCACAGTTACAGGATTCAAACCCAGGATCTCCTGTGTACTAGACAGGTGTTTTAACCAACTAAGCCTTGTAGGAGCTGTTCATCCACTTTTGGTTTCCACCTTCACCAGACATCCACCTCTGGCTCCAAGAAGCTGTAGCATATGCAACGGCTACTCCCCAGTAAAACTATCTTGGTAGATGGGTTAACCCAGATTGAGGATAACTGATAGACTTCAAACCCACAGTTGAGTTAGGGGGGTGTCTACCCAAAGTATGGTAGGACTTCCCCTGATGGAAGAAGCAGATGAGGGCATTTTGTTTCAACAAACACGAAAAGTGGCTGAAGCAAGTGCTGTGGAATGCTTAGAGCTTGGTGAGGTATTGAAGACGGCCAAGGTCATCCACTGCATCCTGGGCCCTTTCTAGTCATCTTGATTTTTGTCTTGCTACTGGATTTCAGTGACTGGAAAAGAAAGTGAGGCTGATGACTTTGTGCATCTCATTTAAATCCAATTCAGGTACAAGTCAAGATATCACCCTGCAATGTCATTGGTCCTCTTAAAAAATAGGATGAGCAGTAACTTTGTTAGATTTTTCTTTGTGTGAAACTTCAGTTTACCTTTTTATAGTTCTGTTTTCTGGGGACAAGCAAAACAAATCTAATTCCACATGACAACCATTTGAATGCTTAAAGAGAACTTTCATGTCTTCTCTTGAATGAATTTCAAGTGGATCTTATATGACAAGAACTAAAGATCTTTCACCATTCCATTTGCCATCTTCTGTATTTAACCTAGCTTATTATCAATGTTCTTCCTAAACTGTAGCACTCAAAACTGAACAAAATACTTCAGAGGCAGTCTGATCTGGGTAAAGTACAATGAGACAGTCATGTCCTTATTCTTGAACACTACACCTTTCTGAATTCAGCTTAAGATCACAGCTTTCCCAGTTGTAATATCTCACTGTTGACTCATTGAGTTTATAGTCTACTAACACTTCCAGATTTCTTTTCCAACATTTGTTCATCTATACCTCATCCATCTTATACTTGTGAATTAAGTCTTTTTTAAACTTCAGTGCAAAACTTTACATTTGTCATTATTAAAAATTTCATGTTATATGACTTGGCCCAATATTCTAAGACCAGTGGTTCTCAACCTTCCTAATATCGTGACCTTTACTACTCATATGTGGGCGTGTCTGCATGTGGGTGGACCTGCCTGGAGACAGATAGAAGAGCGGTGTCTTGGTTCCTAAGACCATTGGAAATATGTGTTTTCCAATGGTCTTAGGCGATCCCTGTGAAAGGGGTCGCGACCCACAGGTTGAGAACTGCTGTTGTAGACTGTCAAGGTCTTTTTGAATACTGTCTTCTACTTTATTAGCCATCCTTCTCAGCTTTTTGTCATCTGTAAGTCTGATAAGTATGCTGTCCATATCTTTACCCAAATCTCTGATCCAAATGTTAAACTGCATAGGGCCAAAAATATGTAAATCCTTGGGTACCCTACTGGAACTTACCTTAAAAGTAACATCAAATTATCAACTCAGGGTCCAAGTGTTTAACCAGTTCTGAATCCACCTAATTATATTGTTGGCCAGCCTATCTTCTGTCTCCAATTTTTCCACAAGGATACTCTGAGAATCTGTGTCAAATGCTTTGCTAAAAATCTAGATAAATTATACCTATGGTACTCCATGGTCTACCAAATTAGTAACTCCATCAAAAGACCTGTTTGTGATAAAGATATACTGATTCTTTATAATCACTGCTTCCATTTCTAGTTGTTCACTAACCATTTTATTAATAAAACATTATAAAATTTTCCTAGGAATTGAAGTCGAACTCACCGTTTTGTAATTTTTACTCTCACCCTTTTCTGAAATTTGAGGCATTTGCCTTCCTCCCATCATATTGTACTTCTCTTGTTCTCCATGGTATTTTAAAGGTTACTACTGGCAGTGGCTTAGCCATCATACCAACTGGATCTTCCGGAACCCAAGATGTGGTATGCCTGGGTCAGATGACTTAAACTTATTAAGGGCACTTAGGAGCTCTTGTATTGGCTCCCTACTCAGTGTTAATTATCAGCTCTTTAATGGGGTTTTTGTTTCGTCCTTTCCAGTACAAAGATCATTCCTTTTGATAGAAAAAGTAAAAACAAAAATTATCATTAATTTTTTTAGTCCAGTCAGCAGTCCTCTACCCTCTCTGAACTTCTTTTCTCCAGGAGAGATAAAGAAAACCATTTTGTTTTTTACCTTTCCGTGTCAGCTTCACTTCATTCTCAGCATTAGCAGTCTAACAATATTCTTCTCTACTAGACTTTTTGTTTTTAACCTCTGATATATACTCTTGCTTCCATCTTCTCTACATGACTTAAAAAAAAAAATCTTAGTTGCTTGGTAAATTCCCTGTGTGTATCCAAATCATTCTTACCAACCTTTATTAGGTTCACAACTTTCCTGGCCAGGAGCCTATCATTCCTGTGTTTTAAGCCATTGTCCAGAAATTCATAACTCATTTTCAGACAATCAGCAAAGATTTATTATATGCTAGATATTGTGCTGGGAACAGAAAGACAAAGGTGAAACAATCCATGGCCCCAAGGAGCTCACATTCTATCAGGGAAACAAAATATACATAAATATATACAAGGTAAAATTTTTGAGAGGAGGGCATTAGCGGGTGGGAGAATGAAGAAAGGTTTCTGGTGAGGATAGCATCTTTGTAGGTACTTGTCTACTTGCTGGTACTGAAAATAACACTGTCCCTACCCACAAGGGGTTTACCATTTACTTAAAGGATTAAGACCCATACCATAGATAATCCTAATATAAGATAATGTGATAAGGGCAGAGGAAGGAAAATTTGAAAAGGAAGAAAACACATTCAGCCAGGAAGTTAAAGGAAGGCTTCATAGAAGAGGTGATGTCTAAGCTATGACTTGAAAGCTAAGAAGAATTTTGAAAGATAGGTTGGGACTAGGTTATGTAATGTTTTAAAAGCTAAACACAGGAATTTTTATTTTTACCTTAGAGGCAATAGGAAGTCACTGAAGTTGATTAAAAGAGCCTTATAGTTAAATCTGAGCTTAAGGAAAATGACTTTGGTAGCAGTTTGTAGGATGAACTAGAGTATAGAGATTTGAGGCAAGGAAACCATTTAAGATGCTGTTGCAGTAATATAGGCAAGAAGTGATGAGGTCCTAAACTCATCAGTTACCTGAAGTGGTAGCTTGAGAGTAGAGGACTAGGATGTGAGAGATGTTATAAGGGTTGAAACAGATTTGGCAACTGACTAGATATATGGGGTAAAGGAGGAATGAGAAGTTCAGGATAATGCTAGTTTTACAACCCTGAGAGACTTGAAAGATAGTAGTTCCTTTGACAAAACAGAGAAGTTTAGAAGAGAGGAAAGGATAATTAATTTTGTTTTGCATATGTTGACTTTGAAATGTTTCCAGGACATCCATTTTAAAATGTCCAGTAGGCAGTAGGTGGGACTGAAGTTCAGGAAACATGTTTATATTTTTATATGCTTTCAGATATACATGTACGTGTATAAATATTGTTGTACACATGTAAGCATATGATAGTCATCTGCATAAAGATAGATATGAGTATACCCTTCATATTGTTGTAAATGGTCTTCATAAATTACTTTGTCTAAAAAAATAATCATCTGGTGACCCCTCCTCTACTTAGCCTTTCTTAGTTACACTGGTCCAATGAGGTATATTTGTCTATCTATAGATATGTAATGTATACATGTATGTGCCCGTTGCCTTATAAATATCAATAAACATTTTTTTTAATTTTTTTAATTTTTTTTTTAGTTTGCATCATTTCAATAAACATTTAAGTTTCTACTAGGTTAGTGTCAGGCACACTACTGAGTGTTTAATGAGTTCTTATTGACTGATTAATTGAACATTAGCCTTTCTGGATTGTTTTATCTGTTCTAGCAATTTGTTCCTTTTCTCTGAGTTTTAAAAATTCTATTTCATTTGCATTTAACAACCTGTGCCTAAAACTTTTTTGGCATCCCTTTCTTCAGCTTAAATTATGTTCTTCATTTTTCTCTCATAGATTCTTCTATTTCTATAGGAAACAAAACATCTTATAAATCTAAATTTTATCTTGCTGATAGTGAGAATCTACATATTTCTTACTGATAAGAATCTACATATTTCTACATGGTTGCTAGGCCTAAGGATCCTTAATAAAGACTCTTAATAGTACACTTAAATCTATTATTCATGAGATGCTCTCTTTTCTCTGCTTTAAGAGTCTCAAGCTTCATTTGTTTTGATATACCTTATCTAGAGTTTACTTTTGCCAGTAAACGTATCTGGAACATGACTGCGGACTCATAAAATAGTCCAAAAGAAAAAATTTGCCTGAGTATATGGCAGCACGTCAAAGGAATATGCAGTTCATTCATGTTATTCATTGGAGAGCTACTTACTGTCTTAGTGAGGACATAAGTCCTTAATTAGCATGGTGCAATGGAAAGGGCATTAGGCTTATTCCCGAGAGTTTCAGATTCCATCACAGACACTACAGCTATGGGCAAGTCATTTAACCTCTGGTGAGCCTCAATTTTCTCATTTGTAAAATGGAAAAATAATACTTGTTAAACCATAACACAGGATCATTAGAGGATCAAATGAGGTAAAATATATACAGCACCTTACAGATATTAAAGCATCATATAAATACCAGGTATTATTAAGCCTTATTAACTCTGAATTTAGGTAATTATATTTTATATATGTGTGTATGTATAACATTAATACATGTGTCATATATTAATCAGAAGATCAGTGTTTATTTCCCAGTTCTGCTCCCTGACAATTGTCTGACCTTTAATCTCCTGGAGTTCCCATATCTATAAATGAAAGATTCAGCTAATACCTGCCTAGTTAAACTCACAAGCTGGTTGTAACAAATTAAATAATGTGCATAAAGCATTTTGTCATAAGTATTCTAGAAGTGTACATGATTACTATTATTATCTGATTTCCTAGTTGACAGCACACAAAAGCAGGAAATTAAGGTATGAGGATAAGAAGGTAGTGGGGTTCTGTATCAGCAATGCAGTATTCACAATGCCTACAGTAACTATAAATATGCTGATATAGTTATTAATCACAAAATGGAACAGGCTCTCTACATAAGAAATATAGATAGTGC